>CAKXYN010000049.1:4394250-5022000 GCA_935064755.1 Tragelaphus eurycerus
CCCGCAGCCTGGGTACAGTCAGCTCGCATGGGTTCATTGTTTACCATTTTCTTAAATAATTACCTCTTGTTCTAAAATAGTCTCTTCCCTGTAACTCAAATGAATGGAGCGGATGCTTCCCTAGTTAAAATATTTAGCAACTTATTTGCACTTATGTGAATAAATCTGTACATGTGGTTTATCACACATAATATAAACGTAGCATTTGTTTCAGTGCTCTGCCAGAGATATTTTTACTGAAAGGTATAAATGATTTGCACAGTAGAGAAGTCACGGAGCATAGGAGGGGTGCCAGGGACTCAGACCTGCTTTTAGATAACATCAGCTGGAAATAAACATATTCATAAGGCATTTCTGCCCATGGTTTCAGTTAGAAAAAAATGATAACATTGAAAAAATGAAGTCAGTGGAATATTGCTTAGTAAAGGCAAGAATGTGAACTAAACCATCCCCAGGCATCTGGAGTCATAGCAGTGCCTCGGGGACTATTTATTTTTATGGCCATTTCCTGAGGAACAATGTAACACGGTGTGAGCACATCATAAAGATAAATGGTTAATGACCAGGATGAACCACTGAACTTAGGGAAGTGGTGCTTTGGCCCATCAAACCATCACTGTTTTAAGGGGGAATAGGGTCGTAAGTTATTCTGCTGGGTCTTAAAGATGTCTAAGGTGAGAAACTAGGACTTACTAGAAGAAAAATAATACTGTGTTCTGTACCTGCCTGTAATCAGACTTCAATGCCAGGTGTGTACGTTTTAAATACTGACCAGTTTTCTTCTTGTTGGCATCGAATATATTAGAATTTTAAGAGATTCAGGGGAGGAAAGTTGAAAGTTATTGATGGCAATTGGAAAAGCATGTTTTGTGTAAGGGTGGCACATGAATCAGTCATGCTTGTACTAACCAGTCTGTGCCCTACCAGGTGGAGACTGTCGGGGACAAGTACATGACGGTGAGCGGGCTGCCGGAGCCGTGCATCCACCATGCACGGTCCATCTGCCACCTGGCCTTGGATATGATGGAGATTGCTGGCCAGGTCCAAGTAGATGGTGAATCTGTTCAGGTTAGTAGGTAAAACACATATTCTAATGGTCGTAATAGGGCTTTTGTACAACTGATTTATATTCTTGACCAGCTAGTCATTAATTATGCATAAGGAATTGCATCTTGACAACAAAGATTAAATATTTGTAATGTCTTTTTAATTGAAGTATATTTTACAATGTTCTGTTAGTTTCTACTGTACAGCAATATGATTCAGTTATATACATATGTATGTGCATTTTTTTCATATTATTTTCCATTATGGTTTAATGCAGGATATTGAGTAGAGTTCTCTGTGGTATACAGTAGGTCCTTGTTGTTTATCTATTTTATATATAGTAGTACGTATCTGCTAATCCCAAGCTCCTATTTTATTCCTCCTCCACTCCCTTTCCCCTTTGGTAACCATGGGTCTGTTCTCTATGTCTATATATTTTATATATAGTAGTGTGTATCTGCTAATCCCAAGCTCCTATTTTATCCCTCCTCCACTCCCTTTCCTCTTTGGTAACCACGGGTCTGTTCTCTATGTCTATGAGTCTGTTGCTGTTTCATGGATAAGTTCATTTGTGTCAAATTTTAGATTCCACATATAGACTGTATCATATGATATTTGTCTTTGTCTGACTTACTTCACTTACTCTGTTCGGTCCCTCCATGTTGCTGCAAATGGCATTATTTCATTCTTCTTATGGCTGAGTAGAATTGTATTGTATATATGTACTACATCTTCCCTATCCATTCATCTCTCAGTGGATGCTTAAGTTGCTTCTGTGTCCTGATTATCGTAAACAGTGCTGCTGTGAACATTGGGGTGCATATGTATTCTTGAATTTAAGTTTTCTTTGGATGTGTGCCCCACAGTGGGATTGCTAGATCATATGGCAGTTCTATTTTTAGTTTTTTAAGGAACCTCCATACTATTCTCCATAGGGGCTGCACCAACTACATTCCCAGCAACAGTGTAGGAGGGTTCCATTTTCTCCACAGCCTCTCCAGCATTTGTTACTTGTAGACTTTTTAATGATGGCTGTTCTGACCAGTGTGAACTGATACTTCGTTGTAGTTTTGATTTGCATTTCTCTATTAATTAGTGATGTTGAGCATCATTTCATGTGCCTTTTGGCATCTGTATAAACAAAGACTAATACTTTATTGAACCTATTATTATTACATTCTACCATAGAAATGGGAAATCTGTCCATCTGTTTGAAATTACCTTCTTTATTCCATGTGCTGAAAGTCATGAGGATGAGATTAAAACCCCCTGTCCCTTCTGGTTTATTTTTTAAAATCTTTTTCCTAAATCTAATGTAAGTGGCCAGATTTATACTTTTGAAAGCTTCAAAGAATGTTTCTCTTGAAAGCCACATTTTGTGAGGGTTTTTGTCTGTAATATGTTTGGAGTTCTAGAGAGTTCTTATGATTTTTATATGATGACTCTGAATTCTTTAGTCTAGCATGAGCAATAATTCCTATTATTGAATGTATTGAACCAGAGCTTTGATTCTGCAGATAACGATCGGGATCCACACAGGGGAGGTAGTTACCGGAGTCATAGGACAGAGGATGCCTCGCTACTGTCTTTTTGGAAACACTGTCAACCTCACAAGCCGAACAGAAACCACTGGAGAAAAAGGGAAAATAAATGTGTCTGAATATACATACAGGTCAGAGAACACATCTAGGTATCTACTGACTTGAAAAATGTGTCTTTGCAGCTGCTTTAATTCCCTGGGTGATTTTATTACCTTTTACAGTTATCAACTCTGCTTTTAGGATTACTATTATTTTTCAATTAAAAAAAAAACAAACAAACTGGTGTGTTGTTCTTTTTTTTGGTCACACCATGGTATGTGGGATCTTAGTTCCCCAACCAGGGATCAAACCTGGGGTCCCAGCATTGGGAGTGTGGAGTCTTAACCACTGGACCACCAGGGAAGTTTTGGGATTATTTATGTTTTATTTGAGAAGATTGTGTCATTATTTCCATTTTAAATGATTCTACATACTCTTAGGGATTTCTGCTGTGGTATTGTTACTAAAGCCTTGAGGTACCTTTAAATAATTTACTGTGTGTCATTTTGTCTCTGTTTATAACTTTGATGTATGTTACTTTCTCTGTGTGACCATATACCAAGCTTCTCTGCCTCTTCCCTGTCCCCTTCTAGATGTCTCATGACACCAGAAAATTCAGACCCGCAATTCCATTTGGAGCACAGAGGCCCCGTGTCCATGAAGGGCAAAAAGGAGCCAATGCAAGTTTGGTTTCTATCCAGAAAAAATACAGGAACAGAGGTATGACTCATCAGAGTGTAATTCCTTTTTTAAGACAGGGTATGAACATGGGGAGCCAAATCATAATCTCTGAAAATATGTTTCATTTGCAAAGAATTCTTGCTTACATGAACTTGTAAGTATAGCAGCGGAAACACTGACCCATTAGTGAGCTGGTTAGAACAATGCAGCTGCTGGGGGAGACCTGATGGCTGACAGTTTTGTTCTCCGATGAAATTAAAACCAAAGGCACTGGAGAGAGAGAAGCCCTGGTTTTGGTTCTTCTGTCATAATCTGGCTGGAACCCCACAAGTGAGTGGGTGGTGAGGGGCGTCCCTGGCCCCCTCCCCAGTGCCCTAGGTTGCCATGTGGTCACTGCCAGGGCTGAGACACGACCATCTTCAAGGGTGGTTTCCTAACCAGGATGCTCCAGATTCTTCTAAGGCCACGCCATCACCTTTTGGAATGTTTGGGGATCTTTGGACATACTAGTCCCTGGTGGGTCTTTCCTGGAGTTTAGTTCAGTCACTCAGTTGTGTCCGACTCTTCGCGACCCCATGAATCAGAGCACACTAGGCCTCCCTGTCCATCACCAACTCCTGGAGTTTACTCAGACTCATGTCCATCGAGTCGGTGATGCCATCCAGCCATCTCATCTTCTGTCATCCTCTTCTCCTCCTGCATCCAATCCCTCCTAGCATCAGGGTCTTTTTCCAATGTGTCAACTCCGCATGAGGTGGCCAAAGTATTGGAGTTTCAACTTCAGCATCAGTTCTTCCAATGAACACCCAGGACTTATCTCGAGAGAAGAGTGATTTATTCATGTCCAGAATCTAAATAATTCCTCAGGAAAGCTATAGGTTCGTGCTCATGCTATGGCTGTACTGCATCCAGAACCCATGTGCTGGGGGGTAGCACTGGGGTTTGCTTGGGGGTCCTGTGGCCCACCGTGGCTCACAACACCAGGGTCCCACCAGCCTTGCCCCTCTTTCAGTGGGCTGCGTCAGAAACAAGCCCCATGTTCTATTCCCTGTTGATGTACTGTTTCTGTAGAGGGGGAGAGACTCTTTGTATGTATTTCCTGGATGTGCACATTCCCTAAAAATACTTTTAGAATAGAAGTCGTAAAAGGATGAAATGCCAAGTTGTAAAATATTTGTCTTCTTTTCACTGTTTTCACTCTAAATAATTTACTTCTGGCACTAGCATGCTTCCTGATGTTCTTCTGATAAATTGGTTTGCCTGAAGCTTTGTTCCTTTTATTTGGGTGGCTCTGTTTCAGCCAACCTGATGGTGGGAACGGCTTAAAAAAGTGGTAGATATGAATGCAGAGCAAATTTTATTTTAAATAAAGAAAGAAAATATTTTGAGGAATCCTACAAGCTTTCTTATCACTGAAAACTAATCCCCTATTTACTTGGCTTTTTAAAGGAAACGGAGCAGGATGAAAACTGAATCCTGGACTGTGGGGTTAAGCGCGCAGCTTGAGGTCCAGTCTACCCCTAACACATGCCGTGCCCAGGACCAGTGATTCCCTCCGTCCTTTTCATGTTTCCCCAAGCCTTTCTCTTGTGTATCTCTTTCCTTATTCATTATTCAACTTTAGCTCTGCTTTGGATTATTTTTGAGGTTTAGTATGTTATCTGAAGTTTGGCTTTGTGTGGCTGATGTGAGCTTCACGTGTCTTCAGATTGACTACGCATCACCTGGCATGGTGGTTTTCAAGTAGTGGGCACCCAGTAAATATTTGGTGAATTTAATTAAATGAAACTGAACAGTATTCAGCCATGTGTATATATATATATCATGGTTTTCCACATCTGTTCAGTGTCTCTATATGTGTATATTTTAATGACTATAACATATAAAAAGATTTTATTGTGTTGGTGCATATCATTATAGAAATCGTTTTCTAAAGGAGTGAATTCAGAATTTTAGGGGAAAAATGCAATTTATTTTCAGACTCCCCAGATAAGAATATATCATGCTAAGAAAACAGTGTCTATTTAGAATTATGTTAATTTCCCTTCAGAAATAGAGAATATACTTATTTGCTATTAAACTCTTAGGTTATTCATTCAGATCATGTTGCAATTACAGTTCCTCTAAAATGCTATCCTTTGCACTGTATCCTTTGCGTTATAAATCTCATTAACCCCATGCAGCTGTTGGTGAAGGCAGGAGTGTTTCACAATGAGCTATTGCATTAGTTTGGAGTAAATGTTAGGGGCTCTAACTATATCCAAGCATGAAGCTGGAAGCACAGCTGGGCTGTTTTGGTTGGTCGGAGCCCCTCTTGGCCCTTTCTTCCCAGAAAAGAGCTCCTTTGTCTTAGCTCACAAGAACTTGATTCTATCCAGGGTGCCATCTTGAGAAAAGTTAATTTCAACATAGAATGCATTCCTGTTGGGATCATCACCTGTTGTTCTTCATTATCTCTGATAATTTATTAATATCTATCTTTATAAAATACAGGACCACTACTTTTGTGTAAAAATGTTTGTCTTTAAATATACCATTTCCTATTAGCACGTTGATAACTTGTATAAATGTTCCATGTTCATGTGTAAGAGAACCTGTAATAAATTATTTTTTCCACTTGTCTCTAGATAGTTTTTGATTCAATAAAAATGATGTGAATGCTCTTATTGGTCTTTTGACTAGTGCCATTTTTGGAAATATGTCTTATCATTTTGCCTCTGATAGACTTGCATTTTGATTCCCTGCTGTTATGGTAAAGCTGAGTGGCTCCTATTCCTCAGGACTATTCCTATATGATATTTTTCTTTAGGATCAACACAGTGACAGCCTCAAGACCAGCACTGGGTGGTGGGGGGAGTGGATACACAGATACATGGGAAGTGACATCAGCTCTTGAAGAGCTCCCCACATTTTGGGAGTGAAAGACATGTATCTAAGTAAACTATTTGATATTCATAGTGATTTTATTGTTCAGTAGCTCAGTCGTGTCCAACTCTTTGTGACCCCATGGACTGTGGCACACCAGGCTTCCCTGTCCTTCACCATCTTGCTCAAACTCATATCCATTGAGTCTATGATTCATACTGATAAAACATATTCAAGACACAGAAAGAATACTTAGAGAATGAGAACCAAGAGGGATCAGAGAGAGGAGGAGGGAACCAGCTGGATTTTGTGATAGTTTTGTCTAAAGCTGAATGAATTCATCCCTTCTCTGTGGTTTCCTTCTGTTCAGCCCTCTTATGTACCACCAAAAAAAGAAAAAAATATTATGTAAAGGTAGGAGTTCCTCACTTTGAATTGAGGATATATGTCTATGTTTTTCGGGCAAGGAGCTTACCAGGCGGCTCAATGGTAAAGAATTTGCCTGCCAATGCAGGAGATGCAGGAGACTTGGGTTCCATCTCTGGATCAAGGAAGATCCCCTGGAGGAGGAAATGGAAACCCACTGCAGTATTCTTGCCTGGAGAATTCCATGGACAGAGGAGCCTGGTGGGTTAATGCTTATTGGGTCACAAAGAGTTGAACACGACTGAGTGACTCAGTCAGTCAGTTCAGTTGCTGAGTCGTGTCCAACTCTTTGTGAACCCATAGACTAAGCGCACACAAATATATTTTGGAACCAATTCATTATTCCATTTTATTTGCAAAGGAAATGGCAACCCACTCCAGTGTTCTTGCCTGGAGAATCCCAGGGACGGGGGAGCATGGTGGGCTGCCGTCTATGGGGTCGCACAGAGTCGGACACAACTGAAGCGACTTAGCAGCATGATTCACCAGATGATGTGTTCTGTTTCTTTGTCACTGAAGGGTGTGACGTTGCGATTTGTAATAAAAATTCTATATGATTGGTCCTAGTCCCTATCCCCATTTCTGGCTCAGAGCTCTGAAAACCACAGGAAATTCCTAAGTGATGAAAAATAACAAAGGCACCTATTGTTACGTTAATAAAGTGACTCTGGGACTTCAGGGGGGTGGGGGCTGAAGGTGGTTGTCAGGTGAGCCCACTAGGAATCCCACCCTGATCTCTTTTCTGGGAGAGGAGACGGTTGTCATTTAGTCACTAAGTCTTGTCCTACTCTTTTGCGACCCCATGGACTGTAGCCTGCTACGCTCCTCTGTCCCTGTGAGGGGAGCAGTTTTGGAGCTTAAATCCTTGCTAGGCCTCTGTGATGAAGCCTCCATAAACCTCAAAGGTTGGAGAGTTTTTGGGCTAGTGGGCAAGGAGAATTTCTGGTGGGTGTGAAGCTCTGTGTCTCTTCCATCAGGCTGTTTCTGAATCACATCCTTTCACGATAAACCAGTCATCTAGTTAGTAAAATGGTTCCCTGAGTTTGTTTCTCTCTAGCAGAATAATCAAACCCAAATAGGGAGTGTGGGAACCTTGACCCTATAGCCAGTTGGTCAGAATTACAGGTGACAGCATGACTTTGCCTTGGTCTCTGAAGTGGGGGATGTTCTTGCAGGACTGAGCCATTAACCTGGAGAATTGGATGTGATCTTGGGGTCGACAGTGTCAGAACTGAGTTGAAGTGTAGGACATCCAGCTGGGTTCTGAGAATTGTTCTGTGGTGTGTGAAGAAAACACACCCCACATTATAAATGGGTGCAGATTGTTGAAGGGGAAAAAGGAACCAATTCTCTGCTCACCTCTATTTCCCTTTGCAACCTCGCTAATGGCTCTCAGAACCGCTAGAGGGCAGCAGAGGATGCTGTTTAGAATCCAAGGGCCGGATTGGGGAGCTAGGATACAGGGTCTCTCACAGGACGTGCTGCTTGCTCACCCTCTTGGCTCTGCACTGAAGGGCACTTCCTGTGTGCAACCTCGAATTTTTCCCTCCCACCATCCCTGTCCCTTACCCACAGTCAAAAGTATATCATAAAAATAATTGTTTTTACCCCATTATGACCATTTATGTAGCTTGAAATCTATTCACAAGTATCATGGTCAGAAATTTCACCCACAATTTTCATGCTAATTCTGTAGGAAGGTGTGAAAATTTGTTAAACAATTTGTTCTAGAAACTATAATTTAGTACAGAATCATTTTAGGTGAGCTAATGGCTGGATGGCATCACTGACTCGATGGATGTGAGTCTGAGTGACCTCCGAGAGCTGGTGATGGATAGGGAGGCCTGGCGTGCTGCAGTTCATGGGGTCGCAAAGAGTCGGACACGACTGAGCGACTGATCTGATCTGAAGTTGCATATAGCTCGTGTTAAAATGATTGCTTCTTGCTACTTCTACCATATTGGAGAGATGACATATAATAGGGTAGATTTTAAAAACCAAACCAAAACAAAAATCACTGTACAGAGAGTTGAGAGCCCATATCCAGTTATGGCAAGGCTAACCCTGTGATCTTGCCACATTCTCTAATTTCTTAAATCCCTGATCTGTGAAAAGAGCTGGTCAAGATGATGCCTAAAGAAGATTCTTACTCTGAAATTCCAACATTTCTTTGGTGAAAGTTCCAGAGCAGGGATGCTATGATTTTGGTCTGACCGCTGGGGAATTCTCAGAAAAACAATCCAAATTCTTAATTGAACTCTTTTTAATCGTCAAGGAACACTGAGGAGATCAACTGGGGGACTTTAAAGCAAATTTCTAAGAAATAAACAGTTTTCTGGAAAACACCTGTTGGAGACTTGACACCAAGCTAAAATCTCAGGTCATATTAGTGTATTTGTATTAATGCATATATTTCTATGCCAGCAAATTTGGAAAACTCAGCAGTGGCCACAAGATTGGAAAAGGTCAGTTTTCATCCCAATCCCAAAGAAAGGCAATGCCAAGGAGTGCTCAAACTACCGAACAATTGCACTCATCTCACACGCTAGTAAAGTAATGCTCAAAATTCTCCAAGCCAGGCTTCAGCAATATGTGAACCGTGAACTTCCTGACGTTCAAGCTGGTTTTAGAAAAGGCAGAGGAACCAGAGATCAAATTGCCAACATCCGCTGGATCATGGAAAAAGCAAGAGAGTTCCAGAAAAACATCTATTTCTGCTTTATTGACTATGCCAAAGCCTTTGACTGTGTGGATCACAATAAACTATGGAAAATTCTGAAAGAGATGGGAATACCAGACCACCTGATCTGCCTCTTAAGAAATCTGTATGCAGGTCAGGAAGCAACAGTTAGAACTGGTCATGGAACAACAGACTAGTTCCAAATAGGAAAAGGAGTACGTCAAGGCTGTATATTGTCACCATGTTTATTTAACTTATATGCAGAGTACATCATGAGAAATGCTGGACTGGAAGAAACACAAGTTGGAATCAAGATTGCCGGGAGAAATATCAATAACCTCAGATATGCAGATGACACCACCCTTATGGCAGAAAGTGAAGAGGGGCTAAAAAGCCTCTTGATGAAAGTGAAAGTGGAGAGTGAAAAGGTTGGCTTAAAGCTCAACATTCAGAAAACAAAGATCATGGCATCTGGTCCCATCACTGCATGGGAAATAGATGGGGAAACAGTGGAAACAGTGTCAGACTTTGTTTTTCTGGGCTCCAAGATCACTGCAGATGGTGACTGCAGCCATGAAATTAAAAGACGCTTACTCCTTGGAAGGAAAGTTATGACCAACCTAGATAGCATATTCAAAAGCAGAGACATTACTTTACCAACAAAGGTTCGCCTAGTCAAGGCTATGGTCTTTCCTGTGGTCATGTATGGATGTGAGAGCTGGACTGTGAAGAAGGCTGAGCGCCGAAGAATTGATGCTTTTGAACTGTGGTGTTGGAGAAGACTCTTGAGAGTCCCTTGGACTGCAAGAAGATCCAACCAGTCCATTCTGAAGGAGATCAATCCTGGAATTTCTTTGGAAGGAATGATGCTAAAGCTGAAACTCCAGTATTTTGGCCACCTCATGCGAAGAGTTGACTCATTGGGGAAGACTCTGATGCTGGGAGGGATTGAGGGCAGGAGGAGAAGGGGACGACAGAGGATGAGATGGCTGGATGGCATCACTGACTCGATGGATGCGAGTCTGAGTGACCTCCGGGAGCTGGTGATGGACAGGGAGGCCTGGCGTGCTGCGGTTCATGGGGTCGCAAAGAGTCGGACACGACTGAGCGACTGATCTGATCTGATATATTTCTATTATAAGCTAGCCTTATAATATTTACCTAATCAGGTTCAAATTCTTTAATAAAGAGTTGGACTTTTGATTCTTTAAATATAAGGGGAGAAGATGTACCTCTGTTTCATGCAGAAATCCTTTTGAATAGAAGATAACCTCTTAAAATTAAAGACAAGAAGTGTCAATGAGTGGTATATATAGAGGTTTTTATTATTACCAATAATATTTACTGCCCATTTTGTACTAATTTACAAAACATTCCCCAGTAAAAAAGAAATCCATAGTCAAGAAAGCCTTGTCAAGAAAGCCTTCCTCAGTGACCAATGCAAAGAAATAGAGAAAAACAATAGAATGGGAAAGATTAGAGATCTCTTCAAGAAAATTAGAGATACCAAGGGAATATTTAATGCAGAGATAAAGGACAGAAATGGTATGGACGTAACAGAAGCAGAAAATATTGAGAAGAGGTGGCAAGAATACACAGAAGAACTATACAAAAAAGATCTTAATGACCCAGATAACCACAATGGCATGATCACTCACCTACAGCCACACATCCTGGAGTGTGAAGTCAAGGGGGCCTTAGAAAACATCACTACAGACAAAGCTAATGGAAGGGATGGAGTCCCAGCTGAGCTAGTTAAAATCCTAAAAGATGATGCTGATAAAATGCTGCACTCAATATGCCATGAAATTTGGAAAACTCATCAGTGGCCACAGAAATGGAAAAGGTCAGTTTTTATTCCAATCCCAAAGAAAGGAAATGCCAAAGAATGTTCAAACTACCACATGATTCTACTCATCTCTCACACACTAGCAAGGTAATGCTCAAAATTCTCCAAGTGAGGCTTCAAAGGTACATGAACCAAGAACTTCCATATTTTTCAAGCTGGATTTAGAAAAGTCAGAGGAATCAGAGATCAAATTGCCAAAATCTGTTAAGTCATAGAAAAAGCAAGAGAATTCCAGAAAAACATCTGCTTGATTGACTACTCTAAAGCCTTTGACTGTGTGGATCACAACAAACTGTGGAAAATTCTTAAAGAGGTGGGAATACCAGATCACCTGACCTGCCTCCTGAGAATCTGTATGCAGGTAAAGAAGCAACAGTTAGAACTGGACATGGCACAACGGACTGGTTCCAAATTGGGAAGGGAGTATGTCAAGGCTGTATATTGTCACCTTGCTTATTTAACATATGCAGAGTACATCATAAGAAATGCTGGGCTGGATGTAGCACAAGTTGGAATCAAGATTGCCAGGAGAAATATCAATAACCTCAGATGTGCAGATGACACCACCCTTATGGTAGAAAGTGAAGAGGAACTAAAGTGCTTCTTGATAAAAGACAAGAGAAGAGTGAAAAGGCTGACTTAAAACTCATGTTCAAAGAACTAAGATCTTGGCATCCAGTCCCATCACTTTACGGCAAATGGATGGGGAAACAATGAAAACAGTGACAGACTATTTTTTTGAGCTCCAAAATCACTGCAGATGGTGACTGCAGCCATGAAATTAAAAGATGCTTGCTCCTTGGAAGAAAACTTATAACCAACCTAGACAGCATGTTAAAAAGCAGAGACATTACTTTGCCAACAAAGGTCCATCTAGTCAAAGCTATGGTTTTTCCAGTAGTCTTGTATGGATGTGAGAGTTGGACTATAAAGAAAGCTGAACACTGAGGAATTGATGCTTCTGAACTGTGGTGTTGGAGAAGACTGTTAAGAGTCCCTTGGACAGCAAGGAGATGAAACCAGTCAATCCTAAAGGAAATCAGTCCTGAATATTCAGTGGAAGGACTGATGCTAAAGCTGAAGCTCCAGTACTTTGACCATCTGATGCAAAGAACTGACTCATTGGAAAAGACTCTGATGCTTGGAAAGATTGAAGGCAAGAAGAGAAGAGGGGGGGGGGCAGCAACAGAGGATGAGACGGTTGGATGGCATCACCAACTTGATGGGCTTGAATTTGAGCAAGCTCTGGAAGTTGATGATGGACAGGGAAGCCTGGTGTGCTGCAGTCCATGGCGTCACAAAGAGTTGGACATGATTGATTGACTGAACTGTGTTATACAGTAGGACCTCACTTATTCATTCTATATATAACAGCTTGCATCTGTTAACTCCAAACCCTCAATCCATCCTTCCCCCATATCCCTCCCTTTTGGCAACCATCAGTCCGTTCTCTATGTCCTTGATTTTGTTTCTGTTTCATAGATAGATTCACTTGTATCATTTTTAAGATTCCACATAAAATGAGAAAACTTAGTTCTATCTGAGAGATTTTTAGGAAAATATTTAAGCAATAAGAAATTGGACCTTTTTATAAGTTACTAACATTTAGTAACTTAATGTTTTGAGATGATAAAGGGCCTTTCATTTTCACATGATCATTCTTTTGAAATTTTTGCATAAGAAGCAATTATGAGGCACAAAGCAGCACCTATTATCTTTTGACAAATCTAAGTCTCTTTACAAAGATTGAGTTCATCACTTGGGAACCACCCACACTCCATTTCTCCTGTTCATTTGTATTCCTGTTAAAGATTGTCCTTTCCCTGCCGACTTCAAACTCCCCAAAACTACTATTTTTGCACTGACAAGAATATTACCCAAGTACTAACTAAAAATGGATCATGCAAAAGACAGCTAATAGATGTTTTGCACACATATGTACATGAACAGTTTTTACTTTACTTGTGCTCAGCAAATTGTCCCAGAGCCATAGGGACTCTTCAGACTTTAGTGGGAGTAAATGTCTCTACCACACTGACACAAGCCCTTCTCTGGGATTTTTGTCAAAAAGTTGCCCTTGGTGTATGAGTTTTTGAGGTTGAGAAACTCTTTAAATACAGCTCTTTGCATTTCCTAACACGTAAAGCCTTTTTAAAAGGAGTTCTTTTAAAAACAGTGTCAACACTATAATAAAAGTTACAAACTCATTTTTAAAATGGCATTTCTTGAAGTGTTGTCCATATTATAACCACTAATTAAATTTAGAAGACAGGGACAAGCTGAGATGGAAGTGATTGTAACTCCTGCTGTTCTTGAAGCTCACAGCAAAGCTTACACCACCAGCTGTCAATCGGGGGCAATACTACAATCACTACCGAGCACCCTTGTCCCCAGCATTGTTTGGAACATTTTGCACGTGTTGAATCCTTGTAGCAACTCATTAAGTAAATATCCTTGTTATTGCCTCCATTTTATTTAGAAGGAAACAAGGGCACATAAAGTTTGAGTTCCTCACCTTAGGTCAGAAAATAGTGAGAGAAGAGCCAGTAATTATCTAAGCAGACACAGAGCCTGAGCTTCCAACCAATGTCCTCTGACATATTCCAGATTACAGGTGAGCAGATAAGCCGGTAAGTGATGAGTTTTCAGAGTGTGTCTTAGAGTTAGATGATTATTGGTCAGTTAATGAAGTTCTAGTTAGACGGATGGACAAGAAGTGTGAAGTGTGACAGGTGGTTTTGGCCCCAAATCTGATGATGAGCACTGCAGAACAGGATTTGGAGGCCTGTGGCACAGCCAAGGGACCAAACAGGTCTAGAGAAGGGGCTGCTGCTGCTGCTAAGTCACTTCAGTCGTGTCCGACTCTGTGCGACCCCATAGATGGCAGCCCACCAGGCTCCCCTGTCCCTGAGATTCTCCAGGCAAGAACACTGGAGTGGGTTGCCATGTCCTTCTCCAATGCATGAAAGTGAACAGTGAAAGTGAAGTCGCTCAGTCGTGTCCGACCCTCAGTGACCCCATGGACTGCAGCCTTCCAGGCTCCTCCGCCAATGGGATTCTCCAGGCAAGAGTACTGGAGTGGGGTGCCATTGCCTTCTCCGAGAGAAGGGGCACATGGTAGCAATCACAGGATAGAATAAGAGAATCCATATGATGTGCACCAGGAGAAATGTCCTACTAGTGATGGGCCCCCTCTCTGCTTGAAAACCAGATTGCCCTGGAGCTTTCAGGTTGTGAGATTGACTAGTTCCAAGAGTGAGCTGTGGTGAGCTGTGGGAGTAGAGAAATAGCATCATTAGCTTCATGCTTCATGAAGGCACCTGCTCAGAGTGCGGAGTGCAGCCTTTCAGGGACACAGAGGAAGTCCTCCAGGGGATGGGCACGTTGGACTCCTGCACCTATCTCCACCATTAATGTTTTCTCATTATTGGTGGGGACTGCTACTAGGGAAACTTTTTTGCTTTTCATTTCTAAAGCTTTGAACAAGGTCTCTCAAAAAATATAGAAGACATTTTCCTGGTTTCCCATACTAAAGTTAGGTCTGTATTTCTCCTGTATACAGACACAATCCATTCCCATTCTTCTACTTGTTATAATGTTGGTGACTAAAAGCAAATATCTCCATGACACTGAAATGTAAAATCTAATCAATCTCCAAATAAAAGAGGACCTGACTTCTTCAGTGTTTCTTATGATGAATTTTATTTCAGCAATAACATAAATAATGATAATATCAGGTTGCAACCCAAAGGATTAAAAAAAATCTTTCTGAATTCATGCTGATTTAAATAAATGATTGAAAAAATAAATAAATGAGGGAGAGAGGACAGCTGTTTGTTATGAAGTAATTCCAACAGAAATAATTATGAATTAAGCAGCTACTTGGGGATGAAAGTGAAAAATCTGGTGAGTCTGAGTAATAGATCTAAAAGGAAATCAAATTAACTAGTAGGTACCCAAAGCTAAGCTATTCCATATTTTTGGCTAGGAATTTTGCTTCACTGTAAAAAGTAGTTGGAGTACTTAAAAATAACTCACTGTGTTATACTCTACTTAGCATAACAGGAAATTTCATTTTTCCTCAAAATATGCTCAGGGAAAAATGCTATATATGTATTTATACTATATTTCCCTTTTATTGTTATGTATCTTTGTATCAAATATTACACAGTGCTGTGTCTAACATACTGTATATTTGTTCGAGAGACTCCTCTAGCTTGTTGGCTAAAATTATCAGATGTTGAGTCCCTATGTTCTGTTTTCCATATTCTATATGCTTAACAGATACCCAAGTTTGTCTTCTCACTAAGCCATTGTATAATAAAGTTTCATACATTCTTTCACAAAATTTGAATATTGTATTGTTGTTGTGGTTTAGCTGCTAAGTAATGTCTGATTCTTTTTGATCCCATGGACTGTAGCCTGTCAGGTTCCTCTGTCCATGGGATTTCCCAGCAAGAATACAGGAATGGGTTGCCATTTCTTTCTCCAGGGGATCTTCCTGATCTAGGGATCAAACCCAAGTCTCCTGCATCTCCTGCACTGGCAGGCAGATTCTTTACCACTTTAAAGACTTCTTTACTGCTTCCACCAGGGAAGCCCCAAATATTATATACACTATTTAAATCCTTGATAACTTTCCCTTATCTTTAAAAAATACAGAGATATATCATCAATTCAATAAAATTTTAAATAAGTTTATTTCTATTTGTAGCCATCACAAACAAATAATGTCTTAGTGAGCCTCGAAACTTTTTGTGCTCATTTCTTGTTATTTTCAGAGCATACAGTCAAGAAGAACAATTTCTTGATACTAAATAATGTTTTCTAATGTATTCAAAGTTACTCATCAGACAGAGAATGCTTTAGGAGAGTGTTTATTTTCCTGTCCATGACAAATTGTACTGTTAGTGTCTTTACATTCATTAAATCTTCTGGCCCTGAATTCTATCTCACGATTACATAGTGAGTTTTAGTATATGCATTATTTCCTGGCATTCTTACATGTCTCTTCCTTGGGGAAGGGCATATTTGTACTCTTTGACCTGTTTATGGATAGGATGTTTGTTTCTATGGGTACTTTGGAGTACATTGCACAACAGAGATATTAGGATTCTGTTAATTCCCACAGTACTTCCCTCTAATTTTCATTTCCTCATGTGATGTTGGTTTTGGTTCAGCACAGTATCCTGAGGTGGATTTCTCTTCCTTGTCCTTAGACATTATGACGCTGCTGAACTTGTAGAGTCATAGATCTGTGTAGCAGAAGTATTTTATATGCAGTTTTTGTCTCTGGAATGCGCAGTTCACAGAGATGGCTTTCTTTCACACTTGTCTAAATCATGCTCATGAAACCACATATCCCCAGTGTGCATACAACTGTGTGCCCTTTTCTTCTCTGAAAGTGAAAGTCACTTAGTCGTGTTCGACTCTCTGTGACCCCATGGACTATACAGTCCATTGAATTCTCCAGGCCAGAACACTGGAGTGGGTAGCCTTTTCCTTCTCCAGGGGATCTTCCCAACCCAGGGAGAGAACCTAGATCTTCCACATTGCAGGCAGATTCTTCACCAGCTGAGCTACCAGGTAGGCCTAAGAATACTGGAGTGGGTATCCTATCCCTTCTGTAGTGGATCTTCCCGGCTCAGTAATCTGAACCGGGGTCTCCTGCATTGCAGGTGAATTCTTTACCAGCTGAACTATCAGGGAAACCCTTTCCTTCTCGAAACCATATTTTAAAATGAGTGCTGTAGGTATCGTTAAAAGAATAAAGCCTGAGATTAGAATTATTCAGTTCCTGTGTCATAGGGGTAGGTACCTCCTTTCCTTTCCCTTTTTACTCCCTTTGTTCTTTCTTTCTTTTTTCTTCCCTCACTCCTTTCCCCCTTCCTCTCTCTCTCTCTCTCCTTCTTCTCCCTCTCTCTCCTTCCTCCCTCTCAAACCAAAAATAATATAAGGCATTTTTCTGTAAGAAAGCTCCCTTTGGCCTCAAGAGGATTAGGGGAATAGCTCCAAGGTGATAATGACTTGCTCTTAATAGAGACAAAAACTTTGCCAGCACTTTAGAAAGATGAACTCATTTATTCAGAATATTTGATTAGTCACTGTAGAAGTCACATTTAATTGGTAGTTTACTGTGATCTGGGGCTTTCCAGGTGGCTGAGTGGTAAAGAATCTGCCTGCAATGCAGGAGATGTGGGTTCAATCTCTAGGTCAGGAAGAACCCTTGGAGAAGGAAATGGCAATGCACTCCAGTATGCTTCCATGGGAAATCCCATGGACAGAGAAGCCTGGCAGGATACAGTCCATGGGACTGCAAAAGAGTCAGACACAACTTAGCAACCAAACAACAGCAAAAACAAATACTGTGGTTTGTTCAGTTCAGTTTCAGTGCAGTCGCTCAGTCATGTCCGACTCTTCATGACCCCATGAATCACAGCACGCCAGGCCTCCCTGTCCATCACCAACTCCCGGAGTTCATTCAGACTCACATCCATTGAGTCAGTGATGGCATCCAGCCATCTCATCCTCTGTCGTCCCCTTCTCCTCCTGCCCCCAATCCCTCCCAGCATCAGAGTCTTCTCCAATGAGTCAGCTCTTCGCATGAGGTGGCCAAAGTACTGGAGTTTCAGCTTTAGCATCATTCCTTCCAAAGAAATCCCAGGGCTGATCTCCATCAGAATGGACTGGTTGGATCTCCTTGCAGTCCAAGGGACTCTCAAGCATCTTCTCCAACACCACAGTTCAAAAGCATCAATTCTTTGGCGCTCAGGCTTCTTCCAGTCCAACTCTCACATCCGTACATGACCACAGGAAAAACCATAGCCTTGACTAGGCGAACCTTTGTTGGCAAAGTAATGTCTCTGCTTTTGAATATGTGATCTAGGTTGGTCATAACTTTCCTTCCAAGGAGTAAGTGTCTTTTAATTTCATGGCTGCAGTCACCATCTGCAGGGATTTTGGAGCCCCCAAAATAAAGTCTGACACAGTTTCCACTGTTTCCCCATCTATTTCCCATGAAGTGATGGTACCAGATGCCGTGATCTTCGTTTTCTGAATGTTGAGCTTTAAGCCAACTTTTTCCACTCTCCACTTTCACTTTAATCAAGAGGCTTTTTAGTTCCTCTTCACTTTCTGCCATAAGGGTGGTGTCATCTGCATATCTGAGGTTATTGATATTTCTCCTGGCAATCTTGATTTCAGCTTGTGTTTCTTCCAGTCCAGCGTTTCTCATTATGTACTCTGCATATAAGTTAAATAAGCAGGGTGACAATATACAGCCTTGATGTACTCCTTTTCCTATGTGGAACCAGTCTTGTTCCATGTCCAGTTCTAACTGTTGCCTCCTGACCTGCATACAAATTTTCATGTGCTAAGAAACTGTGGTTGTTAGCACATGAAAAAAATTGAATGTCATCTGAAGCTTACGTTTGCGTTATCTGAGCTACTCTATGTCTTTCTCCAGGTAATAACTTAATGCAAATGTATAAGAACATGGAATAATGAATTTGCACAAAAGTTGGCATTGTGTGGATAATGACTCATCATATCGTAAAAATTGTTGAGCAACTTTGGCAATGCTCAATCTTATTTTTCACTTTCCCAAAACCTCTAGCTCTGGAAAAGCTTGTGTCAATGGATTCTTTTTTCTTTTTAACTTTTATTAAAGTAGAGTTGATATTTAGGTGTGCAACAAAGTAAATCAGTTATACACATAAATATATCCACTCTATTTAAGATTTTTTTTCATATAGGTCATTACAGAGTATTGAGTAGAGTTTCCTATGCTATAAGGGGACTAACACATAGTATTATTAGTTTTAAGTTGTCTAGTATATGTATCAGTTCAGTTCAGTTGCTCATTCGTGTCTGACTCTTTGCAACCCCATGAATCGCAGCACACCAGGCCTCCCTGTCCATTACCAACTCCCAGAGTTTACCCAAACTCATGTTCATCCAGTCGGTGATGTCATCCAGCCATCTCATTCTCTGTCGTCCCCTTCTCCTCCTGCCCCCAATCCCTCACAGCATCAGGGTCTTTTCCAATGAGTCAACTCATTGGCCAACTCTTTTGGTAGGAGGTGGCCAAAGTATTGGAGTTTCAGCTTCAGCATCAGGTCCTTCCAATGAACACCCAGGACTGATCTCTTTTAGGATAGACTGGTTGGATCTCCTTGCAGTCCAAAGGGCTCTCAAGAGTCTTCTTCAACACCACAGTTCAAAAGCATCAATTCTTCAGTGTTCAGCTTTCTTTATAGTCCAACTCTCACATCCATACATGACCACTGGAAAAACCATAGCCTTGACTAGATGGACATTTGTTGGCAAAGTAATGTCTCTGCTTTTGAATATGCTATCTAGGTTGGTCATAACTTTCCTTCCAAGGAGTAAGCATATTTTAATTTCATGGCTGCAATCACTAACTGCAGTGATTTTGGAGCCCCCAGAAATAAAGTCTGACACTGTTTCCACTTTCCCCCATCTATTTCCCATGAAGACCAGATGCCATGATCTTCATTTTCTGAATGTTGAGCTTTAAGCCAACTTTTTCACTCTCCACTTTCACTTTCATCAAGAGGCTTTTTAGTTCCTCTTCACTTTCTGCCATAAGGGTGGTGTCATCTGCATATCTGAGGTTATTGATATTTCTCCCAGCAATCTTGATTCCAGCTTGTGCTTCTTCCAGCCCAGCATTTCTCATGCTGTACTCTGCATAGAAGTTAAATAAGCAGGGTGACAATATACAGTCTTGATGTACTCCTTTTCCTATTTGGAACCAGTCTGTTGTTCTATATCCAGTTCTAATTGTTGCTTCCTGACCTGCATATAGGTTTCTCAAGAGGCAGGTCAGGTGGTCTGGTATTCCCATCTCTTTCAGAATTTTCCACAGCTGATTGTGATCCACACAGTCAAAGGCTTTGGCATAGTCAATAAAGCAGAAATAGATGTTTTTCTGGAACTCTCTTGTGATGCTTGTCCTTTTCTGTCTGACTTACTTCATTCATTATGACAATCTCTAGGTCCATCTGTAATAGGATTTGTAGATTTGAGTCCCTTTTTATATGACTTGTACTCCTGCTAGTCCTCATTCTCTGTTCTGATTTTGAATATAGACCTTCCAATGAGTTCATTTTTATTCTTGCTAAGGCTCACATTATAATTTGATGATAAATACAACATAAGGGGAACTCTGAATTCTCTTGCTGCTGCTGCCTGTGTGAATGGTTACAGCAACATCAGACAGCGATTTGACAGGAGACAGTCAAGGTGGAGAAGTATGTTTCAGAAAATCCCAGAAATTTCACTTCTCATATCATGACCTAGATATATGTATATGTACAAATGATTACTTTGCTGTGCAACCAAAACTAATACAACATTGTAAATCAGCTATAAAATAAAATAAAAATTAAATTTAAAAATAACCAAAAGGGATGTACAGACATTCATTGCAATATCTTTGCTATAGGTAAAATACTGAAGTTATGTGAATATGAGTTAGTTGGGGGAAAATAAATAAATCCTGATATATTTATTGGTACTTTTGTGCAATAAATAAACTAGATCTTCATATGTTGACATGGACACATAGTAAACATGTAAAATAAGAAAGCAGGCTTTAGACTGACACATATAGCATGATTCAATACATGTAAAACCTGAAGGAAATAAGGCAAAATGTGATATTAGGCAAATTTGTTAATAGTTAAATAAATATGGCTGTTTATCTTATTTTCATAAAATTTTCAGTTTTTTATTATATTTAATAATCACTAAAGTGTCACTTGCATATAAATTGCTTTCTATGTTAATTTCTATATATTCAGTTATCTTATTTAACTACTGATTTATTATAACATTTAAGTAATTTTAAAATGTGTGCTGATTATGTGTCTTACCATATTTAGACAAACAGGAATGAAGTAGAGATTGAAGAGTCTGGGAGAAGCTAAATAGAGAAGGTGTAACACTGAAGAGTGGGAAAGATTGCAGAATTCCCATGAAAAAAGAATATTGCTGTAAAAGAGGAGAGGATGAGGAGAGTTATTGAGGAACAAATCACCATGGGAACTTTGTGGGACAAAGAAAGACCTGTCTTTGATTAAAAGGACCAGAAAGAATTAAAAAAATATATGCTGACTATGTAAGATGGACATCTTGCCAAGGGTGATGGGAAGTTGCAAACAGTAAAACCATTTGAGGTGAGAGGAGGGGTCAGACTATGGCATGTTGTCATATAGTAAATTGTTGAGAGGAGGTGTGGAATTCCAGGAGAGTATTTGATTGTCTGGTTTCAGCACTAAAGGCCTCCGTTATGACAGAGACACGAGAGAAAATGAGAAAGGAGAGACAATGTCCAAGGAGAACAAACAGGATTTTGTGATTAGAGGTGGAACACACACTCAGCAGAAACTGAGCATTGTTGGAAATCCAGACACAGCAAAATCAAAACCTCCAGTCAATAAATAGTACTTAGTAACAGTTTAGTGGGCAAAGAACAGCTCGAGAACTGGGAGCTTTACAAGAAATAACCTGGTTTCATTTTCACTTGTGAGATGAGCTACTCTCCATTTTGCTTAAGTGGCTTTAACGGTTTTGTCTGCTCTGGGAATTTTCAAATTTGTATAGAATCTTTTTTAAGGTTTTAAAAAATGCAGATCATTTTCTTAAAGCCTTTATTGAATTTGTTGCAATATTGCTTCTGTTTTATGTTTTAGTTTTTGGCTGTGAGGCATGTGGGATCTTAGGTCTCTGACCAAGGAGCCAATCTGCACCCCTTCATTGGAAGATGAAGTATTAACCACTGGACCACCAGGAAACCCCCCTTTTTTTTTTTTTTTTTTTTTTTTTTTTATAAAATTTCTTTTTTTTTTTTTTTCTGAAACATTACAAACATCTATATGAACAAATTGTAACATGATAGTGTTTAGTTTGAACAATTAATACATTTCAGATATAATATTATACATATTTCAATGCTATTCTCCCCAATCATCTCACCCTCTCCCGGTCCCAGAGTCCAAAAGTCTGGTCTATACATCAGTGTCTCTTTTGTTGTCTCGTAAGTAGGGTTATTTTTTACCATCTTTCTAAATTCCATATATATGCGTTAGTATACTGTATTTGTGTTTTTGTTTCTGGCTTACTTCACTCTGTATAATAGGCTCCAGTTCCATCCACCTCCTTAGAACTGATTCAAATGTATTCTTTTTAATGGCTGAGTAATACTCCATTGTGTATATGTACCACAGCTTGCTTATCCATTCATCTGTGGATGGACATCTAGGTTGCTTCCACGTTCTGGCTATTGCAAACAGTGCTGCTATGAACACTGGGGTACAGGTGTCTCTTTCAATTCTGGTTTTCTCAGTGTATATGCCCAGCAGTGGGATTGCTGGATCATAAGGCAGTTCTATTCGCAGTTTTTTGAGGAATCTCCATACTGTTCTCCAAAGTGGCTGTACTAGTTTGCATTCCCACCAACAGTGCAAGAGGGTTCCCTTCTCTCCGCACCCTCTCCAGCATTTATTGCTTGTAGACTTTTGGATAGCAGCCATTCTGATTGGCGTGAAATGGTATCTCATAGTGGTTTTGATTTGCATTTCTCTGATAATGAGTGATGTTGAGCATCTTTTCATGTGTTTGTTAGCCATCTGTATGTCTTCTTTGGAGAAATGTCTATTGAGTTCTTTGGCCCATTTTTTGATTGGGTCATTTATTTTTCTGGAGTTGAGCTGTAGAAGTTGCTTGTATATTTTTGAGATTAGTTGTTTGTCAGTTGCTTCATTTGCTATTATTTTCTCCCATTCTGAAGGCTGTCTTTTCACCTTGCTTATAGTTTCCTTTGTTGTGCAGAAGCTTTTTAAGTTTGATTAGGTCCCATTTGTTCATTTTTGATTTTATTTCCAATATTCTGGGAGGTGGGTCATAGAGGATCCTGCTGTGATGTAAGTCAGAGAGTGTTTTGCCTATGTTTTCCTCTAGGAGTTTTATGGTTTCTGGTCTTACATTTAGCTCTTTAATCCATTTTGAGTTTATTTTTGTGTATGGTGTTAGAAAGTGTTCTAGTTTCATTCTTTTACAAGTGTTTGACCAGTTTTCCCAGCACCACTTGTTAAAGAGATTGTCTTTAATCCATTGTATATTCTTGCCTCCTTTGTCAAAGATAAGGTGACCATATGTGTGTGGATTTATCTCTGGGCTTTCTATTTTGTTCCATTGATCTATATTTCTGTCCTTGTGCCAGTACCATACTGTCTTGATGACTGTGGCTTTGTAGTAGAGCCTGAAGTCAGGCAGGTTAATTCCTCCAGTTCCGTTCTTCTTTCTCAAGATAGCTTTGGCTATTCGAGGTTTTTTGTATTTCCATACAAATTGAGAAATTATTTGTTCTAGCTCTGTGAAGAATACCGTTGGTAGCTTGATGGGGATTGCATTGAATCTATAAATTGCTTTGGGTAGTATATTCATTTTCACTATATTGATTCTACCAATCCATGAACATGGTATATTTCTCCATCTATTAGTGTCCTCTTTGATTTCTTTCACCAGTGTTTTATAGTTTTCTATATATAGGTCTTTAGATTCTTTAGGAAGATATATTCCTAAGTATTTTATTGTTTTCATTGCAATGGTGAATGGAATTGTTTCCTTAATTTCTCTTTCTATTTTCTCGTTATTAGTGTACAGGAATGCAAGGGATTTCTGTGTGTTAATTTTATATCCTGCAACTTTACCATATTCATTGATCAGTTCTAGTAATTTTCTGGTGGAATCTTTAGGGTTTTCTACGTAGAGGATCATGTCATCTGCAAATAGTGAGAGTTTTACTTCTTCTTTTCCAATTTGGATTCCTTTTATTTCTTTTTCTGCTCTGATTGCTGTGGCCAAAACTTCCAAAACTATGTTGAATAGTAATGGTGAAAGTGGGCATCCTTGTCTTGTTCCTGACTTTAGAGGAAATGCTTTCAATTTTTCACCATTGAGGATAATGTTTGCTGTGGGCTTGTCATATATAGCTTTTATTATGTTGAGGTATGTTCCTTCTATTCCTGCTTTCTGGAGAGTTTTTATCATAAATGGATGTTGAACTTTGTCAAAGGCTTTCTCTGCATCTATTGAGATAATCATATGGTTTTTATTCTTCAGTTTGTTAATGTGGTGTATTACGTTGATTGATTTGCGGATATTGAAGAATCCTTGCATCCCTGGGATAAAGCCCACTTGGTCATGATGTATGATCTTTTTAATGTGTTGTTGGATTCTGATTGCTAGAATTTTGTTAAGGATTTTTGCATCTATGTTCATCAGTGATATTGGCCTGTAGTTTTCTTTTTTTGTGGGATCTTTGTCAGGTTTTGGTATTAGGGTGATGGTGGCCTCATAGAATGAGTTTGGAAGTTTGCCTTCTTCTGCAATTTTCTGGAACAGTTTGAGTAGGATAGGTGTTAGCTCTTCTCTAAATTTTTGGTAGAATTCAGCTGTGAAGCCGTCTGGACCTGGGCTTTTGTTTGCTGGGAGATTTCTGATTACAGTTTCAATTTCCGTGCTTGTGATGGGTCTGTTAAGATTTTCTATTTCTTCCTGATCCAGTTTTGGGAAGTTGTACTTTTCTAAGAATTTGTCCATTTCTTCCACATTGTCCATTTTATTGCCATATAATTGCTGATAGTAGTCTCTTATGATCCTTTGTATTTCTGTGCTGTCTGTTGTGATCTCTCCATTTTCATTTCTAATTTTATTGATTTGATTTTTCTCCCTTTGTTTCTTGATGAGTCTGGCTAGTGGTTTGTCAATTTTATTTACCCTTTCAAAGAACCAGCTTTTGGCTTTGTTGATTTTTGCTATGGTTTCTTTTGTTTCTTTTGCATTTATTTCTGCCCTAATTTTTAGGATTTCTTTCCTTCTACTAACCTTGGGGTGCTTCATTTCTTCCTTTTCTAGTTGCTTTAGGTGTAGAGTTAGGTTATTTATTTGGCTTTTTTCTTGTTTCTTGAGGTATGCCTGTATTGCTATGAACTTTCCCCTTAGGACTGCTTTTACAGTGTCCCACAGGTTTTGGGTTGTAGTGTTTTCATTTTCATTCGTTTCTATGCAGAATTTGATTTCTTTTTTGATTTCTTCTGTGATTTGTTGGTTATTCAGGAGTGTGTTGTTCAGCCTCCATATGTTGGTCTTTTTAATAGATTTTCTCCTGTTATTGAGATTTACTCTTACTGCATTGTGGTCAGAAAAAATGCTTGGAATGATTTCAATTTTTCTGAACTTACCAAGGCTGGATTTATGGCCCAGGATGTGGTCTATCCTGGAGAAGGTTCCGTGTGCACTTGAGAAAAAGGTGAAATTCATTGTTTTGGGATGAAATGTCCTATAGATATCAATTAGTTCTAACTGGTCTATTGTATCGTTTAAAGTTTGTGTTTCCTTGTTAATTTTCTGTTTAGTTGATCTATCCATTGGTGTGAGTGGGGTATTAAAGTCTCCCACTATTATTGTGTTATTGTTGATTTCTCCTTTCATTCTTGTTAGTATTTGTCTTATATATTGTGGTGCTCCTAAGTTGGGTGCATATATATTTACAATTGTTATATCTTCTTCTTGGATTGATCCTTTGATCATTAGGTAGTGACCTTCTTTGTCTCTTTTCACATCCTTTGTTTTAAAGTCTATTTTATCTGATATGAGTATTGCTACTCCTGCTTTCTTTTGGTCTCTATTTGCGTGGAAAATCTTTTTCCAGCCCTTGACTTTCAGTCTGTATGTGTCCCCTGTTTTGAGGTGGGTTTCTTGTAGACAGCATATGGAGGGGTCTTGTTTTTGTATCCATTCAGCCAGTCTCTGTCTTTTGGTTGGGGCATTCAACCCATTTACATTTAAGGTAATTAATGATAAATATGATCCCGTTGCCATTTACTTTGTTGTTTTGGGTTTGAATTTATATATCCTTTTTGTGTTTCCTGTCTAGAGAATGTCCTTTAGTATTTGTTGGAGAGCTGGTTTGGTGGTGCTGAATTCTCTCAGCTTTTGCTTGTCTGTAAAGGTTTTGATTTCTCCTTCATATTTGAATGAGATCCTTGCTAGGTACAATAATCTGGGCTGTAGGTTCTTTTCTTTCATCACTTTAAGTATGTCTTGCCATTCCCTCCTGGCTTGGAGAGTTTCTATTGAAAGATCAGCTGTTATCCTTATGGGAATTCCCTTGTGTGTTATTTGTTGTTTTTCCCTTGCTGCTTTTAATATTTGTTCTTTGTGTTTGATCTTTGTTAATTTGATTAATATGTGTCTTGGGGTGTTTCGTCTTGGGTTTATCCTATTTGGGACTCTCTGGGTTTCTTGGACTTGAGTGATTATTTCCTTCCCCATTTTAGGGAAGTTTTCAACTATTATCTCCTCTAGTATCTTCTCATGGTCTTTCTTTTTGTCTTCTTCTTCTGGGACTCCTATGATTCGAATATTGTAACGTTTAATATTGTCCTGGAGGTCTCTGAGATTGTCCTCATTTCTTTTAATTCGTTTTTCTTTTTTCTCCTCTGATTCCTTTAATTCTGCCATTCTATCTTCTAATTCGCTAATTCTATCTTCTGCCTCTGTTATTCTACTATTTGTTGCCTCCAGAGTGTTTTGGATCTCATTTATTGCATTATTCATTATATATTGACTCTTTTTTATTTCTTCTAGGTCCTTGTTAAATCTTTCTTGCATCTTCTCAATGCTTTTCTCCAGGCTATTTATCCATGATTCCATTTTGCTTTCCAGATTTTGGATTAATTTCACTATCATAATTCGGAATTCTTTATCAGGTAGGTTCGCTATTTCTTCCTCTTTTGTTTGGTTTGGTGGGTAATTATCCTGTTCCTTTACCTGCTGGGAATTCTTCTGTCTTTTCATCTTGTTTAAATTGCTAAGTTTGGGGCGTCTTTACTGTATTCTGGTAGTCTGTGGAGTTCTCTTTATTGTGGCATTTCTGCACTATATGTGGGTTTGTACCGGTGGCTTGTCGAGGTTTCTTGTTTATGGAAGCTTGTATCGGTGTTCTGGTGGGTGGAGCTGGATTTCTTTTCTCTGGGGTGCAGTGGAGTGTCTAGTAGTGAGTTATGAGATGTCTATGCTTTTGGGGTCGCTTTGTGTAGCCTGTGTATTGGAGCTCAGGCTGTGTTCTTGTTTTTCTGGAGAATTTGCTTGGTATGTCTTGTTGTGGAACTTGCTGGTCTTTGTGTGATGCTTGGTTTCAGAGTAGGTATGGAGGCTTTTAATGAGCTCCTGTCAATTAGTGTTTCGTGGGATCAGGGTATGGACTTAAGCCTCCTGGTTCCAGTTATTGGTCTTATTTTTACAGTAGTCTCAAAAACTTCTTCTTCTATAATGCATTCCACAACTGGACCACTCAGAGATGTTCACGGAATTATACATAGAAGGAAAAAGGGAGGAAGGAGACAGAGGTGGTCAGGAGGATAAAAGGAGGGAGTGTGAAGGAGAGAGACAGATCTAGTCAGTAATCAGTAAAGAAAAGAAAAAAGGAAAGGAAAAAAGCAAAGGACAAAAAGGAAAAAAGAAAATAAAAACAAAAAACAAAACAGGGTCGCAAAAGTTATATCTAAACGTGGAGATTAAAGAAGTACTAGAGGATAAAAAAAAAAAATAAAAATAAAAGAAACAAAACAAACAACAACAAAAAAAAATTAAAAGGAAAAAAAATTTTTGTTTTCATTTTTCCAATTAAAAAATAATAAAAATTAAAAAATATATATATATATTAAAAAAAGAAAAGAAAAAAAAAGGAAATAATGATGGTAAAAATAGTAACAATATATATAAGAGTTTCTCTATTATTGTTGTGGGTTCAGTTCATTTTCAGCTAGTTCCTTGTTCCGGCTTAAATTTCTCAAGATCTATAGGCCCCTTTCTCTGTGGTTGGTCTGTATAGTTCTTTGTTCTGTGCACGGTTCGGCGGTGTTCTGGGCCAAGGCCCACCACTCGTGTGGTCGGCGCTGCACAATCTGGATTGCCGGCCCAAACTACTCCAGTTAGGCAGCACTCCAGACAATCAGGCGAACGAAGTCTGGGCTGAGGCCCGCAGAGGGGGAAGGGCCGGCGACGGGAATGGCGGGCGGGCGGGTGGGGGAGGGGATGGGGTGGCCCTCGTGGGAGCCGCGGGCACAGTGGGCGGGGGCACGCCTGCGCAGGAGTGGCCGGCGGGGGAGCGTCCAGTAGGGGAGAGTCCCACGGGGGAGCGTCCCTCTGGGGAGCGCCGGCAGGGGAGCGTCCCGCGTGGGAACGGCCAAGGCGTCTCCCTGCCCAGCCCCGGCTCCCCAATGGCAGATGCGGGCGTTTGCAGCGGTGCTTTTCTGCTACGGAAGTTACCGCAGGGCCCGCAGTCTGTGGGTTCTAATTGCTCAACTGTTCTCCTCCCTGTTATGATAGTCTCCGTGTTTCCCAGGTTCGGCGCAGATTCCGCAGGGAGAGTGTTTCCTGGTGTTTGGAAACTTCTCTTTTTAAGACTCCCTTCCCCGGACAGAGGTCCGCCCCTCCCTCTTTGACTCTCTCTGGCTTCTATATTCTTTCCTACCTCCTTTAGAAGGCAGTGAGTTGCTTTTCTGGGTGTCCGACGTCTTCCGCCAGCACTCCGAAGCTGTTTGTGGTATTTACTTGGCGCCCAGATGTCCCATTGATGAATTTGTGGAGGAGAAAGCGTATTCCCCGTCCTAATCCTCCGCCATCTTAACCGGAAGTCCCTTTTTTTGAATTTTTAACAGTTTTTATTCTCACCTCTTTATTGTCTTTTTTTTATTAGGATTTTTTGTCTCTGTGTCCCCCCCATTCTTCTCTCTCGTCTGGGGGTGTTGGGGGGGGGGGGGGGGCCTGCTTTTCTGGCTCTTCCCCTTTTTTTTTTTTTTTTCTTCTGGGGGTTCTCGTGGTTTGTGACCAGCTCTTAGCTCCAGGCAGCTCAATAAACACCCCAACAATGCAGGTGCATGTGCTTCCCATGACCCACAGTGCTTGGCCTAATTTTCAGTTATCTTGGTATTTTGCTAGAAGTTTTAACTTTTGTTTTAGGTTCAAAGAATTCATTAACAAAAGAAACCACTCATTATATACAAATAAGTAATTTCAATATTTAATAGACAGTTATCTAACTTGTTTTCAATATACAATCATTAAAAAATAAGCAGAAACAGTAGAGGAGAGTAACAGCACAAATATCACCTAATTGGGGCCAATGAACATCCAGATTTAAACAACGCTGGAACTTCCCGGCATGATAGCAATCTGGAGTCCCCACTGAGAAAAGGTCCCAGGCAGTGCATCCACCCCACTGGTGGGACTTCAAAATTGCAATTTTGGGGGTTCCCACTTAGAATCCCAGGCCACAAATCAATATCATCATCAGTTTGCAAGCAAATTGCAGCTCTGATTTCACATTAATATTTTTTACAATGCTATTTGCTTTATCTTGCTAGTCCTAGGATTTTGTTAAGACCCAAGCTTGGTTGGCCAGGCCTCCTGCAGTGGCTCAAGAATTCCAAGACCCACTCCCTATCTTATCTATATTGTTATTCATCCTACTGGTAATAATTGGTATACTTGCTATCAGGCACACAGTCAGGACAGTGTCCAGGCAGGTCAGAAGCAAGGTCAAAGGCCTGCTCTGCTTTCTTGGCTTTGCCGCCTGAACAAGACTGCTTCCATTTAACGTCCCTAACACTTGGCTCTGAGCCAAGTTGACTCCCATAAATCCCTTGAACTTTCAAGGTAATTAATCCTTGAGGTTGGGGGAGAGGCCACAGAACCAATCTTTTATTCTCACTTCCATCTCCTTGCTACGCATCCTCCAGGCATTGCTTGTCATTCTTACTATAGTAATTTCTATAATAGTCAACCCATAGAAGCAGACTAACTAAAATACTGATGACTGTTAGGACTTGCAGCTTCCAGTGAAGTGCAGAAATTCGCTTTCAAAACATGCTGATGATGACCACATGTCTCACAATTTTTTAATATTTCTTAACCACTTGGATTATTCATTTCCTTCCTTAATCCATTATTTTTTGCACCTTCCAATAGCTTTTATAGAGGAATTCAACTGTATATGGTTACTCTCCCAAACTTAAATTTACTTCTTTCTCTGGCCAATTAATCTCATGAGCTCTGACATCGGTGGAGAGTTTTAGGTTAATTCCTGAAAATTTACCTTTATCCTGAGATTATAGTTTACTTAGGTTTCATTTATTTTAAGGTTTACAAGTAAATCATAAATCTTTTATTATGACATATAGCTGCTATGGAGAGCTTCAAATGTACTTTATATAACACATCTCAGTTAACAGAAGGGCTTCCCTGGTGGCTTAGCAGGTAAAGAATTTGCCTGCCACTTCAGGAGACTCTGGTTTGATCCCTGGCTCTGGAAGATCCCCTGGAAAAGGAAATGGAAACTCACTCCAGTATGCTTGCCAGGGAAATCCCATGGGCAGAGGAGGCTTGTCTGTGAATTCCAAGTGGTGTCCATGGTGTCCAAGAGTCAGACACCACTTAGTGACTAAATTACAACTCAGTTAATATTACAATGTTATATCTCAAACTTTCCCACAAAGATCTCTTTTTATACAAAATGCACTTCCAATGAACAAAGGAGTTACTGGAGGCCAGTGGTCACTAAATTTCAGGTCCATCTGGACTGGGGGAGCATTCCATACTTTAATCTTTAAGAAACAGATTTTTAATGACACAGGATTCCAGGTATCATTTTGACACACTGACATTCTGCCTTCTGACTCATTCAATGTATTGTGGGGAAAGTTCTTTGGTAATTCAGAGTGCTCTGGCCAGAAAATTATTGTCACATTGTAGTCTGTGTATATGCTAAGTCGCTTCAGTCGTGTCCGACTCTGTGCGATCCTATAGATGGCAACCCACCAGGGTTCTGCCATCCCTGGGATTCTCCAGGCAAGAACACTGGATGGTTCATTTCCTTCTCCAATGCATGAAAGTGAAAGGGGAAAGAGAAATGGGTTTCCGTGGAAGGGCATTTCCTTCTCCAATGCATGAAAGTGAAAAGTGAAAGTGAAGTCGCTCAGTCGTGTCTGACTCCTAGTGACCCCATGGACTGCAGCCTACCAGGCTCCTCTGTCCATGGGATTTGCCAGGCAAGAGTACTGGAGTGGGGTGCCATTGCCTTCTCCGTGTAATAGTCATGCTACAAATGCATCCCTCTATTCAGAGTCTCCATCATCCCTCACCACTGCACTTTGCAAAAATAATTAATACACTATTTTTTTGAGAAGTTTTAGGTTGACAGAAAAATTGAGTGGAAAGTAGGGAATTCCCATACACCCATTATTCCATCACCTCTGGTTTACCCTATTAATGATGTTTTGCATTAATATGTACATATGTTACAATTGATATCCCTATGTTGGTATATTATTATTAACGCAAGTCCATAGTTAACTTGAGAGATCACTCTTTTATTTTTTTAACATTCTCTAAATTTTGACAAATGTCTAATGTGTCCACCACTACAGTATCATGCAGAATATTTTCACTGCCCTAAAAATCTTCTGGGTGTTACTTCCTTTCCTTCCCTGAGTCCTGTAAACCATTGATTTTTCTTCTTACATTTTTGTCTTTTTCCAGAAGCCATATAGTTGGAACCATACAATATGTTGTCTTTTCAGATTTGTTTTCTTCACTTAGCAATGTGCATTTAAAGATCTGCTATGTCTTTTTCATGGCTTGGTGGCTTATTTCTTTTTATGCTGTTGCACTTGTAACACAATAGGTTTTATTGTAATCAAGACATTAATGAAAGATATAAGCCCTTTCCCAGCATGGTTGGCAAGTACAATGCTCCACTGGTTTAGAGATATGAATAGTGTATCTTGTCTACACATAATCCTCTCAGGCATCCTCCAGTAATGCCAGGACCACTTGGCTCAACACACGAAGTCCTATTTCCCACGTACCTACTCTCTTAGGATGCTGAAATCAACATTATCTAAGCCAGTGTTGATGACACTTCTACTTGTTATATTTTATGCATGTACATGAATAGTACCCCCCTGAGGTTGTGAGTTTAAACATTCAGCTTTATGTGCAATTATCTCTGAAGAGTCTTTGGATGACTCATCGGTGACTTATGGCTGTGTAAAAGCATCTGTGTGATAAGCATGACTTGAAAAATAAAACCCAGTGATGATTTCAACCTGCTCTTCATTCAGGCAGGTCATCAAGGGATGCTGATGATACCTCTTCTGCTATGAACTCAAGTAGTTTTTTGGGTTAATTTTATAAATAGACTTAAGGTCACTTTTCCATCTTAGAGGAAAAACAAATCCAGGGGTCTTTTCAGCATGGATCATGAACTACTGCTGCTCCTGAGAGAATTAAAAGCATTAATTCTTTCATTCAAGTCCTCTCTCAGGGAAAGTACGACAGCATCCTTCCTGATGTTATTTGTATTCACAAGCTCCTTCCCATCTCCTCAGTCTCTCTTTGTCTGTTGTTGACATGTCTTAACTCAGACTTGGTTTTTCAGGCAAGTAGCAGAAATCTCCTTTCTGGAGTGTTCCCTTTTGTCCAGTCCTAAGGAGCACCTTCCAAAGGCAAAGGCTCTGGGACCGTTTTGGCCATGAGTAGGGGCCAACATTCTGGTCAGTCCTAGGCGAGCCACACAGTGTGCATTTCTCTGTTCTCCTAGGGATATTCATACTTCCAGAGGAATTTACATTGTGGTGTCAATTGTTTGCACAGTGATGCTCCCCTCCTACAGGACACAGGCTTACTGGTTAGGATTTTAACAATCTACATGCTAGTGTTTGTCCTTAAGCATCTTACCCAAAGCCTTTGAAAGCAGTTCCTTTCCTCTCAGTCTTCTGGACTGTGCCTAACCACATGGGAAAGGAATACACCATCTTCCTACCTATTATTACGTAGCTGGGACATCTCTGTGCTCATTTACATTCATTTGCCAATTAACCAGCTCCAGGGCCAGAATAAGCAAACCTCAGCCTTCACATCCCATGTTCCCTCTGAGTCAGCCATGGGGTTTTCCAGGCGGGCATCTTATAAGCTGCTCTGATTCTCCTTCAGAATTCTGACAGAGATTTCCAAAATCACCTTCCTCATTGAGAGAAATTCCTAATTGTCCAATTATTGTGGGCGCATTTGACTGGCCATACATATCTATAAATATCCAAGTATTATTCTGGAGTGGGAATCCCAGTGGTCAATCTCCCCAATGATCCTTCTGTTTTCCCATTGTGTGGACTCACTTTTACCTTCTGCAACGAAAGTGTCACCCTCTAAGTGTGAAGGGAGGCTGGTTTCCAAACTCACTTTCAGTTAAGAATTTTCCATCAGTACCTCAGGCAGCTTGCCTTGAGATAGCAGAGAGGGGATTGTAACGTTTAGGGCAGAGAGCAATAGGAGCTGGCCATTGAGGAGATTTTGTTTATTGGGTTTATTTTTTACTTGTAATATTTACTTGTTGAGTCTCAGAATATTAAGTTCTGTGCATCGTTTTTATACACCATGTTCCTTTTTTAATTTTCATTTTTAAATTAATTTTTGTTGGTGATTAGTTGATTTATAATGTTGTGCTAGTTTCTATTGCACAGCAAAGTGAATCAGCTATACATATACATATACCTCCTCTTTTTGAATTTCCTTTCCATTTAGGTCATGACAGAGCACTGAGAATAGCTCCCTGAAATTAGTTACCTATTTTATACACAGTATCAGGAGTGTATATATATGTCAGTCCCGATCTCCCAATTCATCCCACTCTATCCCTTTATCCGTCTTGGTGTGCATATGTTTGTTCTCTATGACTGTATTTCTATTTTTGTTTTGCAAATAATAGGAACCTGGAATGTCAGGTCCATGAATCAAGGCAAATTGCTGCTGCTGCTGCTAAGTCACTTCAGTCGTGTCCGGCCCCACAGACGGTAGCCCGCCAGGCTCCACCATCTGTGGGATTCTCCAGGCAAGAACACCAGAGTGGGTTGCCATTTCCTTCTCCAATGCATGAAAGTGAAAGGTGAAAGTGAAGTCGCTCAGTCGTGTCTGACTCTTAGCGACCCCATGGACTGCAGCCTACCAGGCACCTCCATCCATGGGATTTTCCAAGCAAGAGTACTGGAGTGGGATGCCATTGCCTTCTCCTCAAGGCAAATTGGAAGTGGTCAAACAGGAGATGGCAAGAGTGAATGTCGACATTCTAGGAATCAGCAAACTCAAATGGACTGGGATGGGTGAATTTAACTCAGATGACCATTAAATCTACTACTGCAGGCAGGAATCCCTCAGAAGAAATGGAGTAGCCATCATGGTCAACAAAAGAGTCCAAAATGCAGTACTTGGATGCAATCTCAAAAACGACAGAATGATCTCTGTTCGTTTCCAAGGCAAACCATTCAATATCACAGTAATCCAAGTCTATGCCCCAACCAGTAAAGCTGAAGAAGCTGAAGTTGAATGGTTCTATGGAGACCTACAAGACCTTTTAGAGCTAACACCCAAAAAAGATATCCTTTTCATTATAGGGGACTGGAATGCAAAAGTAGGAAGTCAAGAAACACCTGGAGTAACCGGCAAATTTGGCCTTGGAATACGGAATGAAGCAGGGCAAAGACTAATAGAGTTTTGCCAAGAAAATGCACTGGTCATAACAAACACCCTCTTCCAACAACACAAGAGAAGAGTCTATACATGGACATCACCAGATGGTCAACACTGATATCAGATTGATTATATTCTTTGCAGCCAAAGATGGAGAAGCTCTATACAGTCACCAAAAACAAGACCAGGAGCTGACTGTGGCTCAGACCATGAATTCCTTATGGCCAAATTCAGAATTAATTGAAGAAAGTAGGGAAAACCATGAGACCATTCAGGTATGACCTAAATCAAATCCCTTATGATTATGCAGTGGAAGTGAGAAATATATTTAAGGGCCTAGATCTGATAGATAGAGTGCCTGATGAACTATGGACTGAGGTTTGTGACATTGTACAGGAGACAGGGATCAAGACCATCCCCATGGAAAAGAAATGCAAAAAAGCAAAATGGCTGTCTGGGGAGGCCTTACAAATAGCTGTGAAAAGAAGAGAAGTGAAAGTCAAAGGAGAAAAGGAAAGATACAAACATCTGAATGCAGAGTTCCAAAGAATAGCAAGAAGAGATAAGAAAGCCTTCTTCAGTGATCAATGCAAAGAAATAGAGGAAAACAACAGAATGGGAAAGACTAGGGATCTCTTCAAGAAAATCAGAGATACCAAAGGAACATTTCATGCAAAGATGGGCTCAATAAAGGACCGAAATGGTATGGACCTAACAGAAGCAGAAGATATTAAGAAGAGGTGGCAAGACTACACAGAAGAACTGTACAAAAAAGATCTTCATGACCCAGATAATCACAATGGTGTGATCACTGACCTAGAGCCAGATATCCTAGAATGTGAAGTCAAGTGGGCCTTAGAAAGCATCACTACGAACAAAGCTAGTGGAGGTGATGGAATTCCAGTGGAGCTATTCCAAATCCTGAAAGAGGATGCTGTGAAAGTGCTGCACTCAATATGCCAGCAAATTTGGAAAACTCAGCAGTGGCCACAGGACTGGAAAAGGTCAGTCTTCATCCCAATCCCAAAGAAAGGCAATGCCAAAGAATGCTCAAACTACCACACAATTGCACTCATCTCACACACTAGTAAAGTAATACTCAAAATTCTCCAAGCCAGGCTTCAGCAATATGTGAACTGTGAACTTCCTGATGTTCAAGCTGGTTTTAGAAAAGGCAGAGGAACCAGAGATCAAACTGCCAACATCCGCTGGATCATGGAAAAAGCAAGAGAGTTCCAGAAAAAACATCTATTTCTGCTTTATTGACTATGCCAAAGCCTTTGACTGTGTGGATCACAATAAACTGTGGAAAATTCTGAAATAGATGGGAATTCCAGACCACCTGATCTGCCTCTTGAGAAATCTGTATGCAGGTCAGGAAGCAACAGTTAGAACTGGACATGAGACAACAGACTGGTTCCAAATAGGAAAAGGAGTATGTCAAGGCTGTATATTGTCACCCTGCTTATTTAACTTCTATGCAGAGTACATCATGAGAAATGCTGGACTGGAAGAAACACAAGCTGGAATCAAGATTGCCAGGAGAAATATCAATAACCTCAGATATGCAGATGACACCACGCTTATGGCAGAAAGTGAAGCGGAACTAAAAAGCCTCTTGATGAAAGTGAAAGTGGAGAGTGAAAAAGTTGGCTTAAAGCTCAACATTCAGAAAAGGAAGATCATGCCATCCGGTCCCATCACTTCATAGGAAATAGATGGGGAAACAGTGGAAACAGTGTCAGACTTTATTTTTCTGGGCTCCAAAATCACTACAGACGGTGACTGCAGCCATGAAATTAAAAGACGTTTACTCCTTGGAAGGAAAGTTATGACCAAACTAGATAGCATATTCAAAAGCAGAGACATTACTTTGCCAACAAAGTTTCGTCTAGTCAAGGCTATGGTTTTTCTGTGGTCATATATGGATGTGAGAGCTGGACTGAGAAGAAGGCTGAGCGCCGAAGAATTGATGCTTTTGAACTGTGGTGTTGGAGAAGACTCTTGCGAGAGCCTTGGACTGCAAAGAGATCCAATCAGTCCATTCTGAAGGAGATCAGCCCTGGGATTTCTTTGGAAGGAATGATGCTAAAGCTGAAACTCCAGTACTTTGGCCACCTCATGGGAAGAGTTGACTCATTGGAGAGGACTCTGATGCTGGGAGGGATTGGGGGCCAGAGGAGAAGGGGACGACAGAGGATGAGATGGCTGGATGGCATCACTGACTTGATAGTCGTGAGTCTCAGTGAACTCCGGGAGTTGGTGATGGACAGGGAGGCCTGGCGTGCTGTGATTCATGGAGTCGTAAAGAGTTGGAGATGACTGAGCGACTGATCTGATCTGATACCATTTTTATATTTCATATATGTGCAATAATATATTTGTTTTTCTCTTTATGACTTATTTAACTCTGTGTAACAGTCATATATATATGTCCAGTCACGTTTCTGCAAATAGCATAATTTTGTTCCTTTTATGGTTGAGTACTATTCCATTGCATATATGTAGCTTCTTTATCCACTCCTCTGTTGATGGACGGCTAAGTTGCTTCCATGTCCTGGCTATTGTAAATGGTGCTGCAGTGAACACTGGGGTGCATGTATCTGAATTGTGGTTTTCTCTGTGTATATGCCCAGGAATGGGATTGCTAAATCATATGCAATGTGTATGCTGGGTTCTATTTTCAGTTTTTTAAGGAACCTCCATACTGGCTTTAAATGTACAGCTACAAAATGGTTTTGGATACAATGTCCTTCTTCCTTTCCCTCCATGTGCTTCAGAGTTGCCATCAAATGGGCTCCCTGAGTACCATTTCCATTGCATCAGTGACTCTGTTGAGTTGCTCTATCTTTATTGAAAAGTCCTTCTGATATTGCAGTTATGAGGGGACTTAGATGTCTCAGTGGCAGGATATATCTTTAACAAAACCTGGTAACACATGAGCAATTGACTCCTGAAAGAATTCTAAGTAGTTGCTGCATCTGGTGACTGACAGTCCTAAATTTTCATTATTTTATGCTGAGATTTGATATTAAATTTCTACCAAAGACTCTAATCTGCATATATCCATTTTCTGATACTTTCAAAAAGATTCTTGCTTTAATTTAAGTTTCAGTAGTCACTGTGGATGGAAATTGGGCAATTCTAGAGGTTCTCAAATAAAAATGGAGCAAAAGGTGAAACTGACTTTTTTAAGTGATAAACCACTAGCGGCAAAGCCCTCTATCTTATGTGATAAATGCATCATTAGAGGGCTTTTTCCTTCTTCCTCCCCAACCCACAGTTTCTCGTTCATCCTAATGCCTTCCACTGCGGCAGCACTGCATCCTCCAAGCTGTCCTTTTAGCTTTAAGATACTGCCTTCTGCAGCTTCAGCTTTCTTTATGGCTTCATCCCTTCTTAAGAGGAGGTTTGTATTAGGGACTCAAACCTTTATCCACATCCACCATCACTCTCTTCAGTGTTGTATCACTTGAGGGTGACCCATTACTGGCTGTCATGTCACAAATATAGGTTTGCTTGTTTCCACAATATTTGAAATGCTTCAGAAGGACTAGTTTTTTTTGGGGGGTGGGCAGGGGGTAGAGTTGCAATTTTGACTTTCAAAGCAAAAAATCTCTGTGTGGCTACCTTCATCAATCCCCTCATAATAAATACTCATAAATGAATACTCATCTCAAGGACTCTTCTCCATTTCATTCTCTTCTTCATTCCATTGCATTTACTCTCTATTTGCCCTTGATTATTTAATCAAAGAAATGAAGAAAACAAATTCCCAGAGGGGTTATGGTACCTTTCAGCCACATGGTTCAACTCTTACCTGGCCTGTCTATTACCATGTGCTGTTTATTTATTTATTTTTGAAAATTTTCATTTAGTTAGTTACTTTTGGCTGTGCTGGATCTTCGCTGCTGCTGAGGCGTTTCTCTAGTTGTGGCAAACAGGGGTTACTCTCTAGTTGCAGTGGGCAGGCTTCTCATTGCAGTAGCTTCTTTTGCTGCAGAGTATGGGCTCTAGGGTGTGCGGGCTTTAGTGGCTGTGGTTCTAGGGCTCAGTAGTTGCACCTCCCGGGCTCTCTGGAGCACAGGCTCAATGGCTGTGGTATGCTGGCTTAGTTGCTACACAGTATGTGGGACTTTCTCAGACCAGGGATCAAACCCTGTGGCAGGTAGATTCTTAACCATTGGGCCTCCAGGGATGCCCCCCAATCCCTGACACATGCTGTTTAGATGGTGCATTTAATAACAGAGTCACAAAGAGTAGACTAACTGCCTGAGGGATGATGACAGTACAGCAAATCTTGAATTTCCTCCCGATATTAAAGAAGTATACACAGATATTAGAGATAAACACTGTGTTCTCCCAGTATACTACAAATTTACTTTCAAATAGATTTATTGTAAGTATCCACCTGTACAGGAAATAGACATAGATACTGTCCCTCCAAAAGTCAGTTATATAATAAGACTTTACAGACAAAAGAAAAGAAATCATGTTGATCTTTCCCCAAAATAAAATCTCTCAGAAATTTTATAAAGCACAAATTACATGCACTGTTTCCTGAATAAAGAAGTATCTTGTCTCCTCAAATATAGAGTATCTATCATGTCTAACTTATGTAATCATAAAGAGTGTCTTTTCTATTGCACAAGCTTTCAATCATTAAGAAGTATTTCTGAAATGCCTACTATATAATCTCTACTGCTCTGGGTGCTGGGAATTAATCAGTTAATTCCATAGTGGAAAAAAAAAACCCAAGACAGTGCCTATTTCTTTTTTTAATATATAAATCTATATGTATGTGTAAAGACACAGACAGAGATGAAGTATGTATAAAAAGATAGATATCTCGAGGACTATAACATAAAGTTACAAAGCATTGAATAAGCCGTGAGTAAATCTGAAGGTATCATGAAGAGAAGAACAAATGCTTTTGTCCTAAGTGGACATCAGCATACCTCGATGTTGTCTTTATTCCCCAGGTGATTCTGAGGTGCAGGAGCGCCCTGGGCCATTTCAGGGATCTTCAGCAAGAACAAAATGCATATCCAGTAGAAATTGGTGAATATATACTCAATAATTTCTATAATTGTAATCACACTGGCCCCACAAAATAGGCCCAGCTGACCACCAACATCTGCTGTAATAAAGCCAATAAAGAAAGTGAATAAATCATGCTTATTCCATAAAAAGCAAATTAAACTTCACTAGATTTTAAATTATTTGAAGCTCAAAAGTTAATATTAGCTGATATATGAATATGAGCTAATGGTGTTAAGTTTAGCATAAATAATCCAGTAGCAATAAATAATACCTTAGAGTAACATTCACATAATTGTCTCAAAAAAGGGAGAGAAAGAAAACATAAATTCTATTTTCAAAAATACAACTCAAGGACTTTGGAGAGTATTAAATCTCAGCAAATTCATAAAACATCCTAGACAATCACACATTCATTTCTAAGTGGAGAACAGAGCGGAGAACAGAAATTGGACACCAGGACAGCCTTACTGGTTAATGATACTTTCCAGAAACAGATTTCCAAGCAGTTTATGACCTCAAGTGTCCAAACAATTTCTTTGTAAGCATTTTCAGTATTTCATTGAACTAAGATGTATGAACACAGTACTGCCCTCTTTTTAACAAGTTTTTCAGCATCTATAAGTCTTTATTGTTTGTGTTTTTTTGTGGTAAAATGTATATGGAATAAAATTAGCCATGTTAGTCAGTTTTAAGTGTACGATTCTGTGGCATTAAGTATATTCCCATTGTCATAGAATCATCACCAGCCTCTGTCTCCAGAACTTTGTCATCTTCCCCAGCAGAAACTCTGTCCTCATTAAATACTGACTCATCATCGCCCCCTTCCCCAGTCCCTTGCACCCACAACCCTATTTTTTGTCTCTGTGAATCTGACACCTCAAGCACTGTCTTTGTAAATAGATTACATTACTAAACTTTTCCTCCTTGCTCTGAGCCATTCTTAGGACAATGTTATTTTTGTAAGGCCTGGCGATGGATTGAGTATGAAAGTGAAAGTTGCTCAGGACTATCCGACTCTATGTGACCCCATAGACTATACAGTCGATGGAATTCTCCAGGCCAGAATACTGAGTAGATAGCCATTTACTTCTCCAGGGGATCTTCCCAACCCAGGAATCAAATCCAGGTCTCCCACATTGTATGTGGATTCTCTACCAGCTGAGCTACCAGGGAAGCCCATCCAAGAACACTGACGATTCTGCATTGTGTTGAGGAGATTGGCTCAGCCACCAGGGTTTGACCATGGTCACTTAACCTGACTCTGATTCCTGTTCTGTCTGTTCCACAACCTCCTCTGAGAGACAGATCTGGAATTCAGTGGTTAAGTTTGCCAAGGACTGAATGATGGAGGAGCATGGACAGGTGGTGGTTGTAACTTAAATGTGGATTTTACTTTTTCAGGTTCTTTGCAGCCCAGTCTGGGTGGAATTTGTTGCAGAGGTCAGTGACGCTGATGTTCGACCCAGACATGGGGTTAGATACATCTGAGTGAAGGAAGATGCTGAGTGACCATGAGACCATGCACTGTGCACTGTACTGTGCACAGTCATGGCTGATTCTTTGCAACCCCATGGACTGCAGCCCACCAGGTTCCTCTGTTGTCCACAGAGTTTTCCAGGCAAGAATATTGGAATGGGCTGCCATTTCCTTCTCCAGGGGATCTTTCAAACACAGGGATGGAACTCATGTCTCTTGAGTCTCCTACATTGGCAGGCGATTCTTTACCACTACACCCCCTGGGAAGTCCATGAGCCCTGCCTTATTTGTGAGCATCCCCCTGCATTTGCTGGAGACATGTCCAGAGACTGTAAAGGTGTCAGATTTACATGACAAGTGAATGACAAGCACCATGGATTATTTTTCTCCATTGATAAGCTAAACCTTAAATATGAAAGGAAAACAAACTAATAGAAATTAAAAAAAAATTGAGTAAAAGACATTTCTACAAAGAAGACATGCAGATGGCTAACAAACACATGAGAAGATGCTCAACATCACTCATTATCAGAGAAATACAAGTCAAAACCACAATGAGGTACTATCTTATGCTGGTCAGAATGGCTGCCATCAAAAAGTCTACAAACATTAAATGCTGGAGAGGGTGTGGAGAAAAGGGAACCCTCTTACACTGTTGGTGGGAATGCAAACTAGTACAGCCACTATGGAGAACAGTGTGGAGATTCCTTAAAAAACTGGAAATAGAAGTGCCTTATGATGCAGCAACCCCATTACTGGGCATACACACCAAGGAAACCAGAAATGAAAGAGACACGTGTACCCCAATGTTCACTGCAGCACTGTTTATAATAGCCAGGACATGGAAGCAACCTAGATGTCCATCAGCAGATGAATGGATAAGAAAGCTGTGGTGCATACACACAATGGAATATTACTCAGCCCTTAAAAAGAGTACATTTGAATCAGTTCTAATGAGGTGGATGAAACTGGAGCCAATTATACAGAGTGAAGTCAGTCAGAAAGAAAAACACCAATACAATATATTAACACATATATATGGAATTTAGAAAGATGGTAATGATGACCCTATATGCAAGACAACAAAAGAGGTACAGATATAAAGAACAGACTTTTGGACTCTGGGAGAAGGTGAGGGTGGGATAATTTGAGAGAATAGGATTGAAACATGCATATTACCATATGTGAAATGGATGACCAGTGCAAGTTCAATGCATGAAATAGGGCACTCAAAGCAGGTGCACTGGGCCAACCCAGAGGGACGGGATGGGGAGGGGAAGGGGCTTGGGGGTTGGGGGTTCAGGATGGGGTGACACATGCACACCCATGGCTGATTCAGGTCAATATGTGTCAAAAACCACCACAAAATTTAAAGTAATTAGCCTTAAATTAAAATAGATAAATTAAAAAAAATTGAGGAACAGCTAGATAATACTTACCAAGTAACTCAGAGACACTCACTGCTTTTTGCTGCTGGGTTATTTTATAGTTTAAGTCACTATAGTTTATTTCAATATTCACAAGATTCTCCCTGGGGATAAAACAGAGTTAATTGAGCTCAAGATTGTCAGCTCAATTTTTTTTTCAGCTTTTGAATTACTTCCTCTTTTTTGGTTACTCATATAAACATTGCCCACACTCAAACATGTGCAATATAATTAAATTTATCTATCTTTGATATTTGCCAACTTTCAATCATATGAAAAGAAATTTATGGTTTCTGCTGATGTTTTTGACTTTGTCATTTTGACCATGTACTTGAGGTAGGTGTGCAAGCATATTTTATCAAACAGTTAGGTGTCTTATTTTGTACCTTTAAAATATTTAGACGTAAGGTATGTTGCCCTCTTTACAGCATCAAATCTTGCTTCTATCACCAGTCACATCCACAACTGGGTGTAGTTTTGCTTTGGTTCCATCTCTTCATTATTTCTGGAGTTATTTCTCCACTGATCTCCAGTAGCATATTGGGCACCTACCAACCTGGGGAGTTCATCTTTCAGTGTCCCATCTTTTTGCCTTTTCATACTGTTCATGGGGTTCTCAAGGCAAGAATACTGAAGTGGTTTGCCATTCCCTTCTCCAGTGGACCACATTCAAAATCAGATTGATTGTATTCTTTGCACCCAAAGGTGGAGAAGCTCCATACAGTCAGCAAAAACAAGACTGGGAGCTGACTGTGGCTCAGATCATGAACTCCTTATTGCCAAATTCAGACTTGTCAAATTGAAGAAGGTAGGGAAAACCACTAGACCATTCAGGTACGACCTATATCATATTCCTTATGATTATACAGTGGAAGTGAGAAATCGATTTAAGGGACTAGATCTGATAGACAGAGTGCCTAATGAACTATGGATGGAGTTTCATGACATTGTACAAGAGACAAGGATCAAGACCATCCCAAAGAAATGCAAAAAAGCAAAATGGCTGTCTGAGGAGGCCTTACAAATAACTGTGAAAAGAAGAGAATCAAAAAGCTAAGGAGAAAAGGAAAGATATTCCCATTTGAATGCAGAGTTCCAAAGAATAGCAAGGAGAGATAAGAAGCCTTCCTCAGTGATCAATGCAAAAAAATAGAGGAAAACAATAAAATAGGAAAGACTAGAGATCTCCTCGAGAAAAGTAGATACCAAGGGACCATTTCATGTAAAGATGGGCTCGATAAAGGACAGAAATGGTATGGACCTAACAGAAGCAAAAGATATTAAGAAGAGGTGGCAAGAATACACAGAAGAACTGTACAAAAAGATATTCATGACCCAGTTAATCATGATGATGTGATCACTCACCTAGAGCCACACATTCTGGAATGTGAAGTCAAGTGGGCCTTAGGAAGCATCACTATGAACAAAGCTAGTTGGAAGTGATGGAATTCCAGTTGAGCTATTTCAAAACCTAAAAGATGATGTTGTGAAAGTGCTGCACTCAGTATGCCACCAATTTGGAAAACTCAGCAGTGGCCACAGGACTGGAAAAGGTTAGTTGTCATTCCAATCCCAAAGAAAGGCAATGCCAAAGAATGCTCAAACTATCACACAATCATGCTCATCTCACACGCTAATAAAGTAATGCTCAAAATTCTCCAAGCCAGGCTTCAGCATTATGTGAACTGTGATCTTCCAGATGTTCAAGATGGTTTTAGAAAAGGCAGAGGAACCAGAGATCAAATTGCCAACATCTGCTGGATCATCTAAAAAGCAAGAGAGTTCCAGAAAAACATCTATTTTTGCTTTATTGACTATGCCAAAGCCTTTGACTGTGTGGGTCACAATCAACTGTGGAAAATTCTGAAAGAGATGGGAATACCAGACCACCTGACCCACCTCTTGATAAATCTGAATGCAGGACAGGAAGCAACAGTTAGAACTGGACATGGAACAACAGACTGGTTCCAAATAGGAAAAGGAGTACGTCAAAGCTGTATAATTGTCACCCTGCTTATTTAACTTCTATGCAGATTACATCATGAGAAATGCTGGGCTGGAATAAGCACAAGCTGGAATCAAGACTGGAGTTGTTGGGAGAAATATCAATAACCTCAGATCAGATCAGTCCCTCAGTCATGTCCGACTCTTTGCGACCCCATGAATTGCAGCACGCCAGGCCTCCCTGTCCATCACCAACCCCCGAAGGTCACTCAGACTCACATCCATCGAGTCAGTGATGCCATCCAGCCATCTCATCCTCTGTCGTCCTCTTCTCCTCCTGCCCCCAATCCCTCCCAGCATCAGAGTCTTCTCTAATGAGTCAACTCTTCGCATGAGGTGGCCAAAGTCCTGGAGTTTCAGCTTTAGCATCATTCCTTCCAAAGAAATCCCAGGGCTGATCTCCTTCAGAATGGACTGGTTGGATCTTCTTGCAGTCCAGGGGACTCTTAAGAGTCTTCTCCAACACGACAGTTCAAAAGCATCAATTCTTTGGCACTCAGCCTTCTTCACAGTCCAGCTCTCACATCCATACATGACCAGAAAGACCATAGCCTTGACTAGGCGAACCTTTGTTGGCAAAGTAATGTCTCTGCTTTTGAATATGTGATCTAGGTTGGTCATAACTTTCCTTCCAAGGAGTAAGAATATTTTAATTTCATGGCTGCAATCACCATCTGTAGTGATTTTGGAGCCCAGAAAAATAAAGTCTGACACTGTTTCCACTGTTTCCCCATCTATTTCCCATGAAGTGATGGGACCAGATGCCATGATCTTCATTTTCTGAATGTTGAGCTTTAAGCCAACTTTTTCACTCTCCACTTTCACTTTCATCAAGAGGCTTTTTAGTTCCTCTTCACTTTCTGCCATAAGGGTGGTGTCATCTGCATATCTGAGGTTATTGATATTTCTCCCGGCAATCTTGATTCCAACTTGTGTTTCTTCCAGTCCAGCATTTCTCATGATGTACTCTGCATATAAGTTGAATAAACAGGGTGACAATATACAGCCTTGATGTACTCCTTTTCCTATTTGGAACCAGTCTGTTGTTCCATGTTCAGTTCTAACTGTTGCTTCCTGACCTGCATACAAATTTCTATAACCTCAGATATGCAGATGACACCACCCTTATGGCAGAAAGTGAAGACGAACTAAAGAGCCTCTTGAAGAAAGTGAAAAAGTAGAGTGAAAAAGTTGGCATAAAGATCAACATTCAGAAAATTAGGATCATGGCATCTGGTCCTATCATTTCATGGCAAATAGATGGGGAAGCAGTGGAAACAGTGGCTTTATTTTGGGGGGCTCCAAAATCACTGCAGCTGGTGACTGCAGCCATGAAATTAAAGGACACTTACTCCTTGGCAGGAAAGTTATAACCAACCTAGACAACATATTAAAACCCAGAGACATAAAAGCAAAAATAGAAAAATGGGACCTAATTAAACTTAAATGCTTCTGCACAACAAAGGAAACTATAAGCAAGGTGAAAAGACAGACTTCAGAATGGGAGAAAATAATAGCAAATGAAGCAACTGACAAACAACTAATCTCAAAAATATACAAGCAACTCCTATAGCTCAATTCCAGAAAAATAAATGACCCAATCAAAAAATGGGTCAAAGAACTAAATAGACATTTCTCCAAAGAAGACATACAGATGGCTGACAAACACATGAAAAGATGCTCAACATCACTCATTATCAGAGAAATGCAAATCAAAACCACTGTGAGATACCATTTCACGCCAGTCAGAATGGCTGCGATCCAAAAGTCTACAAGCAATAAATGCTGGAGAGGGTGTGGAGAAAAGGGAACCCTCTTACACTGTTGGTGGGAATGCAAACTAGTACAGCCACTATGGAGAACAGTGTGGAGATTCCTTTAAAAATTGGGAATAGAACTGCCTTATCACCGGAGGAGCTAAGATGGCGGACGAGTAGGACGGGGAGAATACTTTCTCCTCCACAAATCTATTAAAAGAACATTTGAATGCTGACTAAATTCTACAAAACGACTTTTGAATGCTGGCAGAGGACATCAGGCACTTAGAAAGACAATTCATTGTCTTCAAAGGGAGAAAACGAGCCCTGCGGTAACTCCTTTTGTGGAAAAGCGGCGCGGACACCAGCATTTGCTATTAGCAAGCGGCGGCTGGGCTAGGAGGAGCGGCGCGGCCTGCATCGTTTTGAGAAAGGATTTGCCCTGGCTGTCTCAAGCGCTATCTGAGCGAAATAACCAGACTGTTGGTTATCTACTACATCAAGAACCAGCCCTAACTTGGGACACCACCAGGACTGCGTGAAGAACAGGGGACTGCATTGAGATAGCCAGCTGCAGGTCATCCCACTCCAGTGACAGGCAGCCAGGTCCAGAGGCGGGCAGTCACAGCCCTAGAGAGACACTGTTTGCAGAACTCTAGGTAGGTTTCTGTGCTGAGTCACGCTTCTTGGGGCTCTGGATGGTCAACATCTGCCTGAGAAGGTGCGCCATTGTATACCCAGAAAACTGAGCAGCGGGGAGGCGATAAGTCGCAGCAGCTGCGCTCGCTAAACATTTCATCACCTGCGCTACTCGGATCTGGGAAGGGCATAAAACGCAGACTCAACCGAGTCTGTGCTTCTGACGATTATCCGAGTGCCTGAACCTGGCCGGCTTAAATTTGGGTGTTCATCTCTGCCCCTTTTGTAACAGGGCAGAGATCAGATACTGAAAAGACCTGTAAACCGCCTCAAGAAAGAGAATTCAACAAACTACCAGAATATAGTAAGGACACTTTAAACTTGGCGATTTTAACAAAATGAAGAGACAAAAGAATACCCAGCAGCTAAAGGAACAGGATAGATGCCCACCAAACCAAACCAAAAAGGAAGAGATAGGGAATTTACCTGATAAAGAATTCCGAATAATGATTGTGAAATTAATCCAAAATCTCGAAATCAAAATGGAATCACAGTTAAAGAGTCTGGACACTAGGATTGAGAAGATGCAAGAAAGGTTTAACAAGGACCTAGAAGAAATAAAAAAGAGTCAACACATAATGAATAATGTAATAAAGGAGATCCAAAACATCCTGGAGGCAACAAATAGTAGAATAACAGAGGCAGAAGATAGGATTAGCAAATTAGAAGATAGAATCCTAGAAATAAATGAATCAGAGGAGAAAAAAGAAAAACGAATTAAAAGAAATGAGGACAATCTTAGAGACCTCCAGGATAACATTAAACGCTACAACATTCGAATCATAGGAGTTTCAGAAGAAGAAGATAAAAAGAAAGACCATGAGGAAATACTTGAGGAGATAATAGTTGAAAACTTCCCTAAATTGGAGAAGGAAATTACCACTCAAGTTCAAGAAATCCAGAGAGTCCCTAACAGGATAAACCCAAGGCGAAACACCCCAAGACACATAGTAATCAAATTAACAAAGATTAAATATAAAGAACAAATATTAAAAGCAGCAAGGGAAAAACAACAAATAACTCACAAGGGAATTCCCATTAGGATAACAGCTGATCTTTCAATAGAAACTCTCCAAGCCAGGAGGGAATGGCAGGACATAATTAAAGTGATGAAAGAAAATAACTTACAGCCTAGATTATTGTATCCAGCAAGGATCTCATTCAAATATGAAGGAGAAATCAAAAGCTTCACAGATAAGCAAAAGTTGAGAGAATTTAGCACCACTAAACCATTTCTCCAACAAAAACTAAAGGACATTCTCTAAAAATTGACTTTAAAGATCCTGAAAAGGAGACAATCAAGGTTATATATAATGACTTAAAGGAACAATCCAAAAAGAAGTTATAATAATTATAGATATATACGCACCCAACATGGGAGCATTGATATATCTAAGACAAACATTAATTAATATGATAGAAGAAATGTGCAACAATACAATAATAGTGGGAGACTTTAATACCCCACTCATACAATCTGGCTGTAATAGACAAAGTAAACAGGAAAACATATTTACTTATGAGCCTCAAAAAATTCAGTTCACTCAGGAGAGTTAAAAAAAAAAAAAATTGACTTATCTGTTCACTCTGTAAAGCTTTATTGACTATTTTATGGGACTGGTACCACTTTGGGTAGTAGGGAGGAAGAAGTGACAAATGTGATCCTGTCCTAAATAATATATTGTGGTAAAGATAGACCTACCAATACAAAATACCAAGATGTGCCTAAGATGAGGACACCCAAACTGGGCTTTTAGTTTCCTGAACTTTTCATTTCCAGATCAAACCTCCTAATATAGGATGAATTCAATATGATTTTTTTAAGTGTTCTTTGTGATTAAAAACAGAAAGCCATTAGATAAGAAATTACATATACTCCTCCCCACCATCATTCCCCTTCTTTCTTCCCATTTCCCTCCCATCCAAAAAAAAAAAAAAAAAAAAAAGAACTGCCTTATGATCCAGCAATCCCACTGCAGGGCATACACACTGAGGAAATCAGAATTGAAAGAGACACATGTACCCCAATGTTCATCGCAGCACTGTTTATAATAGCCAGGACATGGAAGCAACCTAGATGTCCACAATCAGATGAATGGATAAGAAAGCAGTGGTACATACATTTGAGTCAGTTCTAATGAGGTGGGTGAAACTGGAGCCTATTATACAGAGTGCAGTAAGCCAGAAAGAAAAACAATACAGTATACTAACGCATATATATGGAATTTAGAAAGATGGTAACAATAACCCTGTATACAAGATAGCAAAAGAGACACTGATGTATAGAACAGTCTTTTGGACTCTGTTGGAGAGGGAGAGGGTGGGATGATTTGGGAGAATGGCATTGAAATATGTATAATATCATATATGAAATGAGTCGCCAGTCCAGGTTCGATGCATGATACTGGATGCTTGGGGCTGGTGTACTGGGACGACCCAGAGGGATGGTATGGGGAAGGAGGAGGGGGGAGGGTTCAGGATTCATTTTGATATATGACAAAACCAATACAATGTTGTAAAGTTAAAATAAAATAAAATTAAAAAAGAAAAAACAACAAAATCAGGGACATTACTTCGCCGGCAAAGGTCCGTCTCATCAAGACTATGGCTTTTCCAGTAATCTTGTATGGATGTGAAAGTTGGACTATAAAGAAAGCTGAGCACTGAAGAACTGATGCTTTTGAACTGTGGTGTTGGAGAAGACTCTTGAGAGTCCCTAGGACTGCAAGGAGTCCAACCAGTCCATCCTATAGGAGATCAGTCCTGAGTGTTCATTAGAAGGACTGATGCTAGAGCTGAAACTCCAATACTTTGGCCAGTTAATGTGAAGAGTTGACTCATTGGAAAAGACCCTGATGCTGGGAGGGTTTGGGGGCAGGAGGAGAAGGGGATGACAGAGGATGAGACGGTTCGATGGCATCACGGACTCAATCGACATGAGTTTTGGTAAACTCTGGGAGCTGGTGATGGACAGGGAGGCCTGGTGTGCTGCGGTTCATGGGGTCACAAATAGTTGGACATGACTGAGCGACTGAACTGAACTAAACTATGTTGCCCTCTGTTGCCCTGGGCTACGCCCATATTAGGAGAGGTTCTGACCACCTTTTGTGAGAGTCTTACTGACTTATTCTATTCTCAGCCTTTGCTCTAACATGGTAGCCCTCACCGGCACAGACAGAAGGTTTGGCAAATGGTCTTTTAATTCCCATTTGAAAAATGTAGTATTTATTTTTGTCTCAGAGGTTGTTTAGTATTGAATTAGACATGACATTGTGTTCAGTACTAATCACTGTAGCTTCATTTGAATGCATTCATGTCATGTTGGTATTTAGGGAAAATAATTTTTCTCCTGACCTAATAACTTTTCTGTGCTTCATTCCTGAGAAACTGGAAAAGACATTAAAAGTAAATATGTACTGAGTATATGATTTACAAATGTTTGAGTGTGTGTCTAACTTTAATTCAAATCTGGGTCCTGTTTTTTGTGACTTATGTGGTCCTGGAGAAACCACCTTCTTTTCCTGAGTCTTCTTTTCTTCTAGTCAGAATTTCAGTTCTGTGGCAAGAAGCAATTAAATAACATATGCAAAGAACTGACACAGAACCTGCATATATTGTGCTTTTAAGAAGTGGTAGTCATTTACCCTACATCATTAGTATTTTGGGCAGAGACTTTTCTCAGTGTTTTCTGGAAATCTTTATATGTGGCCAGAGTGGCTAATAACTATTTTGAAATAACTCTTATGTACACTTACCATCTTCAGCCCAGACACCACCTTGAAATTCATTAATACATCAAATTGCCTCTTGGTATTCTACTTGATATTTCTCCCGGCAATCTTGATTCCAACTTGTGTTTCTTCCAGTCCAGCATTTCTCATGATGTACTCTGCATATAAGTTAAATAAACATGGTGACAATATGCAGCCTTGACGTACTCCTTTTCCTATTTGGAACCAGTCTGTTGTTCCATGACCAGTTCTAACTGTTGCTTCCTGACCTGCATACAGATTTCTTAAGAGGCAGATCAGGTGGTCTGGTATTCCCATCCCTTTCAGAATTTTCCATAGTTTATTGTGATCCACACAGTCAAAGGCTTTGGCATAGTCAATAAAGCAGAAATAGATGTTTTTCTGGAACTCTCTTGCTTTTTCCATGATCCAGCGGATGTTGGCAATTTGATCTCTGGTTCCTCTGCCTTTTCTAAAACCAGCTTGAACGTCAGGAAGTTCACGGTTCACATATTGCTGAAGCCTGGCTTGGAGAATTTTGAGCATTACTTTACTAGCGTGTGAGATGAGTGCAATTGTTCGGTAGTTTGAGCACTCCTTGGCATTGCCTTTCTTTGGGATTGGGATGAAAACTGACCTTTTCCAATCTTGTGGCCACTGCTGAGTTTTCCAAATTTGCTGGCATATTGAGTGTAGCACTTTCACAGCATCATCATTCAGGATTTGGAATAGCTCCACTGGAATTCCATCACCTCCACTAGCTTTGTTTGTAGTGATGCTTTCTAATGCCCATTTGACTTCACATTCCAAGATGTCTGGCTCTAGGTCAGTGATCACATCATCATGATTATCTGGGTCTTGAAGCTCTTTTTTGTACAGTTCTTCTGTGTATTCTTGCCACCTCTTCTTGATATCTTCTGCTTCTGTTAGATCCACACCATCTCTGTCCTTTATTGTGCCCATCTTTGCATGAAATGTTCCTTTGGTATCTCTGATTTTCTTGAAGAGATCCCTAGTCTTTCCCATTCTGTTGTTTTCCTCTATTTCTTTGCATTGATCACTGAAGAAGGCTTTCTTATCTCTTCTTGCTATTCTTTGGAACTCTGCATTCAGATGTCTATATTTTTCCTTTTCTCCTTTGCTTTTCGCTTCTCTTCTTTTCACAGCTATTTGTAAGGCCTCCCCAGACAGCCATTTTGCTTTTTTGCATTTCTTTTCCATGGGGATGGATGTTTTGATGTTTTGATTTCATCAAAAGCCTCTTGATGAAAGTGAAAGTGGAGAGTGAAAAGGTTGGCTTAAAGCTCAACATTCAGAAAACGAAGATCATGGCATCTGGTCCCATCACTGCATGGGAAATAGATGGGGAAACAGTGGAAACAGTGTCAGACTTTGTTTTTCTGGGCTCCAAAATCACTGCAGATGGTGACTGCAGCCATGAAATTAAAAGACGCTTACTCCTTGGAAGGAAAGTTATGACCAACCTAGATAGCATATTCAAAAGCAGAGACATTACTTTACCAACAAAGGTTCGCCTAGTCAAGGCTATGGTCTTTCCTGTGGTCATGTATGGATGTGAGAGCTGGACTGTGAAGAAGGCTGAGCGCCGAAGAATTGATGCTTTTGAACTGTGGTGTTGGAGAAGACTCTTGAGAGTCCCTTGGACTGCAAGAAGATCCAACCAGTCCATTCTGAAGGAGATCAATCCTGGAATTTCTTTAGAAGGAATGATGCTAAAGTTGAAACTCCAGTATTTTGGCCACCTCATGCGAAGAGTTGACTCATTGGAGAAGACTCTGATGCTGGGAGGGATTGAGGGCAGGAGGAGAAGGGGACGACAGAGGATGAGATGGCTGGATGGCATCACTGACTGGATGGATGCGAGTCTGAGTGACCTCCGGGAGCTGGTGATGGATAGGGAGGCCTGGCGTGCTGCGGTTCATGGGGTCGCAAAGAGTCGGACACGACTGAGCGACTGATCTGATCTGATCTGATCTGATTCTACTTGATGTTCAACAGACATTTCAAATATTCCAAGTCAAACTTTAGATATATCTTCATTTTTAATGCAATAACACTTCACAGTAATCCATCAGTATTTGCTTTACTTTCAAATATACCCAGAATCCAAACTCTCACCCATCCACTGAGACCACGTTTGCCTAAACCTCCATCATCTCTCACTTGGATTTTTCCAATCACTTTCTGGTTTCTTCTTCTGCTTTTGACCTTACTGTACTCCATCACAACAGATACTTATCCTCCACTCTTCACACAAGATCCAAGGCAATACTTTTGCAACTTGTAAATCATATCACTTTCCTGCTGAGAGCTCCCCAGAGACTTGCCCTCTGTGGTGTTTTGAGATTTCTGTCTACCACTGACCTGTTCATGGTGACTGATGCTTGCCCATCCTTGGCTATCATCTACTCTGCCTCCTGCGACACCAATTTCCAGGCTATTCTACCCAAATACAAGGTGCGCTGTCAGTCTAGGACTTTTCTTGGCATGTGGTTTTCTTTCCTGAAGTGCCTTTTCTCCATTAATATTGAGACCAGCTCTTATAACACCTTCAGTTCAGTTCAGTTCAGTCACTCAATCATGTCCGACTCTTTGTGACCCCATGAATCGCAGCACACCAGGCTTCTCTGTCCATCACCATCTCCTGGAGTTCACTCAAACTCACGTGCATGGAGAAATGGACGTTTGATGATGATGCCATCCAGCCATCTCATCCTCTGTCATCCCCTCTTCCTCCTGCCCCCAATCCCTCCCAGCATCAGAGTCTTTTCCAATGAGTCAACTCTTCGCATGAGGTGGCCAATGTACTGGAGTTTCAGCTTTAGCATCCTTCCTTCCAAAGAAATCCCAGGGCTAATCTCCTTTAGAATGGACTGGTTGGATCTCCTTGCAGTCCAAGGGACTCTCAAGAGTCTTCTCCAATACCACAGTTCAAAAGCATCAATTCTTTGGCACTCAGCCTTCTTCACAGTCCAGCTCTCATATCCATACATGACCACTAGAAAAACCATAGCCTTGACTACACAGACCTTTGTTGGCAAAGTAATGTCTCTGCTTTTAAATATGCTATCTAGGTTGGTCATAACTTTTCTTCCAAGGAGTAAGTGTCTTTTAATTTCATGCCTGGAGTCACCATCTGCAGTGATTTTGGAGCCCAAGAAAATAAAGTCTGATGCTGTTTCCACTCTTTCCCCATCTCTTTCCCATGAAGTGATGGGACAAGATGCCACGATCTTCGTTTTCTGAATGTTGAGCTTTAAGCCAACTTTTCACTCTCCACTTTCACTTTCATCAAAAGGCTTTTTAGTTCCTCTTCACTTTCTGCCATAAGGGTGTTGTCATCTGCATATCTGAGGTTATTGATATTTCTCCCGGCAATCTTGATTCCAACTTGTGTTTCTTCCAGTCCAGCATTTCTCATGATGTACACTGCATAGATGTTAAATAAGCAGGGTGACAATATACAGCCTTGACGTACTCCTTTTCCTATTTGGAACCAGTCTGTTTTTCCATGTCCAGTTTTAACTGTTGCTTCCTGATCTGCATATAGGTTTCTCAAGAGGCAGATCAGGTGGTCTGGTATTCCCATCTCTTTCAGAATTTTCCACAGTTTATTGTGATCCACACAGTCAAAGACTTTGGCATAGTCAATAAAGCAGAAATAGATGTTTTTCTGGAACTCTCTTGCTTTTTCAATGATCCAGCGGATGTTGGCAGTTTGATCGTTGGTTCCTCTGCCTTTTCTAAAACCAGCTTGAACATCTGGAAGTTCATGATTCACGTATTGCTTAAGCCTGGCTTGCAGAATTTTGAGCATTATTTTACTAGCATGTGAGATGAGTGCAATTGTGTGGTACTTTGATATTCAAAAGCAGAGACATTACTTTGCCAACAAAGGTTTATCTGGTCAAGGCTATGGTTTTTCCTGTGGTCATGTATGGATGTGAGAGCTGAACTGTGAAGAAGGCTGAGCACCGAAGAATTGATGCTTCTGAACTGTGGTGTTGGAGAAGACTCTTGAGAGTCCCTTGGACTGCAAGGAGATCCAACCAGTCCATTCTGAAGGAGATCAGCCCTGGGATTTCTTTGGAAGGAAGGATGCTAAAGCTGAAACTCCAGTACTTTGGCCACCTCATGAGAAGAGTTGACTCATTGGAAAAGACTCTGATGCTGGGAGGGATTGGGGGCAAGAGGAGAAGGGGACGACAGAGGATGAGATGGCTGGTTGGCATCACTGACTCAATGGACGTGAGTCTCAGTGAACTCCGGGAGTTGGTGTTGGACAGGGAGGCCTGGCGTGCTGTGATTCATGGGGTCGCAAAGAGTCAGACACGACTGAGCGACTGATCTGATCTGATTTTGAGCATTCTTTGGCATTGCCTTTCTTTGGGATTGGAATGACAACTGACCTTTTCCAGTCCATTGGCCACTGCTGCTGGCATATTGAGTGCAGCACTTTCACAGCATCATCTTTCAGGATTTGAAATAGCTCAACTGGAATTCCATCACCTCCACCAGCTTTGTTCGTAGTGATGCTTTCTAAGGCCCACTTGACTTCACATTCCAGGATGTCTGGCTTTAGGTGAGTGATCACACCATCGTTATTATCTGGATCGTGATCTTTTTTGTACAGTTCTTCTGTGTATTCTTGCCACCTCTTCTTAATGTCTTTTGCTTCTGTTAGGTCCATATCATTTCTGTCCTTTATTGAGCCCATCTTTACATGAAATGTTCCCTTGCTATCTCTAATTTTCTTGAAGAGGTCTCTAGTCTTTCCCATTCTGTTGTTTTCCTCTATTTCTTTGCATTGATAGCTGAGGAAGTCTTTCTTATCTCTTCTTGCTATTCTTTGGAACTCTGCATTTAGATGTTTATATCTTTCCTTTTCTCCTTTGCTTTTCACTTCTCTTCTTTTCACAGCTATTTGTAAGGCCTCCCCAAACAGCCATTTTGCTTTTTTGCATTTCTTTTCCATGGGGATGGTCTTGACCCTGTCTCCTGTACAATGTTACGAACCTCCGTCCATATTCATCAGGCACTCTATCCATCAGATCTAGTCGCTTAAATCTATTTCTCACTTCCACTGTATAATCATAAGGGATTTGATTATCACCTTAAAGCCTAATAATTTTCAAAGTGTGGTCATAGACCCCTGCTGTGCATGCTTGCCTTGGATAAGGAAATGGCAACCCACTCCAGTGTTCTTGCCTGGAGAATCCCAGAGACGGGGGAGCCTGGTGGGCTCCTGTCTATGGGGTCTCATAGAGTCGGACACGACTGAAGTGACTTAGCAGTGCCTGCCTGCTTAGTCGCTCGGTATCAGACTCTTTGCAACCTCATAAACTATAGCCTGCCAGGCTCCTCTGTCTATGGGAATATCCAGGCCAGAATACTGGAGTAGGTTGCCATGCCATCCTCCAGGGGGTCTTCCTGACCCAGGAATGGACCCACACCTCATGGATTGCAGGTGAATTCTTTACCACTTGAGCCATCAGAGAAGTCCACACAGACCCCTAGGGGTCCCTGTTATCTCTTTTGGAAGTTCACAAAGTCAAAATTATTTTCATATAATACTGACATGTTATCTAACATTCCACTATGATTATTATTTCAAGAAAACTGCAGTAGCCACATTTTGATATGGAACATCATTTTCACTTGAAGGAATGGCTGACAAACTATAGTTCTTAAGAATGTGAAATCTGGCAGAGATTTTCACAATAATAAACAAAATGAGCTTGTTGCATCAAGGAGAATAACTGATAAGACTTGAGGTCAATAATACATTTTAAGCTTTTAACTTTTATGCTAAAGTTAAAATTTTGGAAAATTTATGTCTGCTATGATGAGCTTGATAACTCAATTTTTAAAGACTTTTATGATAGGAAACAGAGAAGGCAATGGCAAACCACTCCAGTACCCTTGCCTGGAAAATCCCATGTACGGAGGAGCCTGGTAAGCTGCAGTCCACGGGGTCGCTGAGTCGGACATGACTGAGTGACTTCACTTTCACTTTGCACGTTCATGCATTGGAGAAGGAAATGGCAACCCACTCCAGTGCTCTTGCCTGGAGAATCCCAGGGACGGCAGAGCCTGGTGGGCTGCCGTCTCTGGGGTCGCACAGAGTCGGACACGACTGAAGCGACTTAACAGCAGCAGCAGCATGATAGGAAAAGTAATTACATTGCAACGTGTATTATATAATAACGTAGATCGATATTTGGAAAATGTTCATAGCTAAAAGAATTTTTCTAACACCCAATAAATGATGTTCCAAACCATGCACAAATAAAAGACCCATTCAAAGTGCAAGTACAGTGAATATAAATAGAATTGAATATGAAAAATTCACTGATATGTTTTGGCATTTCAGAGATGACAGCTTCCAAATGCCACCGCACCCCTTTCTTGTCCTCAAAGAGTTAAACTGATGAGAAAGCCATGGTCTTCCCCCTTTGGCACCTGGGAAAGTTCAACCACACAGACCCTGGCCCTCATCTTGGATTGTTTGTCCAAGTCCTGCCTCAAAACCATAAGGCCAGGCAGAGCCAGCTGCTTTTTCTTGTTGTCTCACAAACCAGGAAAAGTTCTGCCTGGGAGCCTGCCCTTCTGTTCACAGAAAGTGTCATTATGTGAACAATAAGTACATTTTTCATACCCTCCCGATGCATGTATGGCAGCATGAATCTCAACAGTGCCATCAAATATTGAGTCAAGAGTTGACCTCAGTCCCTCTGGGCAAATCATAAAACACATACTGTTGTTAACATGTAACAAGCTAGTCTTGTTGTTTTTGATGTATCATCAAAGAAAAATATCACAATGATCTATAAAGGCTATTAAAATAGGCCTCCCTTTTTGAACTATACATCTGTTTCATGCAAGGTTTCCTTCATCTTCTGCAACCAAATAACATAACCCAACAGAGTAAATGCAAAAATGAGAATCCAGCTGTCTTCTCTTGTTAGACACTGAAGAAAACTACCACATCCTAAAACAATACCACTCCTCTTCCTAAACATTTTTGAAAATAGTTAATCTTTATAAAAACTTTTACTTATGTCACTGTATAGCACATTCATTATTGTTGTTTTAAGTGAATCAATAAATTTAAGAAGTCACACCTTACTTTCCTAACATGGCAAATATTGATACTTAAAACTTACATGAAGGAGAACTCATTGGACTCCTCAGAGATTCTGCAGACTGTAAAGGGACCTTGACACTGACAAGTTTGAGAAGCACTGGGTCTCTGCTCAGCTGTCACTCTGCCAGGACAGCCTTACTTGATCTCAGTCTTTCATGCTGAGACCAGCCCTTTCCGAATCTGACTCCTTCTTTTCTGTCCCTTTCCCTCCCAGGCACTCAGCACCATGGCTGGTTGCCCCATATATTTACTGTCCATCTTCACTCCACAGGGCATGCATGCAGCATGGCAGGGGTTTATCTTTTATGCACAGAAATATCTCTAGTTTTTAGAGCACTCTGGAATACTGACACACAAAAGGCACTCATTTCCAATTTGTGAAATGGACAAACAAGGGAACAAATCAAAGAAGAAAACAACAAATGAATAAATTTATAAATATTTAACTTCTCTGTCTTTTAAACTGAGGTAAACATCAACTGCCTGGTGGTTTTCATATGCAACAATAGTTTCATTAAGAAAGATACTATTATGTAATATAATATGTAAATAGAAAAAGATTTTGGAAAAGAATAGATATATGTATATGTGTAACTGGAACAGCTGTACATCTGAAACTAACACAACATTATTAATCAGCTATAGTCCAATGTAAAATAAAAAGTAAAAGAGAATAGGTTGTATTAGCAATGATTCCTGGAATTATGTGGTATCTTTAATATCTGAGAGGCATGGTTGTAAATCACTCTCCTTATTGTTTACCATTTAGAAATCAATATTCCCAAATAGAATTAATTCAAAATATATCATTAATATGTTTACTTAATTTCCATTGGTTTAACACTGGGTAACAGGGGAATGTACTCTGTTTAAGTAGCTAAGCAAGGGGTATCATAATATTTGCAAATAATAAAACAGCAGCCAAAGTGAAGGAAATAAAAAAGTTGTTTTGGAAGTTGAGAAATTTTAGCAACATTGCAATCTTTTTGTGATCCAAATTTGCATGTAAACTAATAATACTGTTTAATTTCCCAAGCACAAAACTTAGAGCCATTTTACAAAATTATCTATTTGTGTTTTGAGGAGAAGATAAATTCAACCCTTATAAAAATATCGCAAGATTTACTCAGCTCCTCCAAAGTGAGTGACTTGCCGGTAATTTGGGTCTCATTGAATTTACATTTCATGGTGATAGGAAAATTTTTCAGAATTTAGATCCAAGAATATTTATGTCAAGAGGTACAATTATAAAATAAAATCTGGGTTTTAATGAGGGTAAGAAGATCAAAGAAAAAATAGAGTGTTTATTGCATTTATAAAACACTAAAAAATGCTTCCACATGCTTAAGTTTTAGTGATGGATTAATTAAGGGGAATAATTTTTTTATAAACCAAATCATTTTATACAAATTTTACTTGAAAATTTGTTCAATTAAACACACCAAAAATTATTTTGCTGATGAACTTGGCCTAAATTCAGCCACAATTCACTTCCATAGAGCCCACTTCAATGAGGCTAATCTTCTCACCTCCTTCTTGTTGGAAGCCAGTAACTGCCACCTGGGGCTTCAGACTAGTCATAGTCTGGGGCTGGTTTGTGTAACCGCCATCACACTTCATGATTAAATTAAGAGTGCTTTAAGTTCTACTGATGCTAAGCTTTTATATCTGCTTTCCTAACGAACTGTATGGTCTTTCCTGGTGGCTCAGTGGTAAAGAATCCACCTGCCAATGCAAGAGATGCAGGTTCGATCCCTGGGTCGGGAAGATCCCCTGGAGAAGGAAATGGCAACTCACTCCAGTATTCTTGCCTGGAAAATCCCATAAACAAAGGAGCCTGGTGGGCAACAGTTCATGGGGTGGCAAAAGAATCGGACACCACTTAGCAACTAAACAACAACAACAAACTCTTCATGTTTTCTGATTAACCACTCTTCAATTTTTGATCTCTGTGCACAAAGCAAATTTTTAATTATATGTGTGATTTCTAACCCCTGGCTCTGTCTAGGATTTGGACAGCCCTGAGTCCAGCTGTGTTTGTTTATCCACTCACCTTAGCTCTCCCAGAACTGGCCTCTGCTAGTCACAAGCCTGCAAGGCCCCCATGTGTCAGTTATAGGATGAGGTTAATGGGTAGCTACTTACAATAATATAAATTTTAGGAGAAAAAAACCAACAATGTTCTCTAGAGTCATTTTGTATAACAATAAGTTTCTTTTCTGACTTCACCAATCTATCTCTAAAATAAAGTCTACATCCTCTACATGATAAACAGAGAGCCCAGGAGATTTTTTTACAGCCAAAAAATCACACGAACTGCTCTTCTCAGGCACAGCTAAGTATAATAGGAATAATATTATAAATACACCAGTTTTACATATTAAAATGAAATAGAGGCATCTATACTAGAGACAGAAGTGCTGACAAAGATATAGCCGCAAATTTTCTAGCTTTCTATCATTTTATCCAAGTTTTTAAAGTGCTACCCTATCAACCACATCTTAATGAAAAGACTTTTTCTTCCTGATTTGAAAGATCGTTTTATTGTCTAGGAATTTATACTGGGAGAATGCTTTTTTGTTTGTTTCATTAAAATACACAACAGCTTAAAACCTGAAATATGCTTTCAAAGTCAGATACTTGGCTGTGCAAAAGTAAATCTACTTTTAATTAGTTAATATATTTCATTATAATAGACTTAAGTACAAACACCAAATGTACTATATTGATATTTCAGGTCCTCAGCTTAAAAATATAAATAAAATACAAAGATAAATGTTATGATGCTGCCTGATTTATAAAATATTTTTTAGGAAGCTTGATTTGTTATTTCTGATAGGAGAGTGATATAGCAGGGGACCTAATATAATCTTTAGTTCATCAAAATTGTAGTGTTGTGTCTCTGTGGAAAATAAACAAAGACAAGAGTTATAGGTTTGGGGCATAAATTCCCTGTGTGCCACTAAGGACCTTCACAGGACAGTTCATTTGAAATGCAGTAATTTCACTCCCCTCCTCTGTAAAATGAGAATAATTTGTATTCCCTTTAATTAATACAGTTATTAGTATACCCAAACTTTATAATATATGTGGTTGTGCTTAGCTGCTCAGTCATATCCGACTCTTTATGACCCCATGGACTGTAGCCCGCCAGGCTCCTCTGTCCATGGGGATTCTCCAAGGAAGAATACTGGAGTGAGTAGCTGTTCCCTTCTCCAGGGAATCTTCCCAGCCCAGGGATTGAACCCAGGTCTCCTGCATTGCATGTGGATTATTTACCAGCTAAGCTGCCAGGGAAGCCCTTATAATGTACAGGTAAGGGTCAGGAAGCAACAGTTAGAACTGGACATGGAACAACAGATTGGTTCCAAATAGGAAAAGGAGTACGTCAAGGCTGTATATTGTCACCCTGCCTATTTAACTTATATGCAGAGTACATCATGAGAAATGCTGGACTGGAAGAAGCACAAGCTGGAATCAAGATTGCCGGGAGAAATATCAATCACCTCAGATATGCAGACGACACCACCCTTATGGCAGAAAGTGAAGAGGAACTAAAAAGCCTCTTGATGAAAGTGAAAGTGGAGAGTGAAAAGGTTGGCTTAAAGCTCAACATTCAGAAAACGAAGATCATGGCATCCGGTCCCATCACTTCATGGGAAATAGATGGGGAAACAGTGGAAACAGTGTCAGACTTTATTTTTCTGGGCTCCAAAATCACTGCAGATGGTGATTGCAGCCATGAAATTAAAAGACTCTTACTCCTTGGAAGGAAAGTTATGACCAACCTAGATAGCATATTCAAAAGCAGACACTTTACTTTGCCAACAAAAGTCCATCTAGTCAAGGCTATGGTCTTTCCTGTGGTCATGTATGGATGTGAGAGTTGGACTGTGAAGAAGGCTGAGCGCCAAAGAATTGATGCTTTTGAACTGTGGTGTTGGAGAAGACTCTTGAGAGTCCCTTGGACTGAAAGGAGATCCAACCAGTCCATTCTGAAGGAGATCAGCCCTGGGATTTCTTTGGAAGGACTAATGCTAAAGCTGAAACTCCAGTACTTTGGCCACCTCATGCGAAGAGCTAACCCATTGGAAAAGACTCTGATGCTGGGAGTGATTGGGGGCAGGAGGAGAAGGGGACGACAGAGGATGAGATGGCTGGATGGCATCATTGACTCGATGGACGTGAGTTTGAGTGAACTCCGGGAGATGGGGATGGACAGGGAGGCCTGGCGTGCTGCGATTCATGGGGTCGCAGAGTCGGACATGACTGAGTGACTGAACTGAACTGAAGGGATTTTCATGTTTTCAGTCATGTTAGCATTATTCCCCAGTTGGGCCAAAAATGTAAGATCATAAGCACATTATTCAGTCCTTATTTCACTTTTCACTCAATTAAGGTAAGGGATTTAAGGACAAGCTCTTTTCTGCCTTTAAAATTCTAGGCTTTCATTGATGATTCACTGCTGTCAGCCCTTGCTTCCTGTGATTGATCAGAATTTCATTCCTGGAGTCTTTGAAAGTAAAGAAAATACGCATGTTAATTAGAAATAATGTACAAGGCTGAAACAAATACCTGATATATTGCTGGCTTTGATTCAACTTCTTTGAAAGATATTTCAAAGCTTTTTGGCTTGGAAAAGTAGAATAAGAAATGAATGCAGGGTATTCTGTTTCTTCACAAGGTACAGGGCAGCTAGAATTGTGTGTTCCCACCGTACACAATCCCTTAATTTCAATGTGGTCTGAAATGAAAATTAGGACAGGATATTTGGAGAAAAAGATTATTTCACAGTGGGGAGGACAGAGCTTTAAAAAAATTTTATCATTTCACTTTCACTGTGCAAGAATACTGGGGTGGGTTGCCATTTCCTTCTCAAGGGGATCTTTCTGACCCAAGGAATAAACCCACATCTCCTGCTTGATGACGGATTCTTTACAGTGAGAACTTTTAGGGAAACCCCTATGTTTAAAACAGTAGTTAACAAGTTCAATCACTGCTTCCTTAACAAGTGGTATTTATATTCTGTTTACATTTTAGTACAAATATAGCAAAGAAGACAATCATAGGGGTTAACCTTGAATTCATGTTAGAAGTAAGAGTTTCTTACCAGAAAGTCTCTGGGCTTATTTTCACAAAATATTAGACATTTCGATAAAAGATGGAAAGTTTTTGTGACCTTACATCACCTTGAGAGGAACTTAGAAACATCATCTTGAAAGTGAGTTACACAGGTTTAAACAAAATGTACTCTTGGGCTTGTCTCAATAAAGATGGTATGCATTGTGCTGTGGGGTGCTGAGGTCCTTAGGTCTGGGGATGCAGTGACTTTCTCACTCAGTTCCCTGTCGTCTGGCTTCTCCTCAGCAACCATACCACCCATGTGAGTATGTCTTGGGAAGGGAGTGTCGTTTGCCCACAGGCACTTTTGGACCAGTGCCTGGGCCCATCTCACTGCTCTTTGCTTTCAGCAAATGTTCCAGTTCTTGTTTTCCTTGTGGTTTTGTAACTGAAACTCTTTCCTGTGAATCCTTTGTTCACCAAGACCTTGAATAAAGACCAACTTTGGGCTTGTTTTCTAGAGTCTCCTATTGATACTCCTCTGAGCATGACTTTTGTAAGCATCCCCTGGTTCTGATTCTATTTATGTAAAAACTATCCATACACACGTCTGTATAAGTTACTTATAGTGAAATGAATGAGGAAAAGAATGGTCACCTAAATTGTGACAGTAATTTTCAAAGTGATGCTATTGCTATTGATTTTCAAGTGATTCTTTCCTATTCTGTAATGTTTGAACTAATCACAACAAGCATGATTTATGTATGTAATAAGAAAACCCAACAAAGCTACTTTTATTATAAAAATGTTTACAGTTTAAAAAAATTAGAAGTAAAAACCATAGCTCTCTTACTGTCACTTTGATAGTGCATATCTTTGATTCAGATGTATTTTGAAATAAGAAAGGCTTTTCATTGTGTTTTACTGTGTAAGCTATTGTTATTAAATTTAAGAACATTGAAAACCTACCTCTTATAGTCTCTGTTGTTTCATTTCTGAACTATCTATAGTATGATTTAAAGTGTTGTATGATTCTGAGCAACTTTCATATAAATCTTGAAAATAAAGAAATAAATTCAGCCACTTACCGAGTATAGGAGACACACAGTTGTAAAACTTTTGTAGGTCACACTCTATCCCATTTCCTTAAAAATAAAAAGGGTAAATATAGAGACTTTACATTTTATGAAATGAGTGAAATAATGACAAAAACATTCTCCATCTATCATTTTGCAAAAGCTAGTATGAAAATACAATACCCAATGAAAACGCACACTGGGAGGAAGAAAATAATGTTTTTGTTTCCTCCATGTTTCTTTCCATTTGTCTGTATCACTTAAAATCTTAAGACCCTGATGCTAGAAAAGATTGAAGGCAGGAGGAGAAGGGGATGACAGAGGATGAGATGGTTGGATGGCATCACTGACTTTATGGACATCAGTTTGAGCAAGTTCCAGGCGTTGGTGAAGGGCAGGGAAGCCTGGTGTGCTGCAGTCCATGGGGTTACAAAGAGTTGGACATGACTGAGAGACTGAACTGAACTGAAAATAGGAATGATAATTTTCAACTGTTCATATCTTTGGAATTTAAACTCACTTTTACATTTATCATCTCATTTTTTTTTCTACAGTAATTGTATAAGATGTGCAAATCACCGTTTTACAAATGAAGAAACCAAGTTTCAGAAAGTGGCTTGCCTAAGCAGTTAGGGAGCTTAGACTTATCTCTTCACCTTCTATCCAGCTCCCTATATCCATTGAATTCAATATACATAAACCCACGCACCTGGTGGGGCTGCCTATCTAGTGGTAGGATGGGGCAGGGAAGTAGCACTCTCTGTGGAACACCTGCTGTGAACCTTGGGAAAGAATCAATCTCAATCAGATCTGGGTTTCATCCCAGGCTGATTCTAAAACTTGAGTCTTTGCACCTTAATGCAGCACTTGTCTCTTGCTATAACCTGTGCATCTCTGGGATGAGCTCAATGTTTATTCAATGGTCCTGAAAACAAACAACAGAGAGTGTCACTTACAGTCTGTGGAGAAGTTCAGCTGACAAGGGGGAAGTGTGCTTTGTGCAAAAGTGAAAATAAAAAGAAAACTCTATCTTGAACACTGAGTCTATAAGAAGTCTCTCTTACCACACTGTGGCTTACTTCTTGAATGATATTTCTCTCATTACCAAGAACAAAGTGCTTCCCAGGTGGCTCAGTGGTAAAGAGTCTGCCTGTGATGCAGGAGACGCAGGTTCAATCCCCGGGTGGGGAAGATCCCCTCAGGAAGGCACAGCAACCCACTCCAGTATTCTTGCCTAGAGAATCTCATGGACAGAGGACCCTGGCAGGCTACAGTCCATAGGGTCGCAAAGAGTCAGACACAACTGAAGCGACTGGGCATACACACATCAAGAACGATGAAATTTTGGAAATGACCCACATCTGAAAGGCTGATTTTTAGAACTGCCTCTACAATTTGCTAGTGGGAGTTCTTCAGCTAGTTCATTTAATGTGTATAAATCTCATGCCTCATCTGTAAGCAGACTTAGAGGGATAACTAAGGATCAAATCAAATAAGATATATTCCTGTAAGCACCCCAAAGTTTGTGCATATGTCATGCTTTGTGTTTTACATTTCATTTTGCCTAGTGTCTGATTCTTATTAGTTATTTCATTTTTGTTTTGTTTTGTCAGAAATGATACATTTTAAAACTGTAACATTATTTTTCATATATCAATTTAGACTCTTTCCTGTAACTTTGGAATTTTCTATAATTAGGAATGAGAATCAGAGCCAGAATTAGCAGTTTTATAGAATGCCAGTTTCAGAGGAGCCACAAGACCCAAAGTAAAAATTCTAGAAAGAAGGAAGTGATGATTCTCAAAATTTCTGAGAAGCTGTTTGCCGAGTTGCAACCCCTGTTATAGGGGCAGTATTAGCATGTTCATGTGTGAGGGTGTGTGTGGTGTGTGTGAGTGTTTGTGTGTGTGTGCACGCGTGTGATGGGCCATCTCATGGGGAACTGGTAAACTTGTAGGACCAGACTGGTTTCACCCCTTAAATCACTCTACACTTTTTCATAAATACACTGGAGAATAGGGTGAAGGAAATCTGAATATAAATATCTGACTGTTACATGAAGTGAGTTCTGTGTCAAGCAGTTTTGAGACCACCTGCATACTTACTCCCCCTGTTATAACTTGTCAGGCCATGCAGGTTGGATACATACTGCTGCTCCTTACTTTCCAAGAGCTGCAGAAGTTAAGTGCAAGGCCAGCTCCATCCACCTTGCTCCAATGCCCTGTCCAGGGCTCAGCTCAAACAACCGTGGTTCTGAAAGCATTCAGACTGAATGCAAAGGGAGACTACAGAGTCTTTCTAACAACAACAAAAAGGTCTCAACAAGGAAATATTCAGCATTGGTAAGAAGATCTACTGTTTCTTTCAAACTGAGAAAATCTTGATGAGCAGCTTAAGAGCACCCAATTGAAAATGTTGAAATTAGATTTGGGGACAGGCTGAGACAACACAAGGCTCTTTTCTTTTCCAGATATCCCTGCTAGGAGATTTATTTGTCAGGTGGATGGTTTTCCAGCATAGAATTACTTAAGAATGTGAAACAGCTTTCTGATACATTTATTTCCATGTTTCAGATTAAGTAAAGAGTTACAGAACAGGACAGAGCCTCTATTTACCAGGAAGAAGGAAAGGCAGACATCCGCACTGCTTCTTGATGTGCCAAGCCTTGCATTCCTGCAAGCAGCCGGAGGTGCTATAGGTCCTGAAGTTCTGCAGTTTCATGTGGGGATTGCATTCTCCCCAAGGGTATTCCTGATGGACTGTCTTAAGACAAAACAAACACCTGGGTCAGGAGATCTGAGTCAATACATCTCTTTCCTTTTCTCTCAAGTCTTTGATATTCTTTAGTTGACTACATTTGTCCACTATGCCTACTCTATTAACCTGAAAACCCCTGAAGTTAAGTCTACTGTTTGCCCTTTAATATCCACCCTAAATGCTCTGTGTTGTTCAGTTGTTCAGTCAAGTCTGACTCTTTGCGACCACATGAACTGCAGCATGACAAGCTGGAGTCTGCTCAAACTCATGTCAATTGAGTCAGTGATGCCTGTACCTGTGGTAAATCAATAAAATCAGACAAAGTGCTCTAAAACTGAACCCCTACAAGGAAAAAAAAAATCATTTATTGACATATTTTAGCATATTCATCAACCCACTCACAAAACAGCAACCAAAATTATACACACAAAACCATCCTTTAAAACAGAATCAAGAGGAGGAGCTAAGATGGCAGAGGAATAGGACAGGGAGAGCACTTTCTCTCCCACAAACTCATCAAAAGAACATTTAAACACTGAGTAAATTCCACAGAACAACTTCTGAATGCCGGCAGAGGACATCAGGCACCCAGAAAAGCAACCCGTTGTCTTCAAAAGGAAGTAGGAAAAAAATATAAAAGACAAAAAAAAGAGACAAAAGAGGGAGGGATGGAGCTCCATCCCAGGAAGGAAGTCTTAAAAAGAGAGAAGTTTCCAAACTCCAGGAAACACTCTCACTGCCAAGTCTGTGCCGAGCCTTGGAAGCACAGAGGGCAACATAGCAGGGAGGAAAAATAAATAAACAATTAAAAACCACAGATTAGGAGCCCAATGGTAACTCCCCCAGTGGAGAAGTAGCACAGATGCCGGCACCCGCCACTAGCAAGGGGGGCGCTGGGCAGGGAGGCACGGGCTGCATCGCTTAGAGTAAGGATCTGGCCTGAGTGCCCCAAGCGCTATCTGAGAGAACTAAATTGGACTAGCAAACCAGACTGTGGGATAGCTACCATGCGGAAAGCCAGCCCTAACCGGGGAAGGCAATGGCACCCCACCCCAGTACTTTTGCCTGGAAAATCCCATGGACGGAGGAGCCTGGTAGGCTCCAGTCTGTGGGGTCGCTAAGAGTCGGATACGACTGAGCGACTTCACTTTCACTTTTCACTTTCCTGCATTGGAGAAGGAAATGGCAACCCACTCCAGTGTTCTTGCCTGGAGAATCCCAGGGACAGGGGAGCCTGGTGAGCTTCCGTCTCTGGGGTCGCACAGAGTCGGACACGACTGAAGCGACTTAGCAGCAGCAGCAGCAAGACACCACCAGGCCCGTGCACAGAACAAAGGACCAAACAGAGATAGCCAGCTGCAGACCATCCCCCTCTGGGACAGGCAGCCAGAGCTGGAAGGGGGCAATTGCAGCCCCAGAGAGACATTATCTACAAAACTGTAAGCAGGCTTCTTTGCTAACTAAGACTTCTTGGGGCTCTGGACAGTCAACATCCACCTGAGAAGGTGCGCTGGCTGTACACACAGAAAACTGAGTGGCAGGGAGGCGATAAGTCGCAGCATCTGCACTCGCCAAACACCTCATCACCTGAGCTGCTCAGACCTGGGAAGGGCACAAAACGCAGGGCCAACTGAGTTTGCACCTCTGAGGACTACCCAAGTGCCTGAACCTGAGCGGCTTAGACCTGGGAGGTGCAAGCAGCCCAGGGCCTGCTGTGGATGGATCCTGGCGGAGCAACCTAGAGCCTGAGCAGTGTGGGCAGGGAGGCTACACAACGCCGTGAGCGGGGGCAGGCCCAGTGTGGCTGAGGCACTGCGAGTAAATGCCAGTGTTATTTGTTTGCAGCATCCCTCCCTCCCCACAGTGAGACTGAACAAGTGAGCCTAAAAAAAAAAAAAAAAAAAATGTCTACCAATGCCCCCTTTGTATCAGGGCTGAAATCAGACACTGAAGAGACCAGCAAACAGAAGAAGCTATAGCAGAGGGAACCGCCTTGGAAGCGACAGGCAATACATTAAAACCCTGTCATTAGTACTGATTACATAGGAAGGGGCCTCTAGATATTGAGAAATATAAGCCGAACTAAGGAAGTAGCTGAAAATGAACTGACCCCACAATACCCACAGTAACACCAGAGAAAGTCCTAGATATATTTTTACAATCATTCTTTCTTTTTTTAAAATTTTTAAAAAAATTTTAAGACCTCTATTACTCCTTTAATTTTCACTTTCATAACATACTATTACTTTGCAAAAAAAAAAAAGACCCTATTTTTTTAAAGCAAACTTCATATATATATTTTATAATTTTTGTGACCTTGTTTTTTTTTTTTTTTCCTTTTTCTCTTTCAACATTGTATTTTTGAAATTCCAAACTCTACTCTAGATTTTTAATTTTAGCTTTTTGGTATTTGTTATCAATTTTGTACCTATATTTTCTTTATAATTTTTGTGACTTTGTTTGTTTTTTTTTTTCCTCTTTCTTTTTCTTCTTCTTTTTTTAACATTGTATTTTTGAAATTCCAAACTCTACTCTAGATTTTTAATTTTAGTTTTTGGTATTTGTTATCAATTTTGTACCTATATATTTTTTTTAGAATTTTTGTGACTTTTTTTTCCTCTCTTTCTTTCTCTTCTTCTTTTAACATTGTATTTCTGAAATTCAAAACTCTACTCTAGATTTTTAATTTTATGCTTTTTGGTATTTGTTATCAATTTTGTACCTATATTTTCTTTATAGTTTTTGTGACTTTTTTTCCTTTCTCTTTCTTTTCTTTCTTTTTTCCTTTAACATTGTATTTTTGAAATTCCAAACTCTACTCTAGATTTTTAATTTTTGCTTTTAGGTATTTGTTACCAATTTTGTACCTTTAAGAACCCAATCTTCAGTACCCATTTTTTACTTGGCAGTGAGATTACTAGCTTGACTGCTCTCTTCCCCTTTGGACTCTCCTTTTTGGAGACTCTCCAGGTCGTCTGTGTCTCTTCCCTAACCCCTCTCTACTCTACCCAACTCTGTGAATTTCTGTGTGTTCCAGACAGTGGAGATCACTTAGGGAACTGATTACTGGCTGGATCTGTCTCTCTCCTTTTCATTCCCTTCTTTTATCCTCCTGGCCACCTCTGTCTCTTTCCTCCCTCTTCTCTTCTCTGTATAACTTGTAAACATCTCTGTGCGGTCCAGTTGTGGAGTGCAAATAAGGAAGTGATTACTGGCTAGTCCACTCTCTCCTCTGTTGATTCCACCTCATCTCATTCGGGTCACCTCTAACTCCCTCCTCCCTCTTCTCTTCTCCATGTAACTCTGTGAACCTCTCTGGGTGACCCTCATGGTGGAGAAACTTTTCATCTTTAACCTAGATGTTTTATCAATGGTGCTGTATAGAAGGAGAAGTTTTGAGGCTACTGTAAAAATAAGACCAATAACTGGAAGCAGGAGGCTTAAGTCCAAACCCTGACTCCAGGGAACTTCTGACTCCAGGGAACATTAATTGACAGGAGCTCATCAAACGCCTCCATACCTACACTGAAACCAAGCACCACACAAGGGCCAACAAGTTCCATGGCAAGACATACCAAGCAAATTCTCCAGCAACACAGGAACACAACCTTGAGCTCCAATATACAGGCTGTCCAAAGTTACTACAAAACCATAGACATCTCATAACTCATTACTGGACACTTCATTGTACTCCAGAGAGAAGAAATCCAGCTCTACCCACCAGAACACTGACACAAACTTCCCTAACCAAGAAAACTTGACAAGCCACCTGTACAAACCCACACACAGTGAGGAAACTCCACAATAAAAAGAACTCCACAAACTGCCAGAATACAGAAAGGACACCCCAAACTCAGCAATATAAACAAGATGAAGAGACAGAGGAATACCCAGCAGGTAAAGGACCAGGATAAATGCCCACCAAACCAAACAAAAGAGGAAGAGATAAGGAATCTCCCTGATAAAGAATTCCGAATAATGATAGTGAAATTGATCCAAAATCTTGAAATCAAAATGGAATCACAGATAAATATCCTGGAGACAAGGATTGAGAAGATGTAAGAAAGGTTTAACAAGGACCTAGAAGAAATAAAAAGAGTCAATATATAATGAATAATGCAATAAATGAGATCAAAAATACTCTGGAGGCAACAAATAGTAGAATAACAGAGACAGAAGATAGGATTAGTGAATTAGAATGGTAGAAATAAATGAATCAGAGAGGAAAAAAGAAAAACGAATTAAAAGAAATGAGGACAATCTCAGAGACCTCCAGGACAATATTAAATGCCCCAACATTCGAATCATAGGAGTCCCAGAAGAAGAAGACAAAAAGAAAGACCATGAGAAAATACTTGAGGAGATAATAGTTGAAAACTTCCCTAAAATGGGGAAGGAAATAATCACTCAAGTCCAAGAAACCCAAAGAGTCCCAAACAGGATAAACCCAAGGCAAAACACCCCAAGACACATATTAATCAAATTAACAAAGATCAAACACAAAGAACAAATATTAAAAGCAGCAAGGGAAAAACAACAAATAACACATAAGGGAATTCCCATAAGGATAACAGCTGATCTTTCAATAGAAACTCTTCTAGCCAGGAGGGAATGGCAAGACATACTTAAAGTGATGAAAGAAAATAACCTACAGCCCAGATTATTGTACCCAGCAAGGATCTCATTCAAATATGAAGGAGAAATCAAAAGCTTTACAGACAAGCAAAAGCTGAGAGAATTCAGCAACACCAAACCAGCTCTCCAACAAATACTAAAGGACATTCTCTAGACAGGAAACACAAAAAGGGTGTATAAATTCGAACCCAAAACAATAAAGTAAATTGCAACGGGATCATACTTATCAATAATTACCTTAAATGTAAATGGGTTGAATGCCCTAACCAAAAACAGAGACTGGCTGAATGGATACAAAAACAAGACCCCTCCATATGCTGTCTACAAGAGACCCACCTCAAAACGGGGGACACATACAGACTGAAAGTGAAGGGCTGGAAAAAGATTTTCCATGCAAATAGAGACCAAAAGAAAGCAAGAGTAGCAATACTCATATCAGATAAAATAGACTTTAAAACAAAGGCTCAGAAAAGAGACAAGAAGGTCACTACATAATGCTCAAAGGATCAATCCAAGAAGAAGATATAACAATTATAAATATATATGCACCCAACATAGGAGCACCGCAATATGTAAGACAAATGCCAACAAGTATGTAAGGAGAAATTAACAATAACACAATAATAGTGGGAGACTTTAATACCCCACTCATACCTATGGATAGATCAACTAAACAGAAAATTAACAAGGAAACACAAACCTTAAATGATACAATAGACCAGCTAGATTTAATTGATGTCTATAGGACATTTAATCCCCAAACAATGAATTTCACCTTTTTCTCAAGCGCACATGGAACCTTCTCCAGGATAGATCACATCCTGGGCCATAAATCTAGCCTTGGTAAATTCAGAAAAACTGAAATCATTCCAAGCAGCTTTTCTGACCACAATGCAGTTAGATTAGATCTCAATTACAAGAGAAAAACTATTAAAAATGCCAACATATGGAGGCTGAACAACACGCTGCTGAATAACCAACAAATCACAGAAGAAACAAAAAAAGAAATTAAAATTTGCATAGAAACGAATGAAAATGAAAACACAACAACCCAAAACCTATGGGACACTGTAAAAGCAGTCTTAAGGAGAAAGTTCATAGCAATACAGGCATACCTTAAGAAACACGAAAAAAGTCAAATAAATAACCTAACTCTACACCTAAAGCAACTAGAAAAGGAAGAAATGAAGAACCCCAGGGTTAGTAGAAGGAAGGAAATCTTAAAAATTAGGGCAGAAATAAATGCAAAAGAAACAAAAGAGACCATAGCAAAAAATCAACAAAACCAAAAGCTGGTTCTTTGAAAGGATAAATAATTGACAAATCATTAGCCAGACTCATCAAGAAACGAAGGGAGAAAAATCAAATCCATAAAATTAGACATGAAATGGAGAGATCACAACAGACAACATAGAAATACAAAGGATCATAAGAGACTACTATCAGCAATTATATAGCAATAAAATGGACAACGTGGAAGAAATGGACAAATTCTTAGAAAAGTACAACTTTCCAAAACTGGACCAGGAAGAAATAGAAAATCTTAACAGGCCCATCACAAGGACGGAAATTGAAACTGTAATCAGAAATCTTCCAGCAAACAAAAGCTCAGGTCCAGACGGCTTCACAGCTGAATTCTACCAAAAATTCAGAGAAGAGCTAACACCTATCCTACTCAAACTGTTCCAGAAAATTGCAGAGGAAGGCAAACTTCCAAACTCCTTCTATGAGGCCTCCATCATCCTGATACCAAAACCTGACAAAGATGCTACACACACACAAAAAAAACTACAGGCCAATATCACTGATGAACACAGGTGCAAAAATCCTTAACAAAATTCTAGCAATCAGAATCCAACAACACATTGAAAAGATCATACACCATGACCAAGTGGGCTTTATCCCAGGGATGCAAGGATTCTTTAATATCCACAAATCAATCAATGTAATACACCACATTAAAAAATTGAAAAATAAAAATCATATGATTATCTCAATAGATGCAGAGAAAGCCTTTGACAAAATTCAACATCCATTTATGATAAAAACTCTCCAGAAAGCAGGAATAGAAGGAACATACCTCAACATAATAAAAGCTATATTTGACAAACCCACAGCAAACATTATCCTCTATGGTGAAAAATTGAAAGCATTTCGTCTAAAGTCTGGAACAAGACAAGGGTGCCCACTTTCACCATTGCTATTCAACATAGTTTTGGAAGTTTTGGCCACAGCAATCAGAGCAGAAAAAGAAATAAAAGGAATCCAAATTGGAAAAGAAGAAGTAAAACTCTCACTGTTTGCAGATGACATGATCCTCTACATAGAAAACCCTAAAGACTCCACCAGAAAATTACTAGAACTAATCAATGAATATAGTAAAGTTGCAGGATATAAAATTAACACACAGAAATCCCTTGCATTCCTATACACTAATAATGAGAAAATAGAAAGAGAAATTAAGGAAACAATTCCATTCACCATTTCAATGAAAAGAATAAAATACTTAGGAATATATTTACCTAAATAAACTAAAGACCTATATATAGAAAACTATAAAACACTGGTGAAAGAAATCAAAGAGGACACTAATAGATGGAGAAATATACCATGTTCATGGACTGGCAGAATCAATATAGTGAAAATGAGTATACTACCCAAAGCAATTTATAGATTCAATGCAATCCTTATCAAGCTACCAACGGTATTCTTCACAGAGCTAGAACAAATAATTTCACAGTTTGTATGGAAATACAAAAAACCTTGAATAGCCAAAGCAATCTTGAGAAAGAAGAATGGAACTGGAGGAATCAACCTGCTTGACTTCAGGCTCTACTACAAAGCCATAGTCATCAAGACAGTACGGTATTGGCACAAAGACAGACATATAGATCAATGGAACAAAACAGAAAGCCCAGAGATAAATCCATGCACATATGGACACCTTATCTTTGACAAAGGAGGCAGGAATATACAATGGATTAAAGACAATCTCTTTAACAAGTGGTGCTGGGAAAACTGGTCAACCACTTGCAAAAGAATGAAACTAGAACATTTTCTAATACCATATACAAAAATAAACTCAAAATGGATTAAAGACCTAAATATAAGACCAGAAACTATAAAACTCCTAGAGGAGAACTTAGGCAAAACACTCTCCGACATACATCACAGCAGGATCCTCTAGGACCCACCTCCCAGAATATTGGAAATAAAAGCAAGAATAGACAAATGGGACCTAATTAAACTTAAAAGCTTCTACACAACAAAGGGAACTATAAGCAAGGCGAAAAGACAGCCTTCAGAATGGGAGAAAATAATAACAAATAAAGCAACTGATAAACAACTAATCTCAAAAATATACAAGCAACTCCTACAGCTCAATTCAAGAAAAATAAATGACCCAATCAAAAAATGGGTCAAAGAACTAAATAGACATTTCTCCAAAGAAGACATACAGATGGCTAACAAACACATGAAACGATGCTCAACATCACTCGTTATCAGAGAAATGCAAATCAAAACCACTATGAGGTACCATTTCACGCCAGTCAGAATGGCTGTGATTCAAAAGTCTACAAGCAATAAATGCTGGAGAGGGTGTGGAGAAAAGGGAACCCTCTTACACTGTTGGTGGGAATGCAAACTAGTATAGCCACTATGGAGAACAGTGTGGAGATTCCTTGAAAAACTGGGAATAGAACTGCCTTCAGATCAGATCAGATCAGTCGCTCAGTCGTGTCCGACTCTTATGATCCAGCAATCCCACTGCTGGGTATACACACCGAGGAAACCAGAATTGAAAGAGACACATGTACCCCAGTGTTCATTGCAGCACTGTTTATAATAGCCTGGACTTGAAAGCAACTTAGATGTCCATCATCAGATGAATGGATAAGAAAGCAGTGGTATATATACACAATGGAGTATTACTCAGCCATTAAAAAGAATACATTTGAGTCAGTTCTAATGAGGTGGATGAAACTGGAGCCTATTATACAGAGTGAAGTAAGCCAGAAAGAAAAATACCAATACAGTATACTAACGCATATATATGGAATTTAGAAGATGGTAACAATAACCCTGTATAAGAGACAGCAAAAGAGACATTGATGTACAGAACAGTCTTTTGGACTCTGTGGGAGAGGGAGAGGGTGGGATGATTTGGGAGAATGGCATTGAAACATGTATAATATCATATATGAAACGAGTCACCAGTCCAGGTTCGATGCATGATACTGGATGCTTGGGGCTGGTGCACTGGGACAACCTGGGAGGATGGTAGGGGGAGGGAGGTGGGAGGAGGGTTCAGGATGGGGAACCCATCCGCCATGTATACCTGTGGCGGATTCATTTTGATATATGGCAAAATCAATACAATATTGTAAAGTTAAATAATGAAATAAAATAAAATTAAAAAAAAAACAGAATCAAAACATGAGAATAGACTTGTGGTTGCCAAGGTTGGGGGTAAATGGGCTGAGAGTTTGGAATTAGCAGATGCAAACTGGTATATATATAGGATGGATACACAACAAGGTCCGACTGTATAACACAGAGAACTATATTCAATATCCCATGATATATCATAATGGAAAAGAATGTAAAAATAATGTATATATATATAGATATATATGTATAACTGAATCACTTTACTGTACAACATTGTAAATCAACTAAACTTAAACTAAGAAAAGATCCTTTGGTGGTGGTTTAGTCCCACAAAAGATCCTTTACTGAGTACCTAATATGTGCCAGGCAATATGGTAATGTTTTCTTTATATTATTCCACTTAAACCTCAAAGTAACTGTGATTTGGCCACCTGATGCGAAGAGCCAACTCGTTGGAAAAGACCCTGATGCTGGAAAAGATTGAGGGCAGAAGGAGAAGATGGTTGTATGGTGTTAGAGGCTGAGATGGTTGGATGGCATCACCAACTCCATGGACATGAGTTTGAGCAAGCTCTGGGAGATGGTGAAGGACAGCCTGGAATGCTGCAGTCCGTGGGGTCACAAAGAGACACGACTGAGCGACTGAACAACAACAGAGTAACTGTGAAAGGAAACACTAGCCCTTGGCCCTCAGTGTGCAGAGAGGCGGTAGAAAGTCAGGAAGTTAATCCAGAAAATTACAGAGCAAGGGCCTGCCAAGTGGAAACCTGTCAGACACTGGGATTCTAAGACCCGCTCTGCCCACTGACTTTTTCCTTCCTAGCAAGTCTTGTTGAGAAAAAGCACAGTTCAGCCACATGGACTTCTTTCTTAATGTCCATTTTCAACTCAAATAAAATTCAAAGTTGACTTGAGTTTGCTGGACTTCCCAGCACTCACTTACACTGTTATCTGTGAATTTGCTGTTTTTGAGCCTTCCAGTTGAATTTCTGGCAATGTTTGAAATGCAGGAGAGAAAAGAGTTTCTAATGCAACGTGTTATTATGTATTTATGGGATCATTATCCCACTGAGGGACACAGCCTCTATTTATCAGGAAGAAGGTAAGGCAGACATCCCCACTGCTGCTTGATGTGCCAAGCTTTGCATTCCTCCAAGCAGCCGTAGGTCAGAGTTCTCTCAGACTCTGAATTTTGTGATTAGATGTACGTCTTTATTTGATATTTACCTTCACCTGGCGGATGGTCACCCGTGTATGCATTCCCACTGGTGAGGACAAGCCCAAACCATCAAACTGGGGCACCTTCATGGGTGAATGGATAACAAAGGTAATACCAGCGTCGACAAAGCCAAGGGTTGGATCATCAGTAAATTCCTCCTGAAACAAACCAGTATTTCTTCCCAGATTACAAATTGATGTCAATTATGCACAACATAAGTTTGTGCAGAATTTTGTGCAGAGTTCAAGACTGATTTTTATCATCTCATGATAACATTTGCATAACTTAAAAATCAAATACTTCATGTCAATATGAGATCTCCTTTTATATAAAAGCTGTGAAAATTAAACACCTAAAGACCAACTTTTCATGGTTAAACTACACATAAAGGCCCTGGCCCATTTTCTCCGGGTCACCTCTTGCCTGAGGCACTTTGAATAGAAACATGGAACGTACCGTATCCTGACTGTCAGCCACCTGGTTCCCCTGGCCCTCTCCTCACCTGCCTCTTTAGTTTCTTTCTCCTTGGCTGTTCCTTTGGCCCTCTGCTTCTCTTTGCAATTAAAATATTAGGCCTGACTTAAAATTCAAATTTATTTTCTCCTAAAAGTGAAGACTTATACTACTTCTTTAGCACCGTGCTTTTCTTCTGTAAATATATCAGATAGAGAATTTTTTACAAGAAAACAAATATATATATATATGTAATTGTTCATTACATAAAAGCATACATTTCAGGAACTCAAGCTTTGCTTTATTGGTTAGGTTTCCTGGTTGGCTTTCATATATTACCATAAAAACCAAATTTCTGATTTATCATTTCTCTTTTTTGTCCTAAGAAGCCAGTAATTCTTCATGATCAGGATCAGAAAGGGCTTTTGGAGGCATGCTGTGTTTATTCCTGTGACTCTGAGGCAGGAAGAGCACACTCCCGAGGAGGGGTCAGAGTGAGTCTGTTTCACCAACCCACAGCAGCGAGCACAGCTGAAAGGAACCCCACCAGTGCAGACATGAGGACCAGATGGAGTTCGACTTCCAAAGGGCAAGACCCAAAGCAGCCGGTTTGTCAGAGAGGCAAAAGAAATTTAAGATCAAACTTGTGGTGACTTTATTAGTTATAATTTCAGGCTATAAGGAGAAGGGGTGGCCTTGATGAGGGACTAGGATGATTTTTCTTGTGAATAGGTTAACTGCACAAGTAAAAACAATACACTTGCTCAGTCTTGCATTTGATACTCAGGACCCTATTTCTCCTAGCCCCACTGTAACTCTCTAAGGAACACTTAACTGCTAGTCTGGAGAAATATCTCAGCTCTATTTACTTATTGAACTTTGCACTGAATTTGCACCCTAAAAACACTGGGGGAAATTCTAGCTTGTAGAAGTTATTATATAATATTTGAAGTGAACATATGGCTTGTATTTAAATAACCTGAAAATATCAATGAACTAGATATACAAGCCTGGCTGTGTGTATCGCAATGTGCAGTGCTGTGGACTCTTGAATGGAATACAGGGGAAACTATGAAGCATGGCTTAGGAGAAATTCCTGGAAAGTAATCAATTGCCTTGTTCATTTGGATTGGGGAGTAGTTCGGTGAAATTCAGGGATGTTACTTTTATTTCTCATCTCTACCATTAATTGTGATTAATGTGTGGTTCTGAATACTTCATTCAATAGCATTTCAAATCTTCATTTACCAAATCATAACAATGGAGTAGAATACCTCTAAGTGTGTAACACTACAAATGATAGAGGGTGAGGATCAGCCTTGGGTGAGAGTTACACCAGGTAGTCTTGAAGGAACACCTCTGAATTTCTAAGGAGCCTGGACAGCTGCCACCTAGGTCTAAACACTTAGAATCTACTTACACCAATTACAAATTTACAAAACTGGCTTAGGCAAAGCCCACTGATACAATATTTTTGCAAAGCAATATTTTTCATCACTTTTTCACACTATAGATTTCTATGGTTTGTCAAATATCTCTGTATGGCTTCTTTCTAAAACATATTGCCTATTTTCATGAAAATCTAAACACCGTCTGAACATTAAAAATTCATAGGTCTTCTTAAATTACTGTATACATTGAGATTTAGAAATCTTTAATTTCCTTGTTTTGTGACCTGAACATTTCCAGCGTCATAAAAATGACAGTAAGTAATATAGCTAAAATGTCCAGATTATTCCTCTAAACTGTACCTTTTCAATCTCCAAGTCTGTATTTCATCATGGGAGTCTTGACTAAATTAATTAAACAACAACAACAACAAAAAGACACGTGGGAATGATTCAGCAGGGCACAGCATCCTGAAACTCCTGTGCATTCTTGTTTGCCTTGAACCTTGGTGAAGTTTAAAGAAATTCAATACCTGATTGACATTGAAGAGCAAGTGTAAGCCTCGTCCAGAAACACTCACTTTTTCCTTCGCTTGGATATTTTCACCATGATTAAAGGTAAAACAGTTTCCATATTCAGTGAAGACATGTGCAAAATCCTCCAATATGAAAATAAACCAAAGAAAACACAATCAGGTGAGTATTTTGGTCCTTTCAAAGTTTAAATGCCTATAACTTTCTTAATCATACTGCTGAGTGAGAAGGCAAAAACAGCAGCAAGAATAGAAATCTGGTGATTTTAGTCTGTATTCCAAAAACAGTTTTCATTTTTTTTGTAAAATGCACCTGTCAATTTGTATCTGATTATCTAGTTGAGACATTTTCATATGCAGTTGACCCTTGAACAACAGGGATTTGAACTTCATAGACACATTGTTTTAAAATAAATACTCATCACAGTACAGCTCAACCTATGGTTGGTAGAATCCTCAGCTGAGACTTGGAACCACATATAGGGGTTTCCCTTTAAGGACAATCCTGCAAGAAATATCACCAAATATGTCTATGCTCTATCTTTCCCTATCTAACTGTATGAAAAAGGAGGCATGTCCCATGTGTATTCACACCTTCTGATACCATAAGGCTGAGCTAAGGACATGTGATCTTGGAGCAAATTTAAACTGATTCTGCATGGGAGTAAACTTTACCTCAATGCAAAATAATACAAAGAAGTAGCTTGTTGATGAAATTTGAAGAAATATTGCAACATTACCTCTGGGCCACATGGCTTTCCAAAAAATTCACATTCTAACAATGTGCTGCTGTTGAGATAAAAACCATTTTCCTTGACAAACTCTGTAATGCTGAAGTTTCGCTCACTTGCGAGGAAATCAATAGCCTCTTTAGAGCCAGTAGAATTGGTACTGATTTCCTGAAGATGAAGGACTTTGGATACAATATTCCATAAGAAAAAAATAATGCCAAATGTGGCTGCAGCTTCTGCTTGGAACCTATTTGTGGGAATAAAGGCACTATTTAGAATAATAAACACTTGTTATCTCAAAGATGGTATCTGAACTCTATCATCTTCTCCTCCTATCTCCTATATTTTCCCTTATTTGTAATACATTCAAACAAAATTGGATTACTAAGAGGTCTTTGTCATCTGCTGCAATCTACCTTGAATTTCTACATATAGTTTCATTTACCTTGAATACCTTCCAGACCTTGCTCTGGATACATCCAAATGGATCTTCACAACCCAACACTGAGAGAGGTGTTAGGAATTGTTAACACTATAGGAATCAGATTTCCAGGGTTCACATCCAAGCCCCGCTGTGCTCTATGCTGAATCTGCGTGGCTGCCTCAACTGCATTGCTAAACCTCTCCCTCTTGTCTGCATCTGGTTACAACCTGCAGTTCACTGCAGAGTGGAGTTGTGGTTGTTCTGTACATTGTGTATGTGGATCTGCAACCCCAGCTTGTCTGCACTGGGCAGTTCCCCCAGCCCTGTCCATTCTCCTCAGACAGCTTCTGCTCCTGAGTCAAGCACGGGTGCAATCTGAAAAAGATGCCAACTCCTCCTGCAGGTCTCCGGCACCACTAGGATCAGAGATGAAACACGCATTCCCAGATCAAGTTTGTTTCCTTCGTTTCAAATCTATCTCCCTTTCTAATCACAGATCCTGTTGACTTTAGATCCAACACCAGAAACAGAGGCAAAAGACTTGCAAAGACCGCTTACCCAGCCCCTATGATTCAGTGGGCAGAATCCCTATAATGAACCCCTTGTTTTCTGCCATTAACAGTGGTTCTGCTTCTTGGATGGAGCCCTGATTGACACAGCCATCTAAGGCTATGACAGTGCACTTTTTCATCTCACTGTCACACAGCTTCCTCACTTATGAAACTGATATTTGTTAATACAACAAGGATGAAGGTTAATATATTGATATATTTTAATAACACCTCAAACAATCATTTAGATGATAAAACTATTTTTCCTAACATATTTAGAAGAGTGTAAGGTAAATATTTATTAAACAAATGCCTCATTATTGCCAAAGCAACTTGCTGGCAATCAAAGCAGAAGTAATGTGTTTGCCCTAATAAGTGCCTTGTAATTCTTTTATTTTGCTGAACAATTTCTGCTTTGCATTCTGTATGATTCTTTATTTTCATACCTTAACTTCTTTCAAAATGTGATTTTCATATTTTGGATATTATATTATTACACAATTTGAAATGGAACAAACTTCTTCTTCTCAAATCGGATGCCAGACAGCATGGAATAAAATACATACCCAGCTGGTAAAGAATCTGCCTGCAATGTGGGAGACCTGGGTTTGAACCCTGAGTTGGGAAGATCCCCTGGAGAAGGGAACTACTACCCACTCCAGTATTCTGGCCTGGAGAATTTCATTAAATGTATAATCATGGGGTCGCAAAGAGCGACTTTCATGTCATTCTTGGTGAGCATACAGGACCATGCCGTGCATGGTATGTGTGTGACTTTGCTTCTATGTCACAAAATCTATATTTCATTTTCACTTTCCTTTTGTATTATCTGTAATGTAATTTTTCATTCTCAAGACAGTCACATTAAACCCTTTCTCAGTCAAGGTGGGACATACACAAAACCAAAAACAGGAAAAAAAAAAACACAACAAACAACCAAACCAACATCATATCCTTTTAGAGATGCAAAACAGCTTTTTTTGACCAGTTTTTAATAGAATACCTTATGTAACTAGCTCTAAGCCTTGCAAGACCTCTCTTAAAACCACTGACCTCGGTCCCAGAACCCTATAAATATTCTCTTTGACCTCCTTTTTCTTCAGAGACACTATTAAACCTCCACCCTTGTGGTATTTTATCTAACTAGAATATATTTAACAACCTTGATTTTCTTGGGCCAAAGTGTTTTTGGTGATCTTTTGGGGAGTTAAAAACCTACACTAGTAACAGATTTTGTGAAGAAGTGTTTGCTCTAAACAGAGGGATGAACCTGTGGCTGACTTCAGGTTTCTAACTCTTTGACTGACAGGGGACCAAGGGTCTGCTCCAAGGCCCTGTGACCTTGGAATCCTACACAGATTGAGCCCACACCACCTCATACAATGTTCACTGCATTCTTTTCATGATGATTATGCAGGGAAATGAAGAAATTATTACAGGTGTAGGAGGTCTGAGTACAATATATTAAAAGGTTAAAGAGGAGAGCATTTTAGAACATTATTTTAGAACTATTTTTTTATACTATTAATAGTTAGATCATGGAGTAATTTAGGTGGATGAATTAAACTTAGTGAATAAAGTCCAACAGTATTTGGAACAAAGGAAGTGATAAATCTTGTGAGACATTTTTGTTTAGCATAAAATCTAAGTGTTTTGCTCCAAGTTTGTTTTCAACTTTAATTCAAGCTCCAAAACTCTTCCAAATATAATTTTTCAGAAACCTTGTTTAGTGATAGCTTGTCTTACTCTTTTATTTCCTATACTGATAAGTCTAGTAAAACAAAACAATAAAAATACATCGACACGTTTAAACAGTTTAATAACTGATAACCAATTACTAAACCCGTCTTTCTTAGGTGTGTTAGTAAGAAGCTTCATTTCAAGTCCACGTTGATGCCTCACTCAGTCCTTTGTTGAGCTCCATCAAAATAGATCCAAGTGTATGTGTGTTAGAATCAATTTCCAGACCTTCTGCTCTAACTCAGCATTTAAAAAGAAACACCCACAAGGATTCTTCTCCAATTTATGAAAGAGTTTTTACCTGTCAATCATTACAAATCTTAGCATATAATGCACCTGGTGTATAGAAATCTCAAGGCCCATAACAAAGGCAAACACTGGTGGAAGACTACTCTAAGAATTAATCAAAGCTCCTTAAACTTTATCTTGTCCTGTTATGCACATATTTCTGGCTAGGGTGAAGCTTGGCATTAAACATAGGGTATTTGAGCCCCTACCGGATCCTCTGAATTGAGAAAAGTTGAAGTAATATGATAAAATTTGTCATTTTATTTTATTTTCTGAGTTACTAAAAAATAGGGTTTTAAAATTTTTATTGGAGTATAGTTGTTTTATAACATTTTGTTAATTTCTACTGTACACAAAAACAAATTACCTGTATGTATATATATCCTCCTTCTTTTTTGGATTTCCTGCACATTATTTTAAATGAAACTGGGTTGTGTGCAAATTCCGGATTACTGCAGTATTAAAAAATGTGAAATGTATTTATATATTTATCTCATAATATTTATTTTTGATCTCCTAAAACTAAGAGATTAAGTTATTTAAAGCTATGGTTAAAATTTTAGCTGCCAATTTAAAATTTGCAACTGAAATACATACTTTTTCAAATTTCCTTCATATGGAACATGAAGGAAAATGTTTGAAGACCACTGGCTGTGAGAACAGGGGAGTGCACAGCCTAAATTCTTTTCCTGATCCCTCAGTCATTTGCTAAAGAGAGTTGGTGAGATGCTGGTGAACTGACATTCAAAGTATCTATTTGTAAAATCAGACTTTGAGAATTGAAGATGTCTCTAACCACCGCAGTATTGATGATGTTTTAGTTGTTACCTAAGAAAGAGTAATTTTCTTATAATTAATAATTTTCCTCTTCTATAACTTTAGTTTCTACACTATTGAATCTCATTTTTCATCTGGATATGAACTATATCTAACTGCGGGGTACACTATCAGTTTTTTCTTAATGCCATCATCCAACACTAGAGTTTAAATCATTGATTTGAGATTTGAATTATGCAAAATAAACTTTTATACAAATAAAAATCTAATAAAAACATGAAAGTATTTAAATTATAGGGTATTAAATATTTTCCTTGAGATCATTCCTCTCTTTTAATCTGTGCATTCCCCGATCAGGACTGCTTGAGTTGCAAATGTAAGCTTAGGTAAGCTGTGTGTTTTTTACATTCATCTCAGAGTGTTGTCTAACACCGTGTGACTTTTTTCTTTCATGGTTATTTTGTGTGTGCTGTTTAATATCTATATATTAGTTAATATCCCAAATTTCTTCCTATTGTTGACTGCTTATTTCACTCTGTTGTAGTTGATAAACATACTCTGAATGACTGCAAATCTTCTAAATGTAGTGAAGCTTGTTTTATGGTCTTGCTACAACTTGCCCTAGAAAGTGTTCCATGCACACATGAGAAGAGTGTGTAATCTGCTGTTATGTAGAGTGATCTATAGGTGTTATGGGCCTAAGTATTACACACTTGAATTTTAAAACAAGCAAGAGAAGAAAGAAGAATAAACACACATTTATAATGTCTTTTAAAATTGCAAAGTATATTTACAGGTGCTTTTAGTTTTTCATATGGATTTGAAAACTCTGAGTTCACTTGCTTTAAGTCTGAAGAACTTTTTAGTATGTCTTGTATGATGGGTCTGCTAGAATGAATTCTCTCTGAATGTTTTTATTTTATCTTCATTTTAAAGATACATTTTTGTGCAAATTTGCGGAGTTTTGACACATTATATTGAAAAGAAATGTTTTCTCTCCTTTTCTGGTACTCCCATTGTACATATATTTTATGCTTTTTAGTATCCCCCATTTCTCTGAGGCCCTTTTCATTTTCCTTCATTCGTTTTTCTCTCTGTTTCTCAGCTCACATACTTTGTTAATTTATCTTCAAGTTCACTGATTCTTTCTTCAGCCACTTCATAACTATTGCTGAGTCCCTTAATGGATGTGGTGAATTTTTCATTTCAGTATTACACTTTTCAAAACCAGAATGTCCCTTTGGTTCTTTGTATAATTTCTGTCCTTACTGATATTGTTTGCTTGATGAGACATTATATCTTCCTTCATGTCTTCAATCACAGTTTCTTCAGTTATTTGTATTTATAATAGCTGCTTTGATGTCTACTAAGTCAAATACCCCATGTCCAAGGTAAAACAAACCCAGGTAAGACGATAGGTGTTGTGAGAGGGCATCAGAGGGCTGACACATGGAAACCATAATCACAAAAAACTAGCCAATTTGATCACACAGACCACAGCCTTGTCTACTCAATGAAACTAAGCCATGCTGTGTGGGGCCACCCAAGACGCACGGGTCATGGTGGAGAGGTCTGACAGAATGTGGTACACTGGAGAAGGAAATGGCAAACCACTTCAGTATTCTTGCCTTGAGAACCCCATGAACAGTATGAAAAGGCAAAATGTTAGGATACTGAAAGGGGAACTCCCTGGGTCAGTAGGTGCCCAATATGCTACTGGAGATCAGTGGAGAAATAACTCCAGAAAGAATGAAGGGATGGAGCCAAAGCAAAAACAATACCCAGTTGTGGATGTGACTGGTGATAGAAGCAAGATCCAATGATGTAAAGAGCAATATTGCATAGGAACCTGGAATGTCAGGTCCATGAATCAAGCTAAATTGGAAGTGGTCAAACAGGAGATGGCAAGAGTGAATGTCGACATTCTAGGAATCAGTGAACTAAAATGGATTGGAACGGGTGAATTAACTCAGATGACCATTATATCTACTACTGTGGGCAGGAATCCCTCAGAAGAAATGGAGTAGCCATCATAGTCAACAAAAGAGTCCAAAATGCAGTACTTGGATGTAATCTCAAAAACAACAAAATGATCTCTGTTCGTTTCCAAGGCAAACCATTCAATATCATAGTAATCCAAGTCTATGCCCCAACCAGTAAAGCTGAAGAAGCTGAAGTTGAATGGTTCTATGAAGACCTACAAGACCTTTTAGAACTAACACCCAGAAAAGATGTCCTTTTCATTATAGGGGACTGGAATGCAAAAGTAGGAAGTCAAGAAACACCTGTGGTAACAGGCAAATTTGGCCTTGGAATGTGGAATGAAGCAGGGCAAAGGCTAATAGAGTTTTGCCAAGAGAATGCACTGGTCATAACAAACACTGTCTTCCAACAACACAAGAGAAGACTCTATACTATATATGGATATCACCAGATGGTCAACACCGAAATCAGATTGATTATATTCTTTGCAGCCAAAGATGGAGAAACTCCAGACAGTCAGCAAAAACGAGACCAGGAGCTGACTGTGGCTCAGATCATGAATTCTTTCTTGCCAAATTCAGACTTAAATTGAAGAAATTGGGGAAAACCACTAGACCATTCATGTATGACCTAAATCAAATCCCTTATGATTATACAGTGGAAGTGAGAAATACATTTAAGGGACTAGATCTGATAGACAGAGTGCTTGATGAACTATGGATGGAGGTTTGTGACATTGTACAGGAGACAGGGAACAAGACCATCCCCATGGAAAAGAAATGCAAAAAAGCAAAACGGCTGTCTGGGGAGGCCTTACAAATAGCTGTGGAAAGAAGAGAAGTGAAAAGCAAAGGAGAAAAGGAAAGATATAAACATCTGAATGCAGAGTTCCAAAGAATAGCAAGGAGAGATAAGAAAGCCTTCCTCAGCGATCAATGCAAAGAAATAGAGGAAAACAACAGAATGGGAAAGACTAGAGATCTCGTCAAGAAAATTAGATATAGCAAGGGAACATTTCATGCAAAGATGGGCTCGATAAAGGACCGAAATGGTATGGACCTAACGGAAGCAGAAGATATTAAGAAGAGGTGGCAAGAATACACAGGAGAACTGTACAAAAAAGATCTTCATGATCCAGATAATCACGATGGTGTGATTAATCACCTAGAGCCAGACATCTTGGAATGTGAAGTCAAGTGGGCCTTTGAACGCATCACTATGAACAACGCTAGTGGAGGTGATGAAATTCCAGTTGAGCTATTCCAAATCCTGAAAGATGATGCTGTGAAAGTACTGCACTCAATATGCCAGCAAATTTGGAAAACTCAGCAGTGGCCACAGGACTGGAAAAGGTCAGTTTTCATTCCAATCCCAAAGAAAAGCAATGCCAAAGAATGCTCAAACTACTGCACAATTGCACTCATCTCACACGCTAGTAACTTAATGCTCAAAATTCTCCAAGCCAGGCTTCAGCAGTACGTGAACTGTGAGCTTCCAGATGTTCAAGCTGGTTTTAGAAAAGGCAGAGGAACCAGAGATCACATTGCCAACATGCGCTGGATCATTGAAAAAGCAAGAGAGTTCCAGAAAAACATCTATTTCTGCTTTATTGACTATGCCAAAGCCTTTGACTGTGTGGATCACAATAAGCTGTGGAAAATTCTGAAAGAGATGGGAATACCAGACCACCTGATCTGCCTCCTGAGAAACCTATACGCAGGTCAGAAAGCAACAGTTAGAACTGGACATGGAACAACAGACTGGTTCCAAATAGGAAAATGAGTACGTCAAGGCTGTATATTGTCACCGTGCTTATTTAACTTATATGCAGAGTACATCATGAGAAATGCTGGACTGGAAAGCACAAGTTAGAATCAAGACTGCCAGGAGAAATATCAGTCACCTCAGATATCCAGATGACACCACCCTTATGGCAGAAAGTGAAGAGAAACTAAAAAGCCTCTTGATGAAAGTGAAAGAGGAGAGTGAAAAAGTTGGCTTAAAGCTCAACATTCAGAAAACGAAGATCATGACATGTGGTCTTCATGGGAAACAGATGGGGAAACGGGAAACAGTGTCAGACTATTTTTTTGGACTCCAAAATCACTGCAGATGGTGATTGCAGCCATGAAATTAAAAGACACTTACTCCTTGGAAGAAAAGTTATGACCAACCTAGATGGCATATTGAAAAGCAGAGATATTACTTTGCCAAGAAAGGTCCATCTAGTCAAGGCTATGGTTTTTCCAATAGTCATGTATGGATGTGAGAGTTGGACTGTGAAGAAAGCTGAGCGCTGAAGAATTGATGCTTTTTAACTGTGGTGTTGGAGAAGATTTGAGAGTCCCTTGGACTGCAAGGAGATCCAACGAGTCCATCCTGAAGGAGATCAGTCCTGGGTGTTCATTGGAAGGACTGATGCTGAAGGTGAAACTCCAATACTTTGGCCACCTCATGTGAAGAGCTGACTCATTGGAAAAGACCCTGATGCTGGGAGGGATTGGGGATGAGAGGCTGGATGACATCACTGACTGGATAGACATGAGTTTGAGTGAACTCCGGGAGTTGGTGATGGACAGGGAGGCCTGGTGTGCTGCAGTTCATGGGGTCGCAAAGAGTTGGACATGAGTGAGCGACTGAACTGAACTGAAATGAAGTCTGATATCTAAGTTGGGCAATTTCTGTTTACTATTATTTAAGATTCCTCCATCTATTTATGGCTTGATAGCTCATTTTTTTTTAACCACTAATAATATTTCACTGAGTTGTAGGAGTTGCTTCTATATTTTGGTGATTAGCTTGTAAATGGTTGTTTTTTGAGTAAAATGTACCAGTTATGGTTGTTTCTCTCAGGAAAAATTCTTTTAAGGTCCTCACACTGGCATACTCAAAATGATATGTGCAATTTCTTTTTAATAATGGCTATCTTCAACCAGCCTTTGCTTTTGTTAGAACACATACCATTTGGACATCTCTCGTGGTCCAATGGTTAAAAAACTGCCTGCCAATGCAGAAGACGTGAATTCAATTCTTGCTCTGGGATCCCGTGTGTGACAGGACAACTAAGCCCATGCATCATAACTACTGAGCTCACGCTCCAGAACCCACAAGATGCAACTACTGAGCACATCCACCCTAGAGCCTGTGCTTCACAACAAGAGAAGCCACAACAATGAGAAGTCTGTGCACCACAACTAGAAAGCAGCCTCCCATTGGCTGCAACTAGCAAAAACCCACACACAGCAATGAAGATCTGGTGCCGCCAAAAATAAGTAGATGAACTAAAAAGTTTTTAAATAAATAAAATTTTAAAGAAGAACACATGCCATTTAAAATACAGTATGGTGCAACCGTATTGAATATCTTTGTGGGGCCTTTGATTTTGTTTTACTCTTTGGCACCTTGACACATATCTTGAAATAAATCTAACTATTACACATGCTGTAATATCAACTATATATTGAACCCCTGTGCTTCCCTTGTGGCTCAGATGGTAAAGAATCTGCCTGCAATGTGGGAGACCCAGGTTCGATCCCTTGGTTGGGAAGATCCCCTGGAGAAGGCAATCGCAACCTGCTCCAGTATTTGTGCTTGGAGAATTCCATGGACAGAGGAGTCTGGCAGGCTACAGTCCATGGAGTTGCAAAGAGTCAGACACAACTGAGTGACTAACACACACAAATTAAACACCTGTCCAAAGAACCACCCCAGGGATGAGACAAAATGGTGTATATGCCACCTGAACTAATGTAACAGAAAATGCATGAAGTAGATATTACATCATTTTATACACAGAGGAGTTGAAACTTTAAAAGGTGAAGTGATTTATCCATGGCCAAATAGCTTATTATAGCTTATTAGTGGTGAATCTTAAGGAAACCACCCCCGCCCACCCTCTAGGTGAAAATCCCATGTACAGGATTTCAGGCTTGACCACAGGCAGTAACGGGTTTTTATGAATGGCCTCATGGGGAAATTCCCTCCCTACTCCCCACAGGAGACCTGGTACACAATCAGGGGCTTGCAGATCTTTGGAGGGAGTTGTGATCAAGGGTGCAATAGCAACAGAGTGCTGAACCAAGTGTGTGCACAGATCACATGCCCATGGAGCTGGGCATGTTCCTATCACAATAAACATCTCATCCTGAACACATGGGAACACTTCACATCTCCAACTTTAGCACAGTGCTTTCCTGAATCTTCAAGTTATTCCTAATCTCCCCCTACAAACTGCCTGGCCACCTTTTGACACTCACACTCCGTGACACCTAGACAAGGACTGTCGCCTGTCTGTCCTCTGTGCTTGCAGTCCTTGCACATACCTTTCATGTAATCTACAGTCACCATATATATTGCATTGTGATTGCCGATGTTTCTCTCTTTTTGGCTAATTGAAATAAACTTTTTAAATGCAAGGATAAAGACTTATACATCTATTTAACCACAGGGTTTGGTGCTTAGCCTAGCATATAATTGTGGAGGGAAAAAAGGAAGAAAAAAATGAAAATAGAGAAGAAATCAATAAGCTTCTTATCCCCCAACATTTCTGTTTTTAAGACAATTTAAGACCACGAGTGGTTTTGTGTATATTAAATAACACACAATAAACTATTTCAGTCATCCAAGAAAGATTATACCTAGCAAAGTTACAGAGACTTATTAAAAGTGTAGTTTTTACCTGTTTAAATTGCAGAAGGTCACAGCTGGGAACTCTATCCTCTCCACATACTGTACCTCCATAGATGTCGTGGTGGGCCACCTGAAGTAGTTGACGAGACGGCTGTACACCTGCCAGACGAGAAGACTGATGGAGCCCAGGACCACCAGCAACCAGACCACCTTGCGAATCCTGCTCGGGTTCCGGACAATATTGTGGACTCCATGGAAGGAAGTGGAGATGGCAAAGTCATGGTCAAACTTCCTACGGTCAGTGTGAGGTGGCAAAGTTTTCTTTGAAAGGTAGAGCTTGATCTTTTCCAAGAGTCCTTAAATTCAACCAAAGACAAAACAAGCAATAAGTTAGGAAAACCTAACGCTGTATGTAAAAAACACAACTCACATGACTTTAAACATGCTCCCCTTTTATGTGTACACATAAGGACTCAAAATTTATCTTGAGTTGCACAGATTCTTCAGGACTCAAGAAGTGTCTACTACAGAGATCTAATAAGTATGTGAGGCCTCTCATGAGAGAATGCCTCTAGTTAATGCAAACCTACTTTAGCCCATTTCTTATTCTAATAGTGTACTTCTCTTTAGTCAAATGGGAAAAACATTCTCTGCCTCATGAGTTGGTTGTATTAAATAAAAAACACCTGGGGATAGCTTGGCACCTCACTCAGACCATGATAAGTACTCAATTCATATTAGCAACTTGTGTTTGTCTATTAATTTGGTAATGATGTGGTAGATGGAAAAGTTTCATGTCTAAAATTCTCATTTAAGAAATGAGTTATTGGGTCTTCCTTGGTGGCTCAGTGGTAAAGAATCTCCCTGTCAATGCAGGACACATGGGTACAGTCCCTGATCTGGGAAGAGGCTACATGCCATGGAGCAGCTCAGCCCTTGTGTCACAACTACTGAGCCTGTGCTCTGGAGTCCGGGAGATGTGATTACTGAACTCAACATGCTGCTGAAGCTCGTGCACACTAGAGCCCATGCTCCACAAGAGAAGCTGCTGCAATGAGAAGCTCACGTACTGCAACTAGAGAAAAGCCCAGACAGCAACAAAGACCCAGGGCAGCCAAAAACAAATAAATAAATAAAGAGAGATGAGTTCTGTCTAGCAAATGCTCATGATTAGCTGAATTAACTTATATCCTTTGTTTCAGTTCAGGAAGTATTCTTTCTGTCAACTAATCAGCATTAATTTACTTCCAAAAGGTTTCATTAAATCATTAGTTAACCTTCCCCAGGTCTCTAATAAATTAACTAAGTTTAAGTTATGGGATATACAATGACACATAAAGACACCTACGAACATTTCTAAGGAACTCTATCTCATCTGCAAAGCATTAGGGCACAATTACACATTATTTTATGATTGTTTTACTCAGATTGTATACTGAGCAGGAAATTATGTATTAGTCTGATGAGCTTGACTTTGTACTAAGACTTTATAATATCTTCACAAACAGTTTTTTAAATTTTTTTTTGAATTTTAAACAGGTTATATATAATATATATATTATATATATATCCTGTCATGTGGTTATATATTAATACATACTTATATATATGGGCAGGGAAGGCAATGGCACCCCACCCCAGTACTCTTGCCTGGAAAATCCCATGGACAGAGGACCCTGGTGGGCCTCTGTCCATGGGGTCGCTAAGAGTTGGACACGACTGAGCGACTTCACTTTCACTTTTCACTTTTATGCATTGGAGAAGGAAATGGCAACCCACTCCAGTGTTCTTGCCTGGAGAATCCCAGGGACGACGGAGCCTGGTGGGCTGCTGTCTATGGGGTCGTACAGAGTTGGACACGACTGAAGCGACTTAGCAGCAGCAGCAGCATATATATGGGGGTTCCCAGGTGGCTCAGTGGGTAAAGAACATGGCTGCAGTGCAGGAAGCACTGGAGATATGGGTTCAATTCTTGGCTTGGGAAGATACCCTGGAAGAGGGCACAGCAACACTCCAGTATTCTTGCCCGGAGAATCCCATGGACAGAGGAGCCTGGCAGGCTACAGTCCACAGGTCGCAAAGAGTTGGACATGACTGAAGCTACTGAGCATAGCACATTTTCTTTATATATATGTATATATTCCTGCATGTGGAATCTCAGCTTCCTAACAAGGGATCAAACTCGTGCCACCTGCAGTGGAACAGCAGAATTTGAACCTACTGGACTGCCAGGGAAGTCCCTAAATATGTGTATTTAGAGTAACTGCACAGCTCCAGAGCAAAATCAGAGATGTATAAAAAGCTTTTGTTGTTATTATTGATGAGCAAAATAAACTCAATAATGCTCGTTTACATACTATTTATCCATTAGCTACAATACATGTGGGGAATTGACTTTGACAGAAGGACAATTCAGTCTCAGGGAACCTGATGCCCTTCCATCCACAAGGGAAGAGTGATCTAGAAATCAGTAGCTGGTCAACTGCAGTGTTTCTGGTTGTAAACATTACTCTGAAACATGTAAGTTTTAAGTTGCTCTGTCAAAACTCAGCTCATTTATTATAAATCTACTTCTTGACAACTGCTCTGACTTTCCTGGGGTGTTCTCCATCATTTGCTAAGGCTTTAAGAGAATTCTTAAAAATATTTTTGGATGGATAGTGAAGCAACAAGGTCATATATTACTGTGAGGAAGATTAGAATTTGTTTAATAAGGAGTCTCAGTTCAGTTCAGTTCAGTCGCTCAGTCGTGTCCAACTCTTTGTGACCCCATGAATTGCAGCATGCCAGGCCTCCCTGTCCATCACCAACTCCCAGAGTCTACCAGTCTACAAAGCAAGAAACTTCTTACTTTCCCACTGAAATGGATACTTTGTAATTATTTCAAGTGGCGCTTGCATTGAATATTGATATTTATAGAAGCATTCTAAAGAACATCAAACAAGTTTTGCTGTATTTTAATATAAAAATTGTAGGCACATGATAAATAGAAACCAAATCAAATAAAACTATAAAAACAGATTCTGGTATACAAGGATATTTTAAAACCACATATATTTGACTCCTGCATACAAAATAACACTTTTCCTAAGTAACAGAAACTGTATTGCTTATAGTATATCCAAGTAATATTGGAAATCAAATTTCCCCAATAAAATATAACCTTCTTTTCCTTTGTTAATTTCTGGCTTTTACAGATAAAAATTCTACCTGCTCTGAGGATTTTACTCCTTACCCACCTTTCTTAGCCTGGGTGTTTGATTTCTCAAACTGCTCCATCTCCAATTTCAATAAGCAGGAGTCCTTGAGGTCTAACCAATTTCCATCAATAACCATACTCATTTTGTGGCCTTTATATAAAATACAGCAGTTGAGGCTATAAAACGTGGGGGCAATTTAAATGTTTGTGTTGCTATGTTTTGCCTCATAAAGTGCATAACCTGCAAACTGAACACACTGGCAGAACCAGCTATGGGCCTCCGTGGACTCATGAGAAGCTGTCAGAGTGAAACCAAAAAGCATAATTAAGGAAACCATTTTCTCAGAACTAAAGGGACAATCCCTACAAATATTTGTGGTTTTAGAATCCCCCTGAACAGGCTAAGTGACTCTGAAGACTCACCTGTGAGAAAGTCTTCTTGGTCTTTATTTCCACCTCTCTTTACATCAAAATGCAGTTGGAGTGAAATTTGTGGGGATAAAGATGTCTTTTCCTTGTTGAGTTTTCTTTTTAAATAGCAGATGAAGGTGTTGAACAAAAATAATAATCAAATGAAAATGACAAAATAAAACCCCAGAAAAATATCTCCTTGAGAGGAAATGGTTGTTGAAAGCATTCAAACTCAATCAAGCACAAAGGCTGGTTATTTGTTCATAGGAACAATTCTGAGAAATTATAAGAATTTATTATATTAAATAATAAACTGGAGACTATGCATTGTTGTGTTTAAACGGCACCATCTCTTGACAGAACTGAGGAACTGCCTGTATCACTACTTAAAGCCTTTTAGAGTCACCATGGTAACATTTCATATGATCACTAACCTTTAACATGGTAGGATATGTGTTACATGTATTTCCTTGGAAGCTCAGGACTCTAAGTTGAAACTTTTCTTCAGTTCAGTTCAGTTCAGTCGCTCAGTCGTGTCCGACTCTTTGTGACCCCATGAATCGCAGCATGCCAGGCCTCCCTGTCCATCACCAACTCCTGGAGTTCACCCAGACTCATGTCCATCTTCTTATATGGAAACAAATTAAGAAATTTCAAGAGATGTAAATGAAACTCCTGGGATGACTTCCATAACCATGAAATTAAAAATTTCAGGAAGAGGGTCAATCTTAACGTATGAATTTCTCCCTTGGAGGGCTCTCCTTTGGGGTTAATGACAGCTTCAGTTACAGTCTGTTAAAATCCAGGTGCTCCTCACTTACCTGATCACTCTTCCTTCCCCTGCATGTCCTCCTTCTTTTCTTCTGAGCATCTTTCCGCAGTATTCCTGGAGGTTACCTGTTCATGTCCTGTCAGTTACTCACTGTCTGAACTTTTAGGGGCAGACTCACTGGGTGATTTCAGTTTGGGAACAGACTGGTAGGTGATAGGGCCAACATGGAAAGGGCAGGCCAGGTGGGGGACAGTAATAAAAACGGGAGCGGGTGCTCTGGGGGGAAAATGCTGGAAGGGAAATCAAGAGAGAGAAAGATAGCCTCCAAAGCCACATTTTATCTGCATCATCATTTAACGAAGGCTCAGGCATAACCAGGGCTTCCCTGGTGGCTCAGCAGTAAAGAATCTGCCTGCCAGTGCAGGAGGCACAGGGGCCGTGGGTTCAGCCCCTGGGTCAAGAAGATCTCCTGAAGGAGGGCATGGCAACCCTCTCCAGTGTTCTTGTCTGGAGAATCCCATGGACCCAGAAGCCTGGGGGGCTATAGTCCATGGAGCAGCAGAGTCAGACAGAATTGAAGTGACTGAAAACGTAAGCAGGCAGGCATAACTAGAAATATTTCTTTTTTTGATTTTTAAAATTTTTTGATGTGGAACTTTTTTTTCAAGTCTTTATTGAATTTTTTTAAATAATATTGCTTCTGTTTTATGTTTTTTTTTTTTTTTTGAATCCTGAGGCATGTGAGACCTTACCTCCCTGATCAGGGATCAAACCTTTACCTCCTGCATTGGAAGGCACAGTCTTAACCACTGGACCACCAGGGAAATCCTCACTAGAACATTCCTAAAGTCCCTTTCATGTATTCACTTCCTCTCCCTCTTGCTCATAACTTCTAGTTACTTCCACATAAGACCTCAGTGCAAATAGGAAAGAAGAGTGAAACAGATAGGAAGCAAAGAAGGTTGCCAAGACTTGTCTTGTTTTGCCTACCCTTTACTTGATAGAGAATAGCATTTTAAAAGCCTCTTATTTTTGTGTGTATTCCTCACATGTGACACAACTGAAGACTGGTTGCTCTGGCCTGCCTGCCCTGACACCTCCTCCTCTGTCTTCTACTTTAGGATGGCCTTTCCGACATTGCTTCCTTTTCTCCTTCTCTGCTCAGTTTTAAAAATATTTCACTGTCACTTTCCTCTATCAGCAGCTGGTAGTAAATTTGAACTCAAACTTTGTCTGGTGAGGAAATGCCCCCATTTGCTTCATCATCCATCTCACAAGTGCCTCTGGTTTCTTTCTTAATTAATGTACCTCTTTAAGCAGCTCAGTGAAAACACAGAACCTCCCACTCCCTTCCTTCTGCTTGCCCTGCTCACTGCCTTTGATTTGCATAGCAAGGGCCTTTGGCAAAAGATCGATTTCCAGATTTCTCCCATCACCACCCCTTAACATGCTCACAAACAGACAAAATCAAATTCAGGGGGAGTCCAGAGATTTCTAAATTATTGTTATCTACCACCCTTGCACCAATAGTATCATCAGCAGCAGAAAACCATTCATTACTACTGATAAATACAAAAAGTGAAATAAAGAGAGTGGATGGTGGGGGGTGGAGGGAGGAACATTTTCTCTGCCCTTGCATTTGAATTCAGGGCATAAGCAACATTAAGAATTTTGTACAGTGTCTAGAGAAGTATATTCTGGTACCACATTCGTTATACAGACACATTTTTATTCTATTTTTCAAAAAAAATCTTATGTGGTTTTTTGTTTTGTTGTTGTTGTTGCTTGTTTTTTTGCCACACAGCATATGGGGTCTTAGTTTCCTGGCCAGGGATTGAAGCTGCATCCCCTGCATGGGAAGTGTGGAGTCTTAACTGGTGGACCACCAAAGAAGCCCCAAATCTTATGTGTTTTTAATAAAATTTTTGATCCCATTGAATCGACCTACATCTAAAGGTATCAAAAAGATCATCTTTAGCTACTACTTTTAAGTTTACCTTTGAATTAAAACTTTTACTTTTTCTTTAAGGAAATGCATAACTATTAATAGTAATGCACAACTTTTTTAGATTTAGACAGATCTGATAATGACTATATGTTCTGCAAAGGAAGACCATGTAAAAAATACCTTTCTTGTATTATTTTAAGACACTTTTCTTAATAATCTTGGAAAGTAAAAAATAAAGCAAACTCACAGCTTAGCATATCTTAACAAATACTTTCTCTCATTATATCTATTATTGTGGGTAAGAATCCCTTAGAAGAAATGGAATAGTCCCCATAGTAAAAAAAAGAGTCCAAAATGCAGTACTTGGGTGTAGTCTCAAAAAAGACAGAATTATCTTGGTTTGTTTTCAAGGCAAACAATTCAGCATGACAATAAGTCTATGCCCAAATCTATGCCCCAACCACTAATGCCAAAGAAGCTGAAGTTGAATGGTTCTATGAAGACCTAACAGACCTTCTAAAATTAAAACCAAAGAAAGATGTCCTTTTCATCATAGGGAATTGGAATGCGAAAGTAAGAATTCAAGAGATACCTGGAGTAAAAGGCAAATTTGGCCTTGGAGTACAAAATGAAGCAGGGCTAATGCTAACAGTTTTGCCAAGAGAACACATTGGTCATAGCAGACACCTTCTTTCAACAACACAAGAGATGACTCTACACATTGACATCACCAAATGGTTGATACCAAAATCAGATTGATTATATTCTTTGCAGCTGAAGATGAAGAAGCTCTATACAGCCAGCAAAAATAAGACCTGGAGCTGACTGTGGCTCAGATCATCAGCTCCTTATTGCAAAATTCGGGCTTAAATTGAAGAAAGTAGGGAAAACATCATTCAGGTATGACTTAAATAAAATCGTTTATGATTACACAGTGGAGGTGAGAATAGATTCAAGAGATTAGATCTGGTAGACAGACAGTCAGAAGAACTATGGACAGAGTTTTGTAACATTGCACAGTAGGTGGTGACCAAAACCTTCTCAAAGAAAAAGAAATGCAAGAAGGCAAAGTGGTTGTCTGAAGAGTCCTTACAAACAGCTGCACAAAGAAGAGAAGCGAAAGGCAAAGGACAAAGGAAAAGATATACTCATCTGAATGTGGAGTTCCAGAGAATAGCAAGGAGAGATAAGAAAGCTTTCTTAAGTGAACACTGCAAATAAATAGAGGAAAACAATAGAATGGGAAAGACTAAAGATCTCTTCAAGAAAACTGGAGATAACAAGTGAACATTTCATGCAAAAATGGGCACAATAAAGAACAGAAATGGCAAGGACCTAACAGAAGCAGAAGAAATTAAGAAGAGGTGGCAAGAGTACACAGAAGAACTATACAAGAAAGTCTTAATGACCCAGACAACCACGATGATATAGTAATTCACCTAGAGCCAGACAACCTGGAGTGTGAAGTCAAGTGGGCCTTAGGAAGCATTACTATAAACCAAGTTAGTGGAACAGGTGGAATTCCAGCTGAGCTATTTTAAGTCGTAAAAGTTGATGCTGTTAAAATGCTGCATTTAATATGACAGCAAATTTGGAAAACCCAGCAGTGGCCACAGGACTGGAAAAGGTTAGTTTTCATTCCAATCCTAAAGAAAGGCAATGCCAAAGAATGTTCAAACTACCACATAATTGTACTCATTTCACATGCTAGCAAGGTAATGCTCAAAATCCTTCAAAGTAGGCTTTAGCAGTATGTAAAGAGAGAACTTCCAGATGTACAAACTATATTTACAAAATGCAGAGGAACCAGAGATGGAATTGCCAACAATTTTTAGGTCACAGAAAAAGCAAAGGAATTCCAGAAAAACTTCTATTTCTGTTCCACTGACTACACTAAAGACTTTGACTGTGTGGATCACAACAAACTGTAGAAAATTCTTCAAGAGATGGGAGTACCAGACCAATTAACTTGCCTCCTGACAAACCTGTATTCGGTCAAGAAGCAACAGTTCGAACCAGACATGGAACAATTGGCTGGTTCCAAATTGGGAAAAGAGTATGTCAAGGCTGTATATTATCACCCTGCTTATTTAACTTAAATGCAGAGTACCTTATGCAGAATGACAGGCTGGAATCAAGATTGCTGCAAGAAGTATCAACAACCTCAGATATGCAGATGATACCACTCTAATGGCAGAAAGTGCAGAGTAAGTAAAGAACCTCTTGATGAGGGTAAAAGAGGAGACTGAAAAAGCTGGCTTAAAACTCAATGTTCAAAAAACTAAAATTATGACATCCGATCCAATCACTTCATGGCAAATACATGGGGAATAAGTGGAAACAGTTTTCATTTTCTTTGGCTCCAAAATCACTGCAGATGGTTAATGCAGACAGGACATTAAGATACTTGCTCCTTGGAAGAAAAGCTATAAGAATCCTAATAGCATATTAAAAAGCAGAGAAATCACTTTGCCAAGAAAGTTTCATCTAATCAAAGCTATGGTTTTTCCAGTAGTCATGTACAGATGTGAGAACTGGACCATAAAGAAGGCTGAACACCTGATGCTTTCAAACGGTGGTGTTTGAAGACTCTTGAGAGTCCCTTGGACTGCAAGGAGATCATACCAGTCAATCCTAAAGAAAATGAACCCTGTATATTAATTGGAAGGACTGATGCTGAAGCTGAAGCTCCAGAACTTTGGCCAACTGAGGCAAAGAACCGACTTATTGGAAAAGACCCTCATGCTGGGAAAGATTGAGGACAGGAGGAGAAGAAGGCCATAGAGGATGAGATGGTTGGATGACATCACTGACTCAATGGACGTAAGTTTAAGCAAACTTGGGGAGATGCTGAAGTACAGGGAAACCTGGCATACAGCAGTCCATGGGGTCACAAAGAATCAGACTCAACTGACTGAACAACAACAATAAATAATTCTATTTTGCTTTGGGTTTGTATTAACACAAAAACAGAGCTGCTATTTTCTGCTGTGCCCTGTGTGTAAGCATTGTGGGTTAATGTTTTTGTATTTGTTACAGTATATTGTTTTTTTTTCTTTATAGAACACTAAATGAAAGAAACTAGCTACTATATCATATCTATTCAAAGCAAATAAATTCACATATTTAAAATGATAGCATTTGTCATAGAAAGGAAACTTATGTTACCACCAAGTCCAAGCCTCATTGCTACCTCCACCCTCACCCAGACAAGAAGAGAAGGAAAGTAAATTCCATGATAGCAGGCTTCTTTTTTTTTTTTTTTGCTGTTGTTGTTTACCCAACTGGGTAGAAAAATAACTGGTAAGTAAGAGATAGTTAACAAATATGTTGAATGAATACAAAGTCTGTCCTAGCCTTGTACTTTTTTCATTATGCACATGCTATCATGATACAAGAAAATTATTGTCATTAATTTTGTACTTTTCTTTTGAAAAGTACAAACTTAAAATTGCATAAATTGTGCAATGAGTACCTATATAATCTATATAGGTACATAATCTATTCATTTTTAACATTTTCTCACATTTGCTTTATCTTCCTTGTTAAATAAAGGAATAAAATCCATCCTCTTATTGCTTAAGAAAAAAGACACCCTCCTGTGTAAATATGATGTAAAAATCACTCTCAGGAAACTTAATTTTGATGCAGTAGTATAATTTAATACTCATTCTATACTGAATATTTCCAAATTTTTCCCCAGTAGAATTTTATAATATTTTATTTCCTAATCCAAAATCCCTTCAAGGATTGTGGGTTTTATTTCCTTATCATTTTTATTCATTAACTTTCAATCCAGAACAGTTCCCTAGCCATTAGTTTATTTTTTTGTCTTCTCATCATATTGCTGTTTTGAGGAATTCATTCCAGATGTTTTGTAGAACGTCTCTCAAGTCAGGGCTGTACAGTTTCTTCTTCATACTTAGGCTCAGGTCAGGTACTTAAGGTCCCTGGAGAACCACTCGGGGATTGGTGTTCCTCACAAAGCATCAGATCAAGGAGCATGTGACCTCAGCCTCTTGTATCATTGACGTCAGGAAGCTTGATTGCCTGGTTAAGGGAGGCCAGTCATATTCCTTCTTTGTAAATGCACCTTTTTTCCCTTTGTAATTAATAAGTAACCAGAAGGAAGTTAGACTCTTGTTCCCAACCGTTCATCTATTGATTTTAGCACAAATCAATGAGTCTCATCTGAATTATCACATCAGATCAGATCAGTCGCTCAGTTGTGTCCAACTCTTTGCGACCCCATGAATCGCAGCACGCCAGGCCTCCCTGTCCATCACCATCTCCTGGAGTTCACTCAGACTCATGTCCATCGAGTCAGTGATGCCATCCAGCCATCTCATCCTCTGTCGTCCCTTTCTCCTCCTGCCCCCAATCCCTCCCAACATCAGAGTCTTCTCCAATAGGTCAACTCTTCACATGAGGTGGCCAAAGTACTGGAGTTTCAGCTTTAGCATCATTCCTTCCAAAGAACACCCAGGGCTGATCTCCTTCAGAATGGACTGGTTGGGTCTCGTTGCAGTCCAAGGGACTCTCAAGAGTCTTCTCCAACACCACAGTTCAAAAGCATCAATTCTTCGGCAGCTATGGTATTTATAGAATGATATTCTCTTTCTTTATTCTTGCTATGTTTTTTTGTCACTATTCTATAAAGAAGAGCTTTATCTTCTGATTTCCCTTATTTTTTTTAAATTAGTTTTGAATTGTTGTATACATTAAAACTTATTTCTGTGGTTACTACTTTTAAAAAAATTATTTAAATTGACAACTTTTCTGGAAGGACTAATTGAAATGTTTCCTGTATTTACTACTGTCTCATCTTCCATAAGTATCTATTAAAAATTAGAAATTAAAAATACACTTTAGACAAAAAAGTGTTAATCTGAGAATAAAAACTTGTGATGTTTTCTACTCAGATCAAGTAATTTAAAGCACCAAAATACTTAGCTTTAGGAAAGAGATAGGGTTCATAATTATTTTAGCACTCAGTTATTTGGGTGGCTGTCAAAAGAGTGGTAAGGTAACAAGTAGACATGCTAACTTTTGGGTATTCCTTTTAAATAACTCGATTTCCTTTTCTGTCTTTATTTTACATCAAATAAAGATAAATACATTTATTTATCTTTGTTTCTAGATATACTAGAAACAAAGCATCTTGGCTCAACACAAAATTGAATCACAGACTCTGTTTCTTTATCTCTTGACCCATAATAAGAGGTTGACCTTGTTATCTAAACAATTCTGAATTTCATTTTCGTGCTCTGATTCAATAAAATGCCCATTCTTCAATTTTTAAATATAGGAAGCTACTGTTTTCTACACATAGCAGTAAGATAGACAGGGAAACGTCACATATCTGTAATACCATCATTAATAAACATGTATTAAATGTACCTCGATGATATCCTAATTATTTGTATGTTGAAAAAGGCCACCCCCAGCTGGTATGTTCAATTTTCTAAAAATGGAAGGCTTTGGGGACTCCAGCTCTGCCACAGCCTGCCATTGGTCCAGTCTGTGGGAGGTTTGTTTGTCGCTCAGCGCCTGCCATGCCACAAGGGAAACGGTCTCTGTTTAAACACCTCTGGGTTTTCCTCACAGCATTGAACATGTTCCTGTTATTGGCCAAAGTAGGGGAAGGACGCTACTAATGCTTAACCTGCAGGCCCAGGAGGTTGTGAAACTATGTGTCCATATAGTTCATGATGCTGGGGTCAAGGTTACTTGGATAGGGTCAACTTATCCAAACATTCTACTGGAGATTTTATGTTTCTGTTTCTTTTCTCAACTCTGATCTCTTATTTCTTTGTGCAACGGCATATTTGGGGAAAATTTACCTGCCTTACAACTACTTAGAGGAAAAATAGTGATTCCTCACAATTTTCATACATTTGGAAACTATTCTAAAGAAGGCTATAAGTTGTGTGCTTAGAGTATCTTCAAGAAAGAAGGCAAAACAAACTCAAAGATGGTGAATTTTTAAAATTGAACATTCAACAGGCATAGATCGTCAGGAGTAATAGGAATGATCTAATTTTTCTCATGTGAATTTCACACACTAGAGGGGGCAAATTAAAAAAAAATTCATGTCCACTGGAAACTTCAATATGACCTTATTTAGAAATAGTCTTTGCAGATGTGATCTATTAAGGATCTCAAGATGAAATCATCAGGATTTTGGACACAGAGAGGAAGCCATTGAAGATGGAGGCAGTGATTGGAGGGACATTGTGCCTCAGCTGAGAATCTTTGGGAGCCCCTAGCAGCTGGAGGAGGCAGGCATCATATTTGTGGTAAATTATTTTAGCAGTCCTAAAAACTCATGAGCTACCAGGGTAGCTCAGTGGTAAAGATCTGCCTGCCTATGGCAGAGATGTAGGGTATCCCTGGGTCAGGAAGATCCCCTGGAGAAAGAGATGGCAACCCACTCTAGTATTCTTGCCTAGAAAATCCTATGGACAGAGGAGCCTTGCAGGCTACAGTCCATGGAATCACAAGAGTTAGACACAACTTAGCCACTCAAGAGCAACAACAACAAACTCATGCACACAATGAAGAGATATCTGGTGGATTTTAAACTGGATTTGTAAAAAAGTTGTGAGATTCCTTGGGAACTAAGCCTCATGATAAAGCCTGGTTTTCAGAAGTGAACAGTAAGTTTGTATGTGAGATGAAACTCTTTGCAACTCTATAGCCAACAAATGTTACAATCCAGATGAATGTCAGGAAAGATATTGAAGATATCAAGAAATGCTTCATGAAAACTATGTCACAGCAAAAGCCCAAAATTTCTGTAAGGCTTTCAATAAGTCAAGAACAATGAGAAATACTTTTACACCATACTTGGGTTTAGCATTAAATCTGTGGGGGTAGTTGTCTTCATTCAACAAAGTCTGGACACCCTGCTGTGGTTCAAATGCTGCTCCCAGTTCTGTAAGAGGCATCTGTGGGCAAAACAGAGATGCCTGATTTTGTGGAGGTGCTAGTTTAGCAGAAGATGACAGTAAACCTAATCAGTAAGTAAATTACATAATGAGTTAGAGAAGGAACTGTGCTAGAGAAGAAAAAGAGGTAAAACATGCAGGAGAGATCAAGGGCCCTCAGTCGGAGGAGATGGTGTAGATGATGCTGGGGCAGTCAGTGTGTAACAGGAAAGAATAAACTTAACTCCATATTGAATCTGTTTCTTCTATGTTAACTCTGTGTTCTAGGGCTGGGGAAGGGAGAAGATGAAAATAATGTGAAGAACCCAGCTGAGGCTCATGGTGATGATATTAAAGTGAATTCAGTAGAACGACACAAGAATAAAACACATGTATAGCTTTTAAAATTTTCTTACAGACTTTAAAAAAGGAGAAACAGGTGAAATTGGTTTTAATCATGTATCTCATGCAACAAAATAACTAATATATTATTTGGACTTGTTATCAACATGATTACTAAAGAGACATTTTCCCACTCTTAGTGCTCAATCTTCAAAATCTGGCGTATATTTTACATTCACATCTCTGTTTGGACCAAGAACACTTCAAGTGGTCAATAGCCACATGTATCTGATGGCTACTGTGTGGGTGATGCAAGAGCAGGTGGTGGCTCCGTGGGTGACTGGCTGAGAGAAAATGAAGTTCAAGATTCTTAGAGGAGACGGAAGACCAGAGGACAGATTGGACAGGCTGTGCATAGGGCAGTCTACATGCACTGAAAATTTCAAGAATAAATAAATGACAACCTCTGAAAGGAAAGCCAACTTGCAGGTAGGTAGAATCCCTGGGAAACATGAAAGGACTGTGCAGGACTCTGTCCTTCATATCAACAGTGAGGAGTGATGTAGTTTTCAGAAAGAAACAAAGAAGAATAGTCTGAAAACAAGAATAAGAAGTGAATAAACAGCTGTAAAAAAGAATTGAAATAATACCATTTGCAGCAACATGGATGGACCTACTGAGTGAAGTAAGTCAGAAAGAGAAAGAAAAAGAAAATACAATATGATTTCACTCATATATGGAATCTAAAAAGATGATACAAATGAACATATTTACAAGACAGAAATTGACACACAGAAAACAAACATGATTAACAAAGGGGAAAGGTGTGTGTGTGGGGTAATTTAGGAGATTGGGATTAACATGTAAACGCTTTATTGTTGTTGCTGTTCAGTCACTGAGTCGTTTCCAACTCTTTGAGACCCCATGGACTGCACAGGCTCCTCTGTCCTCCATCATCTCCTGGAATTTGCTCAAATTTCATTTAATTGGTGATGTTATCTAGCTAGCCCATCCTCTGCTGCCCCTGTCTCCTTTTGCCTTCAATCTTTTCCAGCATCATGATCTTTTCCAATGAGTCCACTCTTTTCATCAGGTAGTCAAAGTATTGGAGCTTCAGCTTCAGCATTAGTCCTTCCAATGAATATTCAGGGTTGGTTTTCCTTAGGATTGACTGGTTTGATCTCCTTGCAGTCCAAGGGACTCTCTAGAGTCTTGTCCAGCACCGCAATTTGAATGCATCAGTTCTTCAGTGCTCAGCCTTATTTATGGTCCAACTCTCTCAACCGTGCATGACTACTGGAAAACCATAGTTTCGACTATATGGACATTAATATATATATAAGAAATAGATAAAGAACAAGGACCTACTCATAGAACAGGGAACTCTACTCAGCATTCTGTAATAACCTATATTACAGGTTATAGGCTGTGAAAGACTCTGAAAAAGAATATGTGTGTGTATGTGTGTGTGTGTGTGTGTAGCCTTTCAAGGAGGTGCCCTTGCAAACTTCCTCCTTTCTGGCTTTGCCCTCGCCCTTCTTTCATAAGACTCCATTCTCCTTGAGTCCTTGACTTTTTATAAGGAGTGGCCTGGAAGACGTCACTCAAAGAAGACGGCAGAATAGAAGGACTTGTGCTCATCTTCTCCTGTGAGAATTCCAAAATTGCAACTAACCACTGAACAACCATCAAGAGGAGAAAGTTGGGTTCTACTAAAAAAAGAGATCCCATGTGCAAAGGCAAAGGAGAAGCCCCAGCAAGATGGTAAGAGGGGCAAAATCACATTTAGAATCAAACCCCATACCCACCAGAGACATTAGGAGGGATGAAACAAACCTTGTGCTTACCAAGCCCCAGAGTTAAATAAGCAGGGTGAAAATATATAGCCTTGACGTACTTCTTTTCCTATTTGGAACCAGTCTGTTGTTCCATGTCCAGTTCTAACTGTTGCTTCCTGACCTGCATATAGGTTTCTCAAAAGGCAGGTCAGGTGATCTGGTATTCCCATCTCTTGCAGAATTTCCCACAGTTTATTGTGATCCACACAGTCAAAGGCTTTGGCATAGTCAATAAAGCAAAAATAAATATTTTTCTGGAACTCTTTTGCTTTTTCCATGATCCAGTGCATGTTGGCAATTTGATCTCTGGTTCCTCTGCCTTTTCTAAAACCAGGTTTAACATCTGGAAATTCACAGTTCACATATTGCTGAAGTCTGGCTTGGAGAATTTTGAGCATTACTTTACTAGCATGTGCTGCTGCTGCTGCTAAGTCACTTCAGTCGTGTCTGACTCTGCGTGACCCCATAGACGTCAGCCCACCAGGCTCTCCTGCCCCTGGGATTCTCCAGGCAAGGAAACTGGAGTGGGTTGCCATTTCCTTCTCCAATGCATAAAAGCGAAAAAGTGAAAGTGAAGTCGCTCAGTCGTGTCCGACTTAGCGACCCCATGGACTGCAGCCCACCAGGCTCCTCCATCCATGGGATTTTCCAGGCAAGAGTGAGATGAGTGCAATTGTGCGGTAGTTTGAGCATTCTTTGGCATTACCTTTCTTTGGGATTGGAATGAAAACTGACCTTTTCCAGTCCTGTGGCCACTGCTGAGTTTTCCAAATTTGCTGGCATTTTGGGTGCAGCACTTTCACAGTATCATCTTTTAGGATTTGAAATAGCTCAACTGGAATTCCATCACCTCCTCTAACTTTGTTCGTAGTGATGTTTTCTAAGGCCCACTTGACTTCACATTCCAGGATGTCTGACTCTAGGTGAGTAATCACACCATTGTGATTATCTGGGTCGTGAAGCTCTTTTTTGTACTGTTCTTCTGTGTATTCTTGCCACCTTTTCTTGATATCTTCTGCTTCTGTTAGGTCCATACCATTTCTGTCCTTTATCGAGTCCATCTTTGCATGAAATGTTCCCTTGGTATCTCTCATTTTCTTGACGAGATCTCTAGTCTTTCCCATTCTGTTGTTTTCCTCTATGTCTTTGCACTGATCGCTGAGGAAGGCTTTCTTATTTCTCCTTGCTATTCTTTGGAACTCTGCATTCAGATGCTTAATATCTTTCCTTTTATCCTTTGCTTTTTGCTTCTCTTCTTTTTCACAGCTATTTGTAAGGCCTCCCCAGACAGCCATTTTGCTTTTTTGCATTTCTTTTCCATGGGGATGGTCTTGGTCCCTGTCTCCTGTACAATGTCACGAACCTCTGTCCATAGTTCATCAAGCACTCTGTCTATCAGATCTAGTCCCCTAAATCTGTTTCTCACTTCCACTGTATAATCATAAGGGATTTGATTTAGGTCGTACCTGAATGCTTGGAAAATCCCTTGGACGGAGGAGCCTGGTGGGCTGCAGTTCATGGGGTCGCTAAGAGTCGGACACGACTGAGCGACTTCACTTCACTTTCACTTTGAATGGTCTAATGATTTTCCCTACTTTCTTCAATTTAAGTCTGAATTTGGCAATACGGAGTTCATGATTTGAGCCACAGTCAGCTCCCGGTCTTGTTTTTCCTGACTGTATAGGGCTTCTACATCTTTGGCTGCAAAGAATATATATATAAAACTAACTCAGTTTGGCACACACCTGAAACTAACAGAACATTGTAACTCAACTATACCACAATATAAGATAAACATTAAATTTTAAAAAGTGAGTAGTATTTCTATCCCTGGCCATGGTGAAAGAGATGCAGAGAGAAGAAGCAGGCATATTAGAGAGGGCTTCTTTGGGGATAAGTAACTTTGGGGAGATTTTCAGGACAGTAAAAAGAACCACTTAATCAACAGACACTGGTTTGCTTACAGCTCTTAAGAGATGAGCTTGTTTTTGCTGGGGTTGAAAAATTTCATAATAAAACTAGTCAAAACCACACATATTTGCATTTTTCAACATAGGTAAATAGATTTGACTAAATTTATAATATTAAAAATAATTATTTTTCTAGATATGGGAATATTTGACTCAAGTGAAAGATTGATTCTTTCTGGGAAGTGGGGCCCTGGTAACCTTCATTTTTTAGTTGCCACTGTTTTGTATTGATATTGTTTCACAATGTGTACATTTTTGTAGGAATAAAGAAAAATTCAAAGGCCTGTTTTTTCCTGGAGTTCTTTTAATTTTATATAATGTCTCTCCTGAAGAAAACATGGGATTTTTAAAAAATAATTGAATAACATTGTTCTGTGTGTGTTTGTGTGTGTGTGTATAATACCATGTTAGATAATACATACAAAGGAGAACCACAGTTACCAAGTATTTAATAAAGAAGGAAACCCCAGGCTGTGTCACTCCCAAATATGCTTCTTTGACATAAAAATTATGTCAAGTTTAAGGCAGTTAAGAAGCAGTAAATGCAGGAAAAGCTCCCTACTTTCTGCCTAAAGCAGGAATTTTCCCTTTTTGCTGGAGTCAGACTCTTATCAGCCCAGATAAAGTCAGCTGAGGACTCTGCAAACAAGACTTTTTCCCTTAGCCCTTATATCCTGAGTTACTTCTTCAGTCTTTACTACACCAGACCCCTTTGTCTTGTTAATTTTTCACAAATTTATTGTTTCTTGGTCCAAGAAATATAAATGATTCCTTCCAGGTCTTCACTCCTTTACGAAGGCTCCTGTGTACATGTATAAATTCTGTAACGTTTGTATGATTTTCTTCTATTAATCTGTCTTTGTGTCAAGGAACATGCTTTTCTAGCCTTCTGCAACAATCCTGAGCTTTCTTTGTACACAAGCTAAATCAGACTTCACCAGGACAGACAAAACACCAAAGTAGGTGGCTAACCACAGCTATACTCTGTTGGTATCAGTGTTTTCTCAGGACTGCTGAAGAATCTCTATCCATGTACTAAATTAATCTCACAATTGAGGAGACAGCCATGGTTATTTTCCTTCTGTGACATGAGATCTACCCTTGGCTGGGGGCAGCAGCCATGGTTTGCAGGGCCCATGGCTTTTTTACAATAGCCTTTTAAGCTTGAGGTGACTGAAAGCTTTAAAATGAACCACTACACACTCAAGTCTATATGATACTTTGAATTTAGCAAAAAGTTTAAAGCTGCCATTATTTTTTCAACATAAATAATGTAGTTTTTCTTTTTCATTATGGTTCATCACAGGATATTGAACATAGTTCCCTATGCTATAGAGTAACATCTTGTTGTTTAGGCCTCCTATATATAATATATATAATAGCTTACATCCACTAATCCCAAACTTCCAATTCATCCCCCTCCAACCCTCCTCACCATTGCAACAACACACGTGTGTGTGAATCTATTTCTCTTTTGTAGATAAGTTCATTCGTGTCATATTTTAGGTTTCATATATGAGATATCATATTATACTTGTCTTTCTCTATATGACTTACTTCACTTAGTATACTCTTTAGATGTTGCTGCATATGATATTATTTCATCCTTTCTTATTGCTAAGTAATATTCCACTGTACATATATTTACACCACATCTGCATTATCCATTCATCTGTTGATGGACATTTAAGTTGTTTCCATATTTTGGCTATTGTGAATAGTGCTGCTATGAACATAAGGGTACATGTATCTTTTAAAAAATTAATTTATTTATTTTAAAATGTAACAAAGATGAATATTTTTAGTGATGAAAGGTACAATTAACAAAGAATATAGACCTCATAAACCATTAGACATTTAACAGAAAACAAACAAAGGTATATAAAGCAAAAATCAGAAGAAATATAAGGAAAAAAATATAATCATAGTGAGACATATTAACATTTCCCTGAGAATATTTTATCAAGTGCAGAAAAAAATAACCATAGGAGTATCTTGAAGGATGTTATTAATAATTTAAATATAATAGTTTACATTTTTATTAATTTTATATCTTACGTAAATATATTTAAAATTTTACATCTCATAGGTTGTTATTAGATTTCCATAGCACATTTACAAAAACTGGAAAAAGATAAACATTACTAAATTTCAAAAAGTAAAATTTTTTTTGTGTGTGATCCAGTTATTCATATACACATATATCATTTTTGAAATTATTTTCCATGATAGTTATGACAAGGTATGACTATAGTTCAATAGTCAATCACAAGATATTGACTATAGTTCCCTGTGTTGTATAGTAAAGCTTTGTTACTTGTTACATATGTATTATTTTAAATTAGAAAGTTAGCCTTCTATTCATACTAACTCAAAGTGGAATCAAAATGTCATAAATTTTTTAGTTAGCCGAAAATTCTTATGTTTTCTAAAAAATATATATTATACATATTATTTATATATATGTATGCAAAAACTTTCTACAATGTTTGATAAAGGCTTGAGAAAGAATGCCAAAAAAAGAGATGGATAAATTGGAAAAAATAAACTAAATTAAATAGAAGCACTGAATATGAAATAGAAAAAGTGAAAAAAACTAGATAAAAGTAAAAGATTTTAAAATATTTCAGTTGTTTTTAGACATGGCTACTCATTAGAAAAATATTTGGAGCTCTGGAGGAAAAAAAGCAATACCTGAGCATTTATATTTTTCAAAAAATTTCAAGATAATTCTGATATGCATCTGGATTTTAACAGTGATTGTAGGTTTTTCTGTTAAATGGTAGTTTGGGTGATATAGAATTCTATCTTTTTCTGTTGAACAATCATGATACAATGGTATTAAGTGAGTAATAGTTAAGTAATCACAATAGTAAAAGATGTTTATCAGTTTGCACAGTCAATAGAAAGTGAAGTGGCTCAGTCATGTCTGACTCTTCGCGGCCCCATGGATTGTAGCCTGCCAGGCTCTTCCATCCATGGGATTTTCCAGGCAAGAACATTTGAGTGGGTTGCCTTTTCCTTCTCCAGGGTATCTTCCTGACCCAGGGATTGTTTCTGGGTCTCCCACATTGCAGGCAGACTGTTTACCTTCTGAGCCACCAGGGAATCCTCACAGTCAATAGCTAGACAAAAAATAAAAGATAATTACAATTGCAAGCCATACTGGGAATGTGATTACTCTAACAATGTAAAATAATTACATTGTTTTTTGGAGTTCAAGCAGAGTGATGTGGTAAGTGGAAATGCATACATGCACATGTTTGCATCTGCTCAGCCAATCTATTTCTTTTGGTTGGTGCATTAACCCATTTATATGTAAGGTAACTATTGACATGTATCATCCTCTTACATTGTCTTAATTGTTTTGGGTTTATTTTCTTTTTTCTTTTTTTTGGGGGGTGGGGGGTTTATTTTCTATAGATAGGTCTTTTCCTTCTCTTGTTTCCTGCCTAGAGAATTTCCTTTACCATTTGTTGTAAAGCTGCTTTGGTGGTGCTGAATTCTCTTAACTTTTACTTGTTTGGAAAGCTTTTGATCTCTCCATCAAATCTGAATAAGGGTCTTGCTGGGTAAGGTATTGTTGGTTGCATGTTCTTTCCTTTCATCACTTTAGATATATCATGCCATTCCCTTCTGGCTTGTAGAGTTTCTGATGAGGGATCAGCTGATAGCCTGATGGGGGTTCCTTGTATATTATTTATCTTTTTTCCCTCGTTGCTTTTAATATTTCGTCTCTGTCTTTAATTTTTGTCAGTTTGATTACTATGTGTCTCAGTGTGTTCCTCTTTGGGTTTATCCTGCCTGGACTCTCTGTGTTTCCTGGACTTGGTCGACTATTTCTTTGACCATGTTGGGGAAGTTTTCAGGTATTAGCTCTTCAAATATTTTCTCAGGTCCTCTCTCTCTCTCTTTTTCTTCTGAGACCCCTATAATGTGAATATTGCTGTCCCAGAGGTTTCTTAGGCTGTCTTTATTTCTTTTCATTTTTTTCTCTATATTCTGTTCTGTGGCAATGATTGCCACTATTCTGTCCTCTAGATCATTTATTCATTATTCTGCCTCAGTTATTCTACTATCCTTCTATTTATCTCTCTTTGTTCTTTAGTTCTTGTAGGTCTTTGGCAAACATTTCTTGCATCGTCTCAATATTTGCCCCCATTCTTTTTCTGAGATCCTGAATCATCTTCACTATCATTATTCTAAATTCTTTTCTGGAAGATTGCTGATCTCCACTTCATTTAGCTGTGTTTCTTGGGTTTTATCTTGTCCCTTCATTTGGGACGTAACTTTCTGCTTTTTCATGCTGATTAACTTTCTGTAATGTGGTTTTTGTTTTAGTTGTTGTAGGACTGTGGTTCTTGCTTCTTCTGTCTGCCCTCTGATGAAGGAGGCTAAGAAGCTTGTGTAAAATTCCTGACGGAGGGCCTGGTGGTGGGAAAAACTGGGTCTTGCTCTGGTGAAGGGCCTTTCTTAGTTAGGCTTTAATTTATTTATCTGCCGACAGGTGGGTTGCACTCCCTTCCTGGTACATTTTTGGCCTGAGGGGACCCACACCTTGAGTTTATGGGCTCTATGACCAGGTTAATGGTGACCTCCAAGAGGGTTTATGCCAAGGGGACCTTCCCAGACTGCTGCTGCCCATGTCCCCTTTCCTGTGGTGAGCCCCTGCTGACCCACACCGCCACAGGAGATTCTCCAACATTAGCAGGTGATTTTGGTTCAGTCTCCTGTTGGGTAACTGCTCCTTTCTTCTGAGTCTTGGTATGCAAGATTTTACTTGTGCTCTCCAAGACTAGAGTCTGTTTTTTCCAGTCCTGTGGAAGTCTTTTAATCAAGCCTACTGGCCTTCAAGGTCAGATTCCCTTGGGATTCCCAGTCCCTTTGTCAGATCCCCAGGCTGGGAGGCCTGACATGGGTTTCAGAACCTTCAAAACAGTGGGAGAACTTCTTTGGTATTGCTTTTCTACAGTTTGTATGTCACCTACCTGGTGGGAATGGGGTTTGATTTTATCATGATTGTGCCCATCCCTTCTTCTTTGTCTCTGGACATGGTATATCTTTTCCCACTAGTTGCTGCTGCCACTGCTGCATTGCTTCAGTCGTGTCCGACTCTGTGCAACCCCATAGACAGCAGCCCACCAGGCTCCTCTGTCCCTGGGATTCTCCAGACAAGAATACTGGAGTGGGTTGCGATTTCCTTCTTCAATGCGTGAAAGTGAATTTGCTCAGTCGAGTCCGACTCTTAGTGACCCCATGGACTGCAGCCTACCAGGCTCCTCCATCCATGGGATTTTTCCAGGCAAAAATACTGGAGTGTGGTGCCATTGCCTTCTCCTTCCCACTAACTATACATTAAATATTTTACACATGGGAGTGCAGTTATGTCAAACTTAATCTCCCAGTTCATCCCACCTTTCCCTTCACACCGTGTGTCCAGATGGAAAACAAAAGAGAAGCCTTGCAGAATCTAAGCCTGCGTGCACACAGCCAGCATTTGATGACCGAAACCTTTATTTTGATGACTCTCATGAAATCAATGAGGGCAATTCTGCCTCAGACTCCCACTAAAGTGATGGGTTGAAATTGCAAGGTATTAATACAGCTTCATATGCTGTTCAGGGACTCATAACCCTCAATGAAACATCTCCTGATGGACATGAGTCCTGGCTTCAGCCCCTCCCCCAGCAGCTTCCTACCTACACCAGGGAACCTCTGTTTACTAGAACAAAGGCCTGTTCTAGTAAACAGAGGTTCTCCGATTAATTTTAGATATTTTTTTCATGCTCATTGAATATATATTATAAATTGCCTGGAATTTTTTTTTTCTTTTGGAATAAGAGAGGTGTAAACACATAATTGGAGGAGGCAATGGCAACCCACTCCAGTACTCTTGCCTGGAAAATCCCATCGGCGGAGGAGCCTGGTAGGCTTGCAGTCCATGGGATCGCTAAGAGTCATGCACGACTGAGCGACTTCACTTTCACTTTTCACTTTCATGCATTGGAGAAGGAAATGGCAACCCACTCTAGTATTCTTGCCTGGAGAATCCCAGGGACAGAGGAGCCTGGTGGGCTGCCGTCTATGGGGTCGCACAGAGTCGGACATGATTGAAGTGACTTAGCAGCAGCAGCAGCAAACACATAATAAATAACCATATTTTTATCCCACTTCCTGCATGTATTTTGTTTAGTTAACCCAGTCTTCTTTTAGAGAAGCAGTGTAACACAGGAGAATGATTATTCCCTTCTTGGAGACAGAAGATTTTTAAATGGTTTTACTCCAATCCTATCTCTAAGTAGATATTGCATTTAAGATATATTTTGAAATTCTCTGAGCCTTCATTTTCCCACTTGAGAAGTGAGATGGTTAGAAATAAATGGCCCAGGTTAAGAACTTCAAGTCAAGGAGTTTGGCTGAGAGGGAAATTGCAACTTCCATGGCCCTCTGGAGAAAGGAGAGAATGAAGTGGTGCTGGCTCTTGTCTGGTGTTGCTTAGAAACAGTGCTGGTCTAGGACACGTGGACAACTGGAGTTAGCTCACAGTGTGGTGGCCATTTAAACAGACATCTCTTACAGAGCTGTTAAGAAGAAATTTTCATTTAATCAGAATTATTGTTTCTAAACACAGACTCACCGACGATTCAGTTCCAAAGTCTGAAGTGGAATGAGTAGTTTGATATAGATTTTTAAATTCTTTCAAAAAAGTTTTCTTTTTAAAATGGCGTCTTCATTATACTTCTATATCTTAAATTCCTCAGAAAATAGCATGCCAAAGGATTGAGAATCTGTTTATGAAAAGTTATTTACTCCCATTAAACAGCAATAGTTTTGCATTCTTTCTGTTCAGAATTCCAGCTAACTGTCTTGCACCTACTCATGGAAAGAACATTCAATTGTAATAGATCAGGCTCGTGAGGAATCTTCTTACCCCTCCATCCTAGCCTTGAAGATGCTTCTTATGCAAACAGAGGAAGGCTCTGGTCACATCTCCCCCATGATACAGGGAGCTGTGCATTTGTGTTTATATTCATGTTATAACCCATAACCTTACATCTGTCCTGGGCAAATGAGACAAGAATGCAGGTGAACTGAATGGGTATCTACTTGTTCACACCAGGCACATAGGGAGTGTCTCAGCCTCCTTACCTGGTGACTAGGGCACTGTTGAGGTGCTCCCTACAACATCATCTGTAGCTGCAGAGGGCTGTGATGGAATAAGAGATAGCACTTCTGGACACTGTGGACATCTAGTCACCTGGAACTCTGTACCACGTTAGTGTGAAAAAGCCAATGGACACAGTTATGTATGAATTGTGACTCCAATAAAAGAGTAACGGCTTGAAAAAAGTGCCATCCCTGTGCTCTGCTGGAGCAGATCTTTCCCAATTGTGTGAACAGACAGAGGTGCTGGCAGGATGGTGGTATCACAAAGCCCCATCACTTTTGACAAGCAACACTCAGGAAGACCTGCCTGAAACAAGTGTAGGCAGTCACCCTGGAGCCAAGCACATGCTATCAACAGATATTAAATTACCTATGTGTCCAAAAGTCTGTTCTATACATCAGTGTCTCTTTTGCTGTCTCGTAAATAGGGTTATTTTTATCATCTTTCTAAATTCCATATATATGCATTAGTATACTGTATTTGTGTTTTTGTTTCTGACTCTGGGACCGGGAGAGGGTGGGATGACTGGGGAGAATAGCATTGAAATATGTGTAATGATACATCTGAAATGTATTAATTGTTCAAACTAATCACTGTCATGTTACAGTTTGTTCATATTAGATGTTTGTAATGTTTCTGATAATCAATAAAAGAGATTCTTGATACCTAAAAAAAAAAAAAAAATAAAAAATAAATTACCTGTGTGAATTTAACTTTTTTGGATATCAAAAGTCTTATGTGAAAGTTTTTATAGATTTTCTTTGAAGTTAAAATATACAAGAGTCAAGCATCCTTACATTTATTTTGTCTACCCAGATCTAGGCCTGGCTGACTCCTTGGTACCATTTGGGCTCATGGATGACACTTCTCGGATGGCCTTGCCTTATCAATCATGTGTCCCATGCCCTGTCTCATGATTCTGTTTTAGTTTACCCATTGTGATCTAAAATTTTCATCTTTCTTGTCTTAATTTTTATTGTCACTTTTTCTTACTAAGGGTATTAACTTTAGCACATAGATACTTTCTGTTCTGCTCATCACTTTAACCCTTGAGCTTAGAACACTGCTTATAAGATAGTCACCATGCTTACTATTCTGATTGAATGAATTTGTAGTATAATTATAAATAAACTTATAATAAAGTAGTTTAAGTTAACACTTAAGATTATTTCTATTTTGGTACACTATTTAAAAGAATTTTCCACTGTTGGACAGATGATAAACGAAGTGATTTTAACTTCTGAAACCCAGGCTGTATTTTAAATACCTAGGATTTTATGAGATAAAATTTCTGTGTAGAAAATACTACACATGAGTTTTTACACCAGAGCTATAAATCTTCGGGTGTCCTAATGATGTTTTATCCTATTCAGTTTGGATGCATTACTTTATTTTTTTTTAAATTTTTTAAAAAATTTTATTTTATTTAATTTTACAATATTGTATTGGTTTTGCCATATATCAAAATGAATCCGCCAGAGGTATACATGTGTTTCCCATCCTGAACCCTCCTCCCTCCTCCCTCCTCCCTCCTCCCTCCCCATACCATCCCTCTGGGTTGTCCCAGGGCACCAGCCCCAGGCATCTGGTATCAGGCATCGAACCTGGACTGGCGACTCGTTTCATATATGATATTATACATATTTCAATGTCATTCTTCCAAATCATCTGACCCTCTCCCTCTTCCAGAGTCCAAAAGACTGTCCTATACATCAGTGTCTCTTTTGCTGTCTCGTATACAGGGTTATTGTTACCATCTTTCTAAATTCCATATATATGCGTTGCTGCTGCTGATGCTGCTAAGTTGCTTCAATCGTGTCTGACTCTCTGCGATCCCATAGATGGCAGCCCACCAGGCTCAGTCCCTGGGATTCTCCAGGCAAGAACACTGGAGTGGGTTGACCTTTCCTTCTCCAATACATGAAAGTGAAAAGTGAAAGTGAAGTCGCTCAGTCATGTCCGACTCTTAGCGACCCCATGGACTGGAGCCTACCAGGCTCCTCTGTCCATGGGATTTTCCAGGCAAGAGTACTGCGATGGGGTGCCATTGCCTTCCCCCTATATATGCTTTAGTATACTGTATTGGTATTTTTCTTTCTCTTACTTCACTCTGTATAATAGGCTCCAGTTTCATCCACCTCATTAGAACTGATTCAAATGTATTTTTTTAATGGCTGCGTAATACTCCATTGTGTATATGTACCACTGCTTTCTTATCCATTCATCTGTTGATGGACATCTAGGTTGCTTCCATGTCCTGGCTATTATAAACAGTGCTGCGATGAACATTGGGGTACATGTGTTTCTTTCAATTCTGGTTTCCTCAGTGTATATGCCCAGTAGTGGGATTGCTGGATTATAAGGCAGTTCTATTTCCAGTTTTTAAAGGAATCTCCACACTGTTCTCCATAGTGGCTGTACTAGTTTGCATTCCCACCAACAGTGTAAGAGGGTTCCCTTTTCTCCACACCGTCTCCAGCATTTATTGCTTGTAGACTTTTGGATCACAGCCATTCTGACTGGTGTGAAATGGTACCTCATAGTGGTTTTGATTTGCATTTCTCTGATAATGAGTGATGTTGAGCATCTTTTCATGTGTTTGTTAGCCATCTGTATGTCTTCTTTGGAGAAATGTCTATTTAGTTCTTTGGCCCATTTTTTGATTGGGTAATTTATTTTTCTGGATTTGAGCTGTAGGAGTTGCTTGTATATTTTTGAGATTAGTTGTTTGTCAGTTGCTTCATTTGCTATTATTTTCTCCCATTCTGAAGTCTGTCTTTTCACTTTGCTTAGAGTTTCTTTTGTTGTGAAGAAGCTTTTAAGTTTAATTAGGTCTTATTTGTCTATTTTTGCTTTTATTTCCAATATTCTGGGAGGTGGGTCATAGAGGATCCTGCTGTGATGTGTGTTGGAGAGTGTTTTGCCTATGTTCTCCTCTAAGAGTTTTATAGTTTCTGGTCTTACGTTTAGATCTTTAATCCATTTTGAGTTTATTTTTGTGTATGGTGTTAGAAAGTGTTCTAGTTTCATTCTTTTACAAGTGTTTGACCAGTTTTCCCAGTACCACTTGTTAAAGAGATTGTCTTTAATCCATTGTATATTCTTGCCTCCTTTGTCAAAGATAAGGTATCCATATGTGCATGGATTTATCTCTGGGCTTTCTATTTTGTTCCATTGATCTATATTTCTGTCTTTGTGCCAGTACCATACTGTCTTGATGACTGTGGCTTTGTAGTAGAGCCTGAAGTCAGGCAGGTTGATTCCTCCAGTTCACTTCTTCTTTCTCAAGACAGCTTTGGCTATGTGAGGTTTTTTGTATTTCCATACAAATTGAGAAATTATTTGTTCTAGCTCTGTGAAGAATACCGTTGGCAGCTTGATAGGGATTGCATTGAATCTATAAATTGCTTTGGGTAGTATACTCATTTTCACTATATTGATTCTGCCAATCCATGAACATGGTATATTTCTCCATCTATTAGTGTCCTTTTTGATTTCTTTCACCAGTGTTTTATAGTTTTCTATATATAGGTCTTTAGTTTCTTTAGATAGATATATTGCTAAGTATTTTATTCTTTTCATTGCAATGGTCAATGGAATTGTTTCCTTAATTTCTCTTTCTATTTTCTCATTATTTGTGTACAGGAATGCAAGGGATTTCTGTGTGTTGATTTTATATCCTGCAACTTTACTATATTCATTGATTAGTTCTAGTAATTTTCTGGTGGAGTCTTTAGGGTTTTCTATGTAGAGGATCATGTCATCTGCAAACAGTGAGAGTTTTACTTCTTTTTTTCCAATTTGGATTCTTTTTATTTCTTTTTCTTCTCTGATTGCTGTGGCCAAAACTTCCAAAACTATGTTGAATAGTAATGGTGAGAGTGGGCATCCTTGTCTTGTTCCTGACTTTAGAGGAAATGCTTTCAATTTTTCACCATTGAGGATAATGTTTGCTGTGGGTTTGTCATATATAGCTTTTATTATGTTGAGGTATGTTCCTTCTATTCCTGCTTTCTGGAGAGTTTTTATCATAAATGGATGTTGAATTTTATCAAAGGCTTTCTCTGCATCTATTGAGATAATCATATGGTTTTTATTTTTCAATTTGTTAATGTGGTGTATTACATTGATTGATTTGCGGATATTGAAGAATCCTTGCATCCCTGGGATAAAGCCTGCTTGGTCATGGTGTATGATCTTTTTAATGTGTTGTTGGATTCTGATTGCTAGAATTTTTGCACCTATGTTCATCAGTGATATTGGCCTGTAGTTTTTTTGTGTGTGTGTGTGCGGCATCTTTGTCAGGTTTTGGTATCAGGGTGATGGAGGCCTCATAGAATGAGTTTGGAAGTTTGCCTTCCTCTGCAATTTTCTGGAAGAGTTTGAGTAGGATAGGTGTTAGCTCTTCTCTAAATTTTTGATAGAATTCAGCTGTGAAGACACCGTCTGGACCTGGGCTTTTGTTTGCTGGAAGATTTCTGATTACAGTTTCAATTTCTGTGCTTGTGATGGGTCTGTTAAGATTTTCTATTTCTTCCTGGTCCAGTTTTGGAAAGTTGTACTTTTATAGGAATTTGTCCATTTCTTCCACGTTGTACATTTTATTGCCATATAACTGCTGATAGTAGTCTTTTATGATCCTTTGTATTTCTATGTTGTCTGTTGTGATCTCTCCATTTTCATTTCTAATTTTATGGATTTGATTTTTCTCCCTTTGTTTCTTGATGAGTCTGGCTAATGGTTTGTCAATTTTATTTATTCTTTCAAAGAACCAGCTTTTGGTTTTGTTGATTTTTGCTATGGTCTCTTTTGTTTCTTTTGCATTTATTTCTGCCCTAATTTTTAAGATTTCTTTCCTTCTACTAACCCTGGGATTCTTCATTTCTTCCTTTTCTAGTTGCTTTAGGTGTAGAGTTAGATTATTTATTTGACTTTTTTCGTGTTTCTTGAGGTATGCCTGTGTTGCTATGAACTTTCCCCTTAGGACTGCTTTTACAGTGTCCCACAGGTTTTGGGTTGTTGTATTTTCATTTTCATTCATTTCTATGCAAATTTTAATTTCTTTTTTTATTTCTTCTATGATTTGTTGGTTATTCAGCAGCGTGTTGTTCAGCCTCCATATGTTGGCATTTTTAATAGTTTTTCTCCTGTAATTGAGATCTAATCTAACTGCATTGTGGTCAGAAAAGCTGCTTGGAATGATTTCAATTTTTCTGAATTTACCAAGGCTAGATTTATGGCCCAGGATGTGATCTATCCTGGAGAAGGTTCAGTGTACACTTGAAAAAATGGTGAAATTAATTGTTTTGGGATGAAATGTCCTATAGATATCAATTAAGTCTGACTGGTCTATTGTATCATTTAAAGGTTTTATTTCCTTGTTAATTTTCTGTTTAGTTGATCTATCCATAGGTGTGAGTGCGGTATTGAAGTCTCCCACTATTATTGTGTTATTGTTAATTTCTCCTTTCATACTTGTTGGCATTTGTCTTACATATTGTGGTGCTCCTATGTTGGGTGCATATATATTTATAATTGTTATATCTTCTTCTTGGATTGATCCTTTGATCATTATGTAGTGACCTTCTTTGTCTCTTTTCACTGCCTTTGTTTTAAAGTCTATTTTATCTGATATGAGTATTGCTACTCCTGCTTTCTTTTGGTCTCTATTTGCATGGAAAATCTTTTTCCAGCCCTTCACTTTCAGTCTGTATGTGCCCTCTGTTTTGAGGTGGGTCTCTTGTAGACATCATATGTAGGGATCTTGTTTTTGTATCCATTCAGCCAGTCTCTGTCTTTTGGTTGGGGCATTCAACCCATTTACGTTTAAGGTAATTATTGATAAGTATGATCCCATTGCCATTTACTCTATTGTTTTGGGTTCGAATTTATACACCCTTTTCGTGTTTCCTGTCTAGAGAATGTCCTTTAGTATTTGTTGGAGAGCTGGTTTGGTGTTGCTGAATTCTCTCAGCTTTTGCTTGTGTGTAAAGCTTTTGATTTTCCTTCATATTTGAATGAGATCCTTGCTGGGTAGAATAATCTGGGCTGTAGGTTATTTTCTTTCATCACTTTAAGTATGTCTTGCCATTCCGTCCTGGCTTGGAGAGTTTCTATTGAAAGATCAGCTGTTATCCTTATGGGAATTCCCTTGTGTGTTATTTGTTGTTTTTCCCTTGCTGCTTTTAATATTTGTTCTTTGTGTTTGATCTTTGTTAATTTGATTAATATGTGTCTTGGGGTGTTTTGCCTTGGGTTTATCCTGTTTGGGACTCTCTGGTTTTCTTGGACTTGAGTGATTATTTCCTTCCCCATTTTAGGGACGTTTTCCACTATCATCTCCTCAAGTATTTTGTCATGGTCTTTCTTTTTGTCTTCTTCTTCTGGGACTCCTATGATTCGAATGTTGTAATGTTCAATATTGTTTTGGAGGTCTCTGAGATTGTCCTCATTTCTTTTAATTCGTTTTTCTTTTTTCTCCTCTGATTCATTTATTTCTACCATTCTATCTTCTAATTCACTAATCCTATCTTCTGCCTCTGTTATTCTACTATTTGTTGCCTCCAGAGTGTTTTTGATCTCATTTATTGCATTATTCATTATATATTGACTCTTTTTTATTTCTTCTAGGTCATTTTTAAACCTTTCTTGCATCTTTTCAGTCCTTGTCTCCAGGATATTTGTCTGTGATTCCATTTTGATTTCAAAATTTTGGATCAATTTCACTATCATTATTCGGAATTCTTTATCAGGTAGATTCCCTATCTCTTCCTCTTTTGTTTGGTTTGGTGAGCATTTACTTTAAATATGTTTAAGCAGACTCAAGCCTTGAAGCAAACTTGGAACTAGTGAAAGAAAACTGCATGGCTTACTTCCTGGAGAAACTAATAAACTTGCCTTACAGGTCAGACTCTGGATACTGCAATTTTATCATGTAATATTAATATAATCAAAGTTAATTTCATGTAATATTAATATAATCACGGTAAATATCATGTAATATTAATATAATCAAGGTTAAAATCAAAGTCAAATTAGCAAATCATTGTCATGAAAACTGATTTCTTTATAGTATAAGATAACTAAAGATATTCCTGAAGTTACAGAAATGAGAAACATGGGACCTGATCCTTGATAAAGTGGAGAATCAGTAAAGGTATGTAAAAAGAAAAACCTCAGTATTTCACCTGTTGCATGTCTTCTACTCTTCACAGAGCAGTTTACTTCCTGTCACCAACTGTGTACAGGTTTTTTCCCCACACAAAGCAGTTCTTTTCTCCCTCTGAAATTACTGTTAACTGGTGTTACACCAATGTAGACTTAAAACCCCACCTTGGATGTGGGGCCAGGGCAGAAAGAGGGTGGGCAGCAAATTAACCTGAAGACCAAGCAGAAGGGAGGCGACCAGCCAGGGGCTGGGCTGTTTCCCCAGACGGGGCTGCTGAGGAGGGTGGTCCTCACTAGCAGAGTCTCTGCCCCAGAGCAACAGGCACAAAGACCATCAAGAGCTCCCCACAAAAATCACGAGAGGGGAAAGGCCAGAAAGCATCCAAAAGGAAGGAAAAGGAAAGCTGGACACCAGCAGGTGTCTGTCCTACGACTTAAGTGGATTCTAACTCTGTCTACCTGGAGATCACATAAGATTCCCCAGGTTGAGACTCAGCCCCACAAGTCTGCTCCCCACCCCTCAGACACTAATTGCAATCATAGTTCCTCTGGTCACCCACAAGTTCTGTCTGATTTGGCTACAAACTGGAGACTCCATTAACCCCTTCTCAGGTTTGATTACTCGCTATAGCAGTTCACAGAACTCAGAGACACGCTTACTTATATTTACCAGTTTGTTTAAAAACACAGATGAGTTTGTTCAAAAACACAAGAGCCCTGTCGGGCACGGTGTGTGGGGAGGAGAGCAGAGCCCTTGTGCCGTCTGAGGGTCCCCCATTTTCACAGCACCTCCCCGCATCTCCCCTCAGTCACCCACCTGCAGCCTCTCTGGATGCCATGCTATAGGGTGTGTGTGGAGGCTCCATCACACCGGCAAGATCCATCTTTAAGCCCATTCTCAGCCATGCTCCCTTCACAAGAGAATTGTGGGGGTGGGGCTGAAAACCCCAAGCATCTAATTATGGCTTGTTCTTTCCAGTGACCGTTCCTCAGCCAGGACCCACCCAGAATTGCCTTATTAGAGCAAAAGACACTCCTGTCATCCAGCAAATGAAAGGACTTTCAGGAGCTGTGTCGGGGCTGGGGTCAAAGACCAAATATTAGAACAAAAGATGTTCCCAGCACCCTTTGACATGGACCATTTTTAAAGTCTTTACTGAATTCGCTACAATATTGCTTCTGTTTTATGTTTTTTTTTTCACTTCAAGGCATGTGGGATCCTAGCTCCCTAACCTGATCAGGGATTGAATCTGTGTCCCCTGTACTAGAAGGTGAAGTCTTAATCACTGGACCACCAGGGAAGTCCTGTCCCAACACTCTAATCACTTAAGAAATTACAAGCATTTAAACAGCTCTGTGCCAAGACCTGTTATCTCCTAGGATGTTACTGAAGTCTACCAGCTGGGAAACACAAAGCAGGCTATGTAGGAGAGAGAGCAAGGACTTAGAGTGAGAGTCTGGGTTATATTTTGGCTCTGTCAACCACCAGCATGTGTAGCGTTAGTTCTTAGAAGACCAAAACGTATGAACCTTTGTACAGCCCTAGCACGGTGTTTGGTGCGTAGTGGACATTAAAAAAAAACTACACAATTATTTTCTCTTTCCCTTTACTGAATTTTCTCTCCATTCCTGGAAATCATTTCACACATATTGGCCAATTATTTGGGAGTGACCGATTTAAACTTTGAACTCAGACGAATTAAAAACACACAGAAGATGGTTAACTGCACCTGAACAACTTTTACTGAACAGGTGCTTTAGCAAGTTGTTGATGTACTTACCTGCTTCTGTGTAAACATTTGCTCTAAATATACAAGTCATGATATTTGAGATTCTTAATTTGAAAACAAAGTTCATTGACTTTCTTCTAAGGTTAACCATGTTTAGCCTCTCCTTTGTAAATACTATCAATAGGCTCCTTCTCTGTTAAATAGCTAAGTTTTTCAATTGGTTTTTGACTCTCCTGAACAAAGGGTGATGGAAAGGGAAGGTAGAAACATTAATTGCATCCTTTTTTTTTTTTAAACATTACTAACTTAATTGTATATTTTCCTTGCCATCATAAACAACTACTTCATGTACAAATAATTGGGTTGAACATACATATATCATGGACAGTTAAATGTTGAGAATCCCTTATGTCCATCTGGTGATTATTCTAGGAAAACAGGTTGACTGATTTTTACGAGGCCTGGAACTATATTTTTTATGATATCATATATATGTGTATATGTATATGGGTTAGGGCTTCCCTGATGACTCAGACTGTAAAGAATCTGCCTGTGGGGCAGGAGACCCAGGTTTGATCCCTGGGTTGGGAAGACCCCCGGAGGAGGAAATGGCAACCCACTCCAGTATTCTTGGCTGGAGAATTTCATGGACAGAGGAGCCTGGTGAGTTATAGTCCATGGGATTGCAAAGAGTCAGGCACAACAGAGTGATTAACATATTCATATATGGGATTATAAAAAATATAAATATATATTTTAATTGACATATAGTTGATTTACAGTCTTGAGCCAATCTCTGCTGTACAACAAAGTGACTCAGTTACACACACACACACACACACACACACATATATATATACATACATTCTTTTTTAATATTCTTTTCCTATATGATTTATCAAAGGATACTGAATACGGTTCCCTGTGCTATATATTAGGACCTTGTCTGTCCATTCTAAATGTAATAGTTTGCATCTATCAACCCCAAACTCCCAGTTCCTCCGTCTCCCTCTTGCTCCTCTTGGTAACCACAAGTCTGATCTCCATAACTGTGGGTCTGTTTCTGTTTTGTAGCTACGTTCATTTGTGCCATATGTTAGATTACACATATGTGAAATTATATGGTATTTGTCTTTCTCTGTCTGACTTGGTTCACTTAGTATGATAACCTCTAGTTGAGTTCATGTTCCTGCAATATTTTCATTATTTCATTATTTTTTGTGGCTGAGTAGTATCCATATATATTTATATATATGTATATACATCTTCTTTATCCATTCCTCTGTTGATGGACATGTATGTTGTTTCCATGTTTGGTTGCTGTGAGCAGTGCTGCTATGAATGCAAGGGTGCATGCATTTTTTTGAATTATAGTTTTGTCTGGGTAAATTCCAAGAAGTGAGTTTGCTGGATCATATGGCAATTCTATTTTTAGTTTTCTAAGGAATCTCCCTACTGTTTTTTATGGTGGTTGTACCAATTTGCAATCCCACCAATAGTGCAGGAGTGTTCCCCTCTCTCCACACCCTCTCCAACATTTGTTATTTGTAGACTTTATAATGACAGCCATTCTGACTGGTGTGAAGTGGTACCTCACTGTAGTTGTGATTTGTATTTCTGTAAAAGTTGGTGGTGTTGAGCATCGTTTTTCTGTGCCTATTGGCCATCTATATGTCTTCTTTGGAAAAATGTCTATTAAGGTTTTCTGGCCTTTTTTGGTTGAATTTATAGTTTTTTATTGTTGGATTATATGAGCTATTTGTATATTTTGGAGATTAAACACAAATATTTTCTCTCATTCCATAGGTTCTCTTTTCATTTTTAAATCATTTTCCTTGCTGCATAACAGCTTGTAAGTTTGATTAGATTAGGTCCTATTTGTTTATTTTCATTTTTATTTCTATTGCCTTGGGAGACCAATCCAAGAAAACATTGCTACGATTTATGTCAGAGGGTGTTTTGCCTATGCTCTCATCTAGGCAGTCATAGTCATTGTAAATTCACAGAGAGGGAAGAAATAGTTCCTTCATTGATCCATGATTAGCAACATGAGTGTCCCTTCTCTTTAAACTGGTGTTCTAATAGTGTCTTTTCTGTTTTTTCTTGGGTCTGTCGTAATAATTACAACTGAGCAATATTTACTTATTGATAGCTTTTCCAAGTTTTATCAAACAGACTTTGCATAGTTCCTACTTGTATGACTAAATTAAATATCAGCTAAAATGCATCTTATTTCTCTTGAGACTCCCATCTATGGGACTAAAGCAAAACATCAACAATAACAATACAAGAACATCCAATGAAAGACTACTTCATATAACAAGTGGCGATTTGTCACACAAAATAAATCAATAAAAATGGATTGTGGAATGGCTGCTATGTCTATGGAACTTTCTTTGTTTGGAAAGGAAAATGATTTTGACAAACAAAAAGGTAACTACTCAGTTCCTAAATGTTCTGCATCTCATGATGAATAAGAGTTATCCATATTGCTTTGGTTTTCTCCAAAGCAGAGCCTGAGGCAAGGGCTTGAGCAGGGGGAGCTTATATGGAAACTGGTCCCAGGAGGAGGGAGTGAGGAGTAGGGGGGAGGGTGAGGCAGGCAGAGGGGAAGGAGGAAAAGCCAAAACCAAGATTCCTTATGGAGGTAGATAAGTTGGGGTTCCCTTGCAGATGTTTTGAAATGGTTGCAGGGTACCTTTCAGAATTATCTTCTGAAAAATAGAATGTTGGGTCATTTATCCATGAGAATTTCCATTCTTGACTCCCTATTTCCTTGTCTGCCACCATCTTTAACTGTTGAGCAAGAAAAATGGGAACAGGTGGTTTGTGGAGTAGGGTTGCGGGTGTTGTCCCAGTTCTAAGTGAAAGAAGGAAATGGGGCATTCCACAGCAGATTACAGATGGTCTTTCAAAACCAATACTGCAATGGCTGAAGGAATAAAGCAAATTCCCTTCACTTTCTAAATTGAGCCTAACACCAGTTCTTGCCAATTCTTTTCTTTGCTCCATCTCATAGGCTCCTTTTCTTCACCTAATCTTAGACTAAAGAAAGAACCAGAAACATTGGTTTTTAACAGTTCATTTTTTATATACTTTTAATATTTTTAGGACACGTGCACAACAGTGCTTAGACCCTTAGTCATGTCTCTTTGAAATCCCGTAGACTGCAGTCCGCCAGGCTTCTCCATCAATGGGGATTCTCCAGGCAAGAATACTCGAGTGGGTTGTCATGCCCTCCTCCGGGGGAATCTTCCAAACTGAGGGATCAAAACCAGGTCTCCCACATTATAGGTGCATTCTTTACCAGCTGAGCTACCAGGAGAATCCTTTTAGGACATACCTGGGGATAAGGTTATTTTGCCTCCCAGGTTTTCAGTATTTTTACCTATAAACAGATGGGATTCAAAAATTGGGCATGATTCTTGGGTCAAAAATTGGGCATGATTCTTGTCTTCTAAGCATGGTCATCAGCCAGCTTTGTGTCCAGTGTTTCCCTTCTGAAATTCATGTGTGCAGAGAGTTACATGTGTGAGAACACATGATGAGTTTGGAAGACTACCACGAAGCATTGTCTGTTCCCATAAGTCTGTCTTCTCTTTTCACCTTCTTTGATGTCTGAGGGTCTCACCATGAGATTTCTTGGAGTTAAAATTATCTTTCTACAAGGTCTGTATAAACTATCCAGTACATAAAATATATTTGGAGCAATAAGTACTGTATTGATTATAGAAGTTTTAAATCCGATCATGAAGAAAAAATTTTCACTATGAGGTAAGCATCAGACTGACAGATTGATTTCTAAGAGGCAATATGTAAGTATTAACAAGATGCTGGCCAGAATACAACCAGTCCTAAAATTTCATTATACTTTCTATTGCAAAAATAAATAGGAATATTTGTGTATGAGGGATCATTAGTGTAGTTACTGTCCTTAGGTTAACTTATGTATTCTCTGATACACTGAATTCGCATCTTTGAATAATCAGTTCTCATGTTGCATGACAAGTAACTGAATTGACCCTACTTAGAAGATCTGAGGGCTTCGCTGGTGGCTCAGATGGTAAAGAATCTGCCTGCAATGCAGGAAACCCAGGTTTGATCCCTGGCTTGGGAAGATCCCTTGGAGAAAAAAAAATGGCTATCCACTCCAGTATTCTTGCCCAGAGAATCTTATGGACAGAGGAATCTGGTGGGCTACAGTCCATGGGGTCACAAAGAGTTGGACATGACTGAGTGACTCACACACACACACACACACAAGATCCAAGTGGAATCTTATTTTAAAAAGAAGAAAACTTTTTGCTTCTAAAATATCTAATTTTTCTAATTCATAGTGAAAGACGTTCCCTTATTTCTTTCACTAGCATAGGGACCAGTATGTGGAGAACACTTCTCAACCTTAAAGAGAATAGAATAAATTATTTAGCTGTATTCTTTGTAAACTCATAGCTAGTTAAACAACCACGTAGAGAAAGAGGAGCTATTAAATATTCTCTGCTTCCAAACACTCCAGACCAGGATACCAGGACTCGTTTCTGTCTCTCCTGATGACAAACCCCTGTCCTGGGAATAAGCAATTGCCAGATGTATCTGTAAAAAGGGCTTCCCGGGTGGCTCAATGGGCTTCCCTTGTGGCGCCTGCAGTGCAGGAGACCTGGGTTCAATCCATTGGTTTGTTGGTTGGGAAGATCCCCTGGAGAAGGAAAAGGCTACCCACTCAGTATTCTGGCCAGAAGAAGTTCATGGACTGTATAGTCCATGGGGTCACAAAGAGATGGATACAACTGAGTGACTTTCACTCACAGGTGGCTCTGTGGATAAAGAATCTGCCTGCATTGAAGGAGACACAGGTGAGATGGGTTAGATACATGGGTCAGGAAGATCCCCTGGAGAGGGGAATGGCAACCCACTCCAGTATTCTTTCTTAGGAAACCTCATGGACAGAGGAGGCTGGCAGGCTCAGACCATGAGGTTGCAAAGAGACATACACAACTGAGGTGACTGAGCTCATACACACACGTGTATATCTGTAAAAACCCTAAGGAATACAGGGGTCAAGGATATGGCTTACATGATTTTCAAGTTCTTATGACATTGTCCTGCTGTTTATCCTTCTGTAAAACTGCATTAATGTTAAAATTTATTATAGTCGTAAAATCAGAATTTTGCTTCCCTGGTAGCTCAGTTGGTAAAGAATCCGCCTGCAATGAAGGAGACCCCAGTTCGATCCCTGGGCTGGGAAGATCCCCTGGATAAGGGAACGACTACCCACTCTGGTATTCTGGCCTGGAGAATTCCATGCAGTCACAAAGAGTTGGACATGACGAAGTGACTTTCACTTTCAAGATCTTTGAACTACAGTCAATTTTAAACATCTTCATTTCTTTTGATGAAGTTGATACACATACATGTTAATTTTCCCATATCACAAATTAGTCAGTGGTAGAATTATGGACAGAGGTTTGTGACATCGTACAGGAGACAGGGATCAAGACCATCGCCATGGCAAAGAAATGCAAAAAAGCAAAATGGTTGTCTGGGGAGGCCTTACAAACAGCTGTGAAAAGAAGAGAAGTGAAAAGCAAAGGAGAAAAGGAAAGATATAAGCATCTGAATGCAGAGTTCCAAAGAATAGCAAGGAGAGATAAGAAAGCCTTCCTCAAAATCAATGCAAAGAAATAGAGGAAAACAACAGAATGGGAAAGACTAGAGATCTCGCCAAGAAAATTAGAGATATCAAGGGAACATTTCATGCAAAGATGGGCTCGATAAAGGACAGAAATGGTATGGACCTAACAGAAGCAGAAGATATTAAGAAGAGGTGGCAAGAATACACAGAAGAACAGTACAAAAAAGATCTTCACGACCCAGATAATCACGATGGTGTGATTACTCACCTAGAGCCAGACATCCTGGAATGTGAAGTCAAGTGGGCCTTAGGAAGCATCACTACAAACAAAGCTAGTGGAAGTGATGGAATTCCAGTTGAGCTATTTCAAATTATGAAAGATGATGCTGTGAAAGTGCTGCACTCAATATGCCAGCAAATTTGGAAAACTCGGCAGTGGCCACAGGGCTGCAAAAGGTCAGTTTTCATTCCAATCCCAAAGAAAGGCAATGCCAAAGAATGCTCAAACCACCGCACAATTACACTCATCTCATATGCTAGTAAAGTAATGCTCAAAATTCTCCAAGCCAGGCTTCAGCAGTATGGGAACTGTGAACTTCCAGATGTGCAAGCTGGTTTTACAAAAAGCAGAGGAACCAGAGATCACATTGCCAACATCTGCTGGATCATGGAAAAAGCAAGAGAGTTCCAGAAAAACATGTATTTCTGCTTTATTGACTATGCCAAAGCCTTTGACTGTGTGGATCACAATAAACTGTGGAAAATTCTGAAAGAGATGGGAATACCAGACCACCTGACCTGCTTCCTGAGAACCAACAGGAAGCAACAGTCAGAACTGGACATGGAACGACAGACTGGTTCCAAATAGGAAAAGGAGTACGTCACGGCTATATATTGTCACTCTGCTTCTTTAACTTCTATGCAGAGTACATCATGAGAAATGCTGGGCTGGAAGAAGAACAAGCTGGAATCAAGATTGCTGGGACAAATATCAAAAACCTCAGATATGCAGATGATACGACCCTTATGGCAGAAAGTGAAGAGGAACTAAAAAGCCTCTTGAAGAAAGTGAGAGGAGAGTGAAAAAGTTGGCTTAAAGCTCAACATTCAGAAAACGAAGATCATGACATCTGGTTCCATCACTTCATGGCAAATAGATGGGGAAACAGGAGAAACAGTGGGAACAGTGTCAGACTTTATTTTAGGGGGCTCCAAAATCACTGCAGATGGTGATTGAAGCCATGAAATTAAAAGACGCTTCCCCCTTGGAAGGAAAGTTGTGCCCAACCTACATAGAGTATTCCAAAGCAGAGACATTACTTTGTCAACAAAGGTCCATCTAGTCAAGGCCATGGTTTTCCCAGTGGTCATGTATGGATGTGAAAGTTGGACTGTGAAGAAAATTGAGTGCCAAAGAATTGATGCTTTTGAACTGTGGTGTTGGAGAAGACTCTCGAGAGTCCCTTGGACTGCAAGGAGATCCAGCCAGTTCATCCTAAAGGAGATCAGTCCTGGGTGTTCTTTGGAAGGAATGATCCTAAAGCTAAAACTCCAGTACTTTGGCCACCTCATGCAAAGAGTTGATTCACTGGAAAAGACTCTGATGCTGGGAGGGGTTGGGGGCAGGAGGAGAAGGGGATGACAGAGGATGAGATGGCTGGATGGCATCACCGACTAGATGGACGTGAGTTTGAGTGAACTCCAGGAGTTGGTGATGGACAGGGAGGCCTTGTGCGCTGCAGTTCATGGGGTCACAAAGAGTTGGACTGAACTGAGTGACTGAGCGACTGAACTGAACTGAACTGAACTGAGGGCCAAGACTGGAAATGAGGCTTTTGACCTCTAATGACTCTGGTAAATTAGACATAAACTGACTATTGAGATAAATAAGAAAAGCCATCTCTGTGTGGTTCTTTGTGCACTGCAGTGGTGGATAGGGAGGATGGAGTTTCTGCTCTGGCTCCAAGGACCTCAAAGCAACAATTATAACTTAGGTCAATCAGTAATATTTTCTAGAAAGAATACTTTCTCATGGACATGCTTTGGAAATGCAGTTATGCTATTACTATTTTAAAATTATCTGCAGACAAAATGGGTTGACTCCCAGTGCCCTGTAGTCAGTATGCCCAAGTGTCAGTAAATTAATAATATGCATTTAAGTTCTAATACAGGAAGCAGCCTGATTGCTGCTAATTACTAAATGAGACTTAGACTAGTAAAACTTTGAAGAGGGGCTGAAATTGGGGTTTAAGTGTGAATCTTGCCTCTGTTGAATAAGGAGTTTCTTTCTCCAGAGACATTCAAGGTCTGTCTTTGGCTTTGGAGTTGTAAAAATATCCAAATATAAGACCAAGAGAATAAATACTTGTTTTTAACAAGCTCATTCTCTTATACATTCTAACACTATGCAAATGTGCTCTTGGAATAGAATAGTTAAATCTTCGGGTTTTTAAACTTTGACTCTCATCGATTTATTTACTGTTTGTTACTTTGGATATGAAAGCAGAACTTAGCAAGTCAAATACTGTTGGCAGAATATTCAGGTCTATAGCAAACAAACTGCCCCAAACATAAATCCATGCTACAGTCTGCCAAAGTTCGGCTTCTGTACCAACTGAAACAGAAGTCCCACTAGGAGATGCAAAGGGGCTGATTGGCTGGGGCAGGGTGGGCAAGGTACATAAAAGGCAGCTGTGGACCATCTGGGGAGGTCAGCCTCATCATCCAGCTACAGTCAGAGCTCTGGGCTTCCCTGACAGTGTATCTTCATCATGAGTGGGTGTCCCTTTTCAGGAAACAACTTTGGGTGAGTATTTACCTCTATCCTGAGTATGGTTAAGCTCTTAGGAAGGTCAAATTTGAACAGTAATTTCAGAATTTCAAGAGCAAAGGTGAAAACTGTTGGCCTTCTTCCACTGTTTAATCATCTACTTTGAAAAGTTAGGAATAAGAGAATTCTCGTCGCTCCTGGTATTTGGTACTGTGCTTTCTCAAGCTCTTTTTTTCCCCTTTCACTTCTTTCACCTGCAGATATACTTTTAAACCACTCTCTGCACAAGGCAGTGAAGAAGACAAATCACAGGCCGGTGTCAACAGAGCCAGTAAAGGAGGACTTATCTATGGGAACTACCTGCAAGTAAGTGGCAGGGTCCTTACAAGAATTATCTTTCAGTTTTAGGCCCTAAACTCAGCTACGTGACATTTTCATGTTTGGGGATTGTTTTGTGTTTGTTTTTGCAGTTGGGCTTTCCTGGTAGCTCAGCTGGTAAAGAATCTGCCTGCAATGCAGTAGACCCTGGTTCGATTCCTGAGTCAGGAAGATCCCCTAGAGAAGAGATAGGCTCCCCACTCCAGTATTCTTGGGCTTTCCTAGTGGCTCAGCTGATAAAGAGTCTGCCTGCAATGTGGGAGACCTGGGTTTGATCCCTCTGTTGGGAAGAGCCCCTGGAGAAAGGAACGACTACTCCAGTATTCTTGCTTGGAGAATTCCATGGACCGTATAGTCCATGGGGTCATAAAGATTCTCAGTTACCCAATAGTTTTATGGATCTAAAGATATCTCTTTTTATACAAATGTATGCTTTTTTGAGCATATATTTTTGTTAGAAAATTCTAAAGACTTGTATGTAAAGATTCACCTGCCCAACAAAAGTACAATAATGGCAGAGAAAGCATAGATAACTGGCTGGCATTGCATGACCTGTTCATGTGAGACCTGGTTACTAGATCCCAGCCTAGAATTGCAAATGTAGCCAGACAATTTCTCTTTTAAATTCTTTATTGTAAAGTGGAAATGCTGAAGACATATGTTTAGGTGAAAGAAGGGTGTTACAAAGAGGTATTTGAACATTATTTCATCTTTTTTTTTTTTTTTTTTTTTGCCACTTGGCATGTGAGAAGTTAGTTCGCTGACCAGGGATTGAACCCTCACCTCTTGCAGTGGAAGCATGGAGTCCCAGCCACTGGACCACTAGGGAAGTTGCTGGAGATTGTTTTTAAGATGTGAAATGATTAGAGTCCTTGATGACTTTGTTGATGAGTTTCTAAGGATGAGCTGATAGGCAATGTTAAGACCTTCTTAGAACTGACTCTTTAGGAGAATAAAAGAACTGCAGACATACAGTAGCCTAAGCAAGTTATAGAGCTTTTATGGCACTGGCTTCAAGAGACAGAAGGGATGTGATTTCTCAGTGAAGGTAATAGTATGTATTAGGATAGATTCCTGGGCTTCCCCAGTGGCAGAGTGGTAAAGAGTCTACCTGTCAGTGCAAGAGACTCTAGAGACTCGGGTTCGAATCCTGGGTTGGGAAGATCCTTTGGAGGAGGGCATGGGAAACCACTCCAGTATTCTTGCCATGGATAATCCCATGGACAGAGGAGCCTGGTGGTCTACAGTCCAATTGGTCACAACGAGTCAGACATGACAGCACACACACATACACAGATATAATTTCTTCTGAAAAGAAAAAAACTCATAAATTCAACTCACTCCTTGTGAAGTGACATTAATTGTTTAAAAGACAGTAGATTGGTTCCTGAGTATTTGGGAGACTTTTTTTTTTTATAGTATCATATTGTATTTATTAAAGTTGGTAAAAATCAAGTTTTGCAATTTCAATATCAGTCTTTTTGTAATATTTTTTCCAGTTTTATTGAGATATAATTGACATATAACTTCATATAAGTTTAAGGTGCCCACATGTTGATTTGATTACACTTACATATGGCATAGTGATTACTACCAGAGCATTAACTAATGCCTGAATCATGTCACATAATCAACTTTTTTTTTTTTTTTTTTGTGGTAAGAACAACTTAAGATCTAGTATACGGTGCATTGTCATTAACTACAATCACTATGGTGTACATTAGATCCTAATTGTAACTTATTCATCATGTAAATAGAAGTTTCTACAAAATCAGTTTTTCTATTTTTTTTTTTTTTTTGAAGTTGGAAAAAGTTTTGAATGCACAGGAGCTTCAAAGTGAAATACAAGGAAATAAAATCCATGATGAACATCTTTTTATCATAACTCATCAAGGTAAGTCACACACAGGGTTAAATAGTAACTATTCATAGTAGTTTCCCATTAGTAATGAGGAAAGTTACAATGCTTTTAACTGTAGAATGGTGGAAGAATAAAGGATCACATTTGTTAGGGTGCTTGCAAATACTTTGCTGTCAGATAAATTATCATAGGTCCTCCTTCTGGGATTTATTACAGTCTTCTTTCTGTTACCTCACTACTTATTGGATCAGGTAGGACTTTGTCCTTAATCCAAAGAGACTTTTTATCTCTTGGAATTCACAAAGAATCTGAAAGTTAAGATGTCACTACTTGTCAACTCAGAGCTATTTTCAAGAAATAGATCACTCACGTTTACTGTAAGTTTACATGTCCTATAGAAATTTGGTACTAAACAGGAATATAAATTTTATCTAAAATGTGTATTCATTCTCTCCAGACTTCTAACTTCTGGGTAGTGGTTTTTTAACATAGGAGTCCATGACTTTGGCAGTTTAGGAAGTCTCAGAACTCTTTGAATTGTGTGCAAGATTTCACAAATATGTGTCTTACAGAAGTCTGTTACCCCAGAACATTAAGATTTACTCTAAATCCTTTGTGTCATAATACTGTCCTCTGATTGATCATGGCCCCATGTCTCATGCTGATCAGTGCTGCATTTCTAGATGTTTCTTTGTCTTATCCATTCTTTCTGTCTTTTCCTCAAATGATTGTTTTCTTCACTGACTGGCTAATATAACTAACTCCTTTGAGGAAAAAAAAAAAAGGAAAATAATTGGCTTAATGTGTTACTTCTTCTGTTTTTTATGTTGACATTCTATTGGTGGCTTATACCAAGACAAAATCAATGAGGGCAGAATGACAGCAGGTGAGCATACATCTAGAATCAGAAATCTATTTTGAATCCCATCTCTACCATTAAAGATGATGCAACCTCAGTTTGGTTTCTGGACCAGTAATTCTCTCCATTTCCCCATCTGTATAATGGGAAGAATGATTACATCTTCTCATTCACAGAGCTCCTGTGAGGATGACATGAGATAAAGTGTGTTACACACTTAGTTTAAGGTACAGCATGCAATGAGCTCATAGTAAATGGTACCCTGCATCATTTGATGGATAAACTTTCCTTCCATCAGAACACAAGGTCAGCAGGTCATGGGACCTGCTACCCAGAGTTAAACTTGAAAAATTGCTAAATAAACCGATCAAAAAATATTTGATTTGCTCTTTTTGTCTAAAGATGGAAATTAGATTTCTAAAGTCTCCTTAGCTCTAATTTAAAGGTATAATTTTATTCCTTTCACTAGTACAGAAGCACAGCCTTTGCCCAAACAGAATGCTTGAGGAATCATTAAAATGATTCATTTCCATGTTCATGGAATGAATGACTACATTTACTGTTTAATTTATCTATTTATAAAATAATCACCCAATTGAGATAAGATAATTGATATCTTATCTCAAATATTATTCCAGGAGCTGAGGGAAACTGATGAATATGACAGAGTTTCAGCCTGTTCATAACTTGTCCTCCCTGTAAAGTCTAAATCTCTAGAAACAAAAATGTCATACTCATTAGGTTACGTGAATGCATGCTTAGTCACTCAGTGGTGTCCAACTTTTGCAACCTTATGGACTGTAGCCCACCAGGCTCCTCTGTCCATGGGATTATCCAGGCAAGAATACTGGAATGGGTAGCCAGTTCCTTCTCCACAGAAACTTCCCGACCCAGGGATCGAACCGTTATTGCAGGGATCAAACTTCTGTATTGCAGGCAGATTCTTTTCTGTCTGAGCCACCAGGGAAGCCCATTCACTAAGTTAATGAATTATTAATATCTCACTTTATAGATATTCAGTATTACTTCTGCTTCTCCATACACCTCTAGCTTCCACATGGGAAGATAAGATTATTTGCTGTATCCCAAAAGACATTTACAATATTTTGTTGAAAGAAATCAATTCAAAAATAACATAAAGCATATAGATAACATACCTGACATATTAAAACATTCATTGAAAGGAGGCTATTTTAACTTGATCACTAATACTTGTTTGTAGCATAGCATAGGGCTATATTGGCATTTATAGACTTTTAAGTTACATTTTTATTTATCTTTCAATGTGTTAGCCTTGTCTTTCATATAATTATGGTCAAAAGGCTCCCGACTGATGATGATCTTCTCCTTGCAGCTTATGAACTCTGGTTTAAGCAGATCCTATGGGAATTAGATTCTGTTCGTGAGATCTTTCAGAATGGCCATGTGAGTTGCTATGTCACAGTATTGCTTTCATACTTTTCTTTGAGAGTGTAGAAAATATTATTAATGGGAAAAGTTTAACACCAAATGGTGGAATTAGTATTTAAGGGGAAAAAAGTTTCTAGTGTAGAGAGTTTAGTCATGTTCTTCCAGTTTAATTATTACCATGCCCTTGCTTTAAGATGCCTTTCAAATTTTATTTTCAAGTCCCTTGTTTAGAAATCAATTTTTTCCCCTGCCAAAAGTTGTTACAAATGACAGTGGATTGCCAGGACAGCTAATGCAGATTCTTTAATCAGTAGCTACCAGAATTGTATTTTTTTTTTATTTTAAATTAAATTTTATTTTGCTTAACTTTACAATATTGTATTGCTTTTGCCATACGTCAAGATGGATCCGCCACAAGATTTCTAAAGAATGTTTGCTATGGGAAGATAGGAGCAATGATGAAGGAGGTTAGACGGGAGAGATGGAGATAGGGAAAGAGAACAGACAAGATGAGGAGGATGAGCCAGAAGAAGATGAGGAGGAACAGAGTAGGAGGAGGAAGAGTCAGAATCCTGGTGCTGTTCCTTCAGTCTCCCTCCCAGCCCACTTCTTGCGCACGTACAGTCCTCCATCCTTGGAGGACACAGGACACAGCCTTGTATTCTCCAGCTCAGAGCCCCTGTGCCAAGGGGGCTGGGAAGACGATAACATCAATCCTCAGTGAACATCATCCCCATTCATTTCCACAGCAACTCCTGCCCTTGGGACAGAACAGAGGAACCCAAGTGTCTGCTTAGTCCTTACCCACAAGTTTCCACGTTCTCCTAACCTTTATTCCTCAGAGCAAAACTAAGAGAGATATTTGCTTTGAAATCAGTGTTCTTCCATAGAAATTGTTCTTCCATAGAATTTTTCTAGTTTAAAAAAATGATTTTAATGCTTCAGACACTCCTTGTAAACAATTCAGAGTTACTATTAGTTTAGCACAGAGTCGGGCGACTGAAGTGACTTAGCAGCAGCAGCAAGGTACATTTTAATGCAAATGTTCCTCTTTAAAGTAGAGATAACATCCACAGAAGTGTATTGTTACTTATACTCTATTTAGTGTCTCCCAGAATTGAGGATTGATTACTCAGTGTCTTGTCTCCTAACACCCAGGTGAGGGATGAGAGGAACATGCTGAAGGTGGTCACCCGAATGCACCGGGTGGTGGTGATCCTCAAACTCTTGGTCCAGCAGTTTTCTGTCCTGGAGACCATGACAGCCTTGGACTTCAATGACTTCAGGTGTGCACGTGGCTTTGCCAGAATGCAGGGGTTACCCTTCCCTTCTGATGGGCTGGAGAGAACGTGCCTGCTATTTTGTGTGGCGTTAAGGAGTCAGTCCTGCTGACACTCTGTCACTGTGAGCACTTGAGTAGCGACTGAAAATATTTCATCTCTTCCTTTCTCATATGAACATAACAGGATCTATTAAATTCAATTCATCATGTGTACCCTGGTTTTATCCCAAAAGGATTTTAGACAGCTTAGCAAAATGGCTTAAAAGGCTGATATAATACACATAACTAAATTTAAATGATTAAAAACCAAAAATACAAGAGAAACAGGAATGATACATGAAGAAGCATGTAACCAAAACTGACAGTATAAGTTATGGATTGAACTATAAATTTTATTTTTTATGTGTTTTAAAATTTTTATTTTATATTAGACTACAGTTAATTAACAATGTTGTGTTAGTTTCAGGTGTTCAGCAAAGTGATTCAGTGATATATGTACATGTATCTATTCTTTTTCAGATTCTTTTCCCACTTAGGTTATTATGGAATGTTTAGCAGTCAAACTATAATTTTTTAAAGAAAACTTCTTTCATAACTAAGATTTGAGAAGAAATTTTAGGAGCACAGGGTGCAGAAGCAGTGTCCTCTACATGGTTGGTAATCAAATGAAAAGAAGTGGAATTCCTTTTTAGTATGTACTTAACAAATTGAAGCGGAGAAGGCAATGGCAACCCACTCCAGTATTCTAGCCTAGAAAATCCCATGGGTGGAGGAGCCTAGTAGGCTGCAGTCCATGGGGTTGCTAAAAGTTGGACGTGACCGAGCAACTTCACTTTCACTTTTCACTTTTATGCACTGGAGAAGGAAATGGCAACCCACTCCAGTGTTCTTGCCTGGAGAATCCCAGGGACGGGGGAGCCAGGTGGGCTGCCGTCTATGGGGTCGCACAGAGTCGGACACGACTGAAGCGACTTAGCAGCAGCAGCAGCAACAAATTGGTCTTAATACCAGTTACAGGGAGAACATATATAGGGATGTGAGGGTTGTGCCTGGTGGGAGTAATCACATTTTGTGATGCCCTGTTTTGTGTTAGGCAACACCCCATTGATTTCACTTGTAGAGTCTCTCAGTGTTGAACTTTGAGAATTGAACTTTAAGCAGAAACTGAAGAAAATTTACAAAGGAACTTTTAGCACTACTGAATAAGAAGTATTGCTCAATGTTCATCTGTCTTTACCTTAGGAAAAAACAGTATACACACATGCATGTACATCTGTGCATGTGTATATATAAGTACACATGTGAACACACATACATGGACATAAACACACATTGGTACACATACGACCTTTCACAAACTATACAAACATCAGCCTGCAGAGAGGATGTTGGCTAGGGAGATCCTTGTCCAGATTTGGATCAAGTCCAAGTCATGGGTTCAGCCCTGCGCTGTTGTGTGTCTGTGCCTGGTGACACCTGCAGAGTCACATGACCACCACCTTCCCCTCTCCCCAAGAAGGCAGTGTTACAGTGATTTACAATGTGCATCTTCCCCTGCTCTTCTCTCCCGGGACCTGTTCTCAAAGAGAGTACTTATCCCCGGCGTCCGGCTTCCAGAGTCTGCAGTTCCGCCTGTTAGAAAACAAGATAGGGGTTCTTCAGAGCTTGAGGGTCCCTTACAACAGAAGACACTACCGCGACAACTTCAGAGGGAAAGACAACGAGCTTTTGCTGAAGTCCGAGCAAGAAAGTACGCTTCTGCAGCTGGTGGAGGTGCGTGCGCAGACAAGGCTTCGCTCAGCGCGTGTCGTTCACTGAGCTTCTGTGAGATCCGGACTTCAAAACTCCTGTCGAAATTAGGTTGCATTTGTTGTAAATAAGAGAAGAATGAATTTATAAAAATACTTCAACTGGTAAATTCCATTAATTAAAATATTAAGAACTCTCTTGAGAACTTTAGAGATATTTCTATAGTCAATGATATGTTAACATTTAATAACCTCTATATCTTATTGAAACAATCCTTTTAAACATTCCTGCTAAGCAACTAGCATTGGGTTAGCTGATTTTTAAATTGGGTATGGTTGTTTATTTAATGAGCTTTACTTTAAAATATTCCATAATTGAGAAATTCCACAAGTTGAGTATGTTTCTTAATTAAACTACATCACTAAGGTTCATCACTAAGGTTCTGTCCTTCAGAATTTCCCCCAGTCATATCTAATTCTCTGTGGGTCTATATATGGTCCTGAGGAATTATTAGTTTCTGTGCAAGAAAATTATTAAATAAGGATTGTACAGTCTTGATTTCCTGGACAAAGGCTTTTACTTTGCAAATTAAACTTTTATTTTAGCATATTATGCTCTGCTCACTAATCCCCTGGGCATTGTAAATACAGATTTAGGTTAATATACTCTTAATGCCACTTAATTGCTATAGAAAAAGAATCACAAAGTTAAATTCAAAACCAAGAATAGCCTACATGAGAGCTCACAGAGATGCATGGACTCGTTTTTATTTCTAGATTAAAAATCCTGTGGAATCTTGAAATAATTGAGTAGCTAGCTGATTTCAAAGTTGCTAAGTACGCAGTGTCCTTGCATTTAGATCAAATCAAATTATATATGTTTTGATTCCTTCAGCTCCTAAGACATTTTTGAGAATAAACCAGTATACCTCATTAAAACAACATATACATATGTTCATAAATCTATAGAACAAAATTGGAATATCTACAATAATTTGTTAATAGAAAGTAAATTTTTAATATGATTGCCTTCTAGATTAGGAGAAAAAAACACTGCTGTTTTATAAATGAAGAAATTGAAGGAGAGAGGGGATATAGTGCAGTGGTAGAGCATTTGACTGCAGAAATTGAAAGGAAAGAGAAACATTTACATACAAAAAGATTAAGGATGTATTGACATTTTCCTCAAAACCAGGAAAATTTTATATTTCAAGTTCACAAATGTTTGTTACAGAACATTTTACATATTTTAAATTTTACAGTGTATTCACTTGCAAAATATTTACTTCAGGCATGGCTGGAAAGAACCCCAGGTTTAGAGCCGCATGGATTTAACTTCTGGGGAGAGCTTGAAAAGAACATTGTCAAAGGTTTGGAAGAAGAATTCACAAAGATTCAGGTATTTGTGAAACCATAAGTTTACTATAGGAGAAGTTTTGGGAATTTTATTTTCTCTTAGTCTTTCATTTTCCTTATATTCTTTTTCTTTTACATGTGCATCTGCTTGGAATATATTACACAAGTGATTTAATTTTATTGATGCATAATAAAAAATAAACGAAGGAGTTTATTGTAGGTAAGATTTTGAGGAGATGAGACTAATAGACATTTTTCATTTTTATTGACAGTTTTATGTTATGATTGCTTCTAGACAGAAGTGAGCTTACAACGGGCTAGTCAACCAATACATTAAGTCACATAACTTCCCCTTCACTCGTGTGTGCTGAGTTCTTCCTATTGGCTGAGTTCTTCCCTCAGACAATGGCAAACTTCTCTCAGTTAAAAAAATATTGTTGATTCCTCAATTTCTCTCATGTTATGGGGCCCTCATCCTTTCTTCATGACCAAATTTTTGAAAGAGTTGTTTCAATTCAACATCTTGAGAGGCTATGTGCACCATGAAGTGTTGTCACAGTCACGGGTCAAATTCTCCTTCCCTTCTTGGTGATCCTGTAACATACCCTTCTGCTACCTGGTTCATTTGCTTCCCTCCCTTCATTGGCAAAATGTAAAATATGAGTATTTACCTCATAGAGATATTGTGAACATTACATTGGATTCATATTTGCAGGGTATTTAGAACAGCAGTGAGTGTAATTATTTCTTTTTCTCCATCTAATTCTCACCCTGGTTCAGTCTGCCTTCCTGTGGTTCACAAATGACCCCCATATGTAAATCCAATGGCTGTTTTATCTTCATGTGACTTCACTTCCTACTGGCTTTAATACTAATGACTACCTACACTTTCTTGAACATTATCTGCCATCCCCGCCCCCCGCCCCGCCATGGTTTTGGTATCAACACTTTGTCCTCACCTAGCTTTCTGACTCTTACTTCTCCAGCTCTTTCATGGGTTCATGTTTCTTTCTGAAACCAGTAACTGATGGAGATTCACAGTGCATGGGCTTAGGTCCCTTGTATCCTCTTTTTCCTCTTCCACTGGGTGAACTCATTTACACCTGCTGCTGCTGCATCTGCTTAGACACCAGTAATTCTCAACTGTTTATCTCTAGCTTATTTGGCTCTTTGAATTTCAGATTCCATTCTTCTTTCCCAGATAACTCTTTCCCAGTCTTCAGGTCTTGGTTCAAGGAAAACTTCAGCAGGAGGGTCTTTCCTGAACTCTCTGATACTATAAGCTGTGATGGTATGACATTGCTCCTTTACTTCACTGCCCGTGGTTGCAATTAACATTTTTCTTTTTTAAAAAATTGAGGTATAGTTGTCTTACAATGCTGTATTAGTTTCTGCTATAAAACAAAGTGAATGGTCCATATGTATACATAGATGCCCTCTGTCTTGAGACTCCAAATCCTCCATCCCACCCCTCTAAGTCATCACAGAGCACCAATCTGAGCTCCCTGTGTTATACAGCAGCTTCCCACCAGCTATCTATTTTATAGTAGTGTATATATAGGGCTTCCCAGGTGGCACAGTGGTAAAGAATCCACCTGCCACTGCAGGAGATGCAAGAGCAGTGGGTTTGATCCCTGGGTCAGGAAGATTCCCTGGAGTGGAAAATGGCAACCCACTCCAGTATTCTTGCCTGGAAAATCCCATGCACAGAGGCTACAGTCCATGGGGTCACAAAAGAGTCAGACATGACTGAGCGACTGAACACAAACATGCATAGTGTATATATAATCCCAATCTCCCAATATATCTTGCTCTCTTGCCCTGTTTCCAACCCTCCATGTCCACACATTTGTTCTCTACGTATTCATCTCTATTCCTGCCCTGCACTGTTTGTAACAGCCAAGATCTGGCAACAACCTAAATGTCTATCAACAGAGGAATGGATGAAGATGTGGTACATTTATAAAATAGAGTATTACTCAGCCATAAAAAAGGAATGCAGTTAGGTCATTTGTAGAGAAGTGGATGCACCTAGAGTCTGTCACACAGAGTGAAGTAAGTTAGAAAGAGGAAAAATAAAGTATGTTAATGCATATATGTGGAGAAATGGTACAGATGAACCTAGTTGTATGGTTGTAATTTAACAAGTTTTTGGTGTTTTAGTCCCACCAGATAGAGATCAGGGGACTCGGTTTTTGCTCACAGTTTTTTCTCTATCACTAGCCTGACATTTACTGAATAAATGAATAGTCCATTGGCCATAGAAGGCACACACATTCTGACCTCCTGATATGCTTGATCTGGTAAATGGAAGTCAGCTGGAGTAACTGATTTTTTGCTCCAAGTAATTGAATTCTAAGTAGAGCATGTGTTGAAGGCAGGAAAATGCAAATTTCCTTAAACAAATCAATAAATATCAAGTGAATAAAAATACAACAGTGAAAAATATCTAAGGAATTGTATTTATAGAATATTGCTCTGAAGATAGAATTTCAGTAGAATTAGTAGTTTCTCTGACTAGGAATTCTTAACTTTTCCTAAGTGGAATTAATTTACTTCCTTTTAATTAATTAATTTTATTAACTAATAAATTAATTTATTAAATAGATTATTTAATAATTTATTAAATAATTGTTGTCTAAAATTAGACATTATTGACCCCTCATAGTCACTCCAGTTTTGCCCGAGTTCATTTATCATGACATTTATGAAAAGAGTATTTGAGTTTAACAAACCATTTAAACTTAAACAAAAGGGTAGAACCAGTGGGCATGAGGGAGGGCCTGGCTCATAATTTTCAAGCTATAGTCTTAGATGATACAGTGCATATCCTAGGGGACACCTTTTCTGCACCTGGGCTAGTCTATTTCTCACAAGCAGTATTTTCTAAAATAAGAATTTATTTTCTCTTAGGAATATTAATGCAGCTTTTCTCCCAAAGGCTAAGGAAGAATCAGAGGAAAAGGAGGAACAAATGGTTGAATTTCAGAAGCAGAAAGAGGTATTACTGTCCTTATTTGATGAGAAACGTCATGAGCATCTCCTTAGTAAAGGTAGGCATTTCTATTCAGAGGATCCTTTCCCTGGAACATAAGACTGTGAGACCAAAATACCAAACCCTACTTCAGGGGGATAAAATGGACATTGATATTTCCATTCATAGAAGTAAGGAATTTTAAAATTTATCTTGCTAGTTATCTTTATCAATTTTTTCTTTTTGTGAAAGTGACAAAATGTATTTAACAAACTTTGTAATTCTATAATTTAGTTGCATTATTTTCAATGAGATATTCATAAATGATACAGGAACTAAATATTTAGAGGAAAAAAGCTCACATCCTTTTGTCTGTGGCTGTTTATTGCATGATTTCTAACTCTGTCTATTTAAAAGTTTTGAGAGTGTTTTGCTTATGTTTTCCTCTAGGAGTTTTATGGTTTCTGGTCTTACATTTAGCTCTTTAATCCATTTTGAGTTTATTTTTGTGTATGGTGTTAGAAAGTGTTCTAGTTTCATTCTTTTACAAGTGTACTGGTGGTGGATCCATCTCGATGTATAGTAAAAGCAATACAATATTGTAAAGTTAAGCAAAATAAAAAAAAATAAAATAAAAAAATAAAAGTTTTGAGAATTTAAAGTGTGTGTGTATATACATGTATGTATTATTTTGTCTTTTAAAATCTAATACTAAAATAATGTTTTAAATGATAGTTTTCCAAATTCAAGTTAAGGGATTAAATATTTAACTAACATTCACATTATTTTCTAAAAACATGAACAATTACTTGAGGTGATGATGCCAAATTAACACGAGTGCCTTAAATTACCTGTTAAATTAAAACTTGTTCCATGTCTTGCAGGAGAAAGACGGCTATCGTACAAAGCACTTCAGGGGGCCTTGATGATATATTTTTACAGGTAAAAAGAAATCAAAAGAAGAGAATTTGAAGCAAAAAATTGAGGAGTAGATATAGATAATGTATCCAGTATAAAGCTTATACATTGCAATCATAGTTTTTCAAAAGTCATTTAGATTTGGGGGAAAGCTTAGAAAATAATTGTGAAGTTTCATGGGGTTTTTCTTTATTTTAAGTAGTAAGAGTCCAATGTTATCCCTGTCATGGGTTAAACACACACACACACACACACACAAATTAATCAAATATCCTTTTCATTAAATTCTGTGACATTTTGTTCTAAGGACCCGAAGTTGAATCTGTCTCAGAATCTTAACCATGAAATAGGTTCTGTCATTTAATGACATTGTTATTTCTGTTTTATAAAATGAAAAAGAATGAAGTAGAAGCACCATATAAATTGCTGTCTTGTTTGCTCTGCAATTTCAAGTCTAATTGTCGTCACCGCCCACCATGTCTGAGGCCCATCTGTGTTTCATAAATTGAATGTGTCAGAGCAATAGATGCCACGCTGGTATAAAGCAAAAAAAAAAAAAAAGAAAAATATGTTTACTGTGTGTCTTACTTGAATTCATTTAGTTTTTTAATCCTCTTTCACCTATTTTTGAGAATGGCAGCAGCATAAAAAACAGTTTTGGCTGTTTTCCTCAATGCTTAGTGAATATATGCTATTCAGGCTTATGTCAGGGAAGGCAATGGCACCCCACTCCAGTACTTTTGCCTGGAAAATCCCATGGACAGAGGAGCCTGGTAGGCTCCAGTCCATGGGGTCGCTAAGAGTCGGACACGACTGAGCGGCTTCGCTTTCACTTTTCACTTTCATGCATTGGAGAAGGAAATGGCAACCCACTCCAGTCTTCTTGCCTGGAGAATCCCAGGGACAGGGGAGCCTGGTGAGCTTCCATCTATGGAGTCCCACAGAGTTGGACACGACTGAAGCGACTTAGCAGCAGCAGCAGCAGCAGGCTTATGTATCCTCTGTGGAAAATATACCGAGAGAGTTGACAAAGGAGATGAAAACTGAAAAAAAAATTATATATATATAAATTTTAAAAATATATATACATATAATTTTATTTATTTATAAATTTTATTAATATATTTATTTAATATATCTTTATTATGTATATATGTATTATAGGAAACTTTAACAGGCAGTCTTTGTTTTCACAGTTTAATATCCTTGCCTGGAAGAAGTTTCTGGCTATTATTGGCTAGAAAACCTTATATGTTGTCTGTGTCTGCCTTTTATGAAAATGGGGGTGAGGTATGACTCTGGTTATTTCATGTACTTCAAGGAATGGTCTAGAATCTTTAAACACACACTGCAAGATGAATTGTGTTATCCCCTAAGTCTGGGAGAGTTATCTAAGCTATCATAGCTCCCTAGAGGCAAAAGGGATGTTGGTTTGGGGCCCAAAAGATTGTAGAGTATGTATTCTTTCTGACACACTGGACTTAGCTGGACATGTTTATGGTCCAGATGATGATGGTGGTTTTATTCCCTAGGGAAGAGCCCAGGTTCCAGGTCCCTTTCCAGCTGCTGACTTTCCTCATGGATATGGACTCATTCATGACCAAGTGGAGATGTAAGCCCTTACCTACAACCTGACCCACAACCCTGCTCCCCTTCAAGCCCCCATTACCTCTCTGCCCTCCATTTGTGTGTTTGTGTGCTGGAGGGGATGGGCTACTTTGTGAAAAAACAGCTCAGAAATTTCTCTGAGGGCCACCCACCCAGTGCAGGTGGCAGGCAGTTTTCAGGGCTTATATGTCCTTTAGAGGCCCAGGAAAAGTGAAGTCGCTCAGTTGTGTCCGACTCTTTGTGACCCCATGGACTATAGTCTACCAGGCTCCTCAGTCCATGGAATTTTCCAGGCAAGAGGACTGGAGTGGGTTGCCATTCCTTCTCTGGGGGATCTTCCCGACCCAGGGATCGAAACCTGGTCTCCTGCATTGCAGGTGGAGGCTTTACCGTCTGAGCCACCAGGGATCATCAGAAGGAAAAAGTAAACTCTAGGTCAAAGAAAATGTTTTAATTTATAACAGTAATATATTCATCTTTGTGTCAATACAATTTGAAAATATAATGCCAGTAGTTTTCTTTTAATGGAGGAAGGGCCCCATGAAGGGGATAGAAACAAGGGCTCATAAAAGTCACAGTGTGCCCCCACCCCCCGCCCTGGCTGCTGCTGCTGCTAAGTCGCTTCAGTCGTGTCCGACTCTGTGCGACCCCACAGACGGAAGCTCACCAGGCTCCCCTGTCCCTGGGATTCTCCAGGCAAGAACACTGGAGTGGGTTGCCATTTCCTTCTCCAATGCATGAAAGTGAAAAGTGAAAGTGAAGTCGCTCAGTCGTGTCCGACTCTCAGCGACCCCATGGACTGGAGCCTACCAGGCTCCTCCATCCATGGGATTTTCCAGGCAAAAGTACTGGGGTGGGGTGCCATTGCCTTCCCCGACCTGGCATCCAAGAGCTAATCCTAGGGAAGAATGGATGCACTGCGCAGCTTGGACCGGGCAGATTGCCAGGCAACCTCCCCTTGTGCTGCATAGGCTCACAGGCGAATCTCCCACATGGAATGATAAAGGGGAGCCTTTTCTCAGAGGCAATAATCGTTCTGACCCCTCCCCCTCAGCACCCTGGAGCTAATGTGTGTGTTCACCTAGATAACCACGTGTGCATGGTGCACAGGATGCTCGGCAGCAAGGCGGGCACCGGCGGGTCCTCTGGGTACCAGTACCTGCGCTCCACCTTGAGGTAAGCCAGCATCCCCCTCACCTCCGCGGGGCCACCAGCGCCTGTTTCTCCACGGAAATGTGCTTTATCTAGGCAAGTCACTTACACTTGCTCCTGTTTGAACTGCTGGCAACACATTTATCCTTAAATTAAGGAATTCCTACAGGAGCTTTTGGAGATCATGGTAAACATCCTTATTTCTGGAAGGTCATCAATTGGATCCTGGGATGAGATAGGACACTGCACCAATATTTTCATCACCTGTGAGGGAGGGAACCAAATTAACCCAAGGAGAAGTGTTTTCAACTCAGGGTACAGCAAAGTGACCCAGAAATTCTTTGTAAGTCACCTATTTTCATCCCTAATCGTACCACCTGATTGACTAAATTATAAAATGCACAGTTTCAGTTTTCGTAATTTTTATACATCTTCATTTTCTCAGGAATAAAAGTTAGATTGAATGATTTTAAAAATTTATTAGTTTGAATTTTTATAATCATTACACATTTTCTCTTTTCCTGGAAATAAATTCTGTGAGCATGAAACCATAAATGATCACAGAAAACAAGCACACCCATCAGTGGTGATGGGAATAGTGAACACAAACCACCTTCCTAGTGTGTCACTTTCTCATTAAATCATCACAAAGGCCTGGTGAGAGGAAGGGATTGTAGTTTTTATTTGATGAAGTTGGAAACCAAAACCACTAAGCTTTGGACAACTTGACCAAGGTCACATGAGTTGCAAATGACAGCAAAATATGAACCCAAATTTGATTTTAAAGACAAATGTTCTTCTGGAGGTGAAATGCAAGTGAAAATAGTTGGCTAACAAACACAAAAGCAATTTTAAAGCGAAAACCACTCTTATAGACATTTATTATATAATCTAAGATGGTGTTTCAATATATCAATGCACTCATGTCTGTTACTTGGCAGCTACTTTACACGTGGGAAATATTTTCCAATGAACAACTGGGAATTTTATTTGTTTTCAATTTATTATTTTGCATCCCACCCTTTAAAAATCAGAAATATGAATACATCTTTATCTTCATGAAAGTAGCATGACAGTAATAACTCTAGGTTTTGTTCTGGCCCAGTCTGGTCTGGATCGCTGAAACATGTAATATTGTTTTATGGACATAAACTTTGGATATGGAATAAAAATGAAGCAATCTTAATACGAACACTACTTGATATATACAACACATAACATATATAATATGATAGAATATAGAAATTTATTTATGGCAAAATATCATTATTTGAAACTTTAAAAAATCTTTTGTATTAATAATTCTAAAACATCTGTATATATGTGTTTTTCCAGTGACAGGTACAAGGTATTTGTAGATTTATTTAATCTCTCAACATATCTGGTTCCCCGGCACTGGATTCCGAAGATGAACCCAGTCATTCATAAGTTCCTTTACACAGCTGAATACTGTGACAGCTCTTACTTCAGCAGTGATGAATCAGATTAAAATCATCTGCAAAAATCTATGAATTTGCTTTCTCAGTCTGCATTTAAACATTTTTCTATGAATTTTCATGACTATACAGAGTCCTAATGTAATATATGTACTTACATATATACATATATAGCATATATTAAACATATAGTACTGTAGCACTGATTCAAACCTAGAAATAATTTTATCACATGTTTGTGATAACAGACTAAACATTAAGATAAGAAATTCAGTTAAATTATAACATTGTACATAGTGTGTTTTCCTGTTAAAAACAATGTCCTAGTACTTATCTTAATGTAACCATGTAATGGTTATCTCATTTCAAACATTGTAAGCTTGTAAACTTCAGCTGTTTCAAATATTTTATGCAATAAAATGTGTCATTCTGTACAAAGAGGTGTTCAGTCAAACATTTTGCAAGTATTAAGATTGTTTGTTGACATATATTGTTTTGGAAACGTTGATTGCATCTGTTAGGACTCTTGGTACCAAGGACAGAAATCTATCTGAAACTTAACAGGGTTCACTGCACAGTTATTCTAGGAGATCCTGTATGTGAGAAAAGCTTGGGAAGCTTGGAGCCCCCAGGGATGGATGTTGGCCCTGGAGACCTCAGTTCTTGGCACCTGGGGGGCACTTGGTCCCACCTCTCTTACTCAGTAGGGGTTGGCCTTGCTCTTCCCTGCTGTGGACCAGTTCTGTCCTCAGGCTGCGTCCATGCTTCAGCACCTCTAGACTCTCAGAAGGAAAAGTGCTCTTCCCAGCCCCAAGGCTCATGGTCTGGGAGGCAGAGCACACCCTAAGACACAGCAGAATTGAAGTGACTGGGGTATTCTTTCCAGAAAACAGGAGATGCAGATAAACTAAGAAATGACCAAGTTCATTTGTCATGAAAAGTGTGAGACCCAGAGTGTAGATCAGACAGGAGTTCCTTTCTCTCTTTCTAGCATGGCCTGGCAATACTTAGTGGAATTTCTGTTATGAAAATATTATAAAAAAATTGGAATGTAGAGTAACCTTGACCTAGGGTGATTATCTGTGTAAGAAGCAGGTTCTTGATGGAACTGAACTATTCTTTCGTCTCAATTGCAACTTTTTCTTATAAAAATCATACTGTCTAGTTTATCTCTAAATTACATATAATTGTATGTGTGTAGTAGTACCTGATGGTGGGTAAGTTGAAAAATCCAAAGACAAATAGCATGGTGGCCAGTGGTAGTCCCTTAAGTTTGATAGTAAATGCACCTATTAATTACCTATTTTGATACAACAAGGTTAATCCTCAGTTTCCTATCTGTTTAATGGGGATAAAGTTTACAATTTTTGCTTTTTCTCATGAAGTAATGAAGAAATATGTTAGTGAATGTTCTGTCACCAAGATGCCTTGGAAGTTTGCAATAAATGTTATTTGTCAAGACTTATTCTTTTAATATGGAGAAGGCAGTGGCATCCCACTCCAGTACTCTTGCCTGGAAAATCCCATGGACGGAGGAGCCTGGTGGGCTGCAGTCCATGGGGTCGCTAAGAGTCGGACACGACTGAGCGACTTCACTTTCACTTTTCACTTTCCTGCATTGGAGAAGGAAATGGCAACCCACTCCAGTGTTCTTGCCTGGAGAATCTCAGGGACCAGGGAGCCTGGTAGGCTGCCCTCTATGGGGTCACACAGAGTTGGACACGACTGAAGCGACTGAGCAGCAGCAGCAGCATTCTTTTAATAAGTAATCTTATTTAATTATTTTTATCTTGTTTCTTGGTGTGCTAGGTTATACAGCTGTAAGGGTTTTTTTTTTTTTTTTTTTCAAATGATGTATCACTAATTCTTATGTAAATGTCAAAACCACCTATGTACTATGTGTGCGTACTCAGTTGTGTACGACTCTGCGCGACACCACGGACTGTAGCCCACCAGCCTCCTCTGTCCACGGAATTTTCCAGGCAAGGACACTGGAGTAGGTTGCCATTTCCTACTCCAAAACCACTTATAATGCCCCATTTAAACTTGCTTCTAGTGTCTACAATGCATTTTTAATAATTCTTAAATAAATCAAGAAATCAAGGCTGCCCGATTTAGTATTCACTCTGAGATCCCAGTGAAATCACATCCAGGAACATCTTGATGTTTTTCATTATGACTTCTACTAAATACATGACGATTTCATTGCTCTGCTCTTGGCCTCACTGGGTGAATGCCCAGCAGCTTGTCAGAGCTGGACCATAGCACACACCTACATGTGTGGGTGTGAAGGCTGAGAAGCCAGTGAAAGAGTTAAAGCTTAGGCAGGCAGTCCAAGGCCCTTTAAGGAGGAGGTGAACAGTCTTGCTCATGCTGTCCTTAAGCCTTGAGCAACAATGTATCTTGCCTGAGATACATATTTAGGTCTGGAACTAATGATCACACAGCACAGTGTCTTACTCATGGAAATGCTTTTCTTAGGCTCTAGGTTAATGATTATAATTGTAACACATCTTGCCTGGGAACCTGTTTCTCAAGACTTGTACCCCTGATTGCACAGCAATAGTGCATCTTGCTTGGAGACATTGCAGAGAACTCTTCTCCCTGGCTAATCTTGTGCCTAAATTATCTCAGGATGTATGCCTTGGGAAAAGGTCTGGCAAACTCTTGCCACCTTGAGGTATTCTTTTTATGTATTCTCAACAGGTAGTTGAAAAGTATATAAGGTCCAGCTTAAACTAGTGAGGCAGGTACTCTCCTGCCCCCTTCCATTGCCTCTTGCTGGAAGCTTTCTTTATCCCAGTTACTTCAATAAAATCTACACAAAGCTCTGAGTGCCTGAGACTGTCTTTGGTCCCAGAGTTAAATCTTCTCCTTCGGAGACCACGAATCCAGCAGCACCATTTACTGTGAGCTATCAACAGGAAGTGGTTTCTTTGGGAAATCTCTTTTAAAAGAGTTGATGCATAATCTTTTAGGCATGAAGAGACCCTTAAAAGGCTAAAACGGGGGCAGAGGGGGTGGTGAAATAACATGATTGTGGTGTCTTTTAGAACTGTCAACCCAGGAACACAGAGTGGATGGATTAGCATCCCGTCCACCACAAACAACTGGGGGGACTGATGAAACAGTTTCCCATCCTCAGGTGATTCCTGGTCTGGGGACCACACGTGAGAAGCCTTGGATTAAAGGACACGGACTTAGTGGGTCAACTCCTGGGCAGTGGAGGTGAGAGATGCTGAAGAATATGCACTGAGGGAAGGATTGGAGAGAGGAGATGGAGAAGTGGCAGGTGATCAGGTGATGGATCAGGTATAGCCAAACTGGTAGAACACTCAAGATCCCCCTAAATTTATTGATTGGGTCAATATATAATGCTCATGATGTTACCAAAAACAGACTCTAAGAGGTGTGGGGAGTTTTTTTTTTTTTTTTTTTCTTTAAGGAGGGACAGGAGATGGTTTGCAAATATTGCAGTTAAGGTGTCTATGTGCATGCATGTTAAATCACTCTAGTCATGGCTGACTCTTTGCAACCCCATGGAGTGTAGCCCACCCACCAGGCTTATCTGTACATGGGATTCTCCAGGCAAGAATAGTGGAGTGGGATACCATGTCCTCCTCCAGGGGATCTTCCCGACCTAGGGATCAAACCCAGTCTTTATGTCTCCTCCATTGACAGGAGGGTTCTTCACCACTAGCACCATCTGGGAAGCCCAACATGTCTATAAAGAAAATTAAAAAATCAATATATGGATTCAGAGCTGAGGAAACTCCTGTGTGAATATAAAACACATTAACACTGTGTTCACAAAATGTAAGCCATACACAAGGACAGAGTCTTTTAACTCAGAGTCAAATATAGGTTGTTTCATTATTAATTTTATAAAAACCCATAAAAGTGAAAAGTATGCACCATTCTGTAATTAAAATTATCATTTGTAAAAGAGTATCAGAAAATCATTTACATTTTATAAGAATTAGTACATCATCACAAACTAGGACAAATCAAGACATGTTCCTTTCTGGTACAGTTGGATATTTACAAGATTAATCAAACAAAGTATCAATTTTCATTCTGAAGCATTTCTAAACCTGAGTCAACACGTATTCATTTGAAATTGCTTCTGGTTGGAGTAAGGAAAAGAAATAGTGTCCTGTTGTGGATTTTCTTTTTCTAATGAGGAGACTGATAAAGGCCAACCATGAGAGAAAAAAAGAGGATGTCTCGATTGTTTTCAGTGGTTGTTGCTGCCTTTACAATTTTGCTTCTATTGAGCTTGGAATAGAGAGAAAATGCTTAAATATGTAGTATTTGATGCAGCTGTATTAACTCCTATGATACGATTGTACTTATATTCAATCAGAAGAGCAGCTTTCATGCTCTGAGGTTCTTACACAGCCACACTGACTTAGCAAGAGAGGAGATGACCTCAAGAACCAGGGATGAGCTGAAAGCCCAAAGGATGTACAGAAAAGTAGCTAGGATGGGAGTCTGTAAAAAGCAAGCAGAAAACTGGAAAAACACGGGCTGGGGAAGTCACATTTTGGCTAATACAGTCTCAAATTACTGAGACTGAACTTTGAAAGGAGTGGTGCCTCCACATGACAGAGGAGCAGACAGGTGAGGTCCTGACACGGATAAAGCCTTAGAGAAAACTGGAGTCAAATAAATGGTTATAAATAGAAATAGAAGGTAAAAAATGAGACTTCTTTAGCCAAGGAAGCCAGACCATGAGGAAGACTTAAAGTTTCACAGTTGAGAGTAAGAGAAAATGTGAGAAAATATAGGAAGGCCCACTGCTCCTCAATACAGGGAGAACCAAGGAGGAAATAAAATGTGCTGGAGGGATGTCCCTGGTGGTCCTGTGGTTGAGACTTGGTGTTTTCAAAGCAGGGGGTGCAGGTTTGATCCCTGGAGCCGGAGCTACAGTTCTGCATGTCATGAGGCCAAAAAACCAAAACATAAAACAGAAACAATATTGTAACAAACTCAATGAAGACTTTAAAAATGGTCCACATTAAAAAAAAATGCACTGAAATCCTACTGATTGTGAAAATTCACAAATAACAATTTGTCTCTCATGCAAGGCTACTTGAGGTTTTCCCATTACATATAGTGGCCATATGGGTTACTTCAGATCAGATCAGATCAGATCAGTCGCTCAGTCGTGTCCAACTCTTTGCGATCCCATGAATCGCAGCACGCCAGGCCTCCCTGTCCATCACCAACTCCCGGAGGTCACTCAGACTCATATCCATCGAGTCAGTGATGCCATCCAGCCATCTCATCCTCTGTCGTCCCCTTCTCCTCTTGCCCTCAATCCCTCCCAGCATCAGAGTCTTCTCCAATGAGTCAACTCTTTGCATGAGGTGGCTAAAGTACTGGAGTTTCAGCTTTAACATCATTCCTTCCAAAGAAATCCCAGGGCTGATCTCCTTCAGAATGGACTGGTTGGATCTTCTTGCAGTCCAAGGGACTTTCAAGAGTCTTCTCCAACACCACAGTTCAAAAGCATCAATTCTTCAGCACTCAGCCTTCTTCACAGTCCAGCTCTCACATCCATACATGACCACAGGAAAAACCATAGCCTTGACTAAGCGAACCTTTGTTGGCAAAGTAATGACTCTGCTTTTGAATATGTGATCTAGGTTGGTCATAACTTTCCTTCTAAGGAGTAAGCGTCTTTTAATTTCATGGCTGCATTCACCATTTTTAGTGATTTTGGAGCCCAGAAAAATAAAGTCTGACACTGTTTCCACTGTTTCCCCATCTATTTCTCATGAAGTGATGGGACTGGATGCCACGATCTTCGTTTTCTGAATGTTGAGCTTTAAGCCAACTTTTTCACTTCGTTTCAATCAATTGTTTGTCTTAAAAAGTGATTGTCTTTTTAGTTCTTTCTACATGACCTCTGCACAGGTCAAGGGGTGAACACCATTTTGGGGGGTAAAGCAACTGGCATTTCACAACTCTTATGAAATTCCCTCTGGGAGGCTGGGAATACCTCTATGACAGGCACACGCAGTTCTAGTTTGGCTGTTGAGAGTAAGGTGACTGTATCCCATAAAGAAAAAGGACTGTTTATCCTCTCTTTAATCCTGTTTGAAATATGTCATTAAAATCAAACAAACGACAAATAGAAACAACAATCAAACAAAACCAGATAATAGTTGCTTCAGAATGAAGAGACCTAAAACACTTCCTAATCTAACCTTCCTCCCAGGAGGAAACTGTTCCCAGTCTTCCTCCCAGGCCGTGTGCTGGTCTTCTTCCTTCTGGCTTGGGCAGTTCACCTCTCTCTAAGAGAATTTTCATAGCTTAGTTTCAACATGACCAGGTCCTAGAAACTGTCTTTGTGGGAAGCTGCAAAAGCATAATGATGAAACGCCAAGAATGAAGTGTCAGATCTCATTATGAACCTTCAGTTTCGTATTCGACTCTCAATCTGGCAAACATGTTACACGAATACAGCTGAAACAGAGTCTGCAATACCTAAGAAAAAAAAGGAAATCGTTGGTACTACTCTATTTTTTCTTTACATGCTGTTTTTTTTTTTACTAACGTGAATGAGTTTATTATGCACCACTATGATTTAACCCTTCATCACTAATTTTTTAAATTTATTTTTAATTGAAGGATAATTGCTTTACAATATTGCTGGTTTCTTTCACACATCAACATGAATCAGCTATAGGTCTACATGTGTCTCTTCCCTCTTGACCATTCCTCCCACCTCCCACTGCTCTAGGTTTTTACAGAGCCCGGGTTTGAGTTCCCTGACTGATACAGCAAATTCCCATTGACTATCTATTTAACATATGGTAGTGTATATGTTTCCATGCTACTCTCTCCATTTAAAAAATAAGCAATGCTCCACTAATTCTCATGTCATCCTTGCACAGGGGCCATGCTAATCTTCTCTGTATCGTTCCAATTTTAGTAAACGTGCTGCTAAAGTGAGCACTACATGTCTTTTAAATATTAAAACAGTTTTGATTTGGGTTCAGAAAGTTAATATCTACCAAGAAAACAGCTTACTGGTTCTAGTTACCTGTCCATATAAACATAGCAACCTCAAAAGTAGATATCAGCAGAGATACTTAGTTTTTATTTCAAGAAGCTATTAAAAAAACTCAAAACAACTTATTAACTGAACAGATGAATGTACCTGAAATATGGAATGCACTCATATATACTTTAGAGGCAATACAATAATTTATAGGATTATTTTAAATATAACTTAAAACCTTTAAATTCTAAGACTTGAACTTTAACAAAATTTCAATCAGTCACAAGTGTGCTATGCTTCCTTAGCATGAAAGAGCACAGATCACAATGCCATGGTGGAAACAATGAAACATCCTATTTAAGGACTGGATTTGTCTGTGATTAGCTGTGTCTCTAAAATTTCTTGGGGCCACAGAATTGCTACTTGCCTTCCGTGGTTATTCATGAGAGTAATGTGATCCTATCAGGGATTTAACTTTCAGGAAATACTTTCGGAAAGGATGTGGGCTCCTATATAATGACTAACCAGGCAGGGTGTGCAGACTTAATTGGGGAACAGAAACAAATGATTCCAACCACCCTTTGTAGCTGGGGGCTGGGAGAAATGGGGGCAGGGTACAGAGTCGTGATCGAGGTGAAGATGAACCAGTGTTTGGATCATGTTCCTAGAACTCTCCTTCTAGAGTTTTAACAGCAGCCGCCACCTCAGCCCAGATGCAGGCACCGTACTCCACAGTCGGAGATAAACTGGAGGTGGCAAGGGTTCAGGAACCACATCATCAGCCTTCTACCTGCAAAGCCCCTCAGGGATGCTGAAAGGAGAGGCGTGGCTGGGGTCTGGTGCTCGGGCTGCAACACTCCAGTTACCAGTGGAACAATGGAGCTGTTGTGACTGCTGTTGCTGCTGCTAAGTCACATCAGTCGTGTCCGACTCTGTGTGACCCCCATAGACGGCAGCCCACCAGGCTCCACCATCCCTGGGATTCTCCAGGCAAGAACAATGGAGTGGGTTGCCATTTCCTTCTCCAATGCATGGAAGTGAAAAGTGAAAGTGAAGTCGCTCAGTCGTGTCCGACTTTTAGCGACCCCATGGACTGCAGCCTAACAGGCTCCTCCGTCCATGGGATTTTCCAAGCAAGAGTACTGGAGTGGGGTGCCATTGCCTTCTCCGTGACTAGGTAAATCAAAATATAAGCTCTCAGGGACTTCGCTGGTGGTCCAGTGGTTAAGAATACACCCTTGCAATGCAGAGGGTTTCAGTTCAATTCCTGGTTGGGGAGCCAAGATCCCATAGGCTGTGGAGCAACTGAGTGTGCATGTCTGAACTACTGAGCCAGTCTGCTCTGCAACTAGAGAAGCTACCACGTGCTACAGCAAGACAAAGCCCACAGGCTGAATAGAAGACCCAGCACAGCCAAAGTAACATATCTATCTATCTATCTATATATATATAAAAGAAGAAGCAAAAAATATATATGCTCTCAAAATTTTCCTTAACTCTCTATCTCTATTTTTTTTTTTAAACTCAGAATTTATTGAAAGAACTTCAGTAAACTGTTCCTCAGCTAAAAACTCTATTTGGTCCTATTCAAGAGGATTGGCTTAAATTAGCATATTTGTTTCATTGCTCCAATTTCTCTGTGCAAATACTGCACTTTGAACTAGAGAACTGTGCTCCAGCTATGGGCAATAGACCACTGTTTCATATTTAACCACTTCAGTAGCAATGCCAAATCAATTATAAAAACATCTAAAAATGACTCTTTATCATTTTATCATAAATATCACAACCTGGGGCGTACCACAACTTTTTAAAGTTGTATATTTGTTAGAACTAATGAGAAATTAAATAACTGCTCTCATACATAATATAGTTTGGATCCACTCAATTCAGAAAACTTGCTGATTTTCCAGATCAAAAGTTTTTGAACAGGGTTTGAATATAGATTTTTAGAGTACATTTAAAATACTTAAATAGCTACTTTAATTTGCTGTTCTTTAACAAAAATGTTATTATTCAACAAAAGAGTGTGTCTGGTATTTTCTTAAGCCTCTCAATTCCAGGGAACAGAATATTTTGCTAGAATTTTATAGGTGGCAAGAGGTATATTAAATCTGAAACAACACTAATGCTCAGATTTTCACTCAGTTTGATACAAAGAAAAAGTGATTCTTGATAATCCTAAGGTAGGCACTATAATACATTAAATAATGGGCAGTCATATAGTTATAGAAAGCAAATTTGGAAATTTTTGGAGAAGTTCAGCTTCTTAAGTGGGTTTTTGGAAGTAGTTAACTTTGGTAAATTATTGCTATATCTTATAATGTTCTGCTCATTACATTGGTTTTTACTACAGTCCCTCTTAAAAACATGAATATGTGCAGTAGTGTCTTGTTTAAAAAAATACTATTTTATTTTTATCAATTAGTTGAAGGATGACCATTATTACTGTAACAGTGGTTTGAAAACCCTGGATACACACTATGGATGGGACAGGCTTATAATTTTAATCTATTCAGTCTCTTTCTTGACATTGAGCCAGGAATTTTCAATATCAGTTCAAGACTCACCGCAAATATTTCCTCCCATTTTCACACGGACATAGCCATCGATGCCCCATGAAGTTCCCCAGGAGTTCCGTACAATCCAGTATGGGATACTTCCTACAAAATATAAATCAGACCCTGGAGAACAAAGCTGTGGTGAAAGAATGTTCATTTAAAGCTCAGGTGGCACAGTGGTAAAGAAGCTGCCTGCCAATGCAGGAGATGTAGGAGACGTGGGTTCGATCCCTGAATCAGGAAGATCCCCTGGAGGAGAAAATGGCAACCCACTCCGGTATTCTTGCCTGGGAAATCTCATGGACAGAGGAGCCTGGTGGGCTATAGTCCATGGGGTCTCAAACAGTCAGACATGACTGAACACTTCCTGAAAAGTAGAGTGGTTTTAAGAAAACAAATAAACAACAACAACAAAAACTAACAAAATGCTAACAAACTAGCCAAGTAAACTGGGCTGTACTACTGTCACACTGCAATCAATAGAAAAGGGGTTTGAATTCATTTTGCTTGTTACATTTACTGCATAAAATGAAAACACACATATATACACATTTCCAAGCAATTTGAAAAAAGGAAAGGAAAAGAACTGTTAGATAAGTATGATGAAGTAATAAGCACTTCTCTTTTCCCAGAAATTATCCTAAACATTGCAGATGGAGAATGTCCAATATTTAGATCAAGAATTTAGTGTCATTTTAACACGACATCTACCAAAAATTGATCAGGGGATCTGCAGGGCATGTATACCTGGAAGTTTAGGGCAAAGTTGTAAAGCTCATGAGAACATAGATGTAAGAGGACCAAGGTTCAGCATTTTAAAGGATGGAATCACGTGTCAAGTTGGAGTTCAAGCTGCAAAGCAATCAGTCACGTCTCACCAGCACTCACCTGTTTTATCAAAGCCAGTTACAAGGACGGCGTGATTCGATTCTCCACTGGAGCAGTGATGCTGTATAATGCCTCCCAGGTAATCTTGCCAGCTCATGGCATCTACCACCACTATCAGAGGTCCCAAGGCAACAAGTGCTTTTGCCATTTTGTCTTCTTGGCCACTATCAAAAGAAAAAAAAAATTTTGTTTAAGAAGTTTAGTTTCCAAGGTAAAAATATTTTACAAAAGTGATGTATTTAATCTGTGTATGGCAAGGAGTAGGTTTGGTAGCAATTATCAAGTTCTAAACAATGGAGGCTGTAAGAAGTCTGGAAGACTGGCAGTCCAGGAGCGCTATGGGGCTCCAGGATACCAGGATCTGGGTTCTTCTTATATGAGGCTTCCATTCCCAAGATCACTTCACAATCCAAGAAGGCTGCTAGAGTGCCAGCCATTTCACTTGTATTTCAGACAGTAAGAAGTAGAAAGGGGAAGTGCAATGTTCCTGTTGAGATCCCAGAAGTGATCACACATTCTGCACACATCTGCATGGGTCTCATTGGCTAGATGTCAGTCCTACGGCCAAGGTTAGTTTTAAGGAAGATGGGAAATTAAATTTTATAGTTGGGTGACAAAGTACCACGCTGAAATATATGGATTCTCTTAATAAGGAGAGTGGAAAGCAGGGATGTGGTGATATCCCATCACCTCTGCCACACCAAGTAAAAATCAAAAGAACAGACAGCCTAGGTTAGTGAATATCAAATAAAGAAAACTACAGAAAAGAGTTACCCAAAAGTGTGGGGGGCGGGGAGTGTAGATATAGGGCAGGAGGGATGTTAAGATGCCAGGAGAACTAGGGCCGGACTGGGAAGACTGCAGGGCACGCAGTTCTGTTTTCCCACCTGGACCCACATTGATAAAGTCTGATGTTATATAACATGCAGCCTTCACCAATCTTAAAAGTACATAATTAAACCATTAATTGTATTTTTAAAGGTCAGCTTTGTGGGTGCAGGACACTGAAACCAAGTTACCGATATTTCGGCCCATTAAGATAGCGTTTGATAGTTTATTGCTGTTGCAAAGCATGGTGGATTAGTGGCTAGAAAGAGTAGATAAGCCCTCATCCTGCCAGCTGGAGACCAGTTTCTATCAAGGGGATATTGTGTCTAAAGATGAGGGAAAAATATGAGTGCCTACCAATGCGATTTGCTGAAATAGAAACCACAAGTTCATTGTAAACAATCACTCACATTTTCCGTTAAGGAGACAATGTTTTTGGAGATTTACAAGCAGGCATTTCTAATTTTTGCTGCTGTAAAAATAATTGATTTTCATTAAAGAGAGTCAAAATTATAAAATTCTGGAGGAGAACATGATAGGGTATGGGCTTTGAGGTTCCACAGAGTTGGTTCAAATTCCAGTTCCATGCCACAGCCACCGCACCCACCTTCAGAATCAACATAAAAGGTACAATTATAGGCATAGATTTCATAGCCTGCCTATGAAAACCCACAAATCATACCCCAGGTTTACAATAAGCATTGTGTCCTTCCCTTGTTTCTAAGTTATCTAATAAACTAGTTTTCCTCAGCACAGGTTTTAGTGTATAATGTCTGTTTTCTTTAAATTTGCGGAATGTTTTCTAATGCAACTGTGACAAACATGATAATCTCCATATTAACCAGAAGACAACTGCCTCCACCTTTTAGAGATAACAAAAGCTATCCAGTAAATTATTCCAGTAAAATCAAAAATCATTTTACAGAGATGGTGTGAGGGAAGGAGAAGGATGAAAGAGAGAAGTTCGAGGGAATTGCAGAAGGTGGTGAACACTATGGGGTCATGGAAACAGTTTAGTTATGATCTCTGCTTGAGGGAGGACCAGGAAAAAGATTTCATAGTTGCTGGAAACAGGAGATAGGAGGGCACCCGAGGTCTAGACCAGCAGGGAAAGGCTCCAGGGAAAGGCTCCAGGGAAAGGCTCCATTTAGCCCCAGAACTGCTGTCGCTCATCTTTCAGAAAGGTATGGGCCAGAAACAAGTTACAGTATATTCCAAAAATATCTTTATTTTCATTTTAGCCCAATATGGAACTACTATCATATTATCAAACTTTGTTCCATGAGCTTACTATTACTTTCGCAGATCAGTATGAGACAAATCCTGCAGTCTTTAAGAATTCTCCTATACGTTACTGTCATAAAGATTTGGTGATTAGGGTGAGTCTTAGCTGTTACAGACCCTTGATGAGCACATGGATTTACACTTCATCTTCCCTATGGCATCCTAGTTTTTCTGTCCATAGTTATACGTGATAGGTTCTTTCCTTTTTTTTTAATTTAGTCATGTTCATATTCTAGTTTGGCTTCTGAAATGTTTTTCCTGAGGTCTGATGAGCAAAAATGCAGGATGCAGCCTGTGTATGAATGATCATTCTGCTTTAAGGCTAGATTATGCTTTTTGGATTCAGAAGGATTTTTTATGTAAATATATATTTTCAGAGTTAGCAGACAATTTTGTGAACTTTTTGGCTAATAGCTATGATCTGGGCTGGTGTTGTGTTGTCTGGGAGTACTAAAAAACTAAGAGAGCATGATGATAAAAATAGAGGTCAGGGGAAACTTCCGGGAGATGATGTACACCAACACGGGTGGGGCATCATTTTTGACATGCATATTCTGCCCATCTCCGGAGGTCCTGGTAGGACTGAGGGCCAGGTTACCCCCAGGACTAACTTGTTTCCTGAGGAGACGGCTCTCTGGTTCTGCTTCACACCCTAGTCCTCCCAGCTTCCTGAGATTACTTTCTGTGTGTCTGTCTCACGTGGACCTGCTGTTCTTTGCTTCTGTCTCAGACTTTCCAACTTCCTGCCTGGCAATGCCATTCTTTCAGTCTTTCAGGGCAAAAATCCTAGAGTCCTCCCTGACATTCTCCTCTCTCACCCTCACAAATATTCCTCAATACGCCCTGTGGGGCTTTATTCTCCATCCCATCTAAAACATCTAAGATCATTCTTTCAACACTGCCCCAAGATCATCCCCTGACAACCTCTGTCACCTCACCCCCTACAGTCTAGTGTGTCTCTCCATGACATGACACGACACGACAGGACAGAACAGTCACAGTGGCTTCCTCACTGATCTACAGCTATGCCAGATCTGTGTCTGCCACAGGGCCTTTGCACATACAATCCCTTCTGCCAGAAGCTGTGTTTCCCCAGGTACCTGCAGGGTTAAGTCTTCACTAAATGTTACATCCTCCAGGAACCCCTTCCTGAGACTGCAACCCCCTACCCCTGTTGTTTTCTCTTTACCTCATGGCTGTTTAGTTCTCTTTAAAGCCATTTCATCTAGCGGACCATTCATATTTTTATTTCTTTGGTTTACTGCTTGTCTCTATCACTAAAATATAGTCCAGAGGGCAGAGCTTTTGTCCACTGTGTTCACTGCCAAATCCCCAGAACCTGAAACAGGGTTCAGTAAATATCTGAATGAATGAATAAATCAAAGGAAGGTATTCTTGCAGACAGAGTCTAATGTGGTTAGCTTGGCGCTGTGTTCTTAGAGTTTAATATTCTGTGTGATGGGGGCTGGGTTTTCACAGCGGCCTCTGCCTTCTGATCCAAGGACAGATGAATCTTGCAGTCACCTTCACTTTGTCTCTCTCTCTCTAAAGTAGACCAATGCCCATTATTCTTTTATTTCTTCCTAACTTTCTCAATCTGCTCCTTGTGAGAAGGGATGCCTTGAGTTCTCTCTGATCACACTGTGAACCTCAGGAGGTTCCTATGGACACACTCACCTTAGACTCTCCAGGAGCTGGCAGCATAGGGGCTCATTTAGAAAGTATGCGATCTTCACTCTCAAGGGAGGTGGGGACCACTGTGCTCAGGGGCCCTGCCCGTTTATCATGATTCTGTGCATCCTGCCCTTGGGGACTGAGCTGTCAGGTGACAGTTGCTCTGGTCAGGAACTGAAGGGACGGTCAGCCCGTCCTCAGACACATGGTTGCTGGTGTGGGTTCCACTTTGTCCAAGGATACAGAGTCACTCATGATTCCTTTCAGATTCCATGGGGACATGCCGTCTAGACCCAGAGATGCTTTTATATTCAGTAAGTAGTAGACCAGTCTGCTACCTAAGCCAAATTTAATTTTTTTTTGCTTTCTCTGTTTCAAAAGCCTGTGAAAAGCTTCCTTCATACTTCTAAAAAATGAGTTGGATCATTCTGTTTCTCATTCCTGAGCACCTATTTTGCACTAAATAAAACAGTCATAATGGGTCTTTAGCTGGCTTTGAGTGCCATATGTTTTTAAAGCATTTTTAAATGATTGTTTCCCCTGAACCCACCCCAGGTCATCACGCCCTTCCCATTCCCACACAAGTCCCTTCCTCACCACCCCCACATCCCATCACGCCTGCAGGATGAGCTCGTCATCTGCCTCATTATATACTCTGTCCACTTGCCTCTAATAGGAAAACTTCATTTTATATCTTTCTTACAGTCGATGACTTGAACAATGTAGGGAACAGAGAGGGGGTTCAAAAATGCTTATTGGTAAGTAAGACTGCTTGACATTAGCTTCAGACTCTACAGAAAGCAAGTTTTTATTATTATTATTAATTCAAGAGTAAGACTGAAATGCGCTAAGGGTAATTGTGACACTGAAACTTGGTAGGAGGTGCTAAGTATCAATTATACCTTCAAATGAATTTTAAATGTGTTGATTTAATTGCATTATTTCTGTTGGTGGAGACATGGAAAAAAAGCAGATAATATTTAAGAAACAACATCCATAGACCTCCATGGTGACTGCCAATTCATCTCTCTAATAAAAGTGTTAGTCGCTCAGTTGTGTCTGATTCTTTGTGACTCTATGGACTGTAGCCCACCAAACTCCTCTGTCCATGGAATTCTCTAGGCAAGAATACTGGAGTGGGTGGCCATTCCCTTTCCAGGGCATCTTCCCCACTCAGAGGTGGAACCCTGGTCTCCTGTATTGCATGGGTATTCTTTATCTGAGCCACCAGGAAATCAAGTGTATTTTAAAACAATTAAAACTATGCAGTAATGCTGCCAATCAACTTATTAATTCCAAGTAGTCAATAGATAATAACTTAAGAAACATAGAGAAAACCACAAGAGAAGAAGACATTTACCTGAAGTCATATGCAGAATAACCTTTGATTGAAGATCCAGAATGCGAGTCGGAAAAGTAACGGCAGAGGCCATTCTGGGCTTGAAATGGGTATTCTGAATCTCTCACCAGCTTGACTTGCAGCTGAAAGAAAATCATTGATCTATGTGTGACATAGATCAAACAGAACTTACTACAAGGAGTCTAAGATTCCACTTGGTCACAGGTCATTATCTAGGAATTCTTTGAGTTATGAAAATCTTAGGTTAAAACTTTAAGTGTTTTCTATGGACAGCCTAGGTAATTCAACTCTGTTTGTCTTTTGCTCCTGTTTTCTCTATATCTCCAGTTCCTGGAACTTCCACTGATTTGATAATAAAGTCTGGTCATCTTTCTCCTGAAGGTTCAAGAGCATAAACATCTTCCTTCTGCAGCTCTGGCTCCAGGTTATCAAGCCTTTGGGGTTGTGCATTATGCTCACAAGCAACCTTCCATCCACTCTCTGGGCCATTCATCTGGCGGTGACTCCAGAAACAGCAAACGAAGAAGAGAGGGATGCTCAACTTTGGGAACTCTGTCTTGGCAGCTTTTCACAGTACACAGCAGCACCTTCATTGCTGGCTTCACGCCACTGCTGCTGGACCAGGACAGTGTCAGAGGGTGTGTGCTGGGGGTGGGGGGAGGTGGGGAGAGGACCAGGGTGCTGCCCATCTCAGCTACTGACCTGGCAACAGGGTCTCACCTCCCAGGGCTCAGTTCTGCAGCTACACAGAGGCACCCAACCAGCTGACCTCTGCTGCTGCTGCTGCTGCTAAGTCGCTTCAGTCGTGTCCGACTCTGTGCGACCCCATAGACGGAAGCCCACCAGGCTCCCCGGTCCCTGGGATTCTCCAGGCAAGAACACTGGAGTGGGTTGCCATTTCCTTCTCCAATGCATGAAAGTGAAAAGTGAAAGTGAAGTCGCTCAGTCGTGTCTGACTCTTAGCTACCCCATGGACTACAGCCTACCAGGCTCCTCCATCCATGGGATTTTCCAGGCAAGAGTACTGGAGTGGGGTGCCATTGCCTCCTCCAAGCTGACGTCTAATCCCCTTTTAACCTGGGCATTTAGAAGTTCTATGCAAATGAATAACCATACTCTGTCATCTTTAAAAAAAGATGGGTCATCTGCAAAAAAAGCAATTACCAAGTAAAATGAGGGAGTAAACATAAATATTTTTCTGAACACAGATTGCAGGTAAGATTTTACACATTTTGGTATCTCTCTTGATGGCTGACCTGCTGCTGCTGCTCCTAAGTTGCTTCAGTCGTGTCCGACTCTGAACGACCCCATAGACAGAAGCCCACTAGGCTCCCATGTCCCTGGGATTCTCCAGGCAAGAACACTGAGGTGGGTTGCCATTTCCTTCTCCAATGCATGAAAGTGAAAAGTGAAAGTGAAGTCACTCAGTCGTGTCCGACTCTGAGCGACCCCATGGACTGCAGCACCAGGCTCCTCCATCCATGGGATTTTCCAGGCAAGAGTACTGGAGTGGGTTGCCATTGGCTTCTCCGATGGCTGACCTACACAGAAGCAATTCTTATTTTTTGGCTTAAACAACTGACCTTTATTTTCACACAGTTGTGGACACTGGAAGTTCAAGGTCAAGGTGCCAGCAGGGTCAGTGTCTGGTGAGAACTTTGTCTTTGAGGTGCAGACGGCCACCTTGTCACCGTGTCCTCCCTCACATGGGAGACAGAGACCCTGCCCTCTTCATTCTCTTCTGTCACAGTCCTATCAAATTAGGGCCCCAGGCTGATGATCTCGTGTGTGCGTGCTAAGTTGTTTCAGTCGTGTCCAACTCTGTGATGCTATGAACCATGGCCAGCAAGGTTCCTCTGTCCATGAGATTCTCCAGGCAAGAATACTGGAGTGGGTTGTCATTTCCTCCAGGGGATCTTCCCAACCTATGTATCGAACCCACATCTCCTGTGTCTCCTGCATTGCAGGAGGATTCTTTACTGTTAAACCATCAAGGAAGCCCCTTATGACCTCATTTAACCTCAATAACCTCCTAAAGACCCCCTTTCTAGATATATATATATAGTCAGATATATGGGAAATCTTTGGATTAATTCAAGCTCTGGTTAGCTACATTTCCAAACTTGAAAATATTTAGTAAATGACAGACTGAACGCACAGTAAACAAGCAGCTTAGAAGACTGCAGAGCCACTCACCTTATTGAGCCAGTACAAAGCGCTGAGCGGGGATCCTCCATTGCAGCCATAGTTGCTGTAAGAACAGTCTATCACCTGCTGAACACTCAGCACCTCCAAGGGCTGCCCTTTTATCGCACACACAGACTCCACTGCACCTACCACACTGAAAGCCCAGCATCCACCACACTGAGATAGAATGATGATAGAAACAGAGATAGAATGATATTTGTTATCTAACAATGTGCAAATCACGTCTGTTGACATCTCTGACAACACAAATGATGAAATCATGTGAGCAGAATCTGGAGGCCTACAGAATATAAATGCCAATCCTGTTGATTTTCAATTAAATTCTCTTATAAGCATCAAAATATACTATTTATTAAAGGTAAGTTGGTAGTATCACTATTGCAAGTTAGACACTGCAAAATAAAAGTGATTACTTATAGGATGGATAAACAACAAGTTCCTCCTGTACAATACATGGAACTATATTCAATATCCTGTGATAAACCATCATGGAAAAAATATGAAAAAGTGTGTGTGTGCTTCTCCCCTGACACTCTGCTCTGCCCTCCAACACCTCCCCTCCAAGGGCAGAAGGCAGGGAAAAGGTGAGCAGAGCAGGGGTGCATGGTATATATTTGTTCTCATTAACAGATAAGCACAGGACCTGGATGAATGACTTGTTAGCCCATCAGGATTATGAACGCACAGGTAATGTCCTAATTATAGGAACCCACAGTAATCATTCCTCATTGAAATACTAACAATCTTTCTGACTCTGGGTCTCTTAACTTGCTTTTATTGGCTAAACTAGGACAAAGGAATGAAAGGGAATGGAATCAAGAATTTCACATAAGAGAGAAGAATCGCAGGAAAGGCAGAGATGAGAGTGGGATTTGAAACCGGGTGGATCCATCTTAATCCTGGGACAAGGTGCTGCAGGCGGAGAAGGCAATGGCAACCCACTCCAGTACTCTTGCCTGGAAAATCCCATGGACAGAGGAGCCCGGTGGGCTGTAGTCCATGGGGTCATGAAGAGTCGGACACAACTGAGCGACTTCATTTTCACTTTCATGCATTGGAGAAGGAAATGGCAACCCACTCCAATGTTCTTGCCTGAAGAATCCCAGGGATGGCGGAGCCTGGTGGGCTGCCATCTATGGGGTTGCACAGAGTCAGACACGACCGAAGCGACTTAGCAGCAGCAGCAGCAGGTGCTGCAGGAAAGAGAGGAAGGGCAGCTGGTGGTCCTTGTGGAGTGAAGTTCTGAGGGATCTCATGTGGCCTTATCTACATCTCTAGCTCCAGGGCATGTGGAGAGTACAGCATTCACTAAGGGATGCTACTGTAGGCTCTGCACCCCTTGAGAAAGGTAAATGCAGGTTGCTTCAGGTCACCCACCTACTGCTGGCCCAAGAGGGTGGTGGCTGCTCCAAAACATCTTTCCTTTAGTACAAAGATTCCTAAACAAAAGTTCTACTTTAAGACACCATAAGCACCTCCTGGATAGACTGGGTTTCAGATTGCATCACTCTTCATTAGAATCCAGTAATAAAGCACATAATATGGTGGTAATTTCAATCCACAACAACACATACAGAATCTGAGAAACAAAAAGGATCTCATCTTAATGAGATGGTCACTGGGGAACTGTTGGATGCAAAATGCTGGCCTTACAAGAGGATGCTGAGTGACCTGTTGAGGTTCCCATTGCAGACACACAGACCGCATCCCTGTAGGGATCAACTTTTCCTGGTGAGCTGCCATCCCTGTGCCTGGCAGGGGTGCAGGGCACACGCACCTGTTCTCAAATGTTTGCTGGCAAGATGGCTCACTGTGGGCCATGAGCACCCCACCAGCATCTGGGGTTCTGCTTTCCTTCTGATTCCAGATATCTTCACAGGCACACTCAGGACTTCTGCAAGGTAAATGGCTGCATTTTTAAAATTTATCTTTTCATTGAATATAGTTGATTTACATGTAGTATTAATTTCTGCTATATAGCAAAGTGAGTCAGTTATATATAAAGACACACACACATTCTTTTTTCATATTCTTTTCTATTCTGGTTTATCACAGGGTATTGAATATAGTTTCCTGTGTTGTATAGTAGGACTTAGTTGTTTATCCATTTTATATGTAATAGTTTGCATGTGCTAACCCCAAACTCTCGCTACACCCCCTTACACCCCTCCTCCCTGGCAAGAGGAAGTCTGTTCTGTGTGTTGTGAGTCTGTTTCTGTTTCTAGATAAGTTCATTTGTGTCATATCTTAGATTCCACATATAAGTGATGTCACATGGTGGTTAATGGTTGTATTTACTGCAGGACTTACACATTTCTTTATCATCTAATACAGGTAAAACTGTGCTGTTACTTTTACTACTTTCTTTTTTTTTTTTAATGTGTCATGAATTTTTAGTGTGCAGTCTTAACCTCATTTCTCCTACAACCCCTTTAATTTTCATTTTATGATTTTGCACAGTTGGTAATTTCCAGGAACGTCTATGTCATATCAAAGCAGATCTGACAGCTTTTTTAAGGACCAGAGATAAAACGTGTGTGATTCTGCAGGGGTGGGGCGGGGGACAGGGTCTCTGAGGGAGCTCAAGGGATGGACCCAAGGGTTCAGGGAGGGACCAGACGCCTGATTTCAAGTTGTTTCCCTTTGGAGCTACTTAACTTGGTCAAGTTCACCTCCTTCAGCCTTCCACCCACTGTTCTGCAGAGTCCTGGGAACTGTGACACCAGGCAGCAGCCCTGACTCTGCGTGCTGAGTGGGGGCCAGGCAGGCAGGGAGGGACACCCGCAGAGCTCAGCCCCCGAGTGAAGCTGTGCCTAACAGCGCCTCCATCTCCAGGGTTGGGGGTGGTCCCCTGTTCTCATCATTTTGTGATGACTGAGGTGTGAATTTACCTACTGAAAGGATGGTTCCATCACAAGTTTGATTGAACTGGACCCCAAAAGTGACTCCCGTCCTAAAGTGATTAAAAAGAAAAAAGGAAAAACAAAAAACCTAAGACATACCGTCTTCTGGTTTCTCACTTGGGTGACGACATGCTTATCTCTCCAGTCAAATCTTAACGGCAAAGACAGGTTGGAGATGGACGTGTACTCTTCTGCCGGAAATCGGGGAAACCTGGAAGGGCTGCTTCTTAAATAAATAGCTGAAAACACATACATGATGAAAGGACAACCAACATTATATTACAGGGATTCCTTTCAGAGGGATGTTTCAACAGAAACAGTGGAGCTTCTGCTAAAGTCTGCCTTTTATTCTTTCCCATAATTGGAATGGAATAGACAAAAGCTATAGAAGATGAGAATTCTTCCAATAGGGCTGGGTTGTCACATGAAATGGTTTGACAGAATCAGGTCAATAAAAAATGAGTATAATTGACATCATCTGTTTGATCATAACCAAGGGGTTTTTGAACAGAAATAGCATAGAAAACTGGAGGAGGGATGAGTTGCTATTCCTCAGAGCCACAGGAAAATGTCTGCATTTATAGTATTTAGTTCTTAAGTGATTATTAGAAGAAAGTGGCCATAAACTTATTTCTCCGTCAGCACCAGGTACTTGCTTGACACTTTTAAGCATTTAATTACTGTTAACTATTACTCAGTTTACTTAACTTCATAACTGAAGATTCTCAAAAATTAAGGAAAAAAATTAAAATCAGGAAACTAATCAGCTAATAACCCCAGAGCCCATACCTTTAAACTCTTCAGGAAACAAATATGAAAACTGGTTTATTCCATAGACGGCAGTGGAGTTTTCAGGAGGAAATAAAGAATTCAAGTATCGCTGTCTATTAAGACTTTCCTAGGAGAAAAAAAAAAAATACTAATTTCTATCACCTATGTTAACTTTCTGGAGCAATGTGCATATAACTGACTTAGAAATAGTTTTCAGATGCAAAAGTAAAAGCTTGATTTATTTCCTGTTGTTCACAATGAAAGGTTATCTAAGATAATAGATTAGATTTATAAATGTTTTGTATTAAAAATACTATCTGACTTCAGGAATACTTTCTGAGGCTAGGAAAGGAATGTCTTATCCATTTATAATTCCTCTTTACCAAGTATTTTGAAAGCACTAAACATGCTTATTTAACATAGTGGAAAAAAGAAAATAAATTGCAAATAAATACCAGACACTAGTTGGAATTGTAACCAGTAAGTACTTACGTGATCTTTATCTTTGTCTTAGCACAATGAATGAAGCATGAAAAAAGGAATAAATAACTATGGATAAATCAGTGTGGCTCTATCTGGGCTTTACAGAGATCTCTATTTCATTTGGGTAAAAGGCTTGGGGAAAGAGATTCAATCCTGGAAATGTCCCAAGAAGATGGCTCCGTTTGTCTGTCTGAAGAGAAAATTAGATCCTTGTTTACAGATTCCTCCACTTTGAATTTTGTGATAAGTATGTTAGGCTCATCTTTTACACAAACAAGCTTCAATTTGCTAGTACTAACCAACTCTGAAAAGCAGAGACATTACTTTGCCAACAAAGGTCCATCTAGTCAAGACTATGGTTTTTCCAGCGGTCATATATGGATGTGAGAGTTGGACTGTGAAGAAAGCTGAGCGCCAAAGAATTGATGCTTTTGAACTGTGGTGTTGGAGAAGACTCTTGAGAGTCCCTGAGACTACAAGGAGATCCAACCAGTCCATTCTGAAGGAGATCAGCCCTGGGATTTCTTTGGAAGGAATGATGCTAAAGCTGAAACTCCAGTACTTTGGCCACCTCATGCGAAGAGTTGACTCATTGGAAAAGACTCTGATGCTGGGAGGGATTGGGGGCAGGAGGAGAAGGGGATGGCAGAGGATTAGACGGCTGGATGGCATCACCGACTCGATGGACGTGAGTTTGAGTGAACTCCAGGAGATGGTGATGGACAGGGAGGCCTGGTGTGCTGTGATTCATGGGTCACCAAGAGTCGGACATGACTGAGCGACTGAACTGAACTAAACTGAACCAACTCTGTGGAGTAAATACAACTTCAGGAGACCACCATTCATTAAGTTTCTATCTTCAGCTACTCTAAACTTGCTTGTTCACTTATATGTTATGGTGTGTCTGTCTCATAAACCTATAAGCAAAATGAGGGCCAGGCTGGTTTTATTCATCACTGTTTCTGCCTCACTGAGCACATGCCATGCACAAAACAGATGCTTAATTAGCACTTTTTGTTGAATAACACATAATTATATTTTATATACATCATGCCCTTGATAGCTCTAAGCTACGTTTTTTACATATGTATATATAATTATTTTTCAGACTGTTTTCCATTATGGGTTATTACAGGATAATGAGGGGAAGGCAATGGCACCCCACCCCAGTACTTTTGCCTGGAAAATCCCATGGACGGAAGATCCTGGTAGGCTCCAGTCCATGGGGTCGCTAAGAGTCGGACACGACTGAGCGACTTCACTTTCACTTTTCACTTTCATGCATTGGAGAAGGAAATGGCAACCCACTCCAGTGTTCTTGCCTGGAGAATCCCAGGGACGGGGGAGCCAGGTGGGCTGCCGTCTATGGGGTCGCACAGAGTCGGACACGACTGAAGCGACTTAGCAGCAGCAGCAACAGGATAATGAATATAGTTCCCTGTGCTATACAGTTGGGGAAGGCAATGGCACCAGTGTGTATCATTAATTCAAAATTCCTTATACCTCCCCCAACCCCATTACCCTTTGGAAACCATAAATTTGGTTCCTATGTCTATGAGTCTATTTCTGGCTTATATATAAGTTCATTTGTACCATTTTTTAGGTTTCATATATAAGTGATATGGGTATTTGTCTTTCAATGTTTGGCTTTCTTCACTTAGTATGACAATCTCTAGGGTCATTCTTATTGCTACAAATGGCACAAGCTGTTTATTTTTAAGCAAATTATTCCTGGGATTTATCATGATTGTATTTTCCTTATTGAGCACACGTGGAAACATTGCTAATCTATGAAATTATCAACAGTTATCGAGTTTCAGGCATTCAAAGATAATCTTGATGAAGCAAGGCTTTGAATTTAATTTGCGAAGATGTACACATCTAAAAATAGAACTAAACTACAAAGCGAGTGTGTGACAAGTATAAGCCAGTGACTGTAAACTGCTGAGCATTTCAAAGGGTTCCTTGGTCCTAAAGGCATCTCCTGGACTTCACTGTGAGTTGGAGGGATGATGGAGGTCCTGAGGGTGTAGGACCTTTATGGATGCACAGGAAAGTACATGGCAGCCACGAGGGTGGGCCTCACAGACAGACTGCAGCGAGGAGGCCAAGGTTCCCACAACCGGTTTGTGATTAATGCATCCCCACGGCTTCCTGACCCTGCCCTGGCCTGCAAGGTGTCCAGGGCACATCCCCCAGGCCCTTTCTCCCCCTTTTCTCAGCTTATAGTTTTGCTCTAGTCGGATGCTCTCCCTGAGCCCATCCTCTGCACTTTCTCAGTCCTGACTCCTCTGATAAAGAAAAAAGAAGAAAGACAAGACACATAAATCACCACTATTGAGTATGAAAGAAGGGCCACAAAGATGCTTCAGGCACTAGAAGAACTATATTTTGAGCACTTGAGGCCAACAAGTTTGATAACCTATGCAAAATGGACAACTCCCAAGGAAGACATACATCATCAAATCTGGATACAACAAAAATAGAGAATTTGAACAACTTTTTATCAACTAAAGTCATTAAATTCCTAACTGAAAATCATCCCACAAAGAAAACTCCAGGCCCAGATGGCTTCACTGGTGAATTCCATATAACTAAAAGAAATGCCAATACCAATTGTACACGCACATTCATGGGAACCCCTTGCAACTGGTTATATAAGGCCTGATTCCAAAACCAGACAAAAACACCTCATGGCAAGAGAAATATACACCAATAGCCCTCATGACTGTAGATGTAAAATCCTTAAAAAAAATCAGCAAATCAAATTCAAAAATTTATAAGACAATAGATCATGACCAAGTGAGGTTCATTAAAAGAGACTACATTGGTTTAGTATCTGAATATCAATCAACATAATATACCCTACTCATGGAATAAAAACAAGAAAACCATATGATATTTTCAATAGATGTGGAAAAAAGTACTTGACATAATTCATAATTCTTTCATAAGGACTCTCAGCAGCGAATGAAAGGAAACTTGATCAACCTGACAGAAGGAATTGATGAAATGCCTACTTTGACCAGAGGCCAACTTCTAACAGAATCCATTTGGGTCTTATTCCCCACTGAATCAATCAGAAAATCTAGATCATCTCATTATCAACTACAAATTGGCACCTGCCATAGGTGCTTGCCATCTTCCTCTACAAGGATTAAATCATGTGCCACTGCAGCTGCTGACCTTCAATACCCCCTGAAAGAAGTTCTGTATGAAGATCAGAAATGACATGCCCTGTGCTCAAGGAAAAGTTGGCAGTACAGCTCTTCAGATAGGTATCTTCAGGAGCTGATTTTATGAGCCCAATTCTTGCATCTCGTACATGATGACATCTGCTCCTCATGATTAGCAGAAACCTGCAAAAAATATGTGCTTGATTGCATGTACTCCCTTTTCACTAAAATTACATATATACTGAACTCCCCTGCTACCTCTTTGGAGCAGCTTCGCAGAGCTATCTAAGATGCAGTCTCCCATGCTATAGTTCTCATTTTGCCCCAAACAAAACTTAACTTGCTACTCTTATATTGTGCTTTTTTTTTTTTTTAAGTCAGCACATTATACATGTGTCAGTCGTGTCCGACTCTTTGCGACGCCATGGACTGTAGCCTACCAGGGTCCTCTGTCCATGGGATTCTCCAGGCAAGAGTACTGGAGTGGTTGCCATTTCCTTCTCCAGGGGATCTTCCCAACCCAGGGATCGAACCTGGGTCTCCTGCATTATGGGCAGACACTTTACCATCTGAGCCACCAGGGAAGCCCACATTATATATAGTAAATATTAAAGTACTAGATAAATAGATGGACAGATGAACAAATGAATGAATAAATTTTAAGCCAAGATTTCAAGTTTCTGGTATATTTTAATTTTGGCAGTATATGCATTAAGCTAGAACCATTAGAAATTAAGAAATTCAGTCTCTTACATCAATTTCACCCTCTTAATGTTTCAGTTAGATGAAAATTGTGGTTTAAAGTGTTCTGGATAAAGTTTATTTGGAGGAAATAATCCAGATCTTCAGGGGCTGTTAATAGCAAACGTCTGTGGCTCATTCTTTAGGATCATTCATCGTAAAATGATCTATTTAAAGAAATATGCCTCCAAGTATGCATAATTTAATTTTTTAAAAACTGGCACATGTATCATTAAGGTAAGCATTTTAAACGTGAAGCTTCTGAAATTTTAGGCAAAATCACATGTGCACTGGCATATAAACATTATTCTGAAGTGAGTACATACAACTATCATTGGTTCCCTTAATGGGTTTGTAGCCTGAAAGTCGGAGAAGGCAATGGCAAGCCACTCCAGTACTCTGGCCTAGAAAATCCCATAGATGGAGGAGCCTGGTGGGCTGCAGTCCATGGGGTCGCTACGAGTCGGACGTGACTGAGCGACTTCACTTTCACACAATGGAGAAGGCAATGGCAACCCACTCCAGTGTTCTTGCCTGGAGAATCCCAGGGACAGCAGAGCCTGGTAGGCTGCTGTCTATGGGGTCGCACAGAGTTGGACACGACTGAAGCGACTTAGCAGCAGCAGCAGCAGCCCAAAAGTGGTCAGGAGACCAGCTGCTCTTGGTCAAATAGGGAGCATGAGTAAGGGTCAGTGCACAGCTGGGTTCCAGCCTGAGGAACAGGCCAAAACAAGAGCAGGGGCTTCCTGAGCACCAGAAGCTTCTAAGGAGTGAAAAGGTGGGGGCTGGGTGCTGTTTCCCCCTTTCCCAGTCAGTTATCCTGAGAGGCATCCCATAATCATCCTAGGAGGGGCCTGGTCTTCACCCAACAGTGACTGAATGACAGTTTATGAGCAAGGATCACAGATGCCACCTAACTTCCACTCATGGAATATTCGAAGTGAATTTAGGAAAACAGGTAAGGCAGGGATGACAAAATCTTTCACCATGAACCTAAGACCGTGAAAAAAATACGAATCAATTAGACCCTTTCTCCAACTGTGTCAACAGTTGCAGTTCCCTGAATATCTTTCCACGCTATGTTTCAGGAGCCACTGTTCATCAATGCATTTGTAGACATTAGACCTCTTTGGTCTCCCTAAATAAGATATAAAGAGCCAAAAACTACAGCTCCTGGCCCTCCATATTTGTTTACTTTTCACCCTGAAACCTATTGGTTCTCCCTAGCACAACACAGAGAGTACTTTATAACTCTATTTTAATTTTTAAACCTTTTTAAAAACTTTAACTTGATTATGGAGCCAGGGAATTTTCTAGAATCAGTACGTAATTTACCCCAGATAGGTAAGCAGTGAATTTCAACTTAACCAATCCCTAATCTGACATATTGGAAAAGACTCTGATGCTGGGAGGGATGGATTGGGGGCAAGAGGAGAAGGGGATGACAGAGGATGAGATGGCTGGATGGCATCACTCACTCGATGGACGTTGAGTCTCAGTGAACTCCGGGAATTGGTGATGGACAGGGTGGCCTGGCGTGCTGTGATTCATGGGGTTGCAAAGAGTCGGACATGACTGAGCGACTGATCTGATCTGATCTGAATCTGACATAATTTTAAGGAGTAAAGTTTTCCAGACTTATACTGAGCATCAGTCACAACACATGTTAGTGTCTCTTATCGGGGCGGAGGGAGGCTTCTTAATGTTCAAGCAAGGCCCTTTGTACCTGCTCATGTCGTCTGCCCCATGTTCAAACAGCCATTGATGTTCAAACACAGTTTCCAGCAAGTGTGGAAAGGAGTCACCAACATCTCATGAAGTCAAGTCCCATGAGGGGCAATTGCTTTGGAAATTTTTCAGGCTCTCTCCACTCAAGATTTTTAAAATGTGCTGAGAATCTTTATCACTCTGCCCTCCTCCACCTAAAACAGAAATTCTATCTTCCAACAAGCACTCTTGTACTTGTGACACGAGCTAGCTGTATTTCCTAGCTGCCATTGTCTGGGTAGGGCCTCTAGTATGAGTAACTATATAATATGAACAAATGCACATATATTTATAAATTATACAAATAACACATATTTAAGATATATTCATTACTCTGGACTCCTTGTGATTCCAATCCCCAAATGTATTTTTGAGGAGGATGGCAGTGCTTTTATTTCTTCAGTCAATGAACACATCACCAGGATAGGTAGGTCTGATTATTTTCTCCCAAAGGGGTTTACTTTACCATCATATGTCACTAAGCTCAGGCAGGAAGAGAATATAGCACAAAAACTTTGTTCTCAAGCGATTATACCAGCTATACCAGATATATCTGATTTTACCAGATTATACCAGCTAGTTTTGAAAGCTAGAGCAGTAAGTAGGAGATAAAAAAATCTATCTTGGTTTGGGCAAAAATACAAATAGACTCAGGTGAGGTTGGCACTTCCCACCCACTGCGGCCCCAGGGGACCAGCAGGAGGGGTAGAAGGGAGCACAGCCTCAGAATCCCTGGCAAACCTCAAGAAAATACCAGGAAAAAGAATAAATACAACTCCAATAAGCAGCAGGATTATTGACCTCATACTTCCTGATTAGGAATAAACTTTGACAGCAAAATTAAACCATGATAATGACCTCTCACAATTTAAAACTATTAGATAGTATTGGATATTATTAATAGAACACACTGAGATCCACTCTAAATCATTCTCTCTTGCATCTTCCTTGGTTTCAGGAAAAACCTTACTGATACTCAGCTAACTGGTGTGCTCCTGAGTTTTAACGCTGGGGTGCCATCTGAGATTATGAAGCCTTTTCAAAATAATCTGAAAAGGAAATTAAACACTACTGCTGCTGCTGCTGCTAAATCGCTTCAGCTGTGTCCGACTCTGTGCGACCCCATAGATGGAAGCTCACCAGGCTCCCCTGTCCCTGGGATTCTCCAGGCAAGAATACTGGAGTAGGGTTGCCATTTCCTTCTCCAATGCATGAAAGTGAAAAGTGAAAGTGAAGTCGCTCAGTCGTGTCCAACTCTTAGCGACCCCATGGACTGGAGCCTACCAGGCACCTCCGTACATGGAATTTTCCAGGCAAAAGTACTGGGGTGGGGTGCCACTGCTTTCCCCATTAAACACTACACCCTTCTCTAAATCAGTCTCCACCAAGTTAGGTGAACTTGTAGGGTGTGCGCTAGTTCAAGGAGCCTGGGTTCAGGAAAATCATAAATGGGTAGGATTCCCTGAGCTCTGGATAAAATTCTGATTTGAGGAGGAGGTGATCAGTGTCCCCCTCCGGAAAACGGCCAGGTTTCTTCCGTCTACTTCTGATTCCAGTCCCTGAAATGCACAGTCTGGGGAAGCTGAGCGAACGCCCAAGGGCTGTGCCTTTCAATTAGGACCACCTTGGACATAATCAGTGGGCAACCTGGGACGTATCATATAAACCCTGAGGCACCCATCCTTCCTGGAGGACCAATCTGTGGGTCAGCATGCCCTGGGAAACCCTGGGACGGAGTCCGGGTCTGGAACCCGGGCGCGTCACCGGACTGAGTTCAGGCCGACCCCTGGGGATGGCGCTCGAGTGCCACCCCCCTCGCCCCCACCCCTGGAAAGGACGGCGCAGGTATTCTCTGGGGGTGCTCGCGTGGCCCCTCCAGCCCGCGGACAGGGGGGAGTGCTCGCGTGGAGCTCAGGTGCCCCCTCTCCCAGCTCGGGGACCAGACAGGGTAAGCGACCCCCGCGGGTGGCACTCGCGTGGCCCCTCAGCCCCAGAACAGGGCAGGACTTGAGGTTCTCCACCGCCCCCCCCCCCCACACACACACCCCCGCCCCTGTGTGGCGCTCAGGTGCCCCAGCCTCATTTCTCGCCCCGGAAAAAGACGGGGAGGTAACCCGCAGGGATTGGCCAGAGTAGCACCTCCGACTAGCCCAGCCTAGCCCCGGGCTGGAAAATACGGGAGACTCCAGGGTGTGGAGCTCAAGTGCTCCGCCCTCCGCCCCGGGACCGGAAGGGGCCGGCGACCCCGGGGGTGGGAGTGGGTGGGGCTCGCGCGGCCCCTCCGCCCCGCCCAGCCCGGGACTGGAAGCGCGGGAAGGGGTCCGCCGGCGTGCGCAGTACCCGGAAGGCGGCGGCCGGATGGCGGCCGAGCGGCGGGGTCAGGGCGGCGCTGGAGCCCCAGCAGCAGCAGAAGCAGCAGCAGCAGCAGAGCAGCCAGAGGCGCCTCAGCTCCATCCCGCGCTTCCTCTTCGGTTTCGAGCTCCTCCCTGCGGGTGGGTCCGGGGCGGGCCGCGGGGCTGAGACGGCGACGCCCCCTCGGTCCTGGCGGCTCTGAGCCCGGATGTCGGGTAGGCTGCAAACTCTAGGGTTCAAGCTATTTTCAGTGCTAGCACCTGGCCAGGACCGCGTGCCCTGGGGTAGTTTCACTTCTGCTACAAAAGAGCCTCTTCACGTGGAAGTGTGACAGTGCAGACAGCTGTGTGACCTGCACTTCCTGCGTCAAGTGGAAGTTTTATCTTTTTTCTTTTCCATCTCAGATGGAAGGATGTAGGCAACAGTGGAATCCAAAGGACTTTAATTCTGTTTCTGTTTGTGATGGGCCCTGACTTTAGGAACCCAATTCCAAAATGCTTGTGAATTTACACAGACATTCTTTCGGCAGGTGTTTATAATTGCGTCTCAAAACACACAGTTGTGAAAATAATACACCACGTTTTGATGATTTAGATCATAGCCAGTTCAAACTTTGGAAATCTGTTTCTGAAGGTAGCACTTCTTACATTTGTGTTGAAATTTAAATAAAGTATTTCAAACGCTTTGTAAGATGCCCAGTGCGTTTTAAGCGCTTGGTTTATCAGCTATTTTGTTTTTAAGGTAGTTTCTCCTCTCTTATTATCATTACACTGCTTTTCCCCTGTTCAGCTTAGTTCATAGTAACCCATCCTTAATATTTTCTTCTCTCTTTTATTTATCTTTTCAAGTCATTTCACTTCATATCAACTTAATCCTAGAGAATGGACCATAGACACAACAGAAGTAATGTTCAAATTAGTTAACATCCCAATCTGGCAGCATTTCAGGTTAAGGATTTTCTGGTGAAGGTGGAAGGTCCCCTTTAAGGATGAAGGTGGCTTTTTTTTTTTTTGCCCATTTCTATGCCTTCAAACCTTAAAAACCTAATTGTAGGAATGAGATCCCTAGGCATCGAAACTAACTCCTGACTTATGCTCTCCTGAATGTACACCATGCCTAGCCTGACCTGTTGATTCTTCTAGATAAAAAGAGGTAAGAATGAAGAATTCATCAGCTAAAGAGTGGCTCCCTTTCTACCCGGAACAGCCCCCTGAGCAGTCCTGCTGGTGGATCACATAGGCAAGATAACATCTGAAGAGTCAGCCTGCCTGCAGCAATGGAGGATCATGCAGAACCCACCCTCCTGCTTCCCTCACTCACTGAGACTCTCTGCTCCCATCCTTTTTCCCCTTGAAAACATACCATGACTGCTCAAAATCTTTGGAGTTCGTCTCAGGACATGAATCCACCTTCTCCCCAGATTACCGGCTTTTCTGATTAAAGCACCTTTCCTTTCTGTTCACACTTGCCTCTTGGCTTTTGAGCCGCGAGCAGCTGAGACCTGAGTTCAGTAGTGACAAGGAGACCAGGCCACTTGTAACGTGCATTGTCATCGGAGTCCTGGATGACTTTTGGAAGGGCACAGATTTGTTTCTCAAATTTAAAGTGCACATTGAATGCAAATTCTAATGCAGGATTTCTGGAGTGGGTCCCGATTCTGCTTTTCTAACCATCTCCTGGGCCTGCTGCTGGTGGCATCAGGGTTCCCATTTGGAACAGCAAGCAGTGTACCAAACTTGCTGCTGTTCCTCTGCTCCCCTAACTCAGGAAGGACATGGGGAGAAGGCTGGGGTCTCTTCCCCAGGGAAAATTCATACTTTCCTGGTCATTCTATCTCTGCTCATTTCCTTGTGCAGTGAATAGAACTAAAACAGAGCAGGGCCCTTTGGTTCTTGTTCCTCATGACCTCTGTCTGCCTTTGTGAAGAAACTTTAGCCAAAGAAGAAGTTTAATCAGAGAAGTGGGAAAATGCAGACCCAAAGGAAAACAGCCTGACAGGACAAAGCAATAATAGTTCAGTCAGTAAGCAAAGTCAAGGATGTTTTGTTCCTTCTCAAGGGCTTTAGATAATATTCTAAGCCATAGCCTGTGAGCTGCTTATAGATATTGAAACCCCCACCAGGTGAGAGAAGTTAACTGCGTGATGACCAGACTGTAGCCATGACGGTAGCTGCCACAGTTCTGAGAACTGGCCTGAAGAAATGGAAACAAACTGACCCTGAAACTGAAGATTAGCTGTACCTAAAACAAACAAGATGACACTGGGCAGATTTCCAATGACCAAGGTGATGGTCAGAGCTAACTGTGCTGTTTCTGCATGTAGCCCCCTCCTTCCATCTAGAAAATTTCTTGCCCCCTGACTGTCGGTGTATGTGTGTGGGGGGTAGGGTAGGGGGGTGGGGTGGACTTTGGACAGGCATGTGCCCTCCCCAAAGGTTGCCAGAATCCAAAAGCAAATTTTCCCTTTCACCAGCCTATCTGCCTTAATGACTTTTGAACCGTGAGCAGCTGGACTGCTTTTGGTTACCGTAGTGAGTAATATTGTCTTCTCTGGCTTCAGGGCAGCTACGTGATTTGCAGGGTCCCGTGTAAACAGAATGTTAGTAAGGACTTCAGGATGGCAACATTAAACCAAGGATGAGTCTCTCTCGTACAGGACCCTATGTGGCTACCCAGGCCACACACCCACACGGTCAGCTTACTGGGTCTTTCTGCTATAATCTTTTCTAAACAACTTTGAGGAGTCTTCTGAATTGATGTCATGGTCACCCCTTGTAGACTTTTTAGACTGACTCTCTGATTTACATCTTTAGTTTTTACCTAGTACAGTGAGCCATGCTATTCTCTGATGGAAAAATGTTAATAAAGATTATGTTAATAAAGATAATGTATTAAAAGTAAAGACATGAAAATTTTTTTCTATGCATATATGACGAGATGATTGCTCTCAGAATGTAGGTGGTAAAGATTTAATTTAAACGGTGAATTTACAGGTCAGTGTTCATATCATCCCTGGCAGTTCTGCATCTAGACCTTCCTTGTAAGACACTCAAGCCAATATATATAAAGTGAGTCCCCTATATATGAACCTTCAAGTGGCGAGCTTTCAAAGACATGAACATGGGTTCACATGTTCAATCACAGAGACTAGTTCACATGTCTAATGTCTGTTGTTGCCTGCATGCATCCTCTACAAGTGGTTGTGTAGGGTGGTACTGTCCCTATAGTATTGTGTAGAGTACAATAGGGCTGTATCTTTATTTCAAGTTCAGGATGTCCAGAAGCAAGTGTGAAAGCAATGGTGATGTAGCTGGCACCACTAAGAAGAGATCCAGGACACAGGAAATGGCAGGGGAATCTTCTCTATCTGAGGAGGCACTGTTAGCTTTTGAGGCACAAGGACCCGAATGTAGAATGGTGCACAAAGGTTGCAGCAGGCACTCAGAATTCAGTCCAGTGCTACTGTATCATCTATGATGAGAAAAGAAGAGCTACTACCCAGACATTACTGGGTCATTTTTTCAAGAGGGTGAAAGAGTCAGTTCCTAGGCAGGTTGATAAAAAGTCCGGGGTCCCCAAGGAGGAGGAGGAGAAAGGGGTCTCAAGGCTCTCAAGGAGGAGCCCCAGAGAATTCCAGAATTCTCAAGGAGGAAAGGACAAACTTTTTTTTTTTTTTTCCTATATTCCTTAATAAGGATTATAAAACAATAATGTACTGCTTGAGGGCAAGTTTCTTCTTCCTGAAAACCTGACTAACCCTGTTATCTTAAAATGTATATTGTGGGCGTGGGTCTAGTAAGATCTTTACAAACTTGAGACTTTCTTTTGATTTATTGTGATCAATTAAAAAACTGTATAACTCCCTTGCTAGCACTAGCAAGGGGGGCACTCTGTCTCCCCCTTCTGATGTCTGTGTCAGAAGCTTTCTCTGTCCCTTTTTATACTTTAATAAAACTGCTACACAGAAGCTCTTGAGTGATTAAGGCTGGTCCCTGATCCTGCAGCTAAATCTTCTTCGGAGTTCAAGAATCTGACACTGTTGACTGTAAGCTATCAAGGGTAGATAGAATTGAATCCATCAGGGAACCAGACCTATGGCATCAATGTCAGGAGTGAGTGACTTTGCAGCTTGCCTTCTGTTGCTGATGACTCTTCATCTCTATCATTTCCAACCTCCTCTCCCTCCTCTGGTCAGTAACACTTCTTGCCTGTTCACTCAGTGCCGGCCCTTGTGTGCCAGCTGTTGTACTCTGCATGTGTATGTGTTTGTCTGTGTTAGTCCCTCAGTCATGTCCGACTCTTTGCGACCCATGGACCCACCAGGCTCCTTTGTCCATGGAACTCTCCAGGCAAGAATACTGGAGTGGTTTGCCAAACATCCGCTGGATCATGGAAAAAGCAAGAGAGTTCCAGAAAAACATCTATTTCTGCTTTATTGACTATGCCAAAGCCTTTGACTGTGTAGATCACAATAAACTGTGGAAGATTCTGAAAGAGATGGGAATAACAGACCACCTGATCTGCCTCTTGAGAAATCTGTATGCAGGTCAGGAAGCAACAGTTAGAACTGGACATGGAACAACAGACTGGTTCCAAATAGGAAAAGGAGTATGTCAAGGCTGTATATTGTCACCATGTTTATTTAACTTATATGCAGAGTACATCATGAGAAATGCTGGACTGGAAGAAACACAAGTTGGAATGAAGATTGCTGGGAGAAATATCAATAACCTCAGATATGCAGATGACACCACCCTTATGGCAGAAAGTGAAGAGGGGCTAAAAAGCCTCTTGATAAAAGTGAAAGTGGAGAGTGAAAAGGTTGGCTTAAAGCTCAACATTCAGAAAACGAAGATCATGGCATCTGGCCCCATCACTACATGGGAAATAGATGGCGAAACAGTGGAAACAGTGTCAGACTTTATTTTTCTGGGCTCCAAAATCACTGCAGATGGTGACTGCAGCCATGAAATTAAAAGACGCTTACTCCTTGGAAGGAAAGTTATGACCAACCTAGATAGCATATTGAAAAGCAGAGACATTACTTTGCCAACAAAGGTTCGTCTAGTCAAGGCTATGGTCTTTCCTGTGGTCATGTATGGATGTGAGAGCTGGACTGTGAAGAAGGCTGAGCGCCGAAGAATTGATGCTTTTGAACTGTGGTGTTGGAGAAGACTCTTGAGAGTCCCTTGGACTGCAAGAAGATCCAACCAGTCCATTCTGAAGGAGATCAGCCCTGGGATTTCTTTGGAAGGAATGATGCTAAAGCTGAAACTCCAGTATTTTGGCCACCTCATGTGAAGAGTTGACTCATTGGAGAAGATTCTGATGCTGGGAGGGATTGGGGGCAGAAGGAGAAGGGGATGACAGAGGATGAGATGGCTGGATGGCATCACTGACTTGATGGATGTGAGTCTGAGTGACCTCCGGGAGTTGGTGATGGACAGGGAGGCCTGGCGTGCTGCAGTCCATGGGGTCGCAAAGGGTTGGACACGACTGAGTGACTGATCTGATCTGATCTGATCTCCAGGGGATCTTCCCAACCCAGGGATTGAATCCAGGTCTCCTGCATTGCAGGCAGATTTCTTACCATCCAAGTTACCTGGGAAGTTCTGTTGTACTGTACTACTGTACTTTTCAAGATACTGTAATGTAGGTTTAAAAATGTTTCTTGTATTTTTTGTGTCTGTTTTTAATGTATTATTTGTGTGAAAAGTTTTATAAACCTTGTTTACAGTACAGTACTATATAGCCAATTGTATTTGTTGGGTACCTAGGCTAACTTTGTTGGACTTATGAACAAATTGAACAAACATGTTCTTGGAAGGGAACTTGTTCATATTTAAGGGAATTACTGTGTGTGTCTATGTGTACATATCTGCAACATCTTGCCAAAAAAAAAAAAAAAAAAACAAAAACAACTCAAACGAACTTTTTGGTCAACCCAATATAAACAGAAGTTTGCATTCAGATCATAGCTACTGTTTATTGACGACCTACTGAGTCATAAAATTTAAATAGAATAGCCACCTTACCCCAGGAATATTGGTATGGGGAGGGGGGACATTTAAACTAAATTTACTTCCTAAGCTCACATCAACAAATATATGTTGAGCACCTGTTAAGTACCAGACATGGTTCTGGTTGATGAGGATCTGTTAGTAAATAAATGATGAAAGTGATAAAATTCCTTGCCCTCATGGATTTGGTGTCAAGTGAAGAAAGATACACATAAAAACCAGTAAAATGTGTTACAAGGCAATGAAACGGGATACAGAGAGTCAGAAGGGTGAGCAGGTGGGGCTGCAATTTTCAGTAAGATGTTTGGGATGAACCTCCCTGAGGAAGAGACTAAGGAGTGGCAGTGAGATGCTCTTGAATCTGGGGAAAGAGAAGCAGATGGAAGGGATGGTCAGTGCCCATCCTTGAGGTGGGACTGTGACTGCACTTTCCCAAAACATCAAAGACAGCATAAAAGGAGAGGAGAGAAAGTGAGAGAGAGCAGAGGATGAGGGGGGCAAGACACTCTCAGACTGTATGTCTCTGAAGGTTAAAGGGGAATCACAGTTATTTATCAAATGGTTTTTTGAAAAGTGATTGAAAAAGCTTTTATCTTGAAAATGGAAGGTTGCACATTCAGTTCAGTTCAGACGCTCAGTTGTGTCCAACTCTTTGTGACTCCATGGACTGTGTACGCCAGGCTTCCCTGTTCATCACCAACTCCCAAGCTTGCTCAGACTCATGTCCATCGAGTCAGTGATGCCACCCAACTATCTTATCCTCTGTTGTCCCTTTCTCCTCCTGTATTCAATCTTTCCTAGCATCAGGGTCTTTTTCCAACGAGTCAGTTCTTTATATCAGGTGGCCAAAGTATTGGAGTTTCAGCTTCAGCATCAGTCCTCTCAATGAATATTTAGGATTGATTTCCTTTAGAATTGACTTCTTGGATCTCCTTGAAGTCCACGGGACTCTCACGAGTGTTCTCCAACACTACAATTCAAAAGCATCAATTGTTCAGCCCTCAGCTTTCTTTATAGTCCAACTCTCACATCCATACGTGACTGCTGGAAAAACCGTAGCTTTGACTAGATGGACCTTAGTTGGTAAAGTAATGTCTCTGCTTTTTAATATGCTGTCTAGGTTTGCTATAGCTTTGCTTCCAAGGAGCAAGTGTCTTTTAGTTTCAAAGCTGAGTTCACCATCTGCAGTGATTTCAGAGCCCAAGAAAATAGTCTCTCACTGTTTCCATTGTTTCCACAAGTATTTGCCATGAAGTGACGGGAGTGGATGGCATGATCTTAGTTTTTTGAATGTTGAATTTTAAGCCAACTTTTCACTCTCCTCTTTCACTTTCATCAAGGGGCTCTTTAGTTCTTTGTTTTCTGCCATAAGGGTGGTGTTATCTGCATATCTAAAGTTATTCATATTTATCCCAGCAATCTTGATTTCAACTTGTGCTTCTTTCAGCCTGGCATCTCGCATGATATACTCTGCATATACGTTAAGCAGGGTGACAGTATACAGCCTTGACGTACTCCTTTCCCAATTTGGAATCAATCTGTTGCTCCATGTCTGGTTCTAACTGTTGCTTCTTGACCTGCATATAGATTTCTCAGGAGGCAGGTAAGAGGGTCTGGTATTCCCATCTCTTTAAGAATTTTCCACAGTTTGTTGTGATCCACACAGGCAAAAGCTTGCTAATTTTTAGAATCACTTCAGTTCAGTCGCTCAGTCATTTCTGACTCTTTGCGACCCCATGAATTGCAGCACGCTAGGCCTCCCTGTCCATCACTAACTCCCAGAGTTTACTCACACTCATGTCCATCGAGTTGGTGATGCCATCCACCCATCTCATCCTCTGTCGTCCCCTTCTCCTCCTGCCCCCAATCCCCCCAAGCATCAGGGTCTTTTCCAATGAGTCAACTCTTCGCATGAGATGGCCAAAGTATTGGAGTTTCAGCTTTAGCATCATTCCTTCCAAAGAAATCCCAGGGCTGATCTCCTTCAGAATGGACTGGTTGGATCTCCTTGCAGTCCAAGGGACTCTCAAGAGTCTTCTCCAACACCACAGTTCAAAAGCATCAATTCTTCGGCTCTCAGCCTTCTTCATAGTCCAACTCTCACATCCATCCTGCATCTATGTGGGAGGTAATTTTTCTCATTAACTTTGCAGAATACCACTTAGCACTTCCTTCACTTCTGTGTTAGTTGTTGCTACACAACAGTGACCCCAAACTCAGTAGTTGAAAGCGCTAACCTTTATGATCTCATACAGTCTCTGTGGAGCAAGCAGCTAAGCCGGACCTAGCTGGGTGGTTTGGGCTCAGGCTCTCTCATGCGGTTGCAGATATCAATGAGGAAGCCTGCCATATGACTAAGCAAAGGATGTTGTCACCTTCAAGCCTTCACATTACAGCCACCCTGACAGTGAGCCCTAAGGAAACACAGGATGGACAGAGGGTTCCTACCATCCAGCAGCCAATCCTGCAGCCAGCCTACATTGCAGCACCCCAGGGTGACTCAGGCTGAGAAAACACAGGACACGGACCCCAGACTGCTGAGGTGTACATCAGAGGAAAGATTGAGTGAGCCCAGACTCTTGCATCTTCCCAAACATAGAAAAGCTCTGAATTCCTTAACTTGACATATCTGGTTTTCTTTGATAACAGTAATCTTTTGAAGTTCCTACTACCTCGTGTTTGTTGTAAAAGCTCCTATATACCCTGGCTCCTCCCTTGCCTCTTTGAAGAGGTCCCTCAGAGTGATCTGAGAGGGCTGTCCCAGGTTTACATCATCAATATGTCTGCCAAATAAAACATAATTCTCAACTTTTTGGTTGAGCCTTTTAATCCCCAGTGGACACAGACAAGCTGTTGAGGGCAGCTGAGGTTGTCCGAAAGCTTCACAGGGCTGGGATTGAGATTTAAATATCACATCACTGTTGGTAGGAGTTCTTAGATGTCCTCAGGCTTTTGGACAAAAGCCTCAGGTCCCCACCACCTGGGCTCTTCCCAGGGCTCCATGGGGCTTGTAAGCTGTTTTCCTCCAGAGTGGGGATTGGAGGTGTGGGGAGAACAGACAAGGGAGAGACTGAGATGAGGCAGCAGTGTCTTCTGGGACCTGACCTTGAAGTCACACAGCATGCTGCTGCCCAGGGTTACATAGACCAAGCCTGGTCCGGGGTGGGGGGTAGGGAGGGAAGAGGATACAGGCTGTGAACACCAGGAGCTGGGCCCACTGGTGTGTCTGGGAAACCAACTGCCAAGGCCTCATCTGGATACAAGCGGTCCTACAGCCCACATGGTCTTCTGTGTGTGTATGACAATAATCATGACAATAATCCAGCTCTTTGCTTCACAAATGCTTCTCAAGTTCTATGATAGTCAAATCATTATTTATTATTTCTACTATCTTGTCATAAACCTTCTGGGTTTTCTTTCTTTAGCTTATAATCGTTTTACTTTATTTTAAAATGATTTTTCTATGCAGCACAATTTACAATAGCTGAGACATCAAGGCAACCAAATGTCCATTGACAGAGGAGTGAATAAAGAAGCTGTGGTACACATATACAATGGAATATTACTCAGCCATAACAAAGAAGGAAATAACACTATTTGCAACAACATGGATGGGCCTGGAGATTACTTATCCTAAGTGGAGTAAGCTAGACAAAGACAAATATCATAGGATATCACTTAAGTTTGGAATCTAAAATATGACAGATGAACGTATCCACGAAAGAGAAGCAGGCTCATAGACACAGAGAACAGGCTTGTGGTTGCCAAGGAGGAGGGGTGGGGTGGGGAGAGATGGATTGAGAGGTTGGGATTAGCATATGCAAGCTATTATGTATAGGATGGACAAACAACAAGGTCCTCTGTGTAGCACAGGGAACTATAGTCAATATTCTGTGATAAACCATAAAGGAAAAATATGGAAAAAAATATCCATAACTGAATCTGTGCTGTATAGGAGAAATTATCACAACATTGTAAATTAGCTAAACTTCAATTAAAAGATACAAATAAATAAAATGACTTTGCTATGGAGTTGTTTTGTTTGCTTTTATTTTTTCTTAATAAACACCCATGTTTTTGATTTTCTAAGCATTGTTCTAAGTACTTTACAAGCATTACCTTTATTGAATCCTCATGCAAACCCTTGTAGGAGATGGTATTATCATTACTTCTGCTGTGTACGTGGGAAACTGAGGCACAGAAAAGTTGAGGTACTTGCTTGAGGTTGTGCATCTGAAAACTGGTCCATTTGAATCAGCGGAGTCTGGCTCTCATCTCTGCTATGCAGCCTTTCCAGTCCTTCATCCTCATTTTTGAATGCTTGAATTAAATTCTGAACATTCTTAAGAGATGCATTACAGTACTCATTCAATGAGTACTGTGATGCATGAGATTTTGTAAACTTTAATCAGCCAAAGTTTGTCAAGCATAAACTGAGGAAGCTCTGAGTTTTAAACAGGGAAATGTTTCAATGGATATTAATTTTACAAGAGATTAGTACTTTAGTGATTTTTTCATGATATGGGAAATTGCATAACATCTAACCTCATGATTTCAGGATTTCAGATAATGAATATACTGATGAAAAGGATGCTTACCCACTACCTCTGATCCTTGCAACATCTCTGCAAGGTAGGAATTCCCATCCTCCCTCCACAGATGAAGAAACTGACTTGCATAATGAGAAAGAAAATTATTTAAGATCCGAGGTGGTCAGTAGTTGTGATGAGATGTAAATTAAGCTCTTACTTCAGAGCCCATATTGCCCTCAGTTATTCCAAAGAACATTTGTGGTTGTTTCTTCTTCTTAGTTTTATTTTGTGTTGACTTTTCTTTATTATTAATATTTTTGTAGTCTACTACAAGTTTTCTATGTTTTGATATGGTTACAGGACAACATGACACTCGATAGTGTATTCGAGTCCTTGTATCACCTCTGGGTTGAAGAGCTGCTTTTCTCCTTTTTAACTTTTCTCTTCCCAGTACAGGAGGGGGATTCTATTCCTCCAGGCAATTAATTAGCTAATGTCTGGATTGAAATATTTTATTTTCTTCGGTTTTGAATTTTGCACTGAAAGATTTATTAATGCCACAAAATCCTCCCCCACCATGCATTATATTGTTGTTGCTAATTGGGTTCATACAGTCATCAAAGTTCTATTGACGTCCTGCATTGGCTACATTTCATAGAAGTGAAGTCGCTCAGTCGTGTCTGACTCTTTGCGACCCCATGGCCTGTAGCCCACTAGGCTCCTCCATCCATGGAATTTTCTAGGCAAGAGTACTGGAGTGGGTTGCCATTTCCTTCTCCAGGGGATCTTTCCAACCCAGGAATTGAAACCTGGTCTCCCGCACTGCAGGCAGATGCTTTACTATCTGAGCTACCAGGGAATCAGAACTACATAAATCCTGAATGAGAAAATACATTACAAAGATCTCTAGATACCAGACTTTCAAATTTCCTTTCAGGCCAGAGAAGAGAAATGGCTGTCTGAACAGTCACTGCTGATGGGTAGGATCTGTAGGCTTTAGAAGTAGTTCATTCCATTTTCTCAGCCACAGGGAAATTGCAACTGCTGCTGCTGCTGCTGCTAAGTCGCTTCAGTCATGTCCGACTCGGTGCAACCCCATAGACAGAAGCTCACCAGGCTCCCCTGTCCCTGGGATTCTCCAGGCAAGAATACTGGAGTGGGTTGCCATTTCCTTCTCCAATGCATGAAAGAGAAAAGTGAAAGTGAAGTCGCTCAGTCTGGGGGCTGCCAAAAATATGGTAAAACAAAGGACAAGGTGGTAACTCCACCCACCAGCTTCTAACCAGGAGGGAAAATGTCATTAGTGAAAAGCCCTAATGTATATCTCCTTTCTCCAAACAATTAATGAAATAAAATACCCTGAGAAACAACTGAAAACACAAATGGTTTCCATAGAAACTTCAATCCATTTCTGTGTGGCTGACATTTGAGTAAATGTGAGCAGAGAAAAGCTTTAGCTTTGCTGCACTGCATGTGCTATGGTGACAGCTAATGGGTTTATCTTAAAACCATTATTAAATGCTCATAGCAAAATAGTAGCAGTTCTCTTCTCATAGACTTAAGGTGATTCCATGTGTGCTGTGCTGTGCTGTCAATTCAGTCAGGTCCGACTCTTTGCAACCCTATGTAGCCCGGCAGGCTCCTCAGTCCATGGGATTCTCCAGGCAAGAATATCAGAGTGGGTTTCCATGACTCTTTGCAACCCTATGGACTGTAGCCCACCAGGCTCCTCAGTCCATGGGATTCTCCAGGCAAGAATATCAGAGTGGGTTTCTGTGCCTTCCTCCAGGGGATCTTCCCAACCCAGGGATCAAACCCGCATCTTTTAAGTCTCCTGCATTGCAGGCAGGTTCTTTACCACTAATGCCACCTGGGAAGCTCTGGGTGATTCCATAGTCTTAAGAATTTCAGAAAAGCCTAGGACTCATAGGTATCAACAATACATTTCACATGACAGTAGTACTTTGCAAGAGCCTAAAACTCCCTTTCTCTTTTATGTAACCATTTTAAATAACAGAAATGTGTCCATAATCTAAGAAAAGTAATTCTAGTATCCTTTATTATCCACATGTCTTTAGTACTAATGTACTTTATGTTTTAATACTTCTCCATCCCCTGGAGTTAGATGGAGCCTGAAACAATTACATACTTTTTGACTTTTACTGCCTGTGCAAAAATCATAGTGCTGCAAAATAAGATGTGAGAAAAAAGGAAGACTTACAGGGAGGGACACACATTAAAAAAATAAAAAATACTGTCTTCAGGTGGAATTTGCATAAATGAGGGTGGCTCTTATTGACCATAAATCTAGCCTTACACTCGACAATCAAAGAAAAATCTATAGTCCAGGAAGTATACGAAAAAGAGAACTACTTGCAGCCGAACTACGGAAGCAGTTAACTGCAGAATGACACAGTTTCATGGCTTTGAAGGATTCAGTTCAGTTCAGTCGCTCAGTCGTGTGCGACTCTTTGCGACCCCATGAATGACAGCACGCCAGGCCTCCCTGTTCATTACCAACTCCTGGAGTTCACCCAAACTCATGTCCATTGAGTCAGTGATGCCATCCAGCCATCTCATCCTCTGTCATCCCCTTCTCCTCCTGCCCCCACTCCCTCCCAGCATCAGAGTCTTTTCCAATGAATCAGCTCTTCACATGAGGTGGCCAAAGTACTGGAGTTTCAGCTTCAACATCAGTCCTTCCAATGAACACCCAGGACTGATCTCCTTTAGAATGGACTGGTTGGATCTCCTTGCAGTCCAAGGGACTCTCAAGAGTCTTCTCCAACACTACAGTTCAAAAGCATCAATTTTTTTGGCGCTCAGCTTTCTTCACAGTCCAACTCTCACATCCATACATGACCACAGGAAAAACCATAGCCTTGACTAGACGGACCTTTGTTGGCAAAGTAATGTCTCTGCTTTTCAATATGCTATCTAGGTTGGTCATAAATTTCCTTTCAAGGAGGAAGTGTCTTTTAATTTCATGGCTGCAATCACCATCTGCAGTGATTTTGGAGTCCAGAAAAATAAAGTCTGATGCTGTTTCCACTGTTTGCCCATCTTTTTCCCATGAAGTGATGGGACTGGATGCCATGATCTTAGTGTTCTGAATGTTGAGCTTTCAGCCAACTTTTTCATTCTCCTCTTTCACTTTCATCAAGAGGCTTTTTAGTTCCGCTTCACTTTCTGCCATAAGGGTGGTGTCATCTGCCTATCTGAGTTGATTGATATTTCTCCTGGCAATCTTGATTCCAGATTTTGCTTCTTCCAGCCCAGCGTTTCTCATGATGTACTCTGCATAGAAGTTAAATAAGCAGGGTGACAATATACAGCCTTGACGTACTCCTTTTCCTATTTGGAACCAGTCTGTTGTTCCATGACCAGTTCTAACTGTTGCGTCCTGACCTGCATATAGGTTTCTCAAGAGGCAGGTCAGGTGGTCTGGTATTCCCATCTCTTTCAGAATTTTCCACAGTTTCTTGTGATCCACACAGTCAATGGCTTTGGCATAGTCAATAAAGCAGAAATAGATGTTTTTCTGAAACTTTCTTGCTTTTTCCATGATCCAGTGGATGTTGGCAATTTGATCTCTGGTTCCTCTGCCTTTTAACATCTGGAAGTTCACGGTTCATGTATTGCTGCAGCCTGGCTTGTAGAATTTTGAGCATTACTTTACTAGTGTGTGAGATGAGTGCAATTGTGTGGTAGTTTGAGCATTCTTTGGCATTGCCTTTCTTTGGGATTGCAATGAAAACTGACCTTTTCCAGTCCTGTGGCCACTGCTGAGTTTTCCAAATTTGCTGGCATATTGAGTGCAGCACTTTCACAGCATCATCTTTCAGGATTTGGAATAGCTCAATTGGAATTCCATCACCTCCACTAGCTTTGTTCATACTGATGCTTTCTAAGGCCCACTTGACTTCACCTTCCAGGATGTCTGGCTCTAGGTGAGTGATCACACCATCATGATTATCTGGGTCGTGAAGATCTTTTTTGTACAGTTCTTCTGTGTATTCTTGCCATCTCTTCTTATTATCTTCTGCTTCTGTTAGGTCCATACCATTTCTGTCCTTTATCGAGCCCATCTTTGCATGAAATGTTCCCTTGGTATCTTTAATTTTCTTGAAGAGATCCCTAGTCTTTCCCATTCTGTTGTTTTCCTCTATTTCTTTGCATTGATTGCTGAAGAAGGCTTTCTTATCTGTCCTTGCTATTCTTTGGAACTCTGCATTCAGATGCTTATATCTTTCCTTTTCTCCTTTGCTTTTCACTTCTCTTCTTTTCACAGCTATTTGTAAGACCTCCCCAGACAGTCATTTTGCTTTTTTGCATTTCTTTTCCATGGGGATGGTCTTGGTCTTGGTACAATGTCACGAACCTCCATCCATAGTTCATCAGGCTCTCTATCTATCAGATCTAGGCCCTTAAATCTATTTCTTACTTCCACTGTATAATCATAAGGGATTTGATTTAGGTCATATCTGAATGGTCTAATGGTTTTCCCTACTTTCTTCAATTTAATTCTGAATTTGGCAATAAGGAGTTCATGATCTGAGCCACAGTCAGCTCCTGGTCTTGTTTTTTGTTGACTGTATAGAGCTTCTCCATCTTTGGCTGCAAAGAATATAATTAACCTGATTTATAATCAATCTGATTATAATCAATTGATTATAATCAATATAATCAGTCTGGTGATGTCCATGTATAGAGTCTTCTCTTGTGTTGTTGGAAGAGGGTGTGTGCTATGACCAGTGTGTTCTCTTGGCAAAACTATTAGCTTTTACCCTACCTCATTCCGTATTCTAAGGCCAAATTTGTCTGTTACCCCACGTGTTTCTTGACTTCTTCCTTTTGCATTCCAGTCCCCTATAATGAAAAGGACATCTTTTTTGGGTATTAGTTCTAAAATGTCTTATAGGTCTTCATAGAACCGTTCAACTTCATCTTCTTCAGCATTACTGATTGGGGCACAGGCTTGGATTACTGTGATATTGAATGGTTTACCTTGGAAATGAACAGAGATTATACTCAGCTTAAATGACTTTTTAATTGATCACTGTCTTTTTCTAATTAATAAATTGTATTTTAAAATTGTTTTAGGTTTGGGGCAAAATTGAACAAAAAGCACAGTGAATTTCCATGTATTTCTTGTCCCTCCCCCAACATGTATTATCTCTGCCACTATCAACATCCCCACCGGATAGTATGTTTGTTATAATCAGTGATCTATATTAGCTCATCACTCTTCTCCATTGGTATTCACTCTTGATATTGGATAGTCTATGGGTTTTGATGAATGTGTAATAACATGTATACACCATTATAGAATCAGACAGAATTGTTCTACTGCCCTAAACATCCTCTGTGCTTTTATTCATCTTTCCCAACCCTTGACCCTTGGCTACTGTCAATCATTTTCTATTCTCCATAATTTTTCCTTTTCCAGCATGTCATATAGTTGGCATCATTACATAATTCAGCCTTTTAAAATTAACCTAACTTTCTCTTAGTAATATGTATATGTTTCCTCCATGTCTTTTCAAGGCTTAATAACTCATTTCTTTTTAGTGTTTAATAATATTCTTTAGTTTAGCTAAATCAGAGCTTATTTATCCAGTCACCTACTAAAGGATATCATGGTTGCTTCCAAGTTTTGGCAATTATGACTAAGGCTTCTACAATATACACATCCACGTGCAGGGTTTTTTTGTGTGTGTGTGTGAACAGAAGTTTTCAATTTCATTTAAATACTACAAAGTACCATTGCTGTATTGTATGGTAAGAGTATATTTAATTCTGTAAGAAACTGTCAACCTATCTTTCAGTGTCTGTACCATTTTGCATTACTGCCATTAGTATATATGAGTTCCTGTTACTCCACAGCCTTGACAGCATTTGGTGATGTCAGTGTTTTGGATTTCATTCATTCTAATAGGTGTGTAGTGGTATCTCCCTGATGTTTTCATTTGTACTTTGTTAATAACATATGATATTGAATACTTTTATGTGTTACTTGCCATCTATGTATCTTCTTTGGTGAGGTGTCTGTTAAGATCTTTGGCCCATTTTCCTTATGGGTAGTTTATATATATATAAATATATATATGGGTGGTTTATATATATATATGTATATATATATATATATTCTTATTGTTGAGTTTTAAGAGTTCTTTGTATATTTTGATTAGCAATTGTTCATCAGCTGTGTCTTTTTTCAATTATTTTCTTCCAGTCTGTGTCTTCTCACTCACTTCACAAGGTCTTTTGTACATAAAATTTTTACATTTTAATGAAGTCCAGCTTATGATTTATTTCTTTCATAGGTTGTGAATTTGGAATTGTGCTTTGAAAGTCATCACCATACCCAAGGTAGTCTAGGTTTTCTCCTATGTTGTCTTTTAGGATTTTTATAGTTTGCTTTTTGCATTCAGGTCTCTACTTTGTGAAAGGTGTAAGTCTGTGACTAGGTTTGTTATTTTATATGTGGAAGTATAGCTGTTCTAGAACCATTAGTTGTTGAGACAGTCCACGTATTGCCTTCACTTATTTCTCAGTTGATTATAATATATTTATGTGGATCTACTTCTGCAGTTTCTATTTTATTCCTTTAAGCTAACTGTCTGTTCTTTCACTGATACCATGATGTCCTGATTACTGTAACTTCATACAAAGTCTCAAAGTCAGTTAGTGTCTTCTTTGATTTACCTCTTCTTCTGTATCCTTTGTCTCTCCATATACACTTTACAATCAGTTTGTCTACAAAATAACTTGCTGGGACTTTGGGATGCTGTTGAATTCACAGATTAAACTGGGAAGAACTGACATCTTGACAATATTGAGTCTTTCTATCCATAAACATGAGATTTTTTCCATTTATTTAGTTCTTCTTTGGTATCTTTCATCAGAGTTTTGTAGTTTTTCTCATACAGATCTTGTAATATTTTTGAATTTTTCTTAAGTGTTTAATTTAATGGTTCCTAATATAAGTGATATTATGTTTTTAATTTCATGTCCCACTTGCTCATTGCTGTATCATAGAAGAGACTGACTTAACCATATTAACATTACATCTTTCAACATTGCTGTGATCACTTACTAGTTCCAGGAGTTTTTTAGTCAATTTTTTCAGATTTTCTACATTGATTAATCTGTCATCTGTGCACAAAGACAGTTTATGTCTTCCCTCTCAATCTGTATAGCCTTAATTTTCTTGTCTTATTGCATTAGATAGGACTTAAGTATGATGTTGAAAAGCACTGCTGAGAAAGAGTATCCTTACCTTGTTCCTGATGATTACCATTTTTAATACTATATTTGTTCATTATGGTGTTTAAGATAATTCTTGAGCTAGGTTATACCAGAGTGCATGTGACAAAAAGAGGATAAAACACAGCCTTGTGTGCGTGTTATGTCATGTCCGATTTTTTGTGACACCATGGACTATAGCCTGCCAGGTTCCTTTGACCATGTAATTCTCCAGGCAAGAATACTGGAGTGGGTGCCATTTCCTTCTCCTGGGGATCTTCCCAACCCAAGGATAGAACCCTGGTCTCCTGCATTGCAAGCAGATTCTTCACTCTCTTAGTTACCAGGGAAGCCCAAAACACAACCTCAGATTTGGGTAAACATGAACCATTTTACTTGTTTGCTTATTGTCTGTGTGACTTTAAGGAATTATCTTTCTTGGGCTTCAATTACATTCTATATAAGTTAGATATAATTCCTAGTTCTAGTGTTGTTATGAGGATTTCTTAAGCCATAGATTTTGATTCATAATAGTAGCTATGGTTGTTGGCTATAAAATTTTGCTTTGGGGTAAGATGCAGAACCAACATCTGTAGACTTTACTCTATTGTTAAGTCCTTATGCAAAAATCATTCCATATTTGCAGATGGTAGACTTACTTTGTCTTTTCTGCATCTTAGTAACCTTTTCTGATCTCAACAGTGGACTAATAGTCATACATAATAAAAGCTGCTGCTGCTGCTAAGTCACTTCAGTCGTGTCCGACTCTGTGTGACCCCGTAGACGGCAGCCCACCAGGCTCTCCCGTCCCTGGGATTCTCCAGGCAAGAACACTGGACTGGGTTGCCATTTCCTTCTCCAATGCATGAAAGTGAAAAGTGAAAGGGAAGTCGCTCAGTCGTGTCCGACTCTTAGCGACCCCATGGACTGCAGCCCACCAGGCTCCTCCATCCATGGGATTTGCCAGGCAAGAGTGCTGGAGTGGGGTGCCATCACCTTCTCCATAATAAAAGCTAGCTATAATAAAAGCTAGCTATTATTATTATCAGGGATGTATGGTAACTTCCTCATGACTAACTTGTTTAGGTTTTATAAATACCATAATAATTCCTTCTTAGATAGTCTCACTGACCCAACAAGTTTGGACATTTTTTGTTTTAGTTTTTATTTCTTCCTTTAGAGATGTTTAAGGCAATAGGATTCTTGGAGTTTGAAACAAAACAGAGGAAACATGAATGGCAGAGTCAGCAGCACTATTTTTGCATGGAATTTGGGGAGAGAGATTGGCATGTGAAATTCAGTCACTGGCTTTCTCTGTCCATATGACGCTTTAAAAAGATCTGATAGCACATGATCGATCATTGACGTATTATGGGCAAAGGTAAGACTGTTAACCTCACATCTCAGGTGGGTGGTTGATAAATAACTGAAAAAGTTAAATAAAGCCTAAGCAAACACAAATCCTCCTGCCATGTGACTATAGAATTATGAAACAAAGTAGACCAAAGATGAAGATGATCTGAACTCAAGATTTTTTAGAATCACTGGGATCAAACCCTAGAATCTAATTTCTTTAATTTGCAGATGAGAAATTTTCTAATGAGATGAAACACTCCTAAATTTCACATGGTCAGCCCCCGGAGAGCCAGAGATTAACACGGTATTTTGGCTGCTACTGCTTCTCTGAGTAGACACATCCTCTCATTTTTAAACTAAAAATAGCTCTTTTTTTGCAACTTGAAATGCAGTCACTGCTGATCTGCCTTGTGCAGTCAACCAACAAAAATATAAACCTGAAATAAATCCTCTTTCATTCCTAAGCTCTTAACAGATCTTTTTTCACTTATCAGGGATAGAGTTTGAACTTTTTAGAAGATCAGTACTCACTGGTTGATTTAAGATACTTAATCTCTTTTTTTGATTCACGTACCAATAGGTTGGTAGTGAATATTAGTTATTAAATAAAGTAGTATTATTCTGTTAGCAATAAGACACTTAATTCAGAAAGAAGTTAAAAATTTTTGAGCTCCTATTTTCATACTAGGCATTGCATTTGTATAGTTTTCATATATATTATATTATCTCACCTCATTTTCAAGAATTCTTTGTCCCTTTCTTATGCATGTCTCCTGATAATGGAATATTAGAAAATGCACTTTTGTTAATATAAAAGAATTGAACAAGGTAAGAATATGATGACTAAAGAGTTTGGCTCTGAGTCAGAAAAATCAGCCTTATACTGGCCTTTACATTTATTTATTGACATCTTGGCACTTTCCCCATATGTGTTTTAGTGTCCACACCTGAAAAATAGTATAGCAAAACAGCCTATGCTTGAAAAATTAAGTGAGATGAGGTATGTAGAATTTTACCTTGCCTAGCTCTTAGCTTATGCTCATTCATGTTAACTCATGTTAGAGTATGTATTATTATTCCTACAGGAAAATTTTGCATCCGTGTGAGTGAGTAAAACCTTGACACTTTTAGTGGACAGATGATCCAAATTGATTTTGTTACTATTTATGAATTTTATCTTAAAGTATAGGATTTCACTTGACATTAATTAAAACAAAAATTGTACTTACTAGTTTCCTTAACGGAGAAGGCAATGGCACCCCACTCCAGTACTCTTGCCTGGAAAATCCCATGGATGGAGGAGCCTGGTGGGCTGCAGTCCATGGGGTCGCTAAGAGTCGGACACGACTGAGCGACTTCACTTTCACTTTTTCGCTTTCATGCATTGGAGAAGGAAATGGCAACCCACTCCAGTTTTCTTGCCTGGAGAATCCCAGGGGCAGGAGAGCCTGGTGGGCTGACGTCTATGGGGTCACGCAGAGTCGGACACGACTGAAGTGACTTAGCAGCAGCAGCAGTTTCCTTAAATGTGTGCCATTTCAAGTCTGACCACATGAGGGCATCATGGTACTTTTAAAGAAGTGCCTGGAAAATCTAGTATTCAATCTATAGAAATCATAGGTACAAAATTAAAAAGGGAAGACTCCACAATGACTCTCTAATCCAAACTTTCTTTTTAAAAAGAAGGAATTGCGGCCCAAAGAGGCCAATTAGCAAGTCCCCTGTCACACAGCTGGCATCTACGGCTGCAGAGCAGAGAACCAGCCCACAGCGCTAAGGAAGCAATAGTAATTGCGTTATTGGAGCACGTAAGTACTAAGGACGTTTTATTATGCACTAATATTGTGTGCGGCGGTATTGTAGAGGGAATTGAGTGTTTCTGATAACGAATTGGCCTCCAGAACCTTCCTTTCTGAAGAAATAGAAAAATAGAAAGATACAGTCTCATTTTTTCAAGATGTAAGTGCGTCCTTCAAGGCAGAAGACTGAACTGGGCGACTTCTCAAGGTTGTCATTAATATTTTGCTCACAGCCCTATGCTTGTGTGTGGCCTTTAAACTGAAATACTGACTCCAGGATCCAGTGGCCAGCAAAGGAGTGCACACCTACCCAGGATATCTAGTATGTATTTAGTATACCTAATATATCTGCCCCCTTTCTTTAACTGTTTTCTCCACACTGCACTTCCCAGCCACATACAAACACGTACACATACACATCCAGGAACATGCAGAAAGAGACACCCCAGTGGCATTGCCACAGCCGGGGACTTGTTGGGGAGAGTTACTTTAACTTTGCACCCATGGTCTTCATCACACACACCCCTTTCCCAAACTCCACCAATCAGATCAGATCAGATCAGTCGCTCAGTCGTGTCCGACTCTTTGCGACCCCATGAACCGCAGCACGCCAGGCCTCCCTATCCATCACCAGCTCCCGGAGGTCACTCAGACTCGCATCCATCGAGTCAGTGATGCCATCCAGCCATCTCATCCTCTGTCGTCCCCTTCTCCTCCTGCCCTCAACCCCTCCCAGCATCAGAGTCTTCTCCAATGAGTCAACTCTTCGCATGAGGTGGCCAAAATACTCGAGTTTCAGCTTGAGCATCATTCCTTCTAAAGAAATTCCAGGATTGATCTCCTTCAGAATGGACTGGTTGGATCTTCTTGCAGTCCAAGGGACTCTCAAGAGTCTTCTCCAACACCACAGTTCAAAAGCATCAATTCTTCGGCGCTCAGCCTTCTTCACAGTCCAGCTCTCACATCCATACATGACCACAGGAAAGACCATAGCCTTGACTAGGCGAACCTTTGTTGGTAAAGTAATGTCTCTGCTTTTGAATATGCTATCTAGGTTGGTCATAACTTTCCTTCCAAGGAGCAAGCGTCTTTTAATTTCATGGCTGCAGTCACCATCTGCAGTGATTTTGGAGCCCAGAAAAACAAAGTCTGACACTGTTTACACTGTTTCCCCATCTATTTCCCATGCAGTGATGGGACCAGATGCCATGATCTTCGTTTTCTGAATGTTGAGCTTTAAGCCAACCTTTTCACTCTCCACTTTCACTTTCATCAAGAGGCTTTTTAGCCCCTCTTCACTTTCTGCCATAAGAGTGGTGTCATCTACATATCTGAGGTTATTGATATTTATCCCGGCAATCTTGATTCCAACTTGTGTTTCTTCCAGTCCAGCATTTCTCATGATGTACTCTGCATATAAGTTAAATAAACATGGTGACAATATGCAGCCTTGACGTACTCCTTTTCCTATTTGGAACCAGTCTGTTGTTCCATGACCAGTTCTAACTGTTGCTTCCTGACCTGCATACAGATTTCTTAAGAGGCAGATCAGGTGGTCTGGTATTCCCATCTCTTTCAGAATTTTCCACAGTTTATTGTGATCCACACAGTCAAAGGCTTTGGCATAGTCAATAAAGCAGAAATAGATGTTTTTCTGGAACTCTCTTGCTTTTTCCATGATCCGGTGGATGTTGGCAATTTGATCTCTGGTTCCTCTGCCTTTTCTAAAACCGGCTTGAACATCAATAAGCATCAGGAAATCTGGTTCAGGAGGATATGCTTGTTGTGAACCCTGCTGTCCCCACTTCCCTTACCTCCTTCATATCTTTTACATTTTTGCAGTTGAGAACTGTTAAATTTCTCTGATGACCTGCCCACCATGATGATTCCACCAGGTATCATGCTTCTCCTTGCTCCCTGGACATCAGCATGCTGCCTTCCTCACTGTGTCTCTTGGTCATTGCAGGTATATTCACACATGAGGATCTTGCCTGTCTTCCTCTGAGCCTGGAGCTCTCTCCTCCCCTCCTTCTCCTCCCCAGGAACGTGCAGGAGACCCAGGTTTAATCCTGGGATCAGGAAGATCCCCTGGAGAAGGGAATGGCAACCCACTTCAGTTTCGTTGCCTGGAGAATCCCATGGACAGGGGAGCCTGGTGAGCTACTGTCCATTGGGTCGCAAAGAGTCAGACATGACTAACACTTTCTCACTTTCTCTTTCAAATGTAAAATGCTGTCTATGTCAGGAATTACATTATTTAAATGCATTTGTAAAATCTGGATGGAATTTCTAAGCTTTGAAATTGGAAGGGCTACATGTATGTGATACTGGTGTTTGTTTTGAATAAAAGATATGTGTGTCTTTAATTATCAAAGATAATGTTATAACTTTGTCTCACTTACTTAGTATCATCTGAGTAGGATTATCTGAAGGCTTCATATGGATGGGGTTACCAAAAATCAAGTACAGGAATAGATGTGTAGAAAGTGACTGGAAGTCTTAATGACAGAGGCAGGGATAAAAGCAGAAACTGTTCTATTCTACCATGGTTCATGATTTCTCTGATATCTAGGAAGCCCAACAGCTTACATTTAGTCTTTACTTTGAATGAAATATATAAAATTGAATTGCAATGTTGTTATTAATAATCTAAATTCATAGTATATTTTGATTGATTTGTAACTCTCAGTGGTTTTGAGAATAAACATTCTCAACAATATGTTGAATGGGGACTTCCTTGATGGTCTAGTGTTAAGAATCTGCCTTGCAGTGTGGGGGACAGGGGTTTGATCCCTGGTGGGAGTCCCTCATGCCTCAGGGCACCTAAGCCAGCTCAATGATAGAGGTCTGCAAACTGAAACAAAGATCCAGCATAGTAAAAATAACAATAAGTAATAAAATTTAAAGAAAGAAAAGGCAAGATTATTTAAAAAATAAGACGTTGGATGATTCCTGCGCGGGATACCCAGAGTCAGGAGTCAAGGTTGTCAGGTTCTAAGTGCCAAGTGCCGAAGGGGAGAGGTTGGCAGTGGGAAAACAAGAACCAGATTGAGTGAAAGTGAAGGATTTGATAAGTGAATATCCTAGGCAGAGACTGGAGCTAAACCCAGAAGAAATGCCATTTGGGAAACTGCTGCTGAAACTCTAACCTACATGCAGGGGAACAGGGTGTGCTGTGTCCCTGAGTCAGGAGGGCGTCAGCATCAGGGACTGGTGATGATGACCATGCAGGTGTGACCTTGAGATGTCCTTTTCAAGCAGCTGCATCGCTCTATCCTGACTTCTTCCCCACTGTGGTGTTTGTAAGTTATCCCAGACAGTGAGCATTAATTATTATCTTTCTTTTTACTTCTGAGGTGGATTATATCATGCCTCCTTAGTCCTTCATTTCCCCCTTGCTGTGCTATCCCTCTCCTGGGCATGGAATATACTTTCTCAACCACTGACTTTGGGCTTGGCCATGTGACAACTACTTTGGCAGAAATGAAATGTGGGGCAGAGATTATCGTAGGCTTTCCAAACTGGTGCCTTTTTGGCACCAGTGGATCAGTGGATACTTTAGGAACACCTGGCCTTTGCCTCAAGAGGAGTGTATCTCAAGGAGCTACTCCTTCTCTCTTTCTTTCACTCTGAAGAGAAGACTCAGGCCAATCTGAAGCTTATGATCCTGTCTAGCTCAGAAGGTTAGACAAGCCCAGTTGAGATCAACCAAATAGCAGATCACCCACCAACATGTGGAAAAAAATGATTGTTTTCATAAGCTACAGAAATCTGAGTGCAGTTAGCCATGCAGCATGGTTACAGCAGAAACCTAATTCACCCATTCATAAAATATGCATGGTGTGTACGTGCATGGTAAGTCACTTCGGTCACTTCTGACTCTTTGTGACACTATGGACCATAGCCCACCAGGCTCCTTTGTCCATGGGATTCTCCAAGCAAGAATACTGGAGCAGGTTGCCATGCTCTCCTCCAGGGGATCTTCTCAACCCAGGGATCTAACCCACATCTTTTATGTCTCCTGCATTGGCAGGTGGGTTCTTTACCACTAATTCCCCCTGGGAAGCCCCAATAAAATGTAGTTAGAAAAATAATGAATTTGCTGTAGAAAAGATAACATGATTAATTGAAACACGTTTATAGAAATTGAAAAATTGTATCCAATGTAATTGAGAAAAATGACCTCATCACTTTTTAAAATAGCCAGCTAGATCTCTTTAGAATGTTGTTAATAATTTATTTACAACAATGTCTCAAAACAGCCCAGATTGTCTGGACTTTGACCTGCAGCATCTCTATCTTGAAGGAAAAAAGCAATCCCAGGGCAAGATTCCATTTTAGGAAGGACAAACTCTATCTGTACATTGTAATTTTCCAAAGTGCATTTTCTGGATGTGCATTTTCAAGGAACGCCATGTTACCAGCCTACTTGGACCATGTGCAAAGTAATGTATGAAACTGGGGAGACCTCTAGAGGGGAAAATTAATAGTGATTCCTCTGTATTATGACAGATGGCCCTGTATTACTGGGGACTCTAGTCTTCTCAAACTGTGTCTGGGGCAAACAAGGAAAGAATCACAGCAATATTCTCATCTCTAAAGGCTTGTGTGCTCCAAACAAAAGCTATGGCTGATGCATTTGTTTAGATTTTTAAATTATTAGCATATTTGTTCATCTGTAAGGATGCTCCTTTTTAGATTTTTTTCTATTTAATTTTAAGCACTGTAAAAGTAGACATGGTTGCTTTCTTTAAAGTTATTCACAGGGCATTCTAGAAAAATTTTGTGAAAAGTGAATATTCAGTGGTTGCTGCTAATTGCCTGTGTTTTCCACTTTGCTACTGCAGACATGGCCAAAGACTGTCTGAATGAATCCCACCTTTGTTCCAGTTAATAATCCTGCTTTTGGGAGAAGTGAACCCTGCTATTTAAAACAAGTAATAAATATGTGTCACGCACTGAGGGAAAGCTCTCGTTACTCCATGAATAAAAAGCTGTGATCCAAATGAAAGGCTAGGTTATTTTATTGTTTTGAAAGGTCAGAAAATTCAGAGTTTTTGGAGACATTTTGGCTTCACATCTTATTCACACATCTGTAACTGATAATTATACTTATTAAAAACAGCAAAACTGACCAAACCTAGAAAAAACTTTGATGTTGTTGTTCAGTCACTAAATTGTATCCGACTCTTTGTGACCCCATGGACTGCAGCATGTCAGGCTCCTCTGTCCTCCACTATCTCCCAGAGTTTGCTAAAATTCCTGTCCATTGAGTTGGTGATGCTCTCTAACCACTTCCTCCTGTGCCTTCTCCATCCCCTTTTGCTTTCAATCTTTAAATTTTAGTAGCATTAAAAATAAACCATTTAAATCAACATAGGTACATTTTCAAAGATGGCTGGGAACACAAATGCTTTAAAAAGTCACTCCAATGTCAACTTTGAAATATTGGTTCTGAGGTTTTGCAAAGTTATGACCTGGAGGGTTTACAGGGTTATATCAATTAAAGAGCCTGGGAGGCAACTCTAGTTTCATTTTTTTTTTTTTTTTTCAGAATAATTTTTATGATATGTAATAGAATTTCTTGTAAGAAAAGAATGACCTTCAGCTCAAGGGTGTCATTTCTTAGATGCTCAGTATGACTATATTTTTTCAACTACCAAATTGATTTTCTAGCAATCAAATTGAACTAGCAAATGGACCATTTAAAAAATCTAAAATGGTATTAATATATCATTTCAAAGAAGGACCAAACTTCTGTAAATTATGAAAAGATGTTTATTTTCTGTGATAACTGGGATTACTTTTAAATACCACTTTTATTTTCTGTATCATAAATTCTATGACATTAATATGTATCTATGTTGAGGTCTTTCCAAGTCTGTGATAACACAATTACCAGATCTACAGTTCATTATATATTTATCTTTAATGAGGGCAATACAATCTCATTACAACATTGCAATAAGATTTTTAAAATACTAAATTGAAGCAAAAATAATGTAACAAAAACACCTACCAGAAATCACCTTTCTTCTGTCAACTACATTGGAGGTAATGATGATTCTGAGTAATCTCAGTGAACTAAATATTTGGCAGTTCAGTCTCTTTTCATCAATGATTAGAACTTTCCAAGGGAAACTTAACAGTTACAGGAAAAGCACACAGAGCTTTAATATCATCCCACAGAGGACAAAAGAGCCAGGATCCTTGTTCAGAGGATGAGGGGGATGGTCAGATACAAGAGTGCTCATTGGTACCTCTAGTGCAGTTTGGCTCCCATAAGTGATGGATGCTGAGCAGAAGACCTGTGGGTGGCATGGCAGCTACCAAGGTCATAGGAAGGGGAACTTGTCTCAGTGGCTGTCAGGACCAGGGGTTCTGGGAGTGAATGAAGTCTAGCTCTGCATAAGGCTGATCCTGTAGTTAGTCAGCTATTGACTCACCCACAGATGGTGGTTAGATCACCCAGGGATGGACCCAGGCTATGTGCACCCAAGAAACATCAAGGGGTCCATGGAAGAGCTAAGGTGGCATGGACCCTGGGGAGGCTGCACAGACCTGAGAATCCATTCATCATGCTTCCTCAAGGGCCTGAGGGTCCCTGCACTCAGAGAAACACTGCTTTAGGGGGAACCTGAAGGAGAGCTGAGGAGCTGAGCTAACAGGCTGAATTCCATCCCCACTCCCTTTCCAGTCCCACATCTTGCGTGGAAGCTTGTGAGGAAGGCAAGAAAAGCTATGCAGTTGTAGTTGGAGTAACTTTGTGACACCATTACAGGGGGGAAGAAAACTGTGGCTGGGCCAAACATGGGTGTTTCCTGCCATTTATTCCACGTCACTATTTTTCAGACTTTTCCTTGCCATTTTTATATATTTGTGGTGATACTATCATCCAACATTGACTCACATCTTCAGTCAGTTCAGTTCAGTTCAGTCACTCAGTCGTGTCAGACTCTGCAACCCCATGAACTGCAGCACGCCAGGCCTCCTTGTCCATTATCGACTCCCGGAGTCCACCCAAACTCATGTCCATTGAGTCAGTGATGCCATCGCACCATCTCATCCTCTACCGTCCCCTTCTCTTTCTGCCTTTAATTTTTCCCAACATTAAGGTCTTTTCAAATGAGTCAGCTCTTTGCATCAGGTGGCCAAAATATTGGAGTTTCAGCTTCAACATCAGTCCTTCCAATGAACACCCAGGACTCATTTCCTTTAGGATGACACATCTTCACTTCACCCTAAAAGTGGTGGCCTGGATCCATAGTTGGATCCATAGTTGGATCCATGGTTGGCGACTGACAGACCCAACCCCCGCCCCCCCCCCCCACCGCACCCACCCAACAGTTTGGAGAGAACAACCAGCAGTTTCAGATGGACACACCTGCAGAATCAGCCCCATGAATGTGAGAAGCACAGTCCCTTCAAGATTGAGAGGCAAAGCCTGAGGAGGGAAGGAAAAGCCATCAGCCTCTTGGGAGGTATAGTGTTGGTGATGGTCCTGAACCCCTCCAGCCCAGCCCCAGCCCCCGGCCTCAGTGACCACGGTGGGGCTAGTGGGGGGTGTGTGGGATAAAGGCTGGTTTGTAGAAATGGACATCAAGGGCAGCCTGGAGTCTGGTGTGCAGGTGGATGCTCCTTTGGGCATCCGACCTGCTACTCAGCCAGAGGCCCATGTGGGTAGGGGTAAAGGTGATCTGGGGGAGAAGAGGCTTCCCTGCCATGTCATTAAGGCAAGAATGTATGTCATGGCTCAGATGGAGGTCTCCTGGGGCGAGCTGCACTCTCTTTCTTTTGTAATTTAATTTTTATTTTATAGTGGAGTAGAGTTGATTTATTCTGTTGTGTTAGTTTCAGGTGTACAACAAAGTGAATCAGTTATAAATAAATACATATCAGGCCATATTACAGGGAGGGAGCACAGCCCCACCCATCAGCAGATAATTAAAAATGTATTGAGCCTGGCTCTGTTCATCAGAGTAAAATCCACTTTTCCCCACAGCCAGTCCCTTCAATCAGGAACCTTGCACAAGCCTCTGAAGGCAGACAGAATGGAAACCACAATCACAGAAAACTAACCAAAATGATTGCAGCCTTGTCTAATTCAATGAAGCTATGAGCCATGCTGTGTAGGGCTACCCAATACGGATGGGTCATGGTGGAGAGTTCTGACAAAATATGGTCCACTGGAGAAGGGAATGGCAAACCACTTCAGCATTCTTGCCTTGAGAACCCCATGAACAGTATGAAAAGGCAAAAAGATATGACAATGACAGATACCGCCCCCTCCCCACCCCCCGACCCCAGGTCTGTACGTGTCCAATATGTTCCTGGAGAAGAGCAGAGAAAAAGCACCAGAAAGGAGAAAAGGAACAATACCCATGTGAATGCAGAGTTCCAAAAATAGCAAGGAGAGATAAGAAAGCCTTCCTCAATGATCAGTGCAAAGAAATAGAGGAAAACAGTAGAATAGGAAAGACTAGAGATCTCTTCAAGAAAATTAGAGATACAAAGGGAAAATTTTTTGCAAAGATAGGCACAATAAAGGACAGAAATGGTATGGACCTAACAGAAGCAGAAGATATTAAGAAGAGGTGGCAAGAATACACAGAACTTACAAAATAGGTCTTAAGGACCTGGATAACCACAGTGATGTGGTCACTCACCTAGAGCCAGATAGCCTGGAGTGTGAAGTCAAGTGGCTTTAGGAAGTATTACTAAGAACAAAGTTAGTTGAGGTGATGGAATTTCAGCTGAGCTATTTCAAATCCTAAAAGATGATGGTGTTAAAGTGCTGCATTCAATATGCCAGCAAACTTGGAAAACTCAGCAGTGGTCACAGGACTTTTCTACAAGGTCAATTTTCATTCAATTCAAAGACAATGCCAAAGAATATTCTAACTATTGCTCAATTGTGCTCTTCCCGCATGCTAGCAAGGTAATGCTCAAAATCCTTTAAGCTAGGCTTCAATAATACTTGAACCAAGAACTTCAAGATGTAAAAGCTGAATTTAGAGAAGGCAGATGAACCAGAGATCAAATTGCCAACATCCGTTTGATCATAGAAAAAGCAAGGGAATTCCAGAAAAATCTGTACTTCTGCTTCATTGACTACTCTAAAGCCTTTGACTGTGTGGATTACAACAAACTGGAAAATTCTCAAAGAAATGGGAAAATCAGACCACATTATCTGCTTCCTGAGAAACCTGGAAGGTCAAGGAAACCTATGCAGGTCAAGAAACAACAGTTAGAACTGGACATGGAACAAGAGACTGGTTCAAAATTGTGAAAGAAGTATGTTAAGGCTGTATATTGTCACCCTACTTGTTTAACTTATATGCAGAGTACATCACAAGAAGTACCAGGCTGGATGAATCACAAGCTGAAATCAAGATTGCCGGGAGAAATTTCATCACCTCATATATGCAGATGATACCACTCTAATGGCAGAAAGTGAAGAGGAACTAAAGAGCCTCTTGATAAAGGTGAAATAGGAAGGTGGAAAAGCTGGTTTAAAACTCAACATTCAAAAACTAAGATCATGGCATGTGGTCCCATCACGTCATGGCAAATAGATGGGGGAAAAAATGGAAACTGTGACAGACTATTTTCTTGTGGTCCAAAATCACTGTGGATGGTGACCACAACCACGAAATTAAAAGACACTTGCTCCTTGGAAGAAAAACTGTGACAATCCTAGACAGTGTATTAAAAAGCAGAGACATCACTTTGTGGACAAAGGTCTGTGTAGTCAAAGGTATGGTTTTCCCAGTAGTCATTTATGGATGTGAGAGTTGTACCATGAAGAAAGCTGAGTGCCAAAGAATTGATGCTTTTGAACCGTGGTGTTGGACAAGACTCTTGAAAGTTCCTTCAACAGCAATGAGATCCAATCAGTCAATCCCAAAGGAAATCAACCCTGAGTATACATTGGAAGGATTGATGCTGAAGCTGAAACTCCAATACTTTGGCCACCTGATGCAAAGAGCCAACTCATTGGAAAAGATCCTTATGCTGGGAAAGATTGAGGGTAGGAGAAGGGGGCAACAGAGGATAAGATAGTTGGATGGCATTACCGACTTGATGGACGTGAGTTTGAGAAAACTCCGGGAGGTAGTGAAGGACAGGAAAGCCTGGCATGCTGCAGTCCACGGGGTCGCAAAGAGTTGGACACGAGTGAACAATTGAACTGAACTGATGCTCTTTTTCAGATCCTTTTCCCATTTAGGTTATTACAGAGTATTGAGTAGAATTCTCTGTAGTACACAGCAGGTCCTTGTTGTTTATTTATTTATTATATAGTACTGTGTATGTGTTAATTCAAAACTCCTAATTTATCGTCCTCTTTCCCCACCTTGGTTATCTTAAGGTTGTTTTCTAAGCCTGTGAGTCTATCTGTTTTGTAGATAAGTTCATTTGTGTCATATTTTAGCTCCCACCTATAAACGATATCATGTGATATGTCTTTATCTGACTTATTTTACTTATGAAAGTAAGTACTTTACTTACTTTTACATACTTTACTTACTATGATGATCTCTAGGTCCATCCATTTTGCTACAAATGGTATTATTTTATTCTCTTATTGACTGAGTAGTATTCCATTGTATATATGTACCACACCTTCTTTATCCATTCATCTGTCAATGGATATTTAGGTTGCTTCCATGGCTTGGGTGTTATAAATAGTGTTGCAATGAGCATTGGGTATGTGTGTGTGTGTATCTTTGTGAATTATGATTTTCTCTGAATATATGCCCAGCAGTAGGATTGCTGGTCACATAGTAGCTCTGTCTTTCTGGAAAGCTCACTCTGTAGGGGATCCAACTAGTAGTGGGCTTGTTAGATCATTAGGGGCTGGAGTTGGATTGTCCTGGACACTGAACCAGAGCCAAGTTTATCATTTCAGGGAGTTGTGCACTAGGGGGGCCTCAAAGGACTTCATAAGTGTGTTCAAGGAGGGACTGGCCCTGGGGTGTCCCCCTGAGAGAAGGCAATGCTGGCCAGGCATCAATGGCTAGAGGAGCAATGATGACCCTCCAGGGGGGTCCTGGTTCAGCAAATTAACTTCTGCCCTGTCCTGTCCTAACCCTGTCATCTGGTCATGATGATCCAGGGCTTCAGGCTGACAAGGGCATCAGAGATGGGGGAGCTGACCATGTCTCTTTCCTTGGACAACCTCACAGCAGCAGAAGGGGAAGTGTTGAATTAGATCTGAGACTGGAATTTTAACTTGGACTGGACCACATTCTAATAAGGAAAAATATTCAGAAAGGTGTGCAGTTGGCTGTGATGACATTCAGGGACAGGAAAGGGCATTCACGTGAGGACGGTTGAGAGGAGTGATTGGAAAAATACAGCCATTTCATGTTCATAGCCCCAGTGATCTTCTTTTCAATAAAGGAGCAGTTATGAATTCAGATCATAGTAATGGAGACTATTTTATAAGGAAAGGAGGGAGAGTAACTTTTACCGAGCACTTTTTAACAGTCAGGTGCTTTGCTGATATCTCATCTTATTTATTCTTGCGGTGAGTTGCCCATAATTCTCATCCTTTAACCAGTGAAACTGAAACTGAGAGACATTAAATAACTTACCCAAGGGCACAGCTAATTAATGATGGACCTAGGAGAATCCCATGGACGGAGAATCCTGGTAGGCTCCAGTCCATGGGGTCGCTAAGAATTGGACACGACTGAGCTACTTCACTTTCACTTTTCACTTTCATGCATTGGGGAAGGAAATGGCAACCCACTCCAGTATTCTTGCCTGGAGAATCCCAGGGACGGGGGAGCCTGGTGAGCTTCCGTCTATGGGGTCGCACAGAGTCGGACACGACTGAAGCGACTTAGCAGTAGCAGCAGCAGCAGGGTTAAATTTAGGAAAATATGAGGCTAAAACCAGCTGCCTACAGCCACCAATTGAGATGGACAGTTAAACATGCTACATAATAACATAAAGCTACAGTCATCAAGACAGTATGGTACTGGCACAAAGACAGAAACATAGATCAATGGAACAAAATAGAAAGTCCAGAGATAAATCCACGCACATATGGTCACCTAATCTTTGACAAAGGCGGCAAGAATATACAATGGAGTAAAGACAATCTTTTTAACAAGTGGTGCTGGGAAAACTGGTTGAACACTTGTAAAAGAATGAAACTAGAACACTGTCTGGGCTTCCCTGGTGGCTCAGAGGTTAAAGCGTCTGCCGGCAATGCAGGACACCTGGGTTCGATCCCTGGGTCGGGAAGATCCCCTGGAGAAGGAAATGGCAACCCACTGCAGTATATCTTGCCTGGAGAATCCCGTGGGCGGAGGAGCCTGGTGGACTACGGTCCACGGGGTCGCAAAGAGTCGGACACGACTGAGTGACTTCACTTTCAGAACACTGTCTAACACCATACACAAAAATAAACTCAAAATGGATTAAAGAGCTAAATATAAGACCAGAAACCATAAAACTCCTAGAGGATAACATAGGCAAAACACTCTCTGACTTACATCACAGCAGGATCCTCTATGACCCACCTCCCAGAATATCGGAAATAAAATCAAAAATGAACAAATGGGACCTAATCAAACTTAAAAGCTTCTGCACAACAAAGGAAACTATAGGCAAGCTGAAAAGACAGCCTTCAGAATGGGAGAAAATAATAGCAAATGAAGCAACAGACAAACAACTAATCTCAAAAATATACAAGCAACTTCTACAGCTCAATTCCAGAAAAATAAACAACCCAATCAAAAAATGGGCCAAAGAACTTAATAGACATTTCTCCAAAGAAGACATACAGATGGCTAACAAACACATGAAAAGATGCTCAACATCGCTCATTATCAGAGAAATGCAAATCAAAACCACTATGAGATACCATTACACGCCAGTCAGAATGGCTGCGATCCAAAAATCCACAAGCAATAAATGCTGGAGAGGGTGCGGAGAGAAGGGTACCCTCTTACACTGTTGGTGGGAATGCAAACTAGTACAGCCACTATGGAGAACAGTATGGAGATTCCTCAAAAAACTGGGAATAGAACTGCCTTATGACCCAGCAATCCCACTGCTGGGCATACACACCGAGAAAACCAGAATTGAAAGAGGCACGTGTACCCCAATGTTCATAGCAGCACTGTTTACAATAGCCAGGACGTGGAAGCAACCTAGATGCCCATCCACAGATGAATGGATAAGCAAGCTGTGGTACATATACACGATGGAGTATTACTCAGCCATTAAAAAGAATACATTTGAATCAGTTCTAATGAGGTGGATGGAACTGGAGCCTATTATACAGAGTGAAGTAAGCCAGAAAGAAAAACACAAATACAGTATACTAACGCATATATATGGAATTTAGAAAGATGGTAACAATCACCCTGCTTATGAGACAGCAAAAGAGACACTGATGTATAGAACAGACTTTTGGACTCTGGGACTGGGAGAGGGTGGGACGATTAGGGAGAATAGCATTGAAATATGTATAATATCATATCTGAAACGAGTCAGTCCAGGTACGATGCCCGATAACAGATGCCTGGGACTGGAGCACTGGGATGACCTGGAGGGATGGTGTGGGAGGGGGGAGGGAGGAGGGTTCAGGATGGGGAGCACGTGTATTCTGGTGGCGGATACATCTCGATGTATAGTAAAAGTAATACAATATTGTAAAGTTAAGAAAAATTAAAATAATAATAATAATAATAATAATAAAAATGCAAAAACAAACAAACAAAAAAAAAAGAAATAACAAAAAAAAAAAAATAACATTTCCTTCTTGTCTGCTTTCCTTTTCATGTTTTATCCAGGATGAAAATTGTTCTTCAAGGGACAGTTGATGCTAACTGGGTTTGTCAAATGTATGTGAGGATTCTTTGTCAGTTCGAATATGAATTCCTGATACTAAGTGTAGTGTCTTGCCTTAGTTGTGAATTCCCTGTTTGGGTGGTGTGGTTGATGCTGGGTCGATTCCTAAGCAGGTTGATAAGAAGTCTGGGGTCCCCCAGGAGGAGAAAGGAGTCTGCGGTTCTCAAGGGGGAGAAAGGGGTCTGGAATTCTCAAGGAGGAGGAAAGGACAAATGTCTTTTTTTCCCCACTACATTCCTTAGTCTTAGTCACATAAAACTTTTTTTCTGTCTGAAACCTTTTAAGTTACAAATGGTTGTCCAGGCTCCTATGAGTGCCACAGCCTCCTTCAACTATTACTTGGGGCCCCTGGATCAGAGATCCTCAATATCAGGGTTAGGAGAATATGTTGCCTCAACAATTTGAGGATGACACCCCTCAACAGTAGGAAGTAGTTATGGAACAGAAATGATGCCCTTTTCCCCTGGCAATATAACGCTCCTAAAAAAAAGGGGGGGGAATGAGAGAGTCAATTCCTAGGCAGGTTGATAAGTAGTCCAGGGTCCCCCAGGAGGAGAAAGGGGTTTGAGGCTCTCAAGGAGGAGGAAAGGACAAGTGTCTTTTTTTTTTCTCCTACATTCCTTAGTCTTAGTCACATAAAATGTTTTTTTTTCTTTGAGCCTGGAATTGATGATTACACAACAAATAACTCAGTTTAAAATCTGTACTCAGGATTATATAACAACAGAATATCTTGCTTGAGGATAGTTTATCCTACTTGAAAACCTTCTCACTAATCCTGTTATTTTAGGATGTATATTATGGGAATGGGTCTGGTAAAATCTTTCTATTGTTAGTTCTAATCCTGTCATCTTAAATTGTAAATTGTGGGAGTGGATCTAGTAAGATCTTTACAACATTGAGACATTCTTTTGATTTATTCTTAATCAGATCAGATCAGTCGCTCAGTCGTGTCCGACTCTTCGCAACCCCATGAACCTCAGCACGCCAGGCCTCCCTATCCATCACCAGCTCTCGGAGGTCACCCAGACTCACATTCATCGAGTCAGTGATGCCATCCAGCCATCTCATCCTCTGTCGTCCCCTTCTCCTCCTGCCCTCAATCCCTCCCAGCATCAGAGTCTTCTCCAATGAGTCAACTCTTCACATGAGGTGGCCAAAATACTGGAGTTTCAGCTTTAGCATCATTCCTTCCAAAGAAATCCCAGGGCTGATCTCCTTCAGAATGGACTGGTTGGATCTCCTTGAGGTCCAAGGGACTCTCAAGAGTCTTCTCCAACACCACAGTTCAAAAGCATCAATTCTTCGGCGCTCAGCCTTCTTCACAGTCCAGCTCTCACATCCATACATGACCACAGGAAAGACCATAGCCTTGACTAGGCGAACCTTTGTTGGCAAAGTGATGTCTCTGCTTTTGAATATGCTATCTAGGTTGGCCATAACCTTCCTTCCAAGGAGTAAGCGTCTTTTAATTTCATGGCTGCAGTCACCATCTGCAGTGATTTTGGAGCCCAGAAAAATAAAGTCTGACACTGTTTCCACTGTTTCCCCATCTATTTCCCATGAAGTGATGGGACCAGATGCCATGATCTTCGTTTTCTGAATGTTGAGCTTTAAGCCAACCTTTTCACTCTCCACTTTCACTTTCATCAAGAGGCTTTTTAGTTCCTCTTCACTTTCTGCCATAAGGGTGGTGTCATCTGCATATCTGAGGTTATTGATATTTCTCCCAGCAATCTTGATTCCAACTTGTGTTTCCTCCAGTCCAGCATTTCTTATGATGTACTCTGCATATAAGTTAAATAAACATGGTGACAATATGCAGCCTTGACGTACTCCTTTTCCTATTTGGAACCAGTCTGTTGTTCCATGACCAGTTCTAACTGTTGCTTCCTGACCTGCATACAGATTTCTCAAGAGGCAGATCAGGTGGTCTGGTATTTCCATCTCTTTCAGAATTTTCCACAGTTTATTGTGATCCACACAGTCAAAGGCTTTGGCATAGTCAATAAAGCAGAAATAGATGTTTTTCTGGAACTCTCTTGCTTTTTCCATGATCCAGCGGATGTTGGCAATTTGATCTCTGGTTCCTCTGCCTTTTCTAAATCCAGCTTGAACATCAGGAAGTTCACGGTTCACATATTGCTGAAGCCTGGCTTGGAGAATTTTGAGCATTACTTTACTAGCGTGTGAGATGAGTGCAATTGTGCGGTAGTTTGAGCACTCCTTGGCATTGCCTTTCTTTGGGATTGGGATGAAAACTGACCTTTTCCAATCTTGTGGCCACTGCTGAGTTTTCCAAATTTGCTGGCATATTGAGTGCAGCACTTTCACAGCATCATCTTTCAGGATTTGGAACAGCTCCACTGGAATTCCGTCACCTCCACTAGCTTTGTTCCTAGTGATGCTTTCTAAGGCCCACTTGACTTCACATTCCAGGATGTCTGGCTCTAGGTCAGTGATCACACCATCATGATTATCTGGGTCGTGAAGCTCTTTTTTGTCCAGTTCTTCTGTGTATTCTTGCCACCTCTTCTTAATATCTTCTGCTTCTGTTAGGTCCACACCATTTCTGTCCTTTATTGAGCCCATTTTTGCACAAAATGTTCCTTTGGTATCTCTGATTTTCTTGAATAGATCCTTAGTCTTTCCCATTCTGCTGTTTTCCTCTATTTCTTTGCATTGATCGCTGAAGAAGGCTTTCTTATCTCTTCTTGCTATTCTTTGGAACTCTGCATTCAGATGTTTATATCTTTCCTTTTCTCCTTTGCTTTTCGCTTCTCTTCTTTTTGCAGCTATTTGCAAGGCCTCCCCAGACAGCCATTTTGCTTTTTTGCATTTCTTTTCCATGGGGATGGTCTTGATCCCTGTCTCCTGTACAATGTCACGAACCTCAGTCCATAGTTCATCAGGCACTCTATCTATCAGATCTAGGCCCTTAAATCTATTTCTCACTTCCACTGTGTAATCATAAGGGATTTGATTTAGGTCATACCTGAATGGTCTAGTAGTCTTCCCTACTTTCATCAATTTCAGTCTGAATTTGGCAATAAGGAGTTCATGGTCTGAGCCACAGTCAGCTCCTGGTCTTGTTTTTGCTGATTGTATAGAACTTCTCCATCTTTGGCTGCAAAGAATATAATTGATCTGATTTCGGTGTTGACCATCTGGTGATGTCCATGTATAAAGTCTTCTCTTGTGTTGTTGGAAGAGGGTATTTGCTATGACCAGTGTATTTTCTTGGCAAAACTCTGTTAGTCTTTGCCCTGCTTCATTCCGTGTTCCAAGGCCAAATTTGCCTGTTACTCCAGGTGTTTCTTGACTTCCTACTTTTGCATTCCAGTCCCCTATAATGAAAAGGACATCTTTTTTGGGTGTTAGTTCTAAAAGGTCTTGTAGGTCTTCATAGAACCGTTCAACTGCAGTTTATTCAGCGTTACTGGTTGGGGCATAGACTTGGATTACTGTGACATTGAATGGTTTGCCTTGGAAACGAACAGAGATCATTCTGTCGTTTTTGAGATTGCATCCAAGTACTGCATTTCGGACTCTTTTGTTGACCATGATGGCCACACCATTTCTTCTGAGGGATTCCTCCCCACAGTAGTAGATATAATGGTCCTCTGAGTTAAATTCACCCATTCCAGTCCATTTTAGTTCGCTAATTCCTAGAATGTCAACATTTACTCTTGCCATCTCTTGTTTGACCACTTCCAATTTGCCTTGATTCATGGACCTGACATTCCAGGTTCCTATGCAATATTGTTCTTTACAGCATCGGACTTTTCTTCTATCACCAGACACATCTACAGCTGGGTATTCTTTCTGCTTTGGTTCCATCCCTTCATTCTTTCTGGAGTTATTTCTCCACTGATCTCCAGTAGCATATTGGGCCCTTACTGACCTGGGGAGTTTCTCTTTCAGTATCCTATCATTTTGCCTTTTCATACTGTTCATGGGGTTCTCAAGGCAAGAATACTGAAGTGGTTTGCCATTCCCTTCTCCAGCGGACCACATTCTGTCAGATCTCTCCACCATGACCCGCCCATCCTGGGTTGCCCCACGGGCATGGCTTAATTTCATTGAGTTAGACAAGGCTGTGGTCCTGATGTGATTAGATTGACTAGTTTTCTGTGAGTATGGTTTCAGTGTATTTGCCCTCTGATGCCCTCTTGCAAGACCTAAGATTATTCTTAATCAACTAAAAAAGTATATAACTCCCTTGCTAACACTAGTGAGGGGGGCACTCTCTGTCCCTCTTCTGATGTCTACGTCAGAAGCTTTCTCTATCCCTTTTTATACTTTAATAAAACTCTGCTACACAAAAACCCTTTTTTAATTTATTTTTTTATTAAATTTATTTATTTTAATTGGAGGTTAATTACTTTACAATATTGTATTGGAGTGATCAAGCCTGGTCCCTGTTCCCAAAGCTAAATCTTCTTTGGAGATCACGAATTGGACACTGTTCACCATAAGCTTATCAATGCCATGGAGACAAAGTTCACAGACAGATGTTAACACAACACTACAAACATGCCCATCCTCACCATCTGCTGGAAGTCAAAGGTCTGTCAGAATTTCATAGCACGTTCCCCCCAGGATTGGAGACAAACTATGCTTCTGGACATGTGTTTACTGGGAATGACTGGCTTCTTTTCTGTTCGTGTCTGGTTCAGATTCCTAAATTCAAGTTTCAATTTCCATTTTGAAGAATGGACAGTGGGGAAAGAAGATGCAGGATGAGGGACTGGGTGAGAAAATGGTTCTCATAAAATGTCTGATGCTGAAGATGTTGGTAGAACAACTCTGGAGCCAAGCAGTGACTGAATGATTGACTCAGATATTCCCTACTAATGATGCCAAGATCCCAACATCACAGATTAATTTTTCTGATGCTCCTCTCTTCCCTTCAGTTCAGTTCAGTTGCTCAGTCGTGATTCTTTGTGACCCCATGAATTGCAACATGCCAGGCTTCCCTGTCCATCACCAACTCCTGGAGATTACTGAAACTCATGTGCATTGAGTCGATGATGCCATCCAGCCATCTCATCATCTGTCATCCCCTTCTCCTCCTGCCCCCACTCCCTCCCAGAATCAGGGTCTTTTCCAATGAGTCAACTCTTCGCATAAGGTCCAAAGTATTGGAGTTTCAGCCTTAGTGTTAGCATCAGTCCTTCCAATGAACACCCAGGACTGGTCTCATTTAGGATGGACAGGTTGGATCTCCTTGCAGTCCAAGGGACTCTCAAGAGTCTTCTCCAACACCACAGTTCAATAGCATTAATTCTTCGGTGCTCAGCTTTCTTCACAGTCCAACTGTCATACCCATACATGACCACTGAATAAACCATAGCCTTGACTAGATGGACCTTTGTTGGCAAAGTAATGTCTCTGCTTTTGAATATGCTATCTAGGTTGGTCATAACTTTCCTTCCAAGGAGGAAGCATCTTTTAATTTCATGGTTGCAATCATCATCTGTAGTGATTTTGGAGCCCCCAAAATAAAGTCTGACACAGTTTCCACTGTTTCCCCATCTATTTCCCATGAAGTGATGGGACCAGATGCCATGATCTTCGTTTTCTGAATGTTGAGCTTTAAGCCAACTTTTTCACTCTCCTCTTTCACTTTCATCAAGAGGCTTTTTAGTTCCTCTTCACTTTCTGCCATAAGGGTGGTGTCATCTGCATATCTGAGGTGATTGATATTTCTCCCTGCAATCTTGATTTCAGCTTGTGTTTCTTCCAGCCCAGCATTTCTCAGGATGTACTCTGCATAAAAGTTAAATAAGCAGGGTGACAATATACAGCCTTGACATACTCCTTTTCCTATTTGGAAGCAGTTGTTGTTCCATGTCCAGTTCTAACTGTTGCTTCCTGTCCTGCATACAGATTTCTCAAGAGGCAGATCAGGTGGTCTGGTATTCCCATCTATTTCAGAATTTTCCACAGTTTATTGTGATCCACACAGTCAAAGGCTTTGGCATAGTCAATAAAGCAGAAATAGATGTTTTTCTGAAACTCTCTTGCTTTTTCCATGATCCAGCAGATGTTGGCAATTTGATCTCTGATTCCTCTGCCTTTTCTAAATCTAGCTTGAACATCTGAAAATTCATGGTTCACGTACTGCTGAAGCCTGGCTTGGAGGATTCTGAGCATTACTTTACTAGCGTGTGAGATGAGGGCAATTGTGCAGTAGTTTTAGCATTCTTTGGCATTGCCTTTCTTTGGGATTGGAATGAAAACTGACCTTTTCCAGTCCTGTGGCCACTGCTAAGTTTTCCAAATTTGCTGGCATTTTGGGTGCAGCACTTTCACAGCATCAACTTTCAGGATTTGAAATAGCTCCACTGGAATTCCATCACCTCCACTAGCTTTGTTCGTAGTGATGTTTTCTAAGGCCCACTTGACTTCACATTCCAGGATGTCTGGCTCTAGGTGAGTAATCACACCATCATGATTATCTGGGTCTTGAAGATCTTTTTTGTACTGTTCTTCTGTGTATTCTTGCCACCTCTTCTTGATATCTTCTGCTTCTGTTAGGTCCATACCATTTCTGTCCTTGATCGAGCCCATCTTTGCATGAAATGTTCCCTTGGTATCTCTAATTTTCTTGAAGAGATCTCTAGTCTTTCCCATTCTGTTGTTTTCCTCTATTTCTTTGTGTTGATCACTGAGGAAGGCTTTCTTATCTCTTCTTGCTATTCTTTGGAACTCAGCATTCAGATGCTTATATCTTTCCTTTTCTCCTTTGCTTTTTGCTTCTCTTCTTTTCACAGCTACTTGTAAGGCCTCTTCAGACAGTCATTTTGCTTTTTTGCATTTTTTTTCCCCATGGGGATGGTCTTGGTCCCTGTCTCCTATACAATGTCACAAACCTCCGTCCATAGTTCATCAGGCACTCTGTCTATCAGACCTAGTCCCTTAAATCTATTTCTCACTTAAACATAAGGGATTTGATTTAGATCATACCTGAATGGTCTAGTGGTTTTCCCTACTTTCTTCAATTTAAGTCTGAATTTGGCAATAAGGAGTTCATGATCTGAGCCACAGTCAGCTCCCGGTCTTGTTTTTGCTGACTGTATAAAGCTTCTCCGTCTTTGGCTGCAAAGAATATAATCAATCTGGATTCAATGTTGATCATCTGGTGATGTCCATATGTAGAGTCTTCTCTTGCGTTGTTGGAAGAGGGTGTTCGCTATGACCAGTGCATTCTCTTGGCAAAACTCTATTAGACTTTGCCCTGCTTTATTCCATATTCCAAGGCCAAGTTTGCCTGTTACCCCAGATGTTTCTTGGCTGCCTTCTTTTGCATTCCAGCCCCTATAATGAAAAGGACATCTTTTTGGGGTGTAAGTTCTAAAAGGTCTTGTAGGTCTTGATAGAACCGTTCAACTTCAGCTTCTTCAGTGTTACTGTTTGGGGCATAAGTTTGAATTACAGTGATATTGAATGGTTTGCCTTGGAAACGAACAGAGATCATTCTGTCATTTTTGAGATTGCATCCAAGTACTGCATTTTGGACTCTTTTTTTTGACCATGATGGCTACTCCATTTCTCTAAGGGATTCTTGCCCACAGTAGTAGATATAATGGTCATCTGAGTTAATTTCACCCATTCCAGTCCATTTGAGTTAGCTGATTCCTAGAATGTTAATGTTCACTCTTGCCATCTCCTGTTTGACCACTTCCAATTTTCCTTGATTCATGGACCTAACATTCCAGGTTCTCATGCAATATTGCTCTTTACAGCATTGGACCTTGCTTCTATCACCAGTCACATCCACAGCTGGGTATTGTTTTTGCTTTGGCTCCATCTCTTCATTCTTTCTGGAGTTATTTGTCTACCGATCTCCTGTAGCATAGTGGGTACCTGCCGACCTGGGGAGTTCCTCTTTCAGTATCCTATCATTTTGCCTTTTCATACTGTTCATGAGATTCTCAAGGCAAGAATACTGAAGTGGTTTTCCATTCCCTTCTCAGTGGACCACATTCTGTCAGACCTCTCCACCATGACCTGTGCATCTTGGGTGGCCACACATGGCATGGCTTAGTTTCATTGAATTAGACAAAGCTGTGGTCCGTGTGATTAGATTGGCTAGGAAAAGAAACCAAGTGAGACAGTAGGTGTTGCAAGAGGGTATCAGAGAGCAGACACACTGAAATCATAATCACAGAAAACTAGCCAATCTGATCATATCACCACAGCCTTGTCTAACTCTCTTCCCTTAGCTTCCATGAATTACTCAATCTCCCAATTTTGAGTTTTCATACTTGACTCTGTGCTCAGTATTTGATTGACTCTTATGTTCATGTTTCCTAGTTTACTTAAAATTGTTAGTTTAATTATTAGATATAGGACTGAATTACAGTCCTATCTCTTTTATCCTGTATATTAATATCTTCCACAGGGACGTTTCCCTTTAACACCTGCAGATATACAGTAGTTTCAGACCTTAAGACCTCATGTGCTTTTAATCTTGATATTAGATCCATTTGAAGGCTATTTTTTTCAGTTGCATATCTGTCAGAGAAGGCAATGGCACCCCACTCCAGTACTCTTGCCTGGAAAATCCCATGGATGGAGGAGCCTGGTAGGCTGCAGTCCATGGGGTCGTGAAGAGTCGGACGAGTGATTTCACTTTCACTTTTCACTTTCATGCATTAGAGAAGGAAATGGCAACCCACTCCAGTGTTCTTGCCTGGAGAATCCCAGGGACAGGGAAACCCGATGGGCTGCCATCTATGGAGTCGCACAGAGTCAGACACGACTGAAGCTGCTTCAAATCTGTAGAAATTTAAATAACCTGGAATCCATTCCACCCGTCAATAGCTAGTCTCATGCTAATGCTAATGCTAAGTCTCTTCGGTCATGTCCGACTCTGTGCGACCCCATAGACGGCAGCCCACCAGGCTCTGCCATCCCTGGGATTCTCCAGGCAAGAATACTGGAGTGGGTTGCCATTTCCTTCTCCAATGCATGAAAGAGAAAAGTGAAAGTAAAGTCGTTTAGTCGTGTCCGACTCTTAGCGACCCCATGGACTGCGGCCCACCAGGCTCCTCTGTCCATGGATTTTCCAGGCAAGAGTACTGGAGTGGGGTGCCATTGCCTTCTTCCAGCTAGTCTCATAGCAGTAGGCAAAGCTTTCGTCTCCCATGAACACACAGTTACTCTAAGTTGAGGAGGAAAAAGAATTCATAAAACAAAAGACCTATACAAATTTTACTAATAATTTAAAAGATAAGTTTCAGGTTACAATTAAGAATACTTCTAGCATTGCATATGTCTTATGTTTTGATCTCTAACTTCACAATTGTGCTCATGGATGACTAACTTCAGACCAACTTCAGATTAACTTCAGGCCAACTGAGTAGTTTATTGGGAGAGGTGACCAGTTTAATCTTGTCCATCCTTGTTAAGTTTTTGAGACTTGTTAGAACAAGTATCAACACTTTAATTTTTGTTTTACACTCTATTTTTACAAAACATAATGGCAGATACTTTATAAAAGCCAATGAACACCACCAACAAAAACAAGTCAAAGAACTGCACAAACCCTGCTTTACTGACAAAAGTGGTGATGTTCTGAAATTACATTGCTTGTCAGAGGACCATCCAGAATGAGATAACTCCAAATATTTAACTGTCAGATGCTGTACAAATGTTTGAGTTTAAAAAACAGAAGGAGACTTAAGGCTCTCAGTGAACGATATATACAGGTATAATTTGTGTAAAATTTGAATTTTAGTAAATTTCAATCTAAGTTTTTTACATTTGCATTTTCCAAAGTCCATGTTTTGCTGTATGTCAAGGAAAGGAAAAAAAAAAAAAACATGAAGATCCCATATAGATTATCTTGAATGCCCCTGTTATCAATTTAAAGGCTGCTGTGGTATCATTCCTGACCTAATGTCTGTAAAAGGCGAGGTTCAGAAGGTCATGGGCTGTGGCCAACACTGGCGAGGATGAACTAAGAGGGAATGGAAGAAATCAGTTGGTTGATGCAGGCAGTTGGTTTGATGGAAGCTGCTTAAGAGCATCTATTCCTGATTCACCTAACCAACTAAGTGACCACGTGAATCCAGTGACTACTATCTTTAGTAGTAGTAGCGTTAGTTGCTCAGTCGTGTCTGACTCTTAGCAACCCCATGGACTGTGGCCCAACAGGCTCCTCTGTCCATGGGATTCTCCAGGCAAGAATACTGGAGTGGATTGTCATTCCCTTCTCCAGAGGATTTTTCTGACCCAGGGATCGCACCTGGGTCTTCTTCATTGCAGGCAGATTCTTTACCGTCTGAGCTACAGGAAAGATCACTTTATCTTTAGCACTTGTTTACTCTTTTGAGTTGAAAACACAGAAGTGATGGCTTGGATTCACTGTAAAAAATGATGAGTGATGCCAAGTTCTTTTAGTATTCCCATGAGCCCTCTCTTCTAAAACACCGTTTCCATCCCACTGAGTGGGTGTTTGAAAAGCTACCTTAGTAAAAACTCTGAACTGTAATTTTCTTTTCAGCTGAATGAGAACATCTGAAAGTCCATCTCCCATTTTCTTTCATTGACATTAACTCAGTTTGACAGTTTGCACCCAAGAGAACTATACATCACAACATGAATGAGAGTTAGCCAGACATTTAAATGCTTTTCCAGTCCTGAACTCACAAGGCCATTTTTAACAATTATTTTGTTTGTAGACTGCTGTTCAAGGTAAGTTCCCAAGTAAAGTGACTGCCATTGTTCCACACAGAGTTCACCTCTATTTGTGAACCTCTATTTGACAATCTAATTTTTTCATATTTATTTTATTGTAAAACACTTGAGAAGTCCCAGAAGCTAACTTTTCTTTCTTTCCCATTCAATATTCATCCAGTTGTGAACTTATGACAAACTGGTGGCTGATCAAAGTCATGAAAAACAGATGATACATGACAAGTCAATAAAAATTGTGCACATAAAGCTGAGCACATTTATATCTAGGAAGTAGAACATGCACTTAAGCCTTTAAACAATTTTGTCTTAAATCAGTCTAAATTGAGGGATACCATTTTCCCATGATTTTTTTCTGATTCTTTTGAAATTGCCCCTAAATTGAATCTATCATTTTTGTGTACCATGATGAAGACTTAGAACTGAGCATGCTCAGTTGCTCAGTCATGTCCAATTCTGTGACCCCATGAACTGTAGCGCACCAGGTTCCTCTGTCCATGGTATTTTCCAGGCAAGAATACTGGGGTAAGTAGTCATTTCCTATTTCAACTTTGTGTTTTATGTTACTTTAATTTGTTGGAGCAAATGAAACTTAGAACCCACATTTTACATTCTTATTTTGTCTTTCTTTCCTTCTTGCATCATGACATTCTATCTGGTTCCAATTTCAGCAACTATCTCTAACCTGACGAAAATATCTTTGGTCTCTTCATTTTTCAGTGCTTGACATTTGGATATGTGTTGAGCTGGCTGATGTCCCAAGGCAATGGGGGCTTTGGCAAAACATTAGCTTTATTTTTATATCTTTAAAAAAAAATTTATTCGGCTGTGCCGTGTCTTAGTTGCAACACTAGGGATCTTTGATATTCCTGTGACATGTGGGATCTTTTAGTATTCTTGCCTGGAAAATTCCATGGACAGAGGAAGTTGTGATGGGCTACAGTCCATGGGGTTGCAAAGAGTCAGACACGACTGAGTGATTGAGCACATGCACCCATGCAAAGTCTAGTTGCATCATGTGCAATCTAGTTCCTTGTCCAAGGATTGAATCCAGGTCCTTGCATTGGGAACATGGAGTTTTAGCCACTGGACCACCAGAGAAGTCCTTAAATAACATTGTTTTTATTCTTAGTCATTGCTTGTAAGAAAGGCCCCTAAATTCATTCTTTAAAAATACCTCTTTGTACCTTAATGCACAAGACACTGGTTTCTACAGTGGAAGAATTTACCTCCTGGTGTGGAATGAAAGGCATGGACACAACACAACACAGTCCATGAAGTTCTGTGTCATCCAGAGGTAAAGGAAAGGTACTGGTGGTCCGGAGGAAGGAGCAGTTGTCATAGGAGCCTTCTAACCTCAGAGAATGTGACATCCTTGAACGATAGTCAAGAACTCGATGTGCAGAAATAAGGTTGAAGGCAGAAAAGGGCAGGATACCATCAATATTTCAGTGGCTTGGTGTTTCTCTTAAAATAAAAAGTTAAGCTCCTTTCTTTAGCAGGCAAAATGGACATCAGTGATTTTCCTCTTTGGCTGAACTTCAGAATCTAACCCTGAGCTTCACTTAGAGATTCAGATTAATTCATCTGAAGGTCACCTGATGAAGAGCCAGAGTTGGGACTTACTAGATCAGATCAGTCGCTCAGTCGTGTCCGACTCTTTGCGACCCCATGAATCGCAGCACGCCAGGCCTCCCTGTCCATCACCAACTCCCGGAGTTCACTCAGACTCACATCCATCGAGTCAGTGATGCCATCCAGCCATCTCATCCTCTGTCGTCCCCTTCTCCTAAGGGGAGTACTAAGGCCCCTGCCTCCATCTCAGATCTCATCCCCCACCACATTCTTCCCTGTTCACTCAGCCTCCACTCTGTGGGCTCCCAGCTTGCCTTTTGTTTCCCAGGAGCATCTTTCCTATTAGGATAACCTGCTCTCACCTCTACCCAGACTACTGTTTCAGAGATGACAAAAGCTCACATTTACTGAGCACTCACACAGTCCCTGGGGAAGGCAATGACACCCCACTCCAGTACTTTTGCCTGGAAAATTCCATGGACAAAGGAGCCTGGTAGGTTCCAGTCCATGGGGTCGCTAAGAGTCAGACACGACTGAGCGACTTCACTTTCACTTTTCACTTTCATGCATTGGAGAAGGAAATGGCAACTCACTCCAGTGTTCTTGCCTGGAGAATCCCAGGGACGGGAGAGCCTGATGGGCTGCCGTCTATGGGGTCGCACAGAGTCGGACATGACTGAAGTGACTTAGCAACAGCAGCAGCAGCACACAGTCCCAGGTGCCCTATAGTACAAGGATCATGAAAGGTACTCATTCATTTAATCCTCCTTATGGTCATATGAGATGTCCTCTTTATGCAGCTGAGGGACCAGAGGCACAGGCGGTGATATTTGTACAAGTGTGCAGCTGCCTTGGCATTCAATGTCCTTGAACCTCAGAGTCCTGATGCTAAACTCCATCAAGCCACCTCCTTTTTCCTTCATGTTGTTGAAGCCTTTATCCAATGTCACCTTTTCTCAGAAGCTTTTTAGACCACCCTTTCTAAAATATCCCCCACCTCGTCCCACCACTCTGAGCTCTGGCCCTTCCCTTGCTATTATAATATTCATTTACATTTTCTCGGCTAAGCCTTTCCTCCACTATCATGTAAATTCCACAAATCTGACTGCTTCCTTACCTTTGTATCTGTAATACCAGAAAAATGGCACATAGGTTTTCAACACATATATTGTCAGAGCAAAGAACGGATTTCTGGTTTAAGGTGGATCCAAATGGGGATAGATTTGTCCCAGGCATAGTCTTTTCTGATGTGTGTCTGGCACAATGAAGTCATGATTTGAAATTCCAAAGGGAAGACTGTAGGCTAAGGACTTTTCAACTTCATGTGCTTAGTGCTTGCTTGAACATGCTGGGAACATGGCTTCTAGGGTGGACACCTACAGCAGACACCCTGCTGTGGGCACCGTACCATCCTTTCCAAGTCCCTGTGGGCAGAGATGTCCTGCGATTCCTTCTCTAGGAGACTTGGGTGAGCCCAGCTCTGCATCCCTGCAGGATGAATCCTGAGGGCGGGAGCCCATCACAGTGCTGCTGGTCCACTTGCCAATGACCACATGATGGGGCAGGTGTGACAGTTCTGGCAAGTGAGACCTGAGCAAAGGTCTGCAGGGGCTCTTGGCAAAGGACTTCTGGCTTTTAAAGTGAACACAAGGGAGTGGGCGCCTCATTTACCCTTTGACACTCTCCCATGTGGAAGGAATTCTTGAAGAGGCCAGTCCGACTTGCAAGCATAAGATTAGACAGCCTGACAGTGAAGAAGACAATCTTCTGAATGGGATGCTGGCATCTATCCCCAGCTTGGCCACGTGCTGGCCACCTTGTCTTGTGCAAGGTGCCCAGTCTCCCATGACTCCTTCCCCTTCTCTGTGAAGTGGGCAGCGTTGGATATTCTGAGAATAATTGAGTCAATATGTACTTCAAGTCCCCTCATGTGAAAATAAGAATAATAAGAGGTCTACGGAGCAGGACTGCTATGAGGATGACATGAATTGAAACACGTCTAAGGCACTGATGCTGAGGCCGGTGTACAGACGGTGTTCATGAGTGTAGTGTGAAACAAAAGAGCAGATGGCAGAGTCAGGCAGCCCCAGAGGCAGTGCAACTGAAACTCCGATTGCACTGAATTGGAGCTGCCTTAGCTTCAAAGTGCTTTTATATAGGATTTTTTAAAGTAATGTCATAACCTGAGCCTTTAGAATCAGGGTTTTCTGTATCATCCAGTGAAAATCATCTTAACTGATAGGTATCACCCATAGGTGCACAAATAGTGGAGCTGATGGCCAGTCACACCTGAGATAGTGAATCATAAGCTTCTTTTTCTTAGTTTGGACCCTGGCCAGGAAGACAGGCATATTCATGCATACTGAACAATCTGCTTTCACAAGAGCAAGAATCAGCATTTTAATTCAATCCTCAACATTAAATTTAAATGCTCTCCACCTCAAGGACCAATGGAGCTGATAGCAACTATAGGGCTCAGTTCTGAATGCAGATACTGTGAAGCATCCTAGCATCATGCAGAGTTTTTAAAATCTTCCTCTCAGGCTAAAATGACAAGAAAAGCTTGACATTTTGCTTTCTTCTCTATCTAGCTTCCATGGCTAAAATTCTCAAGTCCAGAACATGCACTGTTCAATTATCTGACAACTCTTGAATCTCACTGGAGGAAAAAGAGTTTGATCGATGGGTCCAGCTGTGACCATTGTGTAGCATGAATTTTCTGATGGCTTTAAAATGTTGGCTCTGCAGCTGTCATCTGGAACTTGAGAATGCACTAGCATTAAAAGGCCGAGCAAGAGAAGTGGCATTCTTCAGGGTAATATCAATATACAATTTGTTACATATTCTAGTGATGCTGTCACCAGTGTGAATGTTTTTGTTTTTCTTAAATTCTTGTATTAGTGTAATTGAGCAGTTCTGAAGGGAGTTATCTCAGGCCACTTATTTTCCCAGTAAAGGACTGTTTGCTGAAGTTTTATTTTCTTCCTGCCTATACAATGATGCTGATGATGGCTGAGATGGTGGAAAGTGGCTGCTGGTTCCTGCATTTCCACAATTTGTACAGTTTATTAGGGAAACCATTGAAGGAAGGGTTAGTCTATGTCTTTCTCACCAAGACTGCCATGGGGGATCAGGAGAGTTGAAGGAAGGGCCAGAAGCAGGAAAACTTTTCTAAGTCAGAAAGGTATGGAGACAACGAAGCAGCAGGCTCCAGGCTTGTCTCCAAGCCATCTCTGATTGTTTAGGGCACTCAGGTGGAGTTATTCCCATCTTCTATGGAAACCACCTACCTGGTCCCTCTAGAAGTAGGGGAGAAGATGAAATTTCTACAGAAACTTTAATGAAATGAAAGACCTGGGGTTTTCAAATGGCCAAATAAAGAATGACAAGTTTTTATATAGCATCATTTAAAATGATGCTTACTTATATGCTTTTTTTGTTGTGCTCCAATGACCTGCATCTTCCCTATGTCTGTAGGAGTAAAAGCAATCTAAATGTAACTGGGGTATTTTGATATCCAATTCTGATAGATCATTTATGTGCTTTCAAGGTCACCTTTTCCATCAACAAACAAAAAGAAAGCAAAAATTATTATTTAGTTAGAAATATCTGCTACGACATTACAGAAAGGTGAACAAATTCCTTTCAAGCTACTTCTCTCTGAAATTTATAAACATTAACAACATGAACCATTATATAGAAGGCTATCTTTCTTTTCCCTTTTCTTTGAGTATTTCTGCTCTAAACCCACTCAGGTGTGCTTAGCATAGGAACAATTTGTGACCTTCATCACCATCAGTTCCCAGCAGATGCTTGCTGCTGTTTTGGGTAATATCAAGAAAGAGAAGAACTAGCTGTAGATATGTGGAAAGCTTGGTAACATTATAGTGAGCATTTAGACATTTTTGTTTGGAAATATTCCACATAAAGCAGAAACTCCTGTATAATTTGCAGAGTTACTTACTCATATGAGATATATTGACCTTTGTTTTTCTTTGGCTGAACAGAATTAATTTCCCAAGAGTCACTTCCTTCTGTTCAACCCATCACTTGCCCACAACAACCAATAATGATTTAAGTTCTTTTGGTTCAGGGACAATTTTTTTGTTTTTGTTATTTCTCAGGTCTGAAAGTCAAAGATTTAATTAAATTTATTCATATTCTTTACTGTCTAGTAGGAAGGCCATTAATATCTTACTGCAGTGTAGCTGGGACTGGTCCTATGAGAAATCTTGGTCAAAGGGAAGGTGGAATGAAATGTCACAGCTGTGAGGATTCAAGTGGACATGAAGTTACGTGTGGCTGATTGCTCTGAACTTGGAATCATAGTGGTGATTGTAAGAATTATTGGAAGGATGAATGAAATAGATTTTCCTATTGTTTCCTTTTTATTTCAGAGTGTATAATGAGAGGATAGTAAAAATTTACAAACCTAGGTACAAAGTGACAGAGTTCAGCAATATTGTTAGATAATTTCTGTTTTTTATAAACCTTCTTGCTATTCTTCACCATTATAGTGTTAAGAATTTTTGGTAACAAACTAAGAAAAAAAGACATTATATAATATTTATATAATATTGTACATTATATATATATATATATAAGCATGAGTCTACTTCACGCATATAATGATTTGCATTCAATATATGAGAATGCTTATTTTTACATTTTTATCTAAAATATTGATTTTTTTTTGTTGCTTGCCATTGAATAAATTTTTCATTATTTATATGATACAGAAAACTCTTCCTACTTTTTATGCATTTAAGTGGCCAGTTTGTTCTGCATTTATTTGTACCTGTTTATAGCATCTTTTAAAATGTCTTGTGTACTGTATAAGAAATTATCTTCTCTTCCAGTTGATTAAACACAGAAAAAAGCAAAAACAAAAAACAGATTGAAAGTATTAAAACTTTGAGATATAAAAGGTAAACTAAGATAGAGGCAACATTTTATCTAATAGGGTTTCAAAAGAAAAAAACAAAAGGAGTGAAGAAGCAAAATTAGTATAAGTAATAGATGATCTCTTGGACTGATAAAAAAATAATTCCTCAGATTGTAGAAGTAAGTTGCTGCTGCTGCTAAGTCACTTCAGTCGTGTTTGACTCTGTGTGACCCCATGGACGGCAGCCTAACAGGCTCCCCCGTCCCTGGGATTCTCCAGGCAAGAACACTGGAGTGGGTTGCCATTTCCTTCTCCAATGCATGAAAGTGAAAAGTGAAAGCGAAGTCTCTCAGTTGTGTCCGACTCTTAGCAACCACATGGACTGCAGCCTACCAGGCTCCTCTGTCCATGGGATTTTCCAGGCAAGAGTATTGGAGTGGGGTGCCATTGCCTTCTCCGATAGAAATAAGTTAAGTCCTGATATTTAATTAGGTGCTGAGATTTATTATAGAAAAACTGCAGAACAACAAAGATGAAGGTAAATATATTAAAGCGAGCAGTGACAAATCATACATTATAAACAATTGCAGGAATTAGAACTTGACTGTAAACTTCATATTAACAAAGACTGAGGAATAAAAAAATATGACCTTGAATATACTGAGAGAACATAACTATCAACCTAAATTTTCCTTCAACAGTGAGGGTAAAATGAATATACTTAAAATAAGGGTTAATTCTTGTCAGTCTTAAAATTTTGCTGAAATGAAAGGAGGAAGTTTTTAGAAAAAAGAAAACTATAGTAAAAAATTAAAATGATGCTGGTAAAGGTATAGTTTACATATATGGAAAATATACAAACAATTTAATGATGATAAATTAAAAAATGGAGATTTTAAATACACAGAAGGACTACTAGGCTGGGCAAATTTTATAATGTAAGATGGATCCAAGCTCTCCGATAGTAGTAATGCAGAAATATTAATGTACATCTTTATTAAGTCAAATGTACACATAAAAATTTAAGAGTAATCAACAGAAGAATAGGTTCTTAAATATAGCTGGAGAGATGAGTAGACTGAAAAGTATCAAAGTGAAGTCTCTCAGTCGTGTCCGACTCTCTGCGACCCCATGGACTATAGCCTAATAGGCTCCTCCGTCCATGGGATTCTCCAGGCAAGAGTACTGGAGCGGGGTGCCATTTCCTTCTCCAGGGGATCTTCCCGACCCAGGGATCGAGCCCTGGTCTCCCGCATTCCAGGTAGACGCTTTAACCTCTGAACCACCAGGGAAGCCTAGACTGAAAGACGTATTTAAAGATATTATTTAGAATGAAGTACAAAGATTCAGATCAGATCAGATCAGTCGCTCAGTCGTGTCCGACTCTTTGTGACCCCATGAACCGCAGCACGCCAGGCATCCCTGTCCATCACCAGCTCCCGGAGGTCACTCAGACTCACACCCATCAAGTCAGTGACGCCATCCAGCCATCTCATCCTCTGTCGTCCCCTTCTCCTCCTGCCCCCAATCCCTCCCAGCATCAGAGTCTTCTCCAATGAGTCAACTCTTCGCATGAGGTGGCCAAAATACTGGAGTTTCAGCTTTAGCATCATTCCTTCCAAAGAAATTCCAGGGCTGATCTCCTTCAGAATGGACTGGTTGGATCTTCTTGCAGTCCAAGGGACTCTCAAGAGTCTTCTCCAACACCACAGCTCAAAAGCATCAATTCTTCGGCACTCAGCCTTCTTCACAGTCCAACTCTCACATGCATACATGACCACAGGAAAGACCATAGCCTTGACTAGGCGAACCTTTGTTGGCAAAGTGATGTCTCTGCTTTTGAATATGCTATCTAAGCAGTCGGGAGCAGCCGGGATGAGATACCCCACGCCCAAGGTAAGAGAAACCCAAGTAAGACAGTAGGTCTTAGAAGAGGGCATCAGAGGGCAAATACACTGAAACCATTCTCACAGAAAACTAGTCAATCTAATCACACCAGGACCACACCCTTGTCTAACTCAATGAAATTAAGCCATGCCCGAGGGGCAACTCGGGATGGGCGGGTCATGGTGGAGAGATATGACAGGGTGTGGTCCGCTGGAGAAGGGAATGGCAAACCACTTCAGTATTCTTGCCTTGAGAACCCCATGAACAGTATGAACAGTACAAAGATTAAGCATATGTAAAAGTGAGAGTATAAGAGAAGAAGAGTGTTCAGAAGGTTGAATATACCACTGATCGAAATTCTGAAAGAGAAGAACAATGAAGAGAGAAAACTCTGGAAGTTCTACTGGGAGTATATTGTTGTTGTTGTTTAGTCACTCAGTCGTGTCCAGCTGTTTCTGATCACGTGGTCGGCAGCATACCAGACTTCCCTGTCCTTCACGATCTCCCGGAGCTTGCTCAAACTCACGTCCATTGAGTCAGTAATGCCATCCAACTATCTCGTCCTCTATTATCCCCTTCTTCTCCTGCCTTCAATCTTTCCCAGCATCTGGGTCTTTTCTAACGAGTCAGTTCTTGGCATCAGGTGGTCAAATATTGGAGCTTCAGCTTCAGCGTCAGTCCTTCCAGTGAATATTAAGGATTGATTTCCTTTAGATGTGACAAAACGAAATGCAGTACTTGGATGCAATCTCAAAAACGACAGAATGATCTCTGTTCATTTCCAAGGCAAACCATTCAATGTCACAGTAATCCAAGTCTATGCCCCAACCAGTAACGCTGAAGAAGCTGAAGTTGAACGATTCTATGAAGACCTACAAGACCTTTTAGAACTAACACCCAAAAAAGATGTCCTTTTCATTATAGGGGACTGGAATGCAAAAGTAGGAAGTCAAGAAACACCTGGAGTAACAGGCAAATTTGGCCTTGGAATACGGAATGAAGCAGGGCAGAGACTAACAGAGTTTTGCCAAGAAAATGCACTGGTCATAGCAAATACCCTCTTCCAACAACACAAGAGAAGACTCTATACATGGACATCACCAGATGGTTAACACCGAAATCAGATTGATTATATTCTTTGCAGCCAAAGATGGAGAAGCTCTATACAATCAGCAAAAACAAGACCAGGAGCTGACTGTGGCTCAGACCATGAACTCCTTATTGCCAAATTTAGACTGAAATTGAAGAAAGTAGGGAAAACCACTAGACCATTCCGGTATGACCTAAATCAAATCCCTTATGATTATACAGTGGAAGTGAGAAATAGATTTAAGGGCCTAGATCTGATAGATAGAGTGCCTGATGAACTATGGAATGAGGTTCGTGACATTGTACAGGAGACAGGGATCAAGACCATCCCCATGGAAAAGAAATGCAAAAAAGCAAAATGGCTGTCTGGGGAGGCCTTGCAAATAGCTGTGAAAAGAAGAGAAGCGAAAAGCAAAGGAGAAAAGAAAAGATATAAGCATCTGAATGCAGAGTTCCAAAGAATAGCAAGGAGAGATAAGAAAGCCTTCTTCAACAATCAATGCAAAGAAATAGAGGAAAACAACAGAATGGGAAAGACTAAGGATCTATTCAAGAAAATCAGAGATACCAAAGGAACATTTCATGCAAAGATGGGCTCGATAAAGGACAGAAATGGTATGGACCTAACAGAAGCAGAAGATATTAAGAAGAGGTGGCAAGAATACACAGAAGAACTGTATAAAAAAGAGCTTCACAACCCAGATAATCATGATGGTGTGATCACTGACCCACAGCCAGACATCCTGAAATGTGAAGTCAAGTGGGCCTTAGAAAGCATCACTAGGAACAAAGCTAGTGGAGGTGATGGAATTCCAGTGGAGCTATTCCAAATCCTGAAAGATGATGCCGTGAAAGTGCTGCACTCAATATGCCAGCAAATTTGGAAAACTCAGCAGTGGCCACAAGATTGGAAAAGGTCAGTTTTCATCCCAATCCCAAAGAAAGGCAATGCCAAAGAGTGCTCAAATTACCGCACAATTGCACTCATCTCACACGCTAGTAAAGTAATGCTCAAAATCCTCCAAGCCAGGCTTCAGCAATATGTGAACTGTGAACTTCCTGATGTTCAAGCTGGATTTAGAAAAGGCAGAGGAACCAGAGATCAAATTGCCAACATCCGCTGCATCATGGAAAAAGCAAGAGAGTTCCAGAAAAACACCTATTTCTGCTTTATTGACTATGCCAAAGCCTTTGACTGTGTAGATCACAATAAACTGTGGAAAATTCTGAAAGAGATGGAAATACCAGACCACCTGATCTGCCTCTTGAGAAATCTGTATGCAGGTCAGGAAGCAACAGTTAGAACTGGTCATGGAACAACAGACTGGTTCCAAATAGGAAAAGGAGTACGTCAAGGCTGTATATTGTCACCATGTTTATTTAACGTATATGCAGAGTACATCATGAGAAATGCTGGACTGGAAGAAACACAAGTTGGAATCAAGATTGCTGGGAGAAATATCAATAACGTCAAATATGCGGATGACACCACCCTTATGGCAGAAAGTGAAGAGGAACTAAAAAGCCTCTTTATGAAAGTGAAAGTGGAGAGTGAAAAGGTTGGCTTAAAGCTCAACATTCAGAAAACGAAGATCATGGCATCTGGTCCCATCACTTCATGGGAAATAGATGGGGAAACAGTGAAAACAGTGTCAGACTTTATTTTTCTGGGCTCCAAAATCACTTCAGATGGTGACTGCAGCCATGAAATTAAAAGACGCTTGCTCCTTGGAAGGAAAGTTATGACCAACCTAGATAGCATATTCAAAAGCAGAGACATCACTTTGCCAACAAAGGTTCGCCTAGTCAAGGCTATGGTCTTTCCTGTGGTCATGTATGGATGTGAGAGCTGGACTGTGAAGAAGGCTGAGTGCCGAAGAATTGATGCTTTTGAACTGTGGTGTTGGAGAAGACTCTTGAGAGTCCCTTGGACTGCAAGAAGATCCAACCAGTCCATTCTGAAGGAGATCAGCCCTGGGATTTCTTTGGAAGGAATGATGCTAAGGCTGAAACTCCAGTATTTTGGCAACCTCATGCAAAGAGTTGACTCATTGGAGAAGACTCTGATGCTGGGAGGGATTGGGGGCAGGAGGAGAAGGGGACGACAGAGGATGAGATGGCTGGATGGCATCGCTGACTCTATGAATGTGAGTCTGAGTGACCTCCGGGAGTTGGTGATGGACAGGGATGCCTGGCGTGCTGTGGTTCATGGGGTCGCAAAGAGTCGGACACGACTGAGCGACTGATCTGATCTGAAAGATTGCAATCAGCAGATTCAAGAGGTCAAATAAATGAAAGCATATTCATCTTCTGTGAGACTGTATTATTATCTCAAACATTTCGTGATCCTTCCCTATGGAGGAAAATACTTTTTACCCAATTAATATTGAGCTTGGCAGTGCAACTTGCTTAAGTTAATGAAGTGGAAGTATCAGTGTCAAGGGTCTCATCTAAGATGAAGTGTTGAGAGTGTGTTTTGTCCAACTATTTTTCCTTTTCATTATTTTCCTGCTGTGATTTCAGGAAATGCCCTAAATAAAGGCTTATCTACCAGTCTAGATCCCAGACAAATGAAGACATGGAGCAAAGCCATGGTCAACCCCCAATGGGCATGTAGCAGAGATGAGACATAAATATTTGTTGTTATAATCTATTGATACACTTTGAAGGTATTTTTGTGATTGCTGTTTAAACTAACTGGGCAGTTCTTAATGTGAAATGACTCTGCTCCCTGGGGATATTTGCAGTTTCTGGGGGCACTTTTGGTGGACACAGCTGGGGAGGCGGCTGTGGCACTGACTGAGTAAAGCCCAGGTCTCTGCTAATCCTCCTACAAGATATGGAACAGCCTCCACCATAGCGGGCTATCCAGCCTCAAATGTGACTGGTGCCAGGGTGAGGCCCCCTGACCCCGTCTCTCCTCCTGGTTATAGGCACCTGAACACAGTGCAGCTAATAGCAGATCACTGCAGACACATGGATCTTACAAGGAACCGCAGACAACTGGCTGATTACAATCCAAGAACTAACAGTTGGATGATCAGCTTATTGTTCCATAGAAGCCAGAGGACAATGGCTACTGCTTCAAAATTCTGAAAGAGATAACCATAGACATAGAAGTGCATAATCTACAAAACTGTATCTTAGACATGAGAGCAAACTAATGGCATTTTCATGTAAACAAAAACTAGGACATTTACCACAAATAAACCTTAAGTGGATGGAGGAGCCTGGTGGGCTGCAGTCCATGGGGTCGCTAAGAGTCGGACACGACTGAGCGACTTCACTTTCACTTTTTCGCTTTCATGCATTGGAGAAGGAAATGGCAACCCACTCCAGTTTTCTTGCCTGGAGAATCCCAGAGGCAGGAGAGCCTGGTGGGCTGACGTCTATGGGGTCACACAGAGTCGGACACGACTGAAGTGACTTAGCAGCAGCAGCAGCAGCAAAGAGTATATTCCAGCCTGTCCTGACTAAAAGCAACTGTAGTTGAGACGTCTGAGAGGGAATAAGCAATAGTGAGCAAGAAAAATTATAATCTGAGAGCATATTTCAGCAAACATGGAGTATACAACATAATACCTCACAGAGTCAAAGAAAAATGAAGATAAAAGCTAAAATCCATGATAACCATAATATACAAATTAGAGTTAATATTTTCAAACTTCTTGTATCATTTGCAGTTGAGTATGGTTCAGTAGAGAAATTTAAACTGCTAAGGTTTCTGAGTCAAAATATACAAAGCCAAAATTGGCAGTTGACAGGGAAAAAAAAAATGCGCAATGTGAGAGTTGCGAGTTAAATTTTATTACTTTACAATATTGTATTGGTTTTGCCATACATCAACATGCATCTGCCGCAGGTGTACACGTGTTCCCCATCCTGAACCCCCTCCCACCTCCCTCTCCAAACCATCCCTCTGGGTCATCCCAGTGCACCAGCCCCAAGCTTCCTGTATCCTGCATTGAAAATAAATAATCACGAAATTTAAAAAAAAAAGAAAAAAAAATTTATTTGGGGAAAAATGAGGACTGCAGTCCAGGAAACTGCTTCTAAGACAGCTCTGAGAAACTGCTCCAAAGAGGCACGGTGGAAGGTCAGTATATGTGTGGTTTTGGAGAATGGGTACATGTGGTTAAGCACATATTTTGGCGGATGCTTGTTGCTAGTCACAAGGGGCAGATATCTCTGTTAATTATTTTAGTGCTTTTCTAGATAGGAGAGGAGAAGGAAATGGCAACTCACTCCAGTATTCTTGCCTGGAGAATCTCAGGGACAAGGGAGCCTGGTGGGCTGCCATCCAAGGGGTCGCACTGAGTTGGACACGGCTGAAGCATCTTAGCATGCTTGCATGCATTGGAGAAGGAATTGGCAATCCACTCTAGTATTCTTGCCTGGAGAATCCCAGGGACAGAGGAGCCTGGTGGGCTGCCTTCCAAGGGGTTGCACAGAGTTGGATACGACTGAAGCGACTTAGCATGTATGCATGCTAGATAGGAGATACAAGAGTTGGGCTCATGAAGTCTTCTCCTGAAAATATCTGAAGACCTGTTCTGCCAGTTTTCCCCAGAGCACAGAGCACCTCATTTCTGATCTCTGCCCTAAACTCCTCTCAGGGGTGTTGAATGTCAGCAGCTACAGTGGCTACTAACTTAATCCTTGTGAAGGCAAATGGCCAGTGACAAATTTTGTTTGCCAGCAGATACAAGAGAAACTGACAAATTTACAGTTATTTTGGGTTTTCCCCATCATGTGTGAGTTCATTCCATGCCCACACCCAAAGTACTTGCTAAATGAGTCTGTAAAGCAAGTCTTGGAGATACTAAAATGCAGGTTTGGCTTTTTTCCCCCCAGTTTGATAGTATAAGTTTTTTCAATCCATGAGCAATATTTGACTAATACCTAGATGGAAAACTGTCAGTTAAATGAACATACAGATTTGAAACCCCTTCAAGGATCACAGACTTGTCTTGGTGAAGAGGCTTATGAAACTCAATGAAGCCATGAGCCATGCCATGCAGGGCCCCCCAAGATGGATAGGTCATAGTGGAGAGTTCTGACAAAACATGATCCACTGGAGAAGGAAACGGCAAACCACTCCAGTATTCTCCCTGTGAGAACTCAATGGGAAGTATGAAAAGGCAAAAAGATATGATACTGGAAGATGAGTTCACTGGGTCAAAAGGTGTCCAATATATTACTGGGCAAGAGTACAAGGCAATTACTAATAACTCCAAAAAGAATAAAGAGGCTGGGTCAAAGCAGAAATGAGGCTCAGTTGTGGTGGCGCTAGTGGTAAAGAACCTGCCTGCCAATGCAGGAGACATAAAAAACACGGGTTTGATCCCTGTGTCTGGAAGATCCCCTGGAGAAGGGCTTGGTTACCTACTCCAGTATTCTTGTCTGGAGAATCCTAAGGACAGAGGAGCCTGGTGGGCTACAGTTCATAGGGTCACAAAGAGTTGGACAAAACTGAAGTGACTTAGTATGCATGCACTGGGCGTGAAAGTAAAGTCTGGTGTAAAAAAAAAATATTGGTTAGGAACCTAGAATGTTTTAAAAAGGGAAAGGAACCAGAGATCAAATTGCCAGCATTCACTGGATCATAGAGAAAGCAAGGGAACTCCAAAACCACTATACTGTCTCCTGAGAAACCTGCATCCAGGTCAAAAAGCAACAGTTAGAACTGGACATGGAACAACTGACTGGTTCAAAATTGGGAAAGGAGTACATCAAGGCTATATATTGTCTCCTTGCTTATTTAACTTCTATGCAGGGTATATCATGAAAAATCCTGGGCTAACTGAATCACAGGTTGGAATCAGGATTGTCAGGAGAAATATCACCACCTCAGATATGCAGATGATACCATTCTAATGGCAGAAACTGAAGAAGAACTAAAGAGTCTCTTGATGAAGGTGAAAGAGGAGAGTGAAAAAGCTAGCTTAACACTCAAGAAACTAAGATATGGCATCTGGTCCCAACACTTCTTGGAAAATAGAAGGGAAAAGGTGGAAACAGTGACAGATTTTATTTTCTTGGGCTCCAAAACCACTGCAAACGGTGACTGCAGCAATGAAAGTAAAGATGCTTGCTCCTTGGAAGGAAAGCTATGACAAACTAGACAGCACATTGAAAAGTAGAGACATTACTTTGCCACCAAAGGTCCGTCTAGTCAAAGCTATGGTTTTTCTAGTAGTCATGTAAGGATATGAGAGCTGGACCATAAAGAAAGCTGAGCACCAAAGAATTTTGATGCTTTCGAATTGTGATCCTGGAGGAGATTCTAAAGAGTCCCTTGGATTGCAAAGAGATCCAACTAGTCAATCCTAAAGGAAATCAATCCTGAATATTCATTGGAAGGACTGATGCTTAAGCTGAAGCTCCAGTTCTTTGGCCACTTGATGCGAAGAGCTGACTCTTTGGAAAAGATCCTGATGATGGGAAAGATTGAAGGCAAAAGGAGAAGGGAATGGCAGAGGATGAGATGGTTAGATAGCATCATCGACTCAATGTATATGAATTAAAACAATCTCTGGGAGTTAGTGAAGGACAAGGAAGCCTGCAGTCCATGGGGTTGCAAGGAGTGGGATAGGACTTAGTGACTGAACAACAACATACATGAAAATGTAACAAACAGGATTTCATGTTTCCATATTATTTCTGAGTCAGACTCTGACTACCGTGTGGACCAATACTGCCAGGATTGCATCTAAGACTCATAGCTTTATTGTATTCATTGATAATGTGAATCATAAAATAAAGATAACATTTTATTTCTATGACACAAATAATTCTATGACCCAAATATTTATATGACCCAAATAAATTACTGGGAACATTATCAGATATGCCAATTACATGTGAAACAAATGGAAATTTAAAAAATACTTTTTTCATTCATTCACTATCAGATGAGATCAGATCAGTTGCTCAGTTGTGTCCGACTCTTCGCGACCCCATGAATCGCAGTACGACAGGCTTCCCTGTCCATCACCAACTCCCGGAGGTCACTCAAACTCACATCCATCGAGTCAGTGGTGCCATCCAGCCATCTCATCTTCTGTCGTCCCCTTCTCCTCTTGCCCCCAATCCCTCCCAGCATCAGAGTCTTCTCCAATGAGTCAACTCTTTGCATGAGGTGGCCAAAATACTGGAGTTTCAGCTTTAGCATCATTCCTTCCAAAGAAATCCCAGGGCTCATCTCCTTCAGAATGGACTGGTTGGATCTCCTTGCAGTCCAAAGGACTCTCAAGCATCTTCTCCAACACCACAGTTCAAAAGCATCAATTCTTCGGAGCTCAGCCTTCTTCACAGTCCAGCTCTCACATCCATACATGACCACAGGAAAGACCATAGCCTTGACTAGGCGAACTTTTGTTGGCAAAGTAATGTCTCTGCTTTTGAATATGCTATCTAGGTTGGTCATAACTTTCCTTCTAAGGAGTAAGCGTCTTTTAATTTCATGGCTGCAGTCACCATCTGCAGTGATTTTGGAGCCCAGAAAAATAAAGTCTGACACTGTTTCCACTGTTTCTCCATCTATTTCCCATGAAGTGATGAGATCAGATGCCATGATCTTTGTTTTCTGAATGTTGAGCTTTAAGCCAACTTTTTCACTCTCCACTTTCACTTTCATCAAGAGGCTTTTGAGTTCCTCTTCACTTTCTGCCATAAGGGTGGTGTCATCTGCATATCTGAGCACCACCATATATTATTCCACACTTTAGCCAGAGATGAGAAACAGGCAGATAGAGTTAAAGATTAACCTTATAATTGTGATGCATAGTTTCTAATTTTAATACTGAGGCCTTTGGGAAAAAGATAGAGAAAAAAATTAAAATTATAAAGAGAATATTAAATATGCAGTTCTGGCAGGACACAAATTGGTCTCATAGAACATTTTAATACAGAGGTTAATGAGAATTTGTTGGACTGGTTTCATCTGTGAAATTAATAGCCGCCAAATATTTCTTTTACTCATTTATTTTCCTTTGGCAGAGGTATTGCATGTTATTGAGTTGGCACATTAGATAAGTAGATATTTTTCTCAGACACATAGCCTAACTGGACATACTGATCATTATTTTCATGTTTTACTGCAATGTGAGAAAATAAACAAATTAAAAAAATGTATTTTTCCTCCAAAAATTGAAAAAAATTAAAGTATAAAAAATTACATTTAATCAATTTTGAGCCCACTAATCACTTTCTGTAATATTCCCCACATTTTTCTGAGTTTCATTTTGAATGGTGATTTGCATATAACAGCTCACTCAGTATCATAAATTACTATTTCATACTTAATTTTCATACTTACTTTGGGAAAATCAGTTAGAGCTTTTAATTTCTCTAAGTCCTCAAGGTGACTCCTAGATTGCTTTTACAGCTCCATTTGCAAATATATGAACTTTCTTCTGAGAATTGAATTATGAAGACTCTCATTATACAGTTGTCAAGGGAGTAAATGAATTAGGACTAGCAGAAAAAGAAAATATCATAATAATAACTAAAATTTTTTTCAGGAGTTTTCCATGAGCTATACAAGTAATTTACATGTCAAATTCATCTAATTCTTGAAAAACCCAATATATAAGATTGCTATTAAACTCATTTTATAAACTGGGAAACATGTAATAAAATTTTTTGCCTCAATCCATAGAGATCTCACCTTTGTCCCCAGTTAATAGGAAGTATCCTCTAGACTCTTGGAGTTAAATTACCTGGGGGATGAGGTATCCTAGTTATTCATGGTGGATCTTCAGGTCCACACTGCATGGTTTGTGCTAATGAGATGATTCTGTTTGTTAGTCACTCAGTCGCCCCATGGACTGCAGCCCATCAGGCTTCATGGGATTTTCCAGGCAAGGATACTGGACTGGTTTGCCATTGATTGCATTATGCTAATGAGGAAGATTTACCATGTGATTAGAGGATTAGGGCTTTTGGCCAGGTGACCATCAGTTCATCCTCCAGGAAGCAGGGAGCTGGAGATTGAGTTCAGCCACACGGCAATTACTCAATTGCCCAAGCTTACATAAAGAAACACACGTATAAACTCTGAATATTGAGGTCTGCTGAGCCCCTGGGGTTGGCAACAGTCTGGGTTGGTGACAGTCTGTACACATTCCTGAGAACCAGGAAGCCTCATATTTGGAACACCTTGCACCCCCCATTCCACTCTGCATCTCTTACCTTGGCTGATTCTCATTTGTATCCTTTGGCTACAATTAAACAGTAATAGTAATTGCATCACCCACTCAATAGAAATGAGTTTGGGTAAACTCTGGGAGATAGTGAAGGACAGGGAAGCCTGGTGTGCTGCAGTCCATGGGATCGCAGTGTCAAACACGACTTAGGGACTAAACAACAGCAACAACAATTGTATACAAAGGAAATATAGACATACTGCTGCTGCTAAGTCACTTCAGTCATGTCTGATCTAATTTTTATGAATGCTGTGAGCTGTTCTAGGAAATTCTTAATCTTGAAGGAAGTTGTGAGGACCCTCAGGTTTAGTCAGCTGGTCTGAAGTGAGAGGGGTCCTGCAGACCCTCAACCTACCAGCTAGAATGAATCAAGGGGAGTTTTGTGAGGATTGTTCACTTAGACTTCTCAATTTGGCAATCTCATTGCAGAACCTGGGTGGACTTTGTGGTCTGGAGCCTCTGTCTGTATCCTTGAGTCTGGCTGACTGTGGATAGAAAAAAAAAAAAGGTTTATATATTTTTGCTCATTTGCTCAAAATTCTGGAGTAAATGTTTGTGCATTTGGTACCTAGATCTAGCAGTGTAGTCTGATTCCATTCAGTTTGCCTTAATCCGCTTCATAAAACCATTGAATGAGAAGATACAGCGAGTTACCTACATATGAATGATTTCCTTTCCAAGAGTGTGTTTGTAAGTCCAATTTGTTTGTAAGTCCAACAGAGTTAGCTTAGGTACCCAACTAGCACAATCAGCTATTATAGAATTGTACTGTAATACGTTTATAATGCTTTTCACACAAATAATAAAAACAAATACAAAGAATAAAGAAAACATTTTTGAATCTTTCAGTACAGTACCTTGAAAAGTACAGTAGCACAGTACAACAGCTGGCATACAGGGGCTCGCATGGAGTGAATAGGCAAGAACAGTTACTGACTGGAAGAAGGAGAGGAGGTGGGAGATGGTAGAGCTGAATGATGGTCAGCAACAGGAGATGGGGACAATTTCACTGCATGCCTGATGTTGTAATAAAATCAACGTAATAAATGACATTAATTAGATGGAGAAAAACTACATGATTGTCTCAATTAATACAAAAAGGACATTTGACAAAATTCATGATAAAAACACCCAACAAACTAGGTACAGAAGGAAGCTATCTCTACAATTAAGTTCACATATAAAAAACCCAAACCCAACATTATATTCAGTGGTGAAAGATGGAAAGCTTTTAAGATCAGGAACAAGATAACGTCTACTCAACATGGTACCTGAAGTCCTATCTACAGTGATTAGGATGGTAAAGGAAGAAAGGCATCCACATTGGGAGGGAAGAAAACCGTCTGTCCACAGGGGATAGTTTCAAAGCTACTTCTCTGGTCCAGGTGAAGGAGGAGAGTGGCTTGGATATTTTGAAAGTTGTGTCAGAGAAAGACTCTCTTTTGGATTGACTTTTGAGCTGAAACCAGAAGGACGAGGACAGATACACATGAACAGCCAAGAACAGAGCTTTCCAGACACTTCTGCTCCAGATGGGAGTGCTGAGCCATGCAGAGAGGAGAAATGAGCCAGATCATTTCTTTCTTTCTTTTTTTTTTAAACATCCTTTCTTCTTCTTCTTCCTTTTTTTTTTTTTTTGGCTGCACTGCAGGGGGTGTGGTATCTTAGTTTCTCTACCAGGGATCCAATCTCAGTCTCTGCATTGGAGGAGGCAGTCTTAACCACTGGACCACCAGGGAAGCCCCAGACCATGTCTGTCCTTGCAGCCCTCTGGGGATTTGAAATGAACTCAGAAGACATTTCAGATCATGGCCTTGTGGTATACACAGCAAGACATTTGTACAATAACAGGAACAGAATAGAGGATGGCCAAACAGAGGCACAAGAATCTTACTGCTGCATCAGCGGGAAAGAATAATCTAATTCAATTTGTCTATTGACATATATCTATTTGAAAAAAAAAATAGTATTCATGTCTTGAAGGATGAGTATACTTTCAATAAACAGGGACAGAGGGGAGCACAGTCCAGACTTTGAGACTGATAGAAATAAGTTCCAATGGAGAGTGTCCTAGTTTATTAAATTATATCCAATAAATATCCTCTTACCTTAAATAAGAGGATAAGGAAATGGAGAAGGAAATGGCAACCCACTCCAGTATTCTTGCCTGGAGAATCCCATGGATGGAGGAGCCTGGTGGGCTACAGTCCACAGGGTCACAAAGAGTCGGACACGACTGAGCGACTTCACTTTGACTTTCACCTTAAATAAATACTCCCCCTCAAGGTGAAATTAAGGTGTGTTACTTTAACCCTCACTCAGTGCTATATTTGTGGGTGGTACAAGGTCACCTTAGGAAACTCTGGTGACAACAGCCATGTGCGTGCGTGTGTGCTCAGTCGCTCAGTTGTGTCTGACTCTTTGTGACCCCGTGGACTGTAGCCCATTAGGCTCCTTTGTCCACGGGATTTTTGAGGCAAAAATACTGGAGTGGGTTGCCATGCTTTCTCCAGGGGATTTTTCTGACCCAGGGATAGAACCCATGTCTCCTGTGGCTCCTGCGGTGGATTCTATACCACTGAGCCACCTGGAAAGCACACAGCTATACTTCTGTTCTATTTTGAGGACATGTTTGTACAAACAGCATAAGGGAAACTGATTAAAGTTTTCGAACAAGCAGATGCACCATCTCTGTTTTGTGGACCCTGTTAAATAGTGATAAGCACCACTGACTGGTGAAGATATTAACCACATTTTATAAGCAGATACATAGCAATAATTATGGTTACTGAAACAGGATTTCCAGCTAATACATGTGAATAACGCATCACCTCACACTTCACAATTACACTTTGAAATAGGTAATATTGTTATGTCAATTTGCAGATGAGTCCACTGAGGCCCAGTGAGGTATACTGCTGCTACTGCTAAGTCACTTCAGTCGTGTCCGACTCTGTGTGACCCCATAGACGGAAGCTCACCAGGCTCCCCAACCCCTGGGATTCTCCAGGCAAGAACACTGGAGTGGGTTGCCATTTCCTTCTCCAATGCATGAAAGTGAAAAGTGAAAGTGAAGTCGCTTAGTCGTGTCCGACTCTTAGCGACCCCATGGACTGGAGCCTACCAGGCTCCTTCGTCCATGGGATTTTCTAGGCAAAAGTACTGGGGTGGGGTGCCATTGCCATCCCCGCAGTGAGGTATAAGCTATAGTCAAAAGATACTCACCTGTGAAATTCTAAGCTAGGGTCGGACGAAGTGCAGCTGACCCTTGAGGCCAAGTCTCTAGTTATCATACCCCACTGGCAATTCAGTGTTACTACTGACTTTTAGGAGAATCTTGGCTTGGAATGCTGTGTAATGTCAATATTTTTAACCAGATATTTAGAGATCTAGTTGACCTTTTTTGGGGTACATTTTATTTTCTGGACATTTCAAGTAGGGTTAAAGTTGCTCCCAAATAAATACAGCGTAAACACAACCAGAATTGTGTTTTCAAGGGCTAAGTTAATCTTTTGGTAAGTGCTTTTTGTTTCAGTTCCGATTATTCTGTTAAGCAAATAAGATTAAGTGCTGTTGTATAGTTGTTTCAAAGCAAGTTTCACACCAACTTAAGAGAAGCCTTTGTAGAATGTTTGTTTCATTACTTTTGATTAGTTGATCAACAACCTGTAACACAACATTCAATTTTGTTCTCTGTAAAAATGTGCAGCTTAATAGGTTTCATATGTTGTTGTTCAATTTATCTGCCTATTAGGAGAAGTCATTAAGTGGAAGAAACCAGCTTTTGGAAATAATGAGTTTTTCATTTACTGGTACAGGCATTTACTTTAAAAAGGCATCATTAATCACGTAGTTAAACCACTAATTAAAAATGTTTTACTTAAATTTGCTTTATTTTCCTGAACAACAACAAAAAAACCCAATTTATCATGTGGATGGCATGCAAAAATCAAAGACCTCTGTGGTCCCAGTTGTCATTAAAAGTTAATAATAGCTCAGCTTTGCCTTTCTTTTGTCACGTGCCCTTGTGTGTGTGCACATAGCTTTAGTCACTCAATCCTGTCCGACTCTTGGCAATCCCATGGACTGTAGCCTGCCAGTCTCCTCTGTCCATGGAATTCTCCAGGAAAGAATACTGAAGTGGGCTGCCATTCCCTTCTCCAGGGGATCTTCCCAGGCCCAGACCCAGGCCTGATCCCTGGGTCTCCCACAATGCGGGCAGATTCTTTACCATCTGAGCCTCCAGGGAAGCATGTATGTATATATGTGTGTGAGAAATATTCTACACAATCACATGTGTGAGATAGTTTCTATTAACAAAGAAATCACCTTTCAAAATATATGTCAACTTTAAAGCAAATTATCTGAATATACACAATGTAGCAAAAGTAAACATTTACCTTATAATTGCTGGAATTTTTGTTTTTATTTCTATTGGTGTCTTTTTGTTGGTTTAAATGAAAATAATTGATTTATAAACTCTCCATTAGATAAGGATCATGTTTTTAAGGAAACTCATCACTAGGAACAAAGCTAGTGGAGGTGATGGAATTCCAGTGGAGCTATTCCAAATCCTGAAAGATGATGCTGTGAAAGTGCTGCACTCAATATGCCAGCAAATTTGGAAAACTCAGCAGTGGCCACAAGATTGGAAAAGGTCAGTTTTCATCCCAATCCCAAAGAAAGGCAATACCAAAGAGTGCTCAAACTACCGCACAATTGCACTCATCTCACATGCTAGTAAAGTAATGCTCAAAATTCTCCAAGCCAGGCTTCAGCAATATGTGAACCGTGAACTTCCTGATGTTCAAGCTGGATTTAGAAAAGGCAGAGGAACCAGAGATCAAATTGCCAACATCCGCTGGATCATGGAAAAAGCAAGAGAGTTCCAGAAAAACATCTATTTCTACTTTATTGACTATGCCAAAGCCTTTGACTGTGTAGATCACAATAAACTGTGGAAAATTCTGAGAGAGATGGGAATACCAGATCACCTGATCTGCCTCTTGAGAAATCTGTATGCAGGTCAGGAAGCAACAGTTAGAACTTGTCATGGAACAACAGACTGGTTCCAAATAGGAAAAGGAGTACGTCAAGGCTGTATATTGTCACCTTGTTTATTTAACTTATATGCAGAGTACATCATGAGAAATGCTGGACTGCAAGAAACACAAGCTGGAATCAAGATTGCCGGGAGAAATATCAATAACCTCAGATATGCAGATGATACCACCCTTATGGCAGAAAGTGAAGAGGAACTCAAAAGCCTCTTGATGAAAGTGAAAGTGGAGAGTGAAAAGGTTGGCTTAAAGCTCAACATTCAGAAAACGAAGATCATGGCATCTGGTCCCATCACTACATGGGAAGTAGATGGAGAAACAGTGGAAACAGTGTCAGACTTTATTTTTCTGGGCTCCAAAATCACTGCAGATGGTGACTGCAGCCATAAATGAAAAGACGCTTACTCCTTGGAAGGAAAGTTATGACCAACCTAGATAGCATATTCAAAAGCAGAGACATCACTTTGCCAACAAAGGTTCGCCTAGTCAAGGCTATGGTCTTTCCTGTGGTCATGTATGGATGTGAGAGCTGGACTGTGAAGAAGGCTGAGCTCCGAAGAATTGATGCTTTTGAACTGTGGTGTTGGAGAAGACTCTTGAGAGTCCCTTGGACTGCAAGGAGATCCAACCGGTCCATTCTGAAGGAGATCAGCCCTGGGATTTCTTTGGAAGGAATTATGCTAAAGCTGAAACTCCAGTATTTTGGCCACCTCATGTGAAGAGTTGACTCATTGGAGAAGACTCTGATGCTGGGAGGGATTGGGGGCAGCAGGAGAAGGGGACGACAGAGGACGAGATGGCTGGATGGCATCACTGACTCGATGAATGTGAGTCTGAGTGGCCTCTGAGAGCTGGTGATGGACAGGGAGGCCTGGCATGCTGCGGTTCATGGGGTCTCAAAGAGTCGGACACGACTGAGCGACTGATCTGATCTGATCTGAATGTGTTCTAGCTCTTCTGTTTAAATCAGATTTTGGAACATCACTAGAAGATAAGAAGTAGGATATTTGAGTGGAAAAACAATAGAATGGGAAACAAAGAGATTATTGTTTTGTTTACAACCTGCCTCCAACTTGCTATGCAGTGCAGATCACTACAGCTCCTGGGGCCTGAACTTTCCAAAACTTGCAAAATGACAAAGTTAAAGCTCATGGTTTTATTTTTGCTTCTAGATGTAATGTACCATGATGTTACACTATCATTTCATTTTCAGGTAAAGAAACACATTTTCTAAGAGCATCAGTTCAGTTCAGTCGCTCAGTCCTATCTGGCTCTTTGCGACCCAATGAACTGCAGCACTCCAGGCCTCCCTGCCCATCACCATCTCCCAGAGTTCACTCAGACTCACATCCATTGAGTCGGTGATGCCTCTGTCATCCCCTTTTCCTCCTGCCCCCAATTCCTCCCAGCATCAGAGTCTTTTCCAATCAGTCAACTTTTCGCATGAGGTGGCCAAAGTACTGGAGTTTCAGCTTTAGCATCACTCCTTCCAAGAACATAGATACACAAAATATTTCTTTTCCTCACATTCCTTGCCATTTTATAATGTTTTATATCATGTTACTTGATTTGAAGGTTCTGAACTACTGGATAAAGGTCTGATCTCAAATGAAGAAAATAAGAAAAATGATAAATGCTGGGATATCAACTGTTTTTCTTTTTCCCAAAAGATAAAAGGGAATTGTGCTGTGTTACTGTTTCACATCATCTAAAGACAAAGACATTCCTGTCTCCCCGGTGTGGCACCGTGTGCTGAGGTTAATAAAACCTGGAAGCTTCCTAGTACAGATGCATACTACAAGGCTTCCCTGGTGGCTCAGATCGTAAAGAATCCGCCTGCCAATGCAGTTGATCCCTGGGTTGGGAAGATCCCCTGGAGAAGAGAATGGCTACCCACTCCACTATTCTTGCTTGGAGAATTCCACAGATAGAAGAGCCTAGCAGGCTACAGTCTATAGGGTCGCAAAGAGTCAGATACGACCGAGCAATTTTCAAAGACACTTTTCACACATGTGCACTTCAGAGCAGAATCTTGTTTTGTTCTTTTTTTTTTTTTTTCCTTTTTGGCATGTCAGAATTGAGAGCAATAGAGAAATATAACTGAAGGTGTAAAGAGATCATCCACATTGCTCTAATTTACTTGAAAATGTTAGCTATTTTTGGTTTAGGTGGTTGATAGCTTAACTATAATTGGTGTGAGTGCTGATAAAAGAAACCATGGCAACAAGTGAACTTGGGAAGTGGAGAGGACCATTTTGCACAGCAAACCACCAGAATTATTTACTTACTGCTTTTCCTGTGCTTTTTTTTTTTTTTCCTTCCTGAAAATGTTAAATGTAGTGTAACAGCATGAGTTTTAGAGTCAGGGTTGGCTCTAGTTGAACACCTTGGGCAGCCTAATGAATCTTAGTGGATCTAATTGTCATCTGTTGTGAAATGGGGGTCAGTAGAGCCTACTTCATGGATATGTTTGACAGTTGAGGGAAATGACATCATCCATTTGACAGCATCTATGGGGTCCTGCTGTTTCCCACTCATGGAAGGAAAATGAAGAGTCAGAATGAAAGGGTTCCTATCCTAATGGATCTTATATTTCACACAAGTTATGAATAAATGTATATATGGTTCCCTGAAGTGATAATTAGCAGACATGCACATTGTGTTTATGAAAATCTATTAGATCCTTGCTGCTGTTAAGTTGCTTTAGTCGTGTCCGACTCTGTGCGACACCTTAGACGGCAGCCCACCAGGCTCCCCTGTCCCTGGGATTCTCCAGGCAAGAACACTGGAGTGGGTGGCCATTTCCTTCTCCAATGCATGAAAGTGAAAAGTGAAAGTGAAGTTGCTCAGTTGTGTCTGACTCCTAGTGACCCCATGGACTGCAGCTTACCAGGCTCCTCCGTCCATGGGATTTTCCAGGCAAGAATACTGGAGTGGGGTGCCACGGCCTTCTCCATTAGATTCTTACTCTCATGTAAATACTCTCATGTAAATACAACTGTTCATCTAAAGCTTGACTACATTGTACAGCACATTCACTAAATGATTGTTTAGAGTCCTCTCGAATATACAGAACTTACCTTACATAAGAACTTACCTCCCAAGGAAACCCACTAACTTGGGGGGAAAGCACTAATATATAGATGATATGAACCAAAGTCATCACCATCCCCCAGTCCTCACTGAATGATACAGTCAGATGTTGGAAGATCTGAAACCTTCCCCCAATGTCATCTGTTTTCTAGACAAGCACCTTTGACCATGACCCATGAGCAAGTTCTGGAGCCTTTCAATTTTCTTTCACTGCTTGAGTTTTCCTATTTTCTTTTTAATATCAAAACGCCATATGGCTTATGGTCAGTGAAGAATAAAATACACTCATGAATCTGAAGCTAATGTTATCTTTGTTCTGGACTTTTCCCTGTCTGTATACTTTAGCTTAAGATCACATTAACTCTTTTGTCAGTCAGGTAACACAGTTATTATTATTCAGATTATTATCAGAACTTGTTAGACTTTTTACATTTTCACTTCAACTTTTAGCCTGTCCTTCCTTCCTTCCCTCCTTTCTTTCATTTCTTTCTTACTTCCTCCCTTTCTTTATTTCTTTTCTAGCTCTGTTCCCACTCCTTTTCTGGGACTGCATATTTGATGTTCTGAAACCCAGTGTAGGAACAATATTTCTTTTCATAAGACTGATTTGGGAATTATGGAGATAATCATTTCATTGTCTCTGGCTTATGTTGTGTTGATACTTGGGTCTAATTTAGCATCCTTGTGTGTGGTTGTTTAAGCAGTTGCATATTCCCTTATGTTTGAGAAGGAAATGGGGCCCCACTCCAGTATACTTGCCTGGAGAATCCCCATGGACAGAGGAGCCTGGAGGGTTACAGTCTATGGGGTTGCAAAGAGTCAGATACAACTGAGCACTCACACACATACATTCCCTTATCACAACTTATATCAGTCTGGTTTAACATGAAAATCATAAAATCCATGCACCCATCTTATCTGAGTGTGAATAGCTCGTGCATGTTAGACCAAAGTCCTTTATGTTCAGCCTCTGCTGGTGCCTCTGCTTGGTGACCTGGCCTAGAGGGCTGCTTCTGTGATCTTCTCTGGATAGGCCACCCCTCACCTCAGAATTCTTCTTTCGCTTCCCATTTGTGAGGACCTGAGACTTGTAGTTTTGGGAGTCTAGGATTTCACGTCTCCATCTCCATTTCACTTCATTTCCTTCTTCACTGCTGACTTACATTGTGTCTTGTTGTGTTTCCTAAGTTATAGCAGAAAAAGAGGAAGCTTTGTGCATTTTATTTTTATTTTTTTAAATATAAATTTATTTATTTTAATTGGAGGTTAGTTACTTTACAATATTGTATTGGTTTTGCCATACATCAACATAAATCTGCCTTTTGTTTATGAAAGAGACTTTTGGTTTGAGTTTCAAGCTTGCAACGTCACCCATTGGACAGTTACTGGTAAATTGACTCATCCAGTGTAGCAGCGTTAAACTTGACAACAATTTTAGTGAAGTTTTCATGCATTAGAGAGACATTTAGAAAAATTATTGTTTGCCCTGACTTTGCTTCCATTGAGAGAATATACAATCATACTTACTAATTAGATCAACTTTTTCTTTGTTCTGGCCAAAGAGACATGAATCAGAAGCTCAACCAGCAGCAACACTCACTGGGAGGTGTCATAATTCTATGTGCTTGTTCATCTGAAAGTTGAGTGAACATGATTTAATGATGCACCTCCAAGCTCTTGATTTAAAATTATATACAACTTCTATGTCTAATTCCTTGGAAATTCTTTGGTTAAGAGAGTATTTTCTTTGATTTTTTAGTTTTTTAATTTCAAGATAATTGTAGTGATTGCATGCTCAGTTGTGTCTCTTAGCGAACCCAGGGACTGTAGCCCACCAGACTCCTCTGTCCATGGAATTCTCCAGACAAGAACACTGGAGCAGGTTGCCATTTAATTCTCCAAGGAATCTTTCTGACCCAGGGATCAAACTCGAGTCTTCTGCATCTTCTGCATTGGCAGGTGGATTCTTTACCACTGAATCACCTGGGAAGCCTGAGGTAATTGTAGACTCACATGAAGTTATAGGGCTTCCCAGTGTATCTGATGGTGAAGAATCTGCCTGCAAGGCAGGAGACCTAGGTTTGATCCTTAGGTTGGGAAAATTTCCTGGAGAAGGGGATGACAACCCACTCCAGTATTCTTGCCTGGAAAATTCCACAGGCTCCTTGTGGGCTACAGTCCATGGGGTTGCAAAGAGTCAGAGATGATTGATCGACTAACACTTTCATGCAGTTATAAGAAGTAACAGAGAGATCCCAGGCACCTTTACTGATCTCCTTCAATGGTAATATTTTGTAAAGCAATCACATTACATGTACATTAACACAACAAGGAAATTGGAATTGGTGCAGTGAGAATGCTGATCATTACCTTCCGCACAGGGGTTCCTTCAATAGCCCTTCTACATCACATCCACTTGCTGTCTGCTCACCTCACCTTTATTCTTAACCCCTGGAAAGAATCACCAACTTGCTCTCCAGTTCTGCAATTTTGTCACTTCTGGAATATTACCTGAATATAATCATACAATATGTAAACTTTCAAGATTGGATTTGATCATTCAATTTATTTCTCTGAAGATTCATTGAGGTTGATGTGCATATCAATAGATGCTTTTGTTTCATACTGCTAGGTAGTATTCCATGATATTTATATATCAGTTTTTTATATCTGTTCTATTATTTTTTATTATCTGTTCTCTCACTGAAGATGGTAATTTACAATCTGGGGTTATTGAATAAAGATACTATGAACATTTATGTACATGTTTTTGTACAGAAAATGTAAGTCTTCATTTCTTTGGGATAAAAAACCAAAAATGGAATTGCTAGGTTGCATGGTGGCTGCATGTAAAAATTATTTCCATTTTTATAATTCTCAAGTAACATCTCAATGATGGAAATTATACAAGAAAGGCTTTTTGAAGTTGAATGTTCATAAGTTAAATCACATTTTTAATATAATACCATGGCTGTATGTTTAAAAAATGGAGAATTAAGAAAAATGTCTACATTAGTAATAATTATTCCCTATTTAGCAGCTTTATTCCATAGCTCCATAAACGCTAGCTTCATTATGTACATTGGGTCTTTAATGGACAACCTCCAGTGAATTTCTATAGCGCTCGTTCATTTCACAAGGGTAGTAGTAGAGCTGCTCTTACAGCTGCTATGTCGCTGCATAGCCACTCTGAGCATTGGTTATTATCCTGTCCCCAGGCATTGTATTTTCATAATCCAGCACTGAAAATAGGTTTATGTATTTAAGTTTTGATTAAAATGAACTTTTCTTTCTTTTCCTCTGCATGGTTCATCATCAAAGGGTCGCAGCCTAATTCAACTAATGCATTTGAGATACAACAAAGAAAACTCATCAGGATCTTGGGTGATTAAATTCCTTGAACATTATGATTTCTTTTTAAACTTTTATCTTTTATTGAAGTATAGTTTAATACTACACAATGATTGATTTACAATGTTGCATTAGTTTCATTATGATTTTTTGACGAAGCATTTTTTTCCTTGAGGTCACAGGCATGATGTCATTCTTTACATTAAAAAAAAAAACAACAAACCAAAAACACTTGACTTAGAGAAACGTTTTTTCCCTACAGTTATCTATTAGTTAGATATATGTTTAAAGAAAGTTTTCATTGTTCTGGTTTATTAACGGAAGGGTTTATGTATTTTTTAAACTTTAAAGTAGACTTTTCAGTGTGTTTTGCTCCGTTTTTTTCTTAAATAAACAGAAATACATTTCGTAGAATTGTGCAAATTTATTCCAAATATTCAAAAGCAGAGACATTACTTTGCCAACAAAGGTTTGCCTAGTCAAGGCTATGGTTTTTCATGGGATCATGTATGGATGTGAGAGCTGGACTGTGAAGAAGGCTGAGCGGTGAAGAATTGATGCTTTTGAACTGTGGTGTTGGAGAAGACTCTTGAGAGTCCCTTGGACTGCAAGGAGATCCAACCAGTCCATTCTGAAGGAGATCAGCCCTGGGATTTCTTTGGAAGGAATGATGCTAAAGCTGAAACTCCAGTACTTTGGCCACCTCATGGGAAGAGTTGACTCATTGGAGAAGACTCTGATGCTGGGAGGGATTGGGGGCAAGAGGAGAAGGGGACAACAGAGGATGAGATGGCTGGATGGCATCACTGACTCGATGGATGTGAGTCTCAGTGACCTCCGGGAGTTGGTGATGGACAGGGAGGCCTGGCATGCTGTGATTCATGGGGTCTCAAAGAGTCGGACATGACTGAGCGACTGATCTGATCTGATATGATTCCAATTATGTAGTCTGGTTAAAACATAATTTAAAATTTAATACATTTTAATGCTTTAACACACATTTGATTTATTTACTATTTACCTTATATATTTTTGGAAAGGACACGTTAGTTCCTCTATTGAAAGTTTTATCATTATTTTTTATTTTTATTTTATTCTTTTAATATAAATTTATTTATTTTATTATAACATATGAAATCACTGTAATTAAGTATTAAAATTTCTAAAGAAAAATATATGGAATTAGCACCTGAATGAGAGAGACTTCCATCATCCAAGAGCTCACAGCATATCATTCATGAGGTTTACATCTGACTTTCAGGTGTGAGGTGGCTTCCTTCTCCATGTGCAAAATTGGAGCCAACAATTTCTAATCTATGAAAATATCCTTCTAATATAATAGCAATCTTCTGTCTCAAGTTGTTTGATCCAAGGGGAATTATATGAACAGTAGAAACAAAATATGGAGAAGGCAATGGCACCCCACTCCAGTGCTCTTGCCTGGAAAATCCCATGGACGGAGGAGCCTGGTAGGCTGCAGTCCATGGGGTCACTAGGAGTTGGACACAGCTGAGCGACTTCACTTTCACTTTTCACTTTCATGCATTGGAGAAGGAAATGGCAACCCACTCCAGTGTTCTTGCCTGGACAATCCCAGGGATGGGGGAGCCTGGTGGGCTGCCGTCTATGGGGTCGCACAGAGTCGGACATGACTGAAGCAACTTAGCAGCAGAAACAAAATAATCATTTGCAAGATAATCTAAAGATAATATTTATGTTATTTTGTTGAGAGTGAGTTTAACTTAGTAACTGTTAATCATTAGAGAGGTAAGAAATGATCACTGTACCTTGATCAGTCAAATAGATTTCCCTTCTGATTGGGTTTCTAAGAATCTGTATATGGGGAAGTCTCAAGGAAAAAAAAATGCATTTAAATCACCAGTTAAGGGCCTTTCCCCCAAATCCTCATCTGGTTCTCATATTGTGGGCTAATGACTTGAACCATGTGTAAACATCAAGAGTGTTTTAACTTCAGACCAGGTGCAAAGCTGTCTGGAGCTTTGTCCCTTTTCCCCAGATCCATCCAAAGGAACCACCTTAATGAGAGGACATCTGGATGCTGGCTACCAAACCAGCTGCACCAAAGTGAAGGAGAAAGTGAGGAAAATACATGAGAGAAGAAAGCAACTGACCTCAAGCAGTTCTACTTATCACTTTCTTCCCTTACCTGTAAACTCTGGTCCCCTGGATGGTCTATGTGTAGGTCGCTGTGGACTCCACATCTGTGACAACAGAGCATGTTTTCCTGTGTATCCTCTGGGGTGTATGGGAGAGACTGAGGCACTGAACTTCCAGAGACTACAAGCCTGGAACCAGGGATATCAGAGATCACCTCACCTAACCTCCTGATGTTGTAAATGAGGATTAGGGTTTGGAGAGCTGTACCTACTTTTCCAGGTCCACAATACTGTCTTAATTCTAATTCACCATGCCACTCAATTCAGACACTGTTTTTCCAAATTGTCTTACTCAGTCCCTAACTGAGGCTCAGTTCTTTCAGGCAGTTTCAATGTCATAGTATCAAGTTCATTAAAGTTGTTATTTTAAGTTCATGAGAGAAGCTGTGGGGTTCCACCCTCACAAAAGAAAGAAGGAAATAAGATGAATGACAAAGTCCTGTTCCATTTAAAATCGTCTGTAACAGCAGATGTTTTCACCTGAGTTTTCACCTGCTGGTTTTGTTCCCTCAATGGGCCTCCATGGAGGCCATGAACGTCCTCTCTCAATATTGCTAGAAGGACTGTTGACATCTGAACTGTTCCTTTCTCAAAACACTCATCCTCTGCTATTGTATGAGGTTCTTCTCTATCAAGTGTAGTGGTAAAATAGAAAACAGTCCCTACAAACAAAAACATAATCTATTTTACTGGTAACCATTATGAGATAAACCCCTTCATGGATCACTGCCTTGTTGTGGTGAAGGGGCTTGTGTAACTCAGTGAAGCTATGAACTCAATGAACTCTATGACAAATAGAAGAGGAAAAGGTAGAAGTAGTGACAGATTTCCTCTTCTTGGGCTCCAAAATCACTGCAGATGATGACTGCAACCATGAAATCAGAAGATGATTGCTTCTTGGCAGGAAAGCCATGACAAACTTATACAGTGTGTTGAAAAGCAGAGTCATTACTCTGCTGACAAAGTCTCTATAGTCAAGGCTATGGTCTTCCCAATGTCACATTCGATTGTGTGACCTGTACCATAAAGAGGGCAGAGTGCCAAAGAATTCACATCTTCAAATTGTAGTGCTGGAGAAGACTCTTGAGAGTCTTGGACAGAGAGGAGACCAAACCAGTCAATCTTAAGGGAAATCAACCCTGATTATTCACTGGAAGGACTGATGCTGAAGCTGAAGCTCCAGTAATTTGGTCACCTGATGTGAACAGCCGACTCATAGGAAAAGTCCCTGATGCTGGGAAAGATTGAGAGGAGGAGGAGAAGAGGAAGATATGGCTTCCTCTTCTCCTCCTCCTATGCCATATGGAAGATATGGCATATCAGAGGAAGATATGGCTGGATGGACTCACTGATACAATGGACATGAACTTGGGAAAACTTCAGCAGATGGTGAGGGATAGAGAGGCCTGGCGTGCTCCCGTCCACGTGCTCTTTGCTGGAGTTGCAAAGAGTCAGACACAGCTGGGTGACTGAACAACATTATGGATAAAACTTGGTGACGAAAGAAAACAAAATCATGGTTCGGGATAAGTTGCTCAGTTTATAAATTCAGCAGAATCCTCGAATCACAATCCAGTACTCCTTAATACCTAATGTGCACGGGAATTCCCCGGAGTTCTTGTTAAAGTCTAGCTCTTAACCATTTTTTCAGGGTCTGAGACCCAGAAACTTGCATTTTAGATAAGAACTCTCCCACTCGCCTCACTCTCTCCAGCTGGTTCTTTTCTGACAAATCCTGGGGAGCATGTTCTTTTGACTGACTGTTGAAGACCCCTCCAAATGGAGGGAATTCTGAAAGTCATGTGCTATGGCTCCTACCTCAGCCTCCAGGATGGTCACAACTAGAAAGGCTGATGGAATTCCTGGTCCCTCCCAGATGCTCCTCCTAATGACTCCTGTGATCATTGTAATCTATTACTATCATCAAATCTCATTTTCTTCCATGAAGATTATTTTCCATTTTATTTGCCTCACCTACTGTTTCAATTTGTTTATGAAGAACTTCAAATAGGTGATCTTTAAATACCCCTTTGCCCCTACAGAGTTATAATTCCCAGGTTCTGTCTAGTCAGTTTAGGAATGAATGACTCATAGTTGACAGTGATGAAACAGGTTTGACTTCAGTATCATATCAGAAATGTCCAGCCCCGGGAAGAGAGTAAGAAGCACACATAAATAAGGGTGTTGCTTCAGAAGCAGAGAAATCCTTATTTCCCTCTATCTGTAGGCCACTGTAATTGCTAGGTCATTGGTTACTCATATCAGAATTTTATTTTCATGATGAGATAAAGAGTTTATACGTAGAATTATATCTATTAAAGTATTTTATATGATTTATTTTTTAAAATGGCAAACCTTTGTGAATAAGATTGACTAGATAATACAGATTTATCAATATGGAGAAAAGACATAGAAGGCAAAATTTATTTTTCAAAATGTATTAGCATAATTTGGGCTTCCTAGTGCAAAGAACCTGCTTGTCAATGCAGGAGATGTAAAGAGAAGTGGGTTGGAGTTGGATCCCTGGATTGGGAAGATGCCCTGGGGGAGGAGTGGAATGGCTATCCACTCCAGTATCCTTGCCTGGAGAATCCCTTGAACAGAGGAGGCTGGCAGACTACAGTCTGTAGGGTCGCAAAGAGTTGGACACAACTGAAGAGACTTAGCACATGTGAACACATTAGCATAATTTAAACTGAAACTTGAACTATGAGTGTGTGTCATTTGGAAGGACATTTTCAAGTGCCCTGATGAGATCCTGGGTAAGATTACCACGGTTCCCTGTGTATGTGGAATATTCATGGATAAAGTGAGAGAAGATTTTCCTGCAATAGTGTTTGCACATAGTGTGAGGGAAGTTCAGGCAGATTTCCCACAGCATTTATTTAAAATCTCTCACATATCTAGGGATTTCGTCCCTCCTGGTGCTAGTCAGGACCCCACTGGAAAGCAATGCAAATGTTTCCATTCACAGGTGAACTTCCTAGCTTTGATTTCTTTGGGAAAAAGTAGCTGACTTTTGACTTTCAAAGTTTTTTTTTCCTACTGTGAAAATGTTCTGTATTGTATTTTTGTTAGATTAATCTTGTATGCTCTGTGCCACTTAATCATGGCAACTGGAAAACAAAAACATTCTATTAAATCTACATTACAAAATCTTGTTAGTCTTTCAAAAGTATGAAAAGAGCTGATTCATTTTCACCTTTTGAGTAGTTATTGCAAGACATTTTTCTGAATAGTGAATTTTCAAGGGAGAGGTATGTTACCCTGGCAGGGCTGATATGACAATTTAAAAAGCTGTGGACAGTCTCTCACTCACAATATAGCATCCTACCTATTAGGTTAGCTGTGAATTACAAATGGGGGAAAAAAATAACCCAAAATAGGACAATCACTGATGATCACGACCAAATAATTGGCCAATGTTATGAAAACTTAGTGAAAATGTATTTAATGAAAGAAATCCTGGGTTCTCAATCATGGTAATATAATGAACTGATTGTGTGATAACTTTTGTAATATACTTATTGGTAATATCTAAGAGGTAATTTATAATATTCCTTCTAGATATTCTATAAACTCTCAATATTAGCACACATAGAATCATAACTGAATACACAGTTTTCTTATGGTATAAAATAGCTGAATAAACATACAAAAAAATACTAACATATTCCATAGCAGTGTAATCCTGCTTAAGATGTTAAACAGAGAATAAAACTGATTATTTCCAGTTTCAAATGATGTTTTTCTTGGAGAAAGAGATGTGTAGAACCTTTTCCAATTTCCATAAATGAAAAGATATGGACTAGGAAAAGAGAATTTGTAAAAGTTATTCAAAACTGGTGCAAAAACCTAATTATTATCAGAATTTTGAAGTTTACATTCATTTTAAAAGTCAAAAATAATAAGATTATATATAAACAATTATCTATTTCTACTATGGATTTCATGTTCAGGACACACAATCACTTTACCTGTGTATTTAGTGACAGTAATCACTAAGGTAGTGTTGGCAATCAGCAGAAATCTTCCCCCAAATGCATAAAAAGCATACTTGCTATGCATGCAAACTTGTCTTATGGGCACAAGAGCTTTTCTGTTCTTATTCAGAGATATTGTAATTATGAAAATGAGCTGAGGACACATAAAATTTAGTGATTTAACCCCCATGAACTGGGCTGCCACTAAGAATGGGTCCCCAGGGAACTGTCAGCTCAATAACAAGCGGGAATCACTTTTATGAACAAGAGATTATTCCTTTAGATTCTCAGCGTAGAGAATGTTTCCTTTTTTTCTTTGCAGCTGGTTGCCATTAATATTTCTTAAAATGAACAACGCTCTGCTTTTCAAGCGCCTTCCTCTATTGTACATTAAGAAGAGAAAGATGATTGAAAGACCAAGATGGAAGGACTCCAGCTAAATATACTTTCCTACCCTTCTTCTCTCATTCAATAAAACAACTGTGGAGGAGCAGTCTGGCCTGAATCACTGTGGTTGGATTGAGACATATCTCTATTTTGTCCTTGCATTTTAAACATGAAATCCTGAACAGAAGGAACAGCCAGTCTGAGATGTGAAGAATTTGCACACAGCGTCAGTGTCACTGATCAGTACTGAATTGGCCGCTCACCTTGTTTGTAGGCTCTGCTTTATATTCTTGCAGGGCTATTGGAAAAGAGGGGTGATTTTCTGTCGTCTGTGTTTACTTGAGCGTGGATATATGGAAAAAATAGGTTTTGAGCAGCTTCAGTATTAAGCCTGATTTTGACACTTTTTTTGTGTGTGTGTGAGAACATCTGTTATGTTTCAGCTGGAGTTTGGTAGAGAATGAAAAGGCTGTATATTTCAGACTGCTTCATATACATCATTTTATGACCATTTACACTTATTAGTTTAGGAATTATCTGCCTTTAACAGACAATGGAATTGAACCTCAGAGATATAGTGTTCAAGGTCATTGAGCAGGTACATAGTGAAGAGGGTATTAAATCCAGGGTGTGACTGGAGTCCATTGTAAAGCAGCAAGTGGGCCCCCTGCTTTTACCATTTGAAGGTGATATGGACATACTCTGAGAAAGAGACTAATGGCCTTGTTTGCATAGGATCAGGGAGTTTCCCAGGATGCAGTGCTCTTGGTGCTGAGTAGAGTCCAGGGAAAAGCATCACCATCTAGGCCATATCCCTAGACTTAGAATTTGAAATCAAAGTATTCCCTTGGCTTTGTGAAACACACAGAAAATTATTCACCTAGTTAAAAAAATCTTAATATTTCACCTGGCTTCTCTGATGGTACCTTGACTACTATCTGTCAACCAAATCTACTTGTAAGCTTTTTCCTCTTTCTAAAGAAAGTCATTAATATGAGTATTTCTTCTCCTTCTCTCTCACCTGTCTCCTTTCTTTATATCTGTGGAAACTTTCAATCTTTCTTGTTTCTATCTGCCAGGATAAATGGATATATGTAATATTAATACTTAAATATAAATGAATTCCTTTATATACTGATGATAATTCTGGTTCACTACTATTAATTATGAATTTATTTTGATCTACTGTAATAATAACTTTTTATAATATTATATCATTTAAAATATCTAAGACAAAAAACAATTTTTAGTACTTTATATCTTTGATTTAGTCATAGTATGTGGTCTTCAAACAGTGATTGTAACTGGCATTTACAGAAAATGAAAAAAAAAAAAAAACACAACCAAAATACTATTTCAGATAGCTAAGACCTTCCCTCTTGTTTGGAATGTGAACTAGAATCTTCCCAAAATTCTGCTTGAGTTCCTCCCCCATCTCATTCAAAGGCAATGGAATATTTATGGACATAAAACTATTCTTTATGTTTCCCAGAATCTTAGAAACCTCAGTGTGAACCTACAGCTCCACAATGGCCATTTTCTAAAATTGCTTCATTAACCTCAGAATCCCTAGATGACATTTAAAAGAATTTTATATATCAGAAGTAATAAAGACTTTTGCCTCAGTGAAATTAGTCTCTTTGTAACAGGAATGGTCTGTAGGAAAGCTCACTGTGTGGAAAGTTTTCTGATGTGCCTGCTACTGTTTATTATGATGAGCTCTTGATTTAATTTTCAGTTACACAGTGCAAATATCTGGGACATGCTTGCATTCATTTGGCCAGCACTAATAGATGGGGAAACAATGGAAACAGTGTCAGACTTTATTTTTCTGGGCTCCAAAATCACTGCAGATAGTGACTGCAGCCATGAAATTAAAAGACGCTTACTCCTTGGAAGGAAAGTTATGACCAACCTAGATAGCATATTCAAAAGCAGAGACATTACTTTGCCAACAAAGGTTTGCCTAGTCAAGGCTATGGTGTTTCCTGTGGTCATGTATGGATGTGAGAGTTGAACTGTGAAGAAGGCTGAGCTCCAAAGAATTGATGCTTTTGAACTGTGGTGTTGGAGAAGACTCTTGAGAGTCCCTTGGACTGCAAGGAGATCCAACCAGTCCATTCTGAAGGAGATGAGCCCTGGAATTTCTTTGGAAGGAATGATGCTAAAGCTGAAACTCCAGTATTTTGGCCACCTCATGCGAAGAGTTGACTCATTGGAGAAGACTCTGATGTTGGGAGGGATTGCGGGCAGGAGGAGAAGGGAGGATGAGATGGCTGGATGGCATAATGACTTGATGGATGTGAGTCTCAGTGACCTCCAGGAGTTGGTGATGGACAGGGAGGCCTGGCGTGCTGCGATTCATGGGGTCTCAAAGAGTTGGACACGACTGAGCGACTGATCTGATTTGATCTGATCTGAAATCAATATTTGCTACATCCAATCTATCAGGTTGTCATTTACATTCAACAATAACAAGAGAACAATATGTTTTTTTGACAACATGAAAGCAATGCTTTTCACTCCAGGTGTTTGTGGAGCCAATAAAAGTGTAAATACTCAGGCTATAAAACAAAATGCCATCAAATCATTCTTCATTACAGACCACTCTAATTAGTGATTAAAAGAGTTTCCTCTCCTCCAAAACGTGTCATTGTTTTACCCCAAACATTTCCTTATGTAACTCATAATTTTGAATAAAAATGTGTCTGATGTTTTTCTGACTAGAGTGGGTGATTTAAGGGCCATGCAAGGAAGCAAGCTAGGGGCTGGAACTCGGGCAGAGAGAGAAGTCTGTGTCCTCCTCTGAGTCTGCCTCTTCCCTGAGACCGAGTGGCCTCAGAGACACAGTCTGTGGGTACCTGTCAGCACCTCAATATTGAGAGGAGAAACACGGATGTCCTCCAAGATCCTCTCCTGGGAAAATCCAACCCTCTCCACGGAGAACTCTTGTTAAGTGAAAAGCACAGTTAAAGAAATCGATCATTCAAGGAAAGTTTTTATTGAGGTATAGTTCATTTTTAATGATGTGTTAATTTCTGGCATACAGCAAATTATTCAGTTATATGTATATATATATATATATTCTTTTATATATTCATTGTCATATTTTTTTCCATATAGGTTGTTACAGGGTAGTGAATATAGTTCCCTGTGCCATACAGTAAGACCTTGTGTTTATCTAAAAAAATGAACCTGTCTTTGTCCACATGATGTTGTAATGAAGCACAAGTAATGGTAAATCTAAGTGAACTGTCTTTATAAGATAAAGTACATATTAAATGAATATTTGTAATTACATAAATATAAAATAGATATATACATATATTTAATTAAAATATTAACTATGTATACTATATTACATATACCTATATTTTAATTAATTCCTAAGAGCAATGGCACCCCACTCCAGTACTCTTGCCTGGAAAATCCCATGGAAAATCCCTGGAAGGCTGCAGTCCATGGGGTCACTAAGGGTCAGGCACGACTGAGCGACTTGACTTTCACTTTTCACTTTTCACTTTCATGCATTGGAGAAGGAAATGGCAACCCACTCCAGTGTTCTTGCCTGGAGAATCCCAGGGACGGGGGAGCCTGGTGGGCTGCTGTCTATGGGGTCACACAGAGTTGGACACGACTGAAGTGACTTAGCAGCAGTAGCAGCAGCAAGAGCAATATGGCCTTGTTTAATGCAGCTGGACTTCTGAGCAATTTTAAGGTTGACTTGACTAGAAAATGCAACCAGTGGTGCTATAGAGATCCAGACTGTAGCTTCTCTGACCCACATTCCTGGGGCACTCAGGGTCATGACTTATATTCTCTGTGGTAAAGGTTATACTGAAACAGGAGATAGATGGGCTCCAGGTTAGACATTTACAACCTGTTTGCACTTCATGCAGGAGGAAGAAGTGGGCTTCAGACTGGATACTTAAATTGTTAGCATTTTCTGATTTAAGAGATAGGTGGACTCCAGTTAAGGTATTTACAATCAGCCTCCTGTTTGCCGTCTAAAATGGAATTAACAACAGAAACATGGTAAATAGCCAGTGTTTGTCTCTTGTAAACACCTTAAGGTAATATCATGGCAAGGGTCAAGGTAATAGTCATGGCAAGGACAAAGAGGCAAAACCATGTTTGAGTAAAGGATTAAGGGATCTCCCTCTCCCTTCTTCTGGGAACAAGGGAGACACTAAACATGCAAAAAAAGGCTCCTTGTGGGTCAAAACTCAAGGGATAATTCCAGGCCATAATGAGTCTTGTTCCTCCCAGAAGCCTTCACTTCAAGATCCATCTTTGCTGAAGTGTGTGTATATACCCAGGGGAGGGTCCTAGGTTAGGTCAGGTGTGGGGAAAAAAACCTGAGATAATTAGCACGAAGGAAGGCAAAGACCAGGAAGAACTGACCTATAAAATGACTTAACCATCTCTTCTTTACAACACTCCTACACTCACCACGCTCGCTCCCTTTCTCTCTGGGTGTGCATCTCTGCCTTGCCTTTGTCTTAACTAAATAAACTGTTTCTCTGTGTGCTCTCCCACTTGCTTTATACTATGTCTCTAATAATATACTTTATGCTTGCCTTTATAGCTTCTGCCTCCATGATAAATGAATTTTTCACTACAGCAGTCAATTCTAAAGGAAATCAACCCTGAGCATTCATTGGAAGGACTGGTGTTGAAGCTCCAATACTTTGGCCACCAGATGCAAAGAGCTGAGTCACTGGAAAAGACCCTGAGCTGGGGAAGATCGAAAGCAGGAGGAGAAGGGGACAGCAGAGGATGAGATGGTTGGATGACATCATTGACTAAATGCACATGAGTTTGAGCAAACTCTAGGAGGTGGTGAAGGACAGGGAAGCCTGGCATGCCGCAGTTCATGGGGTCTCAGGGTTACTCCAGGTGTTCCTTGACTTCCTACTTTTGCATTCCAGTCCCCTATAATGAAAAGGACATCTTTTTTGGTGTTAGTTCTAAAAGGTCTTGTAGGTCTTCATAGAACCGTTCAACTTTAGCTTCTTCAGCGTTACTGGTTGGGGCATAGACTTGGATTACTGTGATATTGAATAGTTTGCCTTGGAAATGAATAGAGATCATTCTGTCGTTTTTGAGATTGCATCCAAGTACTGCATTTCAGACTCTTTTGTTGACCATGATGGCTACTCCATTTCTTCTGAGGGATTCCTGCCTGCAGTAGTAGATATAATGGTCATCTGAGTTAAATTAACCCTTTCCAGTCCATTTGAGTTCACTGATTCTTAGAATGTCAACATTCAATCTTGCCATCTCTTGTTTGACTACCATTATTCTAATATTTAAAATACTTTAAATAGCAACTACCCATTTAAAGTCTTCATAAACCTAGAAAGAATAAAATAAAACTCTGACAATATCTTGGAACCTACTTAAAAACTCTGCAATAGCTTTTTTCTTTTTGCCCCCTAGTACCCCTGTGACCTGGTACAGATTTGTTACAATGAGTATTGTTTTACTTTTGGAATGAAAATAGATTATTTAGAAAATTGTTCATTTCTATTCCTGAGGACTCCTCAGGTGATACCCTTTCCGGCATCTCTAACAAACTGATGCCTACACTTCTCCATCCAGTAAAGTGAGGGACTGAAGGGATCATGCACATGACATCTTTAGTTACTGACTCTACCTTACTCAGTCTGACTGTTCAGGGACCCAGTGTCCTAGTTAGAGTGCAGAGTGAACAAGAGATGTGCAGCACTGGAAGCTTCATTATTGATGCTTTGAAATGGCACCAAGTGAGGGGAGGGAATCCTGGAGACAGGATATGAATATGTGAATGAAAGAGAGAGAAAATGAAGCTATAACCTTGTAGCTTCATAATACTCCCCAGATAAAACCTTGTCTTCTGCCATTTAAAATAATCTTTTACAGCAACTCTGTGCTCACAGTATGCAGATTGGAGGCCCATTGTGTACAATAAGGAGGTACTCTAGTTTTTTTAAACAGCAGGGCAATATGGTAAAGTAATGTTACTAGAAGTTATTTTTCTGTGTGTCAATTAGGTGAGGATGAGAAGATGGTGAGATAATAATCAGGATAATTAAGACTTGGGTAAGAATGATGTTTTGGGGAAATACTGTATTAAAGTTATCATTCAGCTTTAACTTCACCAAATTACTAGAATTAGGATAGTATTTTCTTTATCACTCTTCTGGGTCTAAAGTTATACTTCCAAATGGAATAACATTATTTACATTTTGCTTTACTAAACTTGGCCTAGTAATATTCAAGTTTACATAAAGAGATTATTCCTTTTTTTTTTTTTTGGAGTTTTTGAATCTCTTGATTTTCAATTAAGAAAATAAAAATGAGATCATCTTGTATTTGTGATAAAAATTATATTCTGTAATTTTATTTAACATGAATAATATTTACTTTTAAACTTGACTTTAATGCTTTACAATGTATCATTTTCTCCTAGTAGACTTCTTTTCCTGCAGCTTTTCACTACATGACTTCATAAAATTTCAGAATAAAAGAAATACACTGAAGCTGACTCAGTTGACTCAGTTTTACTTAACAGCCCTTACCCCCTGTAGTGTGACAGACGAGGTTTAGAAATAGGGCTTTATAGTGAACCTTCTGACAGAGCGCTAACTGGAAAGCATATGTGTGTGAGTTAACTGGTAGAGGCTTGTCTATGGGGATAAATGAGTTTAAAGTGCATCCAGAACTTCAAGCCTACCATGTGCAAGAATATATTCTAATCCCCTGTGATGTTACATTCTTGAAAGTGATCATGATGTCAGACACAGAGTAAATATTCTTTCCTTTATTGTTCTCACGTGGTGTGTTCCTAAAACCATCTACCTTCCTGTAAGTAAATTCAGTAAAGAAACATCTTGTCTCATTACTAAACATTCATTGCTAAAAATTATCTGTTTATTGAAGTCAAAATTTGACTTTCATTTCCAACAATGATTATAGTTTCTTTTATATTGAGAATGGAGAAGTAAATGTCAACCCACTCTGGTACTCTTGCCTGGAAAATTCCACAATGGAGGAGCCTGGCAGGCTAAAGTCCATGGGGTGGTGAAGAGTTGGAGATGACTGAGTGACTTCTATCTTTATATTGAGAAACTGAAGTCAAATATTTGAAATAATATATTCCCCTATATTTTCTCTTTTTCTAAGCCAAACCATACTAGTTCCTTTTGAATGATCCTCATAACAATTCAGATACCATGCCATTCTTGAAGTTGTAGTAATAAATGTTGAGCTAGTTGTGGGTGACACGTATAGGCATTTGTTGATACTTTCTTATTTTACAGCATGTGTGTTCACTGTGGCAGATATGAAGGTGGCATTTCTTTCCATACAGAATTCCAAGTTTTGCAATGATTCATCATTTTGACAGTTAAAAAAAATTTATCTTTAAATTAGCATAAAATTCAAAGAGTATTAGTAAATAACTTAAACTCAAGAAGCTAGTTATGACAGACTGGCTTCTCCTTCTATACCTGTCTCATTGTCTACTTATTTTCTGATTACTCTACAGTACTTGGCCACCATCAAATATCAGTGTTCTATTTGGTATATAAATTTTGTGTCACTCTTTGTAATATATAAAAATCTAGGGTAAATGATTGATATTCATTTAAAGAAAAAAAACTATGCTTATTCATATACATACTGGTATTTATAGTTTTGCTTGTGTTTGCATATTACTGGTAATATAGAATATATGTTTTGATCAGATCAGATCAGACACTCAGTCATGCCCAACTCTTTGTGACCCCATGAATCACAGCACGCCAGGCCTCCCTGTCCATCACCAACTCCTGGAGGTCACTGAGACTCACATCCATCGAGTCATTATGCCATCCAGCTATCTCATCCTCCCTTCTCCTCCTGCCCACAATCCCTCCCAGCATCAGAGTCTTTTCCAGTGAGTCAACTCTTCCCATGAGGTGGCCAAAATACTGGAGTTTCAGCTTTAGCATCATTCCTTCCAAAGAAATCCCAGGGCTGATCTCCTTCAGAATGGACTGGTTGGATCTCCTTGCAGTCCAAGGCACTCTCAAGAGTCTTCTCCAACACCACAGTTCAAAAGCATCAATTCTTCGGCGCTCAGCCTTCTTCACAGTCCAACTCTCACATCCATACATGACCACAGGAAAAACCATAGCCTTGACTAGACGAACCTTTGTTGGCAAAGTAATGTCTCTGCTTTTGAATATGCTATCTAGGTTGGTCATAACTTTCCTTCCAAAGAGTGTCTTTTAATTTCATGGCTGCAGTCACCATCTGTAGTGATTTTGGAGCCCAGAAAAATAAAGTCTGACACTGTTTTCACTGTTTCCCCATCTATTTCCCATGAAGTGATGGGACCAGATGCCATGATCTTCATTTTCTGAATGTTGAGCTTTAAGCCAACTTTTTCCACTCTCCACTTTCACTTTCATCAAGAGGCTTTTTAGTTCCTCTTCACTTTCTGCCATAAGGGTGATGTCATCTGCATATCTGAGGTTATTGATATTTCTCCCAGCAATCTTGATTCCACCTCGTGTTTCTTCCAGTCCAGCGTTTCTCATGATGTACTGTGCATATAAGTTAAATAAACAAGGTGACAATATACAGCCTTGACGAACTCCTTTTCCTATTTGGAACCAGTCTGTTGTTCCATGACCAATTCTAACTGTTGATTCCTTACCTGCATAAAAATTTCTCAAGAGGCAGGTCAGGTGGTCTGGTATTCCCATCTCTCAGAATTTTCCACAGTTTATTGTGATCCACAAAGTCAAAGGCTTTGGCATAGTCAATAAAGCAGAAATAAATGTTTTTCTGAAACTCTCTTGCTTTTTCCATGATCCAGCGGATGTTGGCAATTTGATCTCTAGCTCCTCTGCCTTTTCTAAAACCAGCTTGAACATCAGGAAGTTCACGGTTCACATATTGCTGAAACCTGGCTTGGAGAATTTTGAGCATTACTTTACTAGCGTGTGAGATGAGTGCAATTGTGTGATAGTTTGAGCATTCTTTGGCATTGCCTTTCTTTGGGATTGGGATGAAAACTGACCTTTTCCAGTCCTGTGGCCACTGCTGAGTTTTCCAAATTTGCTGGCATATTGAGTGCAGCACTTTTACAGCATCATCTTTCATGATTTGAAATAGCTAAACTGGAATTCCATCACCTCCACTAGCTTTGTTCATAGTGATGCTTTCTAAAGCCCACTTGACATTGAACAACAGACTGGTTCCAAATAGGAAAAGGAGTTCGTCAAGGCTGTATATTGTCACCCTGTTTATTTAACTTACATGCAAAGTACATCATGAGAAATGCTGGACTGGAAGAAACACGAATTGGAATCAAGATTGCCAGGAGAAATATCAAAAACCTCAGATATGCAGAAGACACCACCCTTATGGCAGAAAGTGAAGAGGAACTCAAAAGCCTCTTTATGAAAGTGAAAGTGGAGAGTGAAAAGGTAGGCTTAAAGCTCAACATTCAGAAAACGAAGATCGTGACATCTGGTCCCATCACTTCATGGGAAATAGATGGGGAAACAGTGGAAACAGTGTCAGACTTTATTCTTCCAGGCTCCAAGATCACTGCAGATGGTGACTGCAGCCATGAAATTAAAAGACGCTTGCTCCTTGGAAGGAAAGTTATGACCAACCTAGATAGCATATTCCAAAGCAGAGACATTACTTTCCCAACAAAGGTTCGCCTAGTCAAGGCTATGGTCTTTCCTGTGGTCATGTATGGATGTGAGAGCTGGACTGTGAAGAAGGCTGAGCGCCGAAGAATTGATGCTTTTGAACTGTGGTGTTGGAGAAGACTCTTGAGAGTCCCTTGGACTGCAAGAAGATCCAACCAGTCCATTCTGAAGGAGCTCAGCCCTGGGATTTCTTTGGAAGGAATGATGCTAAAGCTGAAACTCCAGTACTTTGGCCGCCTCATGCGAAGAGTTGGCTCATTGGAGAAGACTCTGATGCTGGGAGGGATTGGGGGCAGGAGGAGAAGGGGACGACAGAACATGAGATGGCTGGATGGCATCACTGACTCGATGGATGTGAGTCTCAGTGACCTCCGGGAGCTGGTGGTGGACAGGGAGGCCTGGCGTGCTGCGATTCATGGGGTCTCAAAGAGTTGGACACGACTGAGCGACTGATCTGATCTGATCTGACTTCACATTACAGAATGTTTGGCTCTAGGTCAGTGATCACACCATCGTGATTATCTGGGTTGTGAAGCTCTTTTTTGTACAGTTCTTCGGTGTATTCTTGCCATCTTTTCTTAATATCTTCTGCTTCCATTAGGTCTATACCATTTCTGTCCTTTTTCGAGCCCATCTTTGCATGAACTGTTCCTTTGGTATCTCTGATTTTCTTGAAGAGATCCCTAGTCTTTTCCATTTTGTTGTTTTCCTCTATTTCTTTGTATTGATCGCTGAAGAAGGCTTTCTCATCTCTTCTTGCTATTTTTTGGAACTCTGCATTCAGATGTTTATATCTTTCCTTTTCTCCTTTGCTTTTTGCTTCTCTTATTTTCACAGATATTTGTAAGGCCTCCCCAGACAGCCATTTTGCTTTTTTGCATTTCTTTTCCATGGGGTTGGTCTTGATCCCTGTCTCCTGTACAATGTCACGAACCTCATTCCATAGTTCATCAGGCACTCTATCTATCAGATCTAGGCCCTTAAATCTATTTCTCACTTCCACTGTATAATCATAAGGGATTTGATTTAGGTCATACCAGAATGGTCTAGTGGTTTTCCCTACTTTCTTCAATTTCAGTCTGAATTTGGCAATAAGGAGTTCATGATCTGAGCCACAGTCAGCTCCTGGTCTTGTTTTTTCTGACTGTCTAGAGCTTCTCCATCTTTGGCTGCAAAGAATATAATCAATCTGATTTCGGTGTTGACCTGCTGATGTCCATGTATAGAGTCTTCTCTTGTGTTGTTGGAAGAGGGTGTTTGTTATGACTAGTGCATTTTCTTGGCAAAACTCTATCAGTCTCTGCCCTGCTTCATTCTGTATTCCAAGGCCAAATTTGCCTATTACTCCAGGTGTTTCTTGACTTCCTACTTTTGCATTCCAGTCCCCTATAATGAAAAGGACATGTATATATATTACTAGTGATTAACACACTCACACATGCACACAAAATATATATATCATGGTTGAGTGACTGTGAAATAATAATTCTTAGCATGCTTGATTTTGTTTTAAAACAAAAAAACCAAAATAGAGAGAAATTTAAGAAATAAAGAGAAGGGACTGCATCGCTTAGTGAAACTAACTAGCCACCTGCAGTGCTCAGTTTAGGCACGAGGGATTGAATGTCATCATCAGGTCTTTGTTTTCCAATTTCCTCGCTTTGCTTCTCCATGATGTTACCCTTGTCTTCAGCTTCTATAAGAAGCTTCTTGGTTGACAAGAAAACAATGCCAGAAGTGACTACAGTTATGATCCATGGTCTCAGTGGAAGTTAAGGCAGTTTATTGCTGCTCATAGTAATATCTTGAGGATGATTGTTAGAGATACTCAGATGACTTTGCAAAGTGAAAGGTTTCTAGATATTTTCTCATGTTTGCAATCTGTTCTTGATCTGAAAGAGATGGAGTTTGTTGCTCTGATGCACGGTCCTTGAAGGTTATGGACACTCCCTTCAAAGAGACAATTTCTACATAATTAATAAAAGCAAGGAAGTTGGCTTCTCCCTCTTCAGTCACGTACACATAAATTATGCCTGCTTAATCATTTTCTAGTGTTTCCCTAGAGAAAAGAAAAAAAAAAAACCCAACAAGTTGGCTTTCAGTGACTTGAATGATAAAAGAATGCCAATTGTCTGATTTATACAAGAAATGTCCCCATTGGAGTGATTTATCAGAGCTTAGCCAGGTTATAATCTGTTCTTTTGTCTTCTTCTTCTAAGATGGTAGATTTTTTCACTGCTCCAATACTAGAAACAAAAGAAAAAAAAAAAAAAAAAAAAAAAAAAAGCTCAATAGCAGAGGATAGAAAAAACTCTATGGATAATATTTACTGTATGTAATATTGTATATTAGAGAATAAAAGCATCCATATGAAAACTTGATATTTTTTATCTCATAATAACCTGAAATCCTTAATGATTGCTTCAGAACAAAATTACAGATTGAGCCCCCTTTCTAGCATTATGACAAGCTAGATGTACTTTAGACTTTAAAATTCTGGGCTGCCTTGGTGGTTCAGCTGGTAAAGAATCCACCTGCAATGTGGGAGACCTGGGTTCAATCCCTGGGTTGGAAAAATCCCCTGGAGAAGGGAATGGCTACCCACTCCGGTGTTCTGGCCTGCAGAATTCCATGGACTGTATGAGGTCACAAAGAGTTAGACACAACTGAGTGACTTTCACCTTCAAAATTCTGAATAAGATATACAAACTATTTAAAAATGGTTAGTTGTGCTTGAAATTTAGAAAACTAAAGGGTGGGTAAGAAAAAATGTAGAGAAGTGATAAGTTGAAGCTTGTGTTTGCTTGACAAAATATGCTTTATATTCTTGCATGAAGAACTCACTTTTAAATTAACCTCAAAATTCCCATACAGAATATGTAAGGAGCATTTGTTCACATTCAGGAATCACAAGCATATGACAGTAAAAGCCCTGATGTGAGAGTCAGATAAACAACAAATCATAGAACCAGAACTGATTTGAGTCTGTATCTTGTTTGAACTGATTTGGACTTTTCTAAGCTTAAATATGCATAACAATGTCTGCTGCTGCTGCTAAGTTGCTTCAGTCGTGTCTGATTCTGTGCGACCTCATAGACAGCAGCCCATCAGGCTCCCCCATCCCTGGGATTCTCCAGGCAAGAACACTGGAGTGAGTTGCCATTTCCTTCTCCAATGCATAAAAGTGAAAAGTGAAAGTGAAGTCACTCAGTCGTGTCCGACTCCTAGCGACCCCATGGACTGCAGCCTACCAGGCTCCTCCATCCACGGGATTTTCCAGGCAAGAGTACTGGAGTGGGGTGCCATTGCCTTCTCCGATAACAATGTCTAGTAACTTATATATGTGTGTGTGAGTGTGTGTGTGAGGTGTGGAAAGAAAGACTAGAAATAAAAAATAATTTCCAAGCAATGAAAGAAAAAGTGAAACAACAAAATCAGTCATTCCAACTGAAAGTAAGAAAACCGAAATGAAAGAAATGAAAGAGAAAAAAGACAAATAGTACAAAATAAAATGTAAGTGAAATTCGCTCAGTCATGTCTGATTCTTTGCTACCCATGGACTATACAGTCCATGGATTTCTCCAGGCCAGAATACTGGAGTGGGAAGCCTTTCCCTTCTCCAGGGGATCTTTCCAATCCAGGGATTAAATCCAGGTCTCCCTCACTGAAAGCAGATTCTTTCCCAGCTGAGTCAGCAGGGAAGCCCCAGATGATGTGAAAGTTGGACTATAAAGAAGGCTGAATGCTGAAGAATTGATACTTTTGAACTGTGGTGCTGGAGAAGACTCTTGAGAGTCTTGGACAGCAAAGAAATGAAACCAGTCAATCCTAAAGGAAATCAATCCTGAATATTCATTGGAAGGACTAATGCTGATGCTGAAGGTCCAATACTTTGGCTACCTGTCGTTAAGAGCCAACTCATTAAAAAAGACCCTGATGCTTGGAAAGATTGAAGGCAAGAGAAGAAGGGGCGACAGAGGATAAGATGGTTGGATGGCATCATGGACTCCTTGGACATGAGTTTGAGCAAGCTCTGCGAGATAGTGAAGGACAGGGATGCCTGATGTGCTGCAGTCCATGGGGTCAAAAAGAGTCAGACATGACTTAGTGACTGAACAACAACAGAAAAGATGATGGAAACAGATCTGAATGAATTAGTAATGACAAAAATCACAAGTGAAGATCTTAAAATGCTAAACTGTATGCATCTTTGAATAATAACATAGCTTCAAAATCTGCAGATAAAAATTTGACATAAGTAGAAGGTGAAATAGATGAATCCACTAAAATTGTGGGGTTTAATACAACTTTTTAAGAAATAGATCTATTAATCAGATTTCACTGTTCTTATAGTGACATGCACTGTCTACATGTTTATATCACTAATATGAAATGTTGAAAGCAATGCGATGATCCACAGATGTGAGTTTCTGTACTGTTGTAGCTACTGATAGCTGACAAATGTTAGGTTATAGGTATTAAAAAGGCTTTTCCTTCTAACCTTGCTACCAGGTAATTTTTGTAGTAGAAAGTACTGGATAATACCATAACACCAACTAATGCTATACAATCAAAGCAATAAGGCACAGAGACAGGCACTATGAGAGATGAGATGCCAAAGAACAGGTAAGATGGAAAGTTAAGGATTCTGCAGAAACAAGAAAGAATCCCAAACAAACCAAGCCCCTCATCCAAAGATCACCCTTAAAGAAACTGCACTGCCTTAAACTGATAGAGGGTGTATACTTCTAAAGCAGGAAAGTCATCATTTGCTCAAAGTTCTTCCACTGTCCAGAAGCTCAGGAGGAAAGACAGAAGAAAGAGGGAAAGAAAGAAGGAAGGAGGAAAGGAATGGAAGATGAATAAAAGAAAGGAAGAGAGAAAGTAAAAAAGAAAGAAAAGCCATCTATATCCATACAAAGTTGCTGGAAGAAGAAAACATAAAATAAGAATCATACACTTATAGCCATTGACATCTCTATTGTGCAATTAGCTGAACAAACATTTAGATTATGGAGTAAAGGTAGCAGTGAGAAGAATGAGATCAATTTACAAACTTGAGTGATTTCCAGGATATTTTGTTAATAAGTAAAGTGCATAGAGTATACACACTGTTCTACTTTTGTGGAAGAAACAAGGGCTGTAAGAACATAAACATGTGCCTGCTTTTTTGTCTTCAGAAACATAAAAGGACAACTTCTATAACTTGTGTAACTTTGAATTCTAGAAACATGTTTCTGTTTGATATTTCCTACAAATACAACGAGATTAACAAGAGGGGAAATACCCAAATCTGAATATTAACAGAATTAGACACTGGAAGTGTGTTAACAACACAGAAATATACCTGAAAAATAACAATGCATTTTGAGCACAGTGCTTTGATACTGGAAGCTCAGTTAAAAACAAAAATAACTGTAATGAAATATCAGATTTCTTATAATAACTATGTTTTTGGTAATGGTACATACAGATGTAATAACTTGAAACTATTGTCTGTCTGTCAAACTGACAACATTACTGCATATATTGTTATTTCAGGGCACCACGGTTCTTACTGTAAAGAAAGGATACAAAATGGAAAAGGTAGGGAATAACACTATGATATTCGGTTATAGTTAGAAGTGTCATTATGAAACAATAATAATAAAAAAACCCCTCAGTTTCCTGATTCTGACTTCTAAAAGGGCCTTGAAATAAGGACAACCCAATGACTATGAGAGCATGATCCTTTGCCTGGAGAATTCCATGGACAGAGGAGTCTTGTGGGCTACAATTCAAGGGATCACAGAGTTGGACACCACTGAGCAACCAACACTTTCTCTTTTTCACTAATGACTGTGAGCACAACTAATGGTCATGCCCCACCCCCTTTTTTTTTCTTTCCTAAATGACATTCCACACTAAGAATTATCAGAATTCTCTGGGAAAATGTCTGATTCCGGAGCTGTCACAGAGAAGGTACAAAGTGAGCTTGCAACATTTTGTGTCAGAAAATAGATGAGAATTAAATGAAGGGGGAACCTCAAAGGACATAGGAACCAGTTTCACAGGTTTCCATTGGCTACCTTATATGCCGAGTACATCATGCAAAATGCCTGGTTGGATGAAGCACAAGCTGCAAAGATTGTCAGGAGAAATAGAAAATAACCTCAGATATGCAGATGACACCACCCTTATGGCAGAAAGCGAAGAGGAACTAAACAACCTCTTGATGAGGGTGAAATGTTGGGGTCCTTTAATGAACTGAGACCTGGCGGTCTGGAGGCAACGATAAGAAAGTGGAAGAGAGAAAGAGGCTGATACTCCCTGGTTTACACAGGAAACCAATAAAGTCGTTGACACAGGACTTGGGTCTCTCAAGAAGGCACCAGGCGCCCTCTCGATGGGGGGTGCAGGCACAGGGCGCCTTCTCGAGAGAGTCTTAGAAGCCCAGGCAGAGAGTGAGCAAGATGGGTCTCTGTGCTCTAAGGAGTCAGCCGAAGACAAAGAGAGAGAAAGAAAAAAAGACACGGGGACCCAAGCTCTGATGGAGCAAAGGTTCTTTAATGATTTTTCTGTGAGTATATATAGGCTATACTACAAGAAGTTTCTTTTGTCAATGATAAAGATCAGAAAACCCAACGTACAGTAACAATTACCAAGAGAACAAGGGATGATGATGATCACAAGGTCAGGAGACAATCCATATCTCAAGAAAGGGGATCAACACTAAGCAGTTTTGTCTTAAAGAGAATATTTACTAAAGGAGATTCAAGCCTGTCTCACACAATGACCCCAGTTCCTGGGAGCAGCCTGCGGTCCTGCTTAAAAAGAAACGAAGTAAGCCAGAAAGACAAACACCAATAAAGTATCAGATCAGATCAGATCAGTGGCTCAGTCATGTCTGACTCTTTGCGACCCATAAATCGCAGCATGCCAGAACTCCCTGTCCATCAACAACCCCCAGAGGTCACTGATACTCACATCCACCGAGTCAGTGATGCCATCCAGCCATCTCATCCTCTGTCGTCCCCTTCTCCTCTTGCCCCCAATCCCTCCCAGCATCAGAGTCTTCTCCAATGAGTCAACTCTTCGCATGAGGCGGCCAAAGTACTGGAGTTTCAGCTTTAGCATCATTCCTTCCAAAGAAATCCCAGGGATGAGCTCCTTTAGAACGGACTGGTTGGATCTCCTGGAAGTCCAAGGGACTCTCAAGAGTCTTCTCCAACACCACAGTTCAAAAGCATCAATTCTTCAGTGCTCAGCCTTCTTCACAGTCCAGCTCTCACATCCATACATGACCACAGGAAAAACCATAGCCTTGACTAGGTGAACCTTTGTTGGCAAAGTAATGTCTCTGCTTTTGAATATGTGATCTAAGTTGGTCATAACCTTCCTTCCAAGGAGTAAGCATCTTTTAATTTCATAGCTGCAGTCACCATCTGCAGTGATTTTGGAGCCCAGAAAAATGAAGTCTGACACTGTTTCCACTGTTTCTCCATCTATTTCCCATGAAGTGATGGGACTGGATGTCATGATCTTTGTTTTCTGAATGTTGAGCCTTAAGCCAACTTTTTCACTCTCCACTTTCACTTTCATCAAGAGGCTTTTGAGTTCCTCTTCACTTTCTGCCATAAGGGTGGTGTCATCTGCATATCTGAGGTTATTGATATTTCTCCCAGCAATCTTGATTCCAACTTTTGTTTCTTCCAGTCCAGCATTTCTCATGATGTACTCTGCATATAAGTTAAATAAACAGGGTGACAATATGCAGCCTTGACGTACTCCTTTTCCTATTTGGAACCAGTCTGTTGTTCCATGACCAGTTCTAACTGTTGCTTCCTGACCTGCATACAGATTTCTCAAGAGGCAGATCAGGTGGTCTGGTATTCCCATCTTTCAGAATTTTCCACAGTTTATTATGATCTACACAGTCAAAGGCTTTGGCATAGTCAATAAAGCAGAAATAGATGTTTTTCTGAAACTCTCTTGCTTTTTCCATGATTCAGCAGATGTTGGCAATTTGATCTCTGGTTCCTCTGCCTTTTCTAAAACCAGCTTGAACATCAGGAAGTTCACGGTTCACATATTGCTGAAACCTGGCTTGGAGAATTTTGAGCATTACTTTACTAGCGTGTGAGATGAGTGCAATTGTGCGGTAGTTTGAGCACTCTTTGGCATTGCCTTTCTTTGGGATTGGACTGAAAACTGACTTTTTCCAATCCCGGGGCCACTGCTGAGTTTTCCAAATTTGCTGGCATATTGAGTGCAGCACTTTCACAGCATCAACTTTCAGGATTTGGAATAGCTCAACTGGAATTCCATCACCTCCACTAGCTTTGTTCCTAGTGATGCTTTCTAAGGCCCACCTGACTTCACATTCCAGGATGTCTGGCTGTAGGTGAGTGATCACACCATCGTAATTATCTGGGTTGTGAAGCTCTTTTTTGTACAGTTCTCCTGTGTATTCTTGCCACCTCTTCTTAATATCTTCTGCTTCTGTTAGGTCCATACCATTTCTGTCCTTTATCGAGCCCATCTGTGCATGAAATGTTCCTTTGGTATCTCTGATTTTCTTGAAGAGATCCCTAGTCTTTCCCATTCTATTGTTTTCCTCTATTTCTTTGCATTGATCACTGAAGAAGGCTTTCTTATCTCTTCTTGCTATTCTTTGGAACTCTGCATTCAGATGCTTATATCTTTCTTTTTCTCCTTTGCTTTTTGCTTCTCTTCCTTTCACAGCTATTTGTAAGGCCTCCTCAGACAGCCATTTTGCTTTTTTGCATTTCTTTTCCATGGGGATGGTCTTGATCCCTGTCTCCTGTACAATGTCACGAATCTCATTCCATAGTTCATCAAGCACTCTATCTATCAGATCTAGGCCCTTAAATCTATTTCTCACTTCCACTGTATAATCATAAGGGATTTGATTTAGGTCATATATGTATGGTCTAGTGGTTTTCCTCCTGACCTCAGACGTGGGGTAACTCCTCTTGTCGCTGCCCCGACCTGGGATCTGGGTCCAATACAGTATACTAACACATATATATGGAATTTAGAAAGATGGTAACAATAGCAAAAGAGACACTGATGTATAGAACAGTCTTTTGGACTCTGTGGAAGAGGGAGAGGGTGGGATGATTTGGGAGAATGGCATTGAAATATGTATAATATCATATATTAAACGAGTTTCCAGTCCAGGTTCGATACATGATACTGGATGCTTGGGGCTGGTGCACTGGGATGACCCAGAGGGATGGTATGGGGAGGGAGGAGGGAGGAGGATTTGGGTTGGGGAGCACGTGTATGCCTGTGATGGATTCATTTTGATGTATGGCAAAACCAATACGATGTTGTAAAGTTAAAAAAAAAAGAAACAAAGGACTTGTGAGAAACAGCACATAGGAATCCTCCTGGTAAACATTCCCTGACCATGAAAGAGGACAGTGAACAAGCTGACTTAAAACTCAGCATTCAAAAAACTAAATCACAGCATCTGGTTTCATCACTTCAGTGCAAATACATGGGGAAACAATGGAAACAGTGGCGGACTTTATTTTCTTGTGCTCCAAAACCAATGGGCAGTGACTACAGCCATGAGGGATGGTATGGGGGCGAGGTGGGAGGAGAGTTCAGGATGGGGAACATGTGTACACCTGTGGTGGATTCATGCTGATGTATGGCAAAACCAATACAATATTGTAAAGTAATTAGCCTCCAATTAAAATAAATAAATTTATATAAAAAAATTCAAAAAGCAAAAAAAAAAAAAGATGCTTGCTCTTTGGAAGAAAAGCTATGACCAACCTAGATAGCTTATTAAAAAGCAGAGACATTACTTTGCCAACAAACGTCTGTCTAGTCAAAGCTATGGTTTTTCCAGTAGTCATGTATGGGTGTGAAAGCTGTACCATAAAGAAGTCTGAGCCCTGAAGAACTGATGCTTTTGAACTGTGGTGTTGGAGATTTTTGAGAATCCCTTGGACTGCAAGGAGATCCTACCAGTCCATCCCAAAGGAAATTAGTCTTGAATGTTCATTGGAAGGACTGATGCTGAAGCTGAAGCTCCAGTACTTTGGCCATCTGATGTGAAGAGCCAACTTGTTGGAAGAGACCCTGATTCTGGGAAAGATAGAAGGCAGGAGGAGAAGGGGACAACAGAGGATGAGATGGTCGGATGGCATCACTGACTCAATGAACATGAGATTGAGCAAACTCTTGGAGATGGTGAAGGACAGGGAGGCCTCATGTGGTTCAGTCCATGGGGTTGCAAAGAGTTGGACACAACTGAGTGACTGACCAACAACAGCTTTGGCCAAACCCGGGAAAATCTGATAAATGAGTGACAGTAACAGACCATAGAGCCTTTAAATATTCATAAGTCTATAATAGTACTTTTGTGATATTCTGATTTATAATAAGAAATATGTATTTGTTCTGTGTCCCCCTTTCTGGCACAGGCCTTCTATATTCCTAGGAATTGCCTAAATTGTGAGGGAGAACAAGCTGCCTTTTGTCGTGTTAATGAGGTGAGTTTTAGAAACTCTGGGGTCACTAAGGGTAGGGGCTGGTTGCCAGAGGAAACAACACATGATTGGAGGAGTCCCACCCCTGACTCCAGGGGAGAGGAGGGCTGGAGATTGAATCATCATCAATGGTCAATGATTTAATCAATCATGATTATCTAATTAAGTCTTTCTGAAATCCCAAAAGGATGGGGTTCAGAGGGCTTCAGAGTTGGTTAACATGTGGAGATTTGGGGAGAGAGGGGAGCTCAGAGTGGGGAAGCTCCACATCCCTCCCATAGCCTGCCCTATGCACTGCTTCCTTCTGACTATTTCTGAGTTGTGTGTGCACTTATTTGCTCAGTTGTGTCTGACTCTTTACAGACCCATGAACTGTAGCCTGTCAGGCTCCTCTGTCCATAGAATTTCCCAGGCAAGAATACTGGAGTGGGTAGCTATTCCCTTCTCCAGGGGATTTTCCCCAACCCAGGGATCGAACCTGGGTTTCCTGCATTGCAGGCGGATTCTTTCAATCTGAGCAATACCAGGGAAGCCTGTTCCTGAGTTACACCCTTTTATAATAAACTGATTGTCTCAATCATAAAATGTTTCTCTGAATTGTGTGAGCTGCTCCAGCAAATTAAACCTGATGAGGGGGTTGCAGGAACCTCTGATCTATAGTACATTAGTCAGAAATGCAAGTGACAACATGAGCTTGTGATTCACAGGTGAAGTGGTGGGGGACAGTCTTGTGGGGGAAACCTTAGCCTGTGAAGGGATGGAGTCAGGATTGAGCTGAGTTATAGGACACTCAGCTGGGATCAGGGAATCACTTGCTGGTGTGGAAACCCCTCCTTCCAATGAACTGTAACTGGGACCTTGGTCTTTTATGGTAAGAATACTAACTAATAAAAGTAGAAGAAACAATGAAGTCAGAAAGTCATTTGTAACCATCATGTCAGCAAAGCTACATGCTTTTGGAAGTTCTAAGAGAAATCTGTTCCCTCACTGGTTTCAGTTCCTAGAGACCACCTACACCCTTGGCTGGGGGTCCCTTCTTCCACCTTCTGAGAATTCATATGAGGACATCTGAGGGGATTACTCTGCCTATCCTAAAACTCAGTTTGGAAACTCATTATCATATTTGTGCATTTCCTTCAAAATAAAAATTTTATTTAAAAAGTTTACACATTAGAGAAATTGATAATGATTTAGATCTAAAATTCTAGATTATAGTGATTGTGACTGCTTTAGAACATAGGGACAAAGTAAAAATGGACTAGTGAAAAACTTCCACCAGGAAATCATAAACTTAATTTATAAGGTAAAAAATTATCTGTATGTTTGGTACCCCACTCCAGTACTCTTGCCTGGATAATCCCATGGATGGAGGAGCCTGGTAGGCTGCAGTCCATGGGGTCACTAAGAGTTGGACACGACTGAGTGACTTCACTTTCACTTTTCACTTTCATGCATTGGAGAAGGAAATGGCAACCCACTCCAGTGTTCTTGCCTGGAGAGTCCCAGGGACAGGGGAGCCTGGTAGGCTACCATCTATGGGGTCACACAGAGTTGGACACGACTGAAGTGACTTAGCATAGCATGTGTAATATGCATGGTTATTGCTTTCATATATATGAACTTTATGTATATATATATACATATATTTCTGGGGAAGCAGAGTTCTCATGACCTTATTGCCCCAAATATAATGTGCACACAAGCTGTGTGTTCACTTTCTCTGCTTCACAGGCTGGCTTTGGGATCCATCTCTCTGACAGCCATCAGGTGTCTTTGAAAGGCCTTTCACAACCCAGAGCTCCAGCATCGTCTACATAAGTTGATTTTTTTTCTAGTGCTTAAAGATTTTTTTATGTAGGATCATTATGATTCTAACTTTTCCCTCCTCTAAATGATTAACTGCTGTCCTAACATGATTTTGCAAGTGATCTGTATTTTCTCATGAACAGTAAATGCTGCTTTTGTTAAATTTTAAATAACTCAACCGTACTTTAAAAGAGTAGTCCCTTACCTGATTCTTTCAGATGCTGCTTTGTTGTGGTCAGTGTTTGGTTTTTCTTAGATGACTAAGTCGTTGGGATGACTGTATGCTTAATGAAATCATAATGCGTTTGTTAAATATGATGAATTATATCTGTGTCAGCCTCTGATATTTAGTACTAGGATTGAAAGATGCTGTCTTTTTTTCCCGTTGGTAGACCTAAAGGACAATTTAAAAATTCATGTGGTGTACTGCACAGAGACATAAAACTGACATTTCAAATTCATTGTACAGAGTCTCCGAGTCACATTTAAAACCTGAACTGTAATTTGACAGGAGAAAGTTTCATCAAGAATTGGAGCCCCACAGAGTGTGACCAGCATCTCAAGCAAGTGTTCTGAAAATCGCCTCTGACACTGACAGCATGGCTATTTCACAGAAATATGTGTTTATGTACTGACATTCTGGGGTAATTATTTTTATTGAAAAAGAAAAATAAGGAGGGAAATAAGGAGAGAAGCAAGGAAAGAAGGAAAGAAGAAAGGAAGGAAAGAAAAAAAGGAAGAAAGGGAAGAAGGGAGAAAAAAGAAAATGAAGTGGAAAATAATTCACCAAATTCTCTCTATGGCTATCATAGCACATGGAGGGCCAGATTCAGTGGGCTCTGGGACCATATAACTTAATGTAAGTCATTACTTAGTAACTTTTTTGCAAATTATGTTACAATAAGGAACATCAAGCTTCTGTTTAATGGTTTTCAACTCCAGAGAACAGGGGCATTGAAGTGTATTGACAAAAGTTATTATTTTACTGGATTCAATCAATTCTAAGTCTTTGAATATTTTTGTCCTTGACACAATGTTCTTTAAATAATGTTTTCAAGAATGAAATAACATAAAACATCAAAGCACAAGCTTTGATGTCAAACCTGTCTTTCATCTCCTTTTCTTCTCATTCTTCCTTACACATGTCCTGGATGAGACAGTGGGTCCATCAATACCTTTTATTATTATAACATTTCATGTACCATCATACAAAATAACCTATTTCTAGGTTATTTTTTATAAACATGTCAAATATGCTAATGTAAAATTTTGCAGGTCATCAGTTTTTGAAAATGAAATGAAGCTTTTTTTCTGAATTTATGAAACAAATTGTGGGCTAACCATCCTAATACAGGTAAGTAAAATAATTTCAAAAAGATTTTTTCTTGTGTTTAATTTTTTAACACTGTAAGAGTCATCATAAACTTTGCTTTACACACTTAAAATATTTATTAATAAACTCATTTTTTTTTTACCAAATCCAATGACATGGAAAAATCTACTGTCATTTATTATCTGAAATGTGGATTTTAGTTTGAAAATGTTACTGAGGTGATGGTCAGTTCCTAATGTTTTGGACCATCTTGGTTTGGCCCTGTTTTCCTGGTATAATTATTAATAGTGTCTCTTTTATTCTTAAAGTGCCCTTGTTTGTCACCCAATCATGATCAATCCTTTTGATATTTTAAAGATAAGAATTTTCCAAAGTGACATCTAGCAAGATTGCAAAATAATTTCTTTCCTGGACATTTATAAATATATTTTGTTGGTGCTTGTACAAAATACAAGAAGAGTATTGACCTTGGTCATTCCCAAAACCAACAGGATTGTTACTGCCAGCAAAGCAAAAATCTTTAGATGAAATACTATCCTCAATCACAGGTCTTTTTCTGGAAATTCATTTAACCATCAAAATCATTTAACCATAGAAAGGGCACTTTTGTAAATGAAGGAGATGAACTGAGTTTCACCAACGAAGGCTTCCCTGGTGGCTCAGATAGTAAAGAATCTGCCTGTTAATATGAGAGACCTGGGTTCGATCTCTGGGTTGGGAAGATCCCCTGGAGAAGGGTATGGAAACCCACTCCAGTATTCTTGCCTGGAGAATCCTCATGCATCAGCTGGGAGAGATTGAAGGGAAGAGGAGAACGGGATAACAGAGGATGAGATGGTTGGATGGCATCACTGATTCAATGAACATGAGTTTGAACAGACTTTTGGAGATGGATAAGGACAGGGAAGCCTGGCATGCTGCAGTTCAACAATTCCCATTGATTCTAATTATGTTAGATGGAAGCAATGTACAAGAAAAATATAAGAACCTTAGACCTGATGAATAGACTTTAAAGCCTACTTATGCATTAGGATTTGTGAAAATTCAATGACTCATAATGGTGACAGAAATGAATTGAAAGTGAAAGTCACTCAACTGTGTCCTACTCTTTGCAACCTCATGGACTATACAATCCATGGAATTCTCTAGGCCAGAATACTGGAGAAGGTAGCCTTTCTCTTCTCTAGGGGATCTTCCCAACCCAGGGATCAAAACCTGGTTTCCCACATTGCAGGCAGATTCTTTACCAGCTGAGCCACAAGGAAGCCATGAATTGCTATTGCTCAAATTCTATCTGACATTAGAGTCAACGCCTTAGAAAGAAGATAAGAAGTTTGCTTTTCCACTGGGAAGGCCATTTCTCATTGTGAGCACCCAGGTGCCCTCTTTAAACTCAGGACAAAATTTCATATGATATGGTTTCTTTTATCCTGTTGATTGTTCTTGTGTGACTGTTGGAATAAATGGGGCTGTTTCACTGTCTTTAATAAGAAAGATAAGAGGGTTAGAAAAAAGGAGGAAAGCTTTTTTAGCACTAGAGGAAGTGACTTCAATAACTCAGGCTGGCAGAAGAGCCTTTGAAAACATGAAAAAACATACTATGAGTTCTATTTGTAGTAAATTTAATGTGTAAAGATGGAGGGAAAAAATGAAACAAATAAAAAACCAATCAAACCAAAAGAGAAGTAAAAAGATGGGGAAAATGCCCAGGAGGAAGAAGAATTTGTATATTATGAAGGTTGTCATTAAATCTACTTAAATTCTTAATAAATAGTTTAGCATTTGTTTTGAAAAGAGAAATAATGTGAAAGTATGAATGATCCAGATCAGATCAGATCAGTCGCAAAGAGTCAGACACGACTGAGCGACTGATCTGATCTGATCTGATCTGATGAATGATCCTTCTTTTGTTTGTGAGTAAATGCTGTAAAAACAAAGCAAACCTTGAAAATACAAACATACTTAGGGGCTCAGCAATTTACTTAATAAACTATGAATTCATGAGCATTCCCTGAACAGCTGCTCTACACAGAATGTAGGAAGAAGTCCTTGATGCTAGCATCCTCCTGGGAAAGCTACCGTCCAGGGACAACCTAGGAGCTGGCTTAGCAATATAGGATCCTGTTATTAGGATGAGATTCATGCTGTGTATGGGTCCTGAGTGTGCTGGATGTGTAGATTAAGCAGCTCATGAAGAAGAGTTACAGAAACAGGGTCAATAGCCAGTCTTTGTCTCTTGTAAACATCTCAAGAAAATAATCATGGCAAGGATAAAGAGAGGTAAAACCCTGTCTGAGTAAAGGATTAAGGGATCTCCACTTTCTCCTTTTTTAGGGTAAGGGAGATACTACATGTGTGCAGAAAGGTTCTTTGGAGTCAAAAGTCAGAGGATAATTTTAGGCCTTAGTGAGTCTTGCTCCTTCCAGAAGCCTTCACTTCAAGATCCATCTTGGCTAAGGTGTGTGTGTGTACCCCAGGGGAGGGTCCTGAGATAAATTAACTGGAGGTGGGAGGCAGAGCAAGATGATTGGCCTGAGGGAAGACAAAGACCTAGAAAACTGCTTTCATATAAAGCATTTAAACTTCACAAAGGCACGATTCTCTGAGTTTGCCCATGTACCTTTTCACACATACTTTTCTTTTCAGTTAACTTTTTACTCTATTCTTTATCTTCTGCCTCATCACCTGAATTCATTCTTGACTAGGCAAGCAGGACTAGGGACTCTAGCCTTAACTGCTGGCTCCTGTGGTCCAGTAATTAGGACTCCCAGTCTGGGAAACTAAGACCTTGCTTCCATCTACCGCTTGCTGTTGCTTGCTGAAAGCTGCCCTTTACTGCTGTGTGTGTCTGAAATCGGATTCATGAAACTGGGCATGAGAACTGACCATAGGAGACTGTCAGCACAGTGAAGCCAAATGCACTCTCTGTACCAATTAAGTCTTGGAGACAAGAATTTAAGGGAAAGTAGAAAAAGACTGCTTTATTGCTTTACCAGGCAAAGGGGCCACAGTGGGCTAATGCTCTCAAAACTGTGAGTCTCACCCTGGAGCGAGTAGTGAGGCGTTATATATAGGAATGGCCCAAAGAAGGTGTGATCATCTTGTGGACATTCTTCTGATTGGCTAGTGGTGAGGTAATCGGGAGTCAGCATCATCAACCTTCTGGTTCCAACTGGTCTGGGGTCTACGTGTTTGTGGGCAGCAGACAGTTAACTTCTCCTGCCTACTGGGGGTTTCAGCCTCTTCAAAACAGCTCAAAAATACTGTTATGTATGTCCCTTAAGGGGGATCCAGGACCTTGCCTTAAGGCTGCATTATTGCTTCTTGATGGCTCTTCCCTTGTTTCTGCATCTCCTCTTTTCCCTGATTCAGTTCAGTCAGTTCAGTCACTCAGTTGTGTCCGACTCTTTGCAACCCCATGAATTGCAGCACGCCAGGCCTCCCAGTCCATCACCAACTCCCGGAGCTCACCCAAACTCATGTGCATCGAGTTGGTGATGCCATCCAGCCATCTCATCCTCTGTCATCCCCTTCTCCTGCCCCCAATCCCTCCCAGCATCAGGGTCTTTTCCAATGAGTCAACTCTTCAACTGAGGTGGCCAAAGTACTGGAGTTTCAGCTTTAGCATGAGTCCTTCCAATGAATACCCAGGACTGATCTCCTTTAGGATGAACTGGTTGGACCTCCTTGCAGTCCAAGGGACTCTCAAGAGTCTTCTCCAACACCACAGTTTAAAAGCATCAATTCTTTGGCGCTCAGCTTTCTTCACAGTCCAACTTTCACATTCATACATGACCACTGGAAAAAGGCTATGGTTTTTCCCTGATTAGCAACTGCTTAAACCTGCTTGTTGAAACTCAGAGACAGTCATGAAGACTGAATGAAGCATATTTCCTGTAATCATGAAATGGGGGACACAAAAAAGGCTTTTGTGTCCAGGAGCCCCATAGGGTCCTGCTCAGTACTGAAAGTAGCCCAATTTGAATGACTAATGCTAAACTCTGGATATTCTTTCTTTTTTTAAAAAATATAAATTTATTTATATTAATTGGAGGTTAATTACAATATTGTATTGGTTTTGCCATAAGTTTAGAAATTTCAAAAAATAGTCTAGAAAAATAGAATTGTATAAAATGAAGAGGAAATGTCCCCAAACTTTCCCATCCACAACTTATTGCCAATTTGTGGCCAGTTTTGTCTTTGAGATGTTTTCAAAGCTTTTATGAGTATATTTCGCATATCTCATATGTTTATATACATATAATTTTATTATTTTCTATTTTTTAACTCTCTGTGTTGTTGGGTGTTGTTCTTATAGACATGCCTGAACCAGCTAAGTCTGCTCCTGCCCCTAAAAAGGGGTCTAAAAAAGCTGTGACCAAGGCCCAGAAGAAGGACGGCAAGAAGCGCAAGCGCAGCCGCAAGGAGAGCTACTCCGTGTATGTGTACAAGGTGCTGAAGCAAGTCCAGCCAGACACCGGTGTCTCGTCCAAGGCCATTGAAATCATGAACTCCTTTTCATGACATTTTCGAGTGCATTGCTGGCGAGGCATCACACCTGGCGCATTACAACCAGCGCTCGACTGTCACATCCAGGGAGATCCAGACTGCCGTGCGCTTGCTGCTACCTGGGGAGCTGGCCAAGCACACCGTGTCCGAGGGCACTAAGGCTGTCACCAAGTATACCAGCTACAAGTAAATATAATATATCTAGCCGCTGTTAACAGAGAAGGCAATGGCACCCCACTCCAGTACTATTGCCTGGAAAATCCCATGGACAGAGGGCCTGGTGGGCTGTAGTCCATGGGGTCACTAAGAGTCGGATACGACTGAGCAACTTCACTTTCACTTAAAAATGCATAACATTTACTAGTTATATTTTCCTATCTTTTACCTCGTACCTTTTGTTGTTGTTGCTTCAGTTCAGTTCAGTTCAGTCGCTCAGTCGTGTCCGACTCTTTGAGACCCCATGAATCGCAGCACGCCAGGCTTCCCTGTCCATCACCAACTCCCAGAGTTCACCCAGACTCACCTCCATTGAGTCAGTGATGCCTCCAGCCATCTCATCCTCTGTCATCCCCTTCTCCTCCTGCCCCCAATCCCTCCCAGCAACAGAGTCTTCTCCAATGAGTCAACTCTTCGCATGAGGTGGCCAAAATACTGGAGTTTCAGCCTTTTTAGCATCATTCCTTCCAAAGAAATCCCAGGATTGATCTCCTTCAGAATGGACTGGATCTCCTTCAGAATGGACTCCTTGCAGTCCAAGGGACTCTCAAGAGTCTTCTCCAACACCACAGTTCAAAAGCATCAATTCTTCGGCGCTCAGCCTTCTTCACAGTCCAGCTCTCACATCCATACATGACCACAGGAAAAACCATAGCCTTGACTAGACGAACCTTTGCTGGCAAAGTGATGTCTCTGTTTTTGAATATGCTATCTAGTTTGGTCATAACTTTCCTTCCAGGGAGTAAGCGTCTTTTAATTTCATGGCTGCAGTCACCATCTGTAGTGATTTTGGAGCCCAGAAAAATAAAGTCTGACACTGTTTCGACTGTTTCCCCATCTATTTCCCATGTAGTGATGGGACCAGATGCCATGATCTTCGTTTTCTGAATGTTGAGCTTTAAGCCAACTTTTTCACTCTCCTCTTTCACTTTCATCAAGAGGCTTTTGAGTTCCTCTTCACTTTCTACCAGTGGTAGAAAGTGGTGGTAGTCATCTGCATGTCTGAGGTTATTGATATTTCTCCTGGCAATCTTGATTCCAGCTTGTGCTTCTTCCAGTCCAGTGTTTCTCATGATGTACTCTGCATATAAGTTAAATAAGCAGGGTGACAATATACAGCCTTGACATACTCCTTTTCCTATTTGGAACCAGTCTGTTGTTCTATGTCCAGTTCTAACTGTTGCTTCCTTACCTGTATACAGATTTCTCAAGAGGCAGATCAGGTGGTCTGGTATTCCCATCTCTTTCAGAATTTTCCAGTTTGTTGTGATCCACATAGTCAAAGGCTTTGGCATAGTCAATAAAGCAGAAATAAATGTTTTTCTGGAACTCTCTTGCTTTTTCCATGATCCAGCGGATGTTGGCAATTTGATCTCTGGTTCCTCTGCCTTTTCTAAAACCAGCTTGAACATCAGGAAGTTCATTGTTCATGTATTGCTGAAGCCTGGCTTGGAGAATTTTGAGCATTACTTTAGTATCGTGTGCTGCTGCTGCTGCTGCTGCTAAGTCACTTCAGTCGTGTCCAACTCTGTGTGACCCCATAGACGACAGCCCACCGGGCTTCCCTGTCCCTGGGATTCTCCAGGCAAGAACACTGGAGTGGGGTGCCATTTCCTTCTCCAATGTGTGAAGGTGAAAAGTGAAAGTGAAGTCACTCAGTCGTGTCCGACTCTCCACGACCCCATGGACTGCAGCCTACCAGGCTCCTCTGTCCATGGGATTTTCTAAGCAAGAGTATTGGAGTGGCTTGCCATTGCTCTCTCCAGTAGTGTGTGAGATGAGTGCAATTGTGCAGTAGTTTGAGCATTCTTTGGCATTGCCTTTCTTTGGAATTGGAATGAAAACTGACCTTTTCCAGTCCTGTGGCTACTGCTGAGTTTTCCAAATTTGCTGGCATACTGAACACAGCACTTTCACAGCATCATGTTTCAGGATTTGAAATAGCTTAACTGGAATTCCATCACCTCCACTAGCTTTGCTCGTAGTGATGCTTTCTAAGACCCACTTGACTTCACATTCCAGGATGTCTGGCTCTAGGTCAGTGATCACATCATCGTGATTATCTGGGTCATGAAGATCTTTTTTGTACCAGTTCTTCTGTGTATTTTTGCCATCTCTTCTTAATCATGTCTGACTCTTTGCAACCCTATGGACTGTAGCCCACCAAGCTCCTGTGTCCATGGAATTCTTTAGGCAAGAATACTGGAGTGAGTTGCTATTTCCTTCTCCAGAGAATCTTCTGACTCAGAGATCGAACCTGTGTCTCCCACTTGTCAGGCAGATTCTTTACCACTCAGCCACATGGGAAACCCTTGTATCTTTTAACAGCTGCTGAATATTCTTTTTGTGAGATAATATCTTCATAAGACAGCCTTATCCCATTGATAAACACTCAAGTTGTTACTGAAATTTTGCCAGTAAAAATTTAGGATGAATTAAAAAAATGCAGCATGTGTGTGTATGCAGCCAAGTCTATGTATGTTTAGACACAGAAGTGATAAATCAGGGAAACCTCCTTTTAAAGATGTTATAGGTATTGCCAGTTGTCTCTTATATTGTTCCAATTTTTAACTCCATCAACAGTTTTGGAGAGAAAGGTAACAAAAAGTTTCAGACAAGACAAGGGGGCTGGCAAACTGACAGGAAAACTTTTGAAGTTCTTTTAATTGATTCAGATCCATGGAATCTCAGAGCAGCCTTGGGACTCAAGTCTGTTGAAAGCAACAACTTATAATAGCCATGGTTCCATCTCTGGAAATATTTTTCTACTAGTTGGTAAGTTATCTTTGGCATTAGAAGTAATTCTTAACCTCAGTTGGGCAGAGAGTGGGTCCTTGGATCAGGAATGGCATCTATATCAGTGAACTGGGTCTCAGATGAACAGTTTTCCTAGGTGACCAGGAGCAAGCAGGGCTGTTTCTAAAGAAGTGGTCCAGTCTCATCACAGAGACAGAGCTGAGCCAATGTAAGTTTTGGTCCATTTTTCACATTGTTCTGGTACCAACCCCTGACTTCTCAGTTTATTTAGTTTGTAACAGTCTCTTATGTTTGCATTCATAATCAAGTTCTCTAAAATTGACCAAGTGGAAAAGAAGAGCAGCTGAGAAAATCCCCTCATCAAAACTCTAAGGAAATTTAGGTTGGGATAATTGGAAGCTAAATAAAGCAACTGAATGTAATAACAGAAGGCTCCTAGTATAATGGAAGGAGGGATGGAAAAGAGTATTTTAGGTAGGATCTGCTCTTTTGCTTTGATGAACTTCAAAGAAGTATGGTTTCTATGAGTGAAATAAAAAAAAATCGATATAAGACAGTTGGTATAAGAGAAAAGGTCAGGACTGTAAAAACTTTATAACTGTGACACTGTAAAAATATAATCAGCAATATGAAGGACAAAAATGATAAAGTCTTTCAGAATTCAGAAGCAGAAACAAAGGGTTGAAAGAACCAGGAATCTATTTTACAACAAGATAATGCAGATGCTAAATACCAACTTACCTAATTGGTTAATTGGTTCTCTGTAAGAAAAAGTGAAAACTTTGGAAGAAGACAAATATTCAGAGACATAAGTAAGGCAGATGGAGGGGAGGAAAAATTCTGTGTGTAGACCTCTGTTTACAGAGCTAAATAGTTAAGAGACACCAGGCAAAATGACTGGGGTGAGAAACCTGTCTTCAAGGAAAAAAAAGCCTGATGTATTTTTTACTAGAGTTTTTTTATTGAAAGAACAATATATCTTATATAATTCTTGGTAGACACAGAAGTTAAAGAGGAAAAAAAGAACATTGTTGCAAATGAATAAAATCATACTATCATCAGACATCATCCTGAATGTGAGAATAAACACCGAAAGCATGAACTGGCAAGCCAAAAAAAAAAAAAAACACCAAAAACCAATAACAGAAAACCAAACATCTAACAACAGTTGCGTAAAGGACAGAACTTGTCTTTGTCTGACTTGTTTCAGTTAGCACACTGCCCGCAAAGTCCATATTGCCCACAAAGCATCCATGTTGCTGCAGATGGCAGGAATTGTGGAATATAAAAGTAAAAATTACCAATCTTCCAGAGAAAAGAGATCAGATTTATGGTTGCCAGAGGTGCAGATTGGATGAAGGCAATCAAAAGGCACAGACTTCCAGTTACAAGATAAAGAAATACTGGGCATGGCATGTGCACCATGATGACTATAACTAGTATATTTCAAAGTTGCTAAGGGAGTAAATCCTAAGAATTCTTAGCACAAAAAGACATTTTTAACTCTTTTTTGGGGGTGAACTATATGCAGTGGTGAAGTGGTGGGTTTTTACTGTGTTAAGCAATAAATCAAGTCGTCATGTGTATATCTTACACTTATCTGATGCTGTATGTCAATGACACGTCAATAAAACTGAAAGAAAAAAAGACAGAAACGGATAATTCATGAAAAAATACATGAAAGAAACAAATTCAAACCTCTCAAATATGGACAATACTTCAAATACAGTCCTGACTAAAATTAGAAGTTCCTATTTTCTTTACCTTATTGACAATAATGAAGTCTATGGGTGTCCAGTGTTTTAAAACAGTCACGCAAACATCATTCAGCAAACAGTTGTTAGTGTCACAGATTTATTTACTCCTGTGACTTAGCCAGATGCTCCTTAGGGGCAGCCCCCTTCACTTCCACTCAGCCTGTAAATTCAGAGGAACTGACCACACCCACAGGACAGGGCTTGGTGCAGAGATGGGCACAGCCTACGTCAGGCCAGGTGAGACTTGATGCCAGCATTTCTGTTCACTGTCCCGAGGAAACCGACCCCTCTGCTGGATTCAGTGTTGCAGTGGTGTGAATCTGAAGTCACTGGGGGTGGTCAGAGGGCAGTCACCACAAGGAGACAAGAAGACACCACAAGATGGAGCAAACACCTTGGAACTGGCAAAGCTAATTGGGGGGTTCCAGTGGCATCATTTTAGCCCAGAGTGAAGACACAACTCAAGTCATTTAAAAGTAAGAAAGAAAAAAAAAGAAGAAAGTGAAGTCGCTCAGTTGTGTCCGACTCTTTGAGACCCCATGGACTGTAGCCTAACAGGCTCCTCCATCCTTGGGATTTTCCAGGCAAAAACACTGGAGTGGGTTGTCATTTCCTTCCCTATACCTCTAAAACTCTTGAGTTATGCAAGCCAGTAAATTCTCAAATGAATTATTTCTCACAACAGAAAGGATCTTAGCCAATACATGAATATCCATAACCCACCAAGAATCTTAGGAATGTATACCAAGTCTAAGACTAAGAGGTGTGCGTGTGTGTGTTGTTTATGACACAGATAGTTTTACAATAAATTTAAATTGTATTTACTAAAAAGCAGCATAACCAGTGGGTGGGTAAACTTTGGTGTGTTAAAGTGACACTGTAAAGGATATATGACTAATGATATAATTGCACAGGCAGCCTTTTTATTTTATTTTTAATTAAATAATTTTAAAATTTGAAGTATAGTTGATTTACAGTGTTGTGTTAGTTTCTTGTGTACAGAACAATGATTCAGTTATACATACAACTACATATATTCTTTTTCATATTATTTTCCACTATGTTTTATTACAAGATATTGAATATAGTTTCCTCTGCAAAACAATAGGACTTTATTGTTGATCCATTCTATATGTAATAATTGGCATCTGCTAATCCCAGACTCCCATTCCTTCCCTTCTCCACCACCTTCCCCCTTGGCAACCATCACTCTGTTCTCTATGTTTGTGAGTCTGTTTCTGTTTTGTAGGTACGTTCAATTGTGTCATATTTTAGATTTCACATATAAGCGGTATCATATGGTATTTGTCTCACGATCTGACTTACTTCACTTAGTATGATAATCTTTAGTCCTGTCCATGTTGTTGCAAATGTCATTATTTCATCCTTTTTAATGGTTGAGTAATATTCCATTGCATGTATGTACCACATCTTCTTTACCTTTTCCTCTGTTGATGGACACTGAGGTCGCGTCCATGCCTTGGCTACTGTAAATAGAACTTAGGGGTACAGGAAAGGCAGCCTTTTTAGATGCTGTTAATTAAGCATGACCCTCCAGCTGAGGTAACTGGATCATCTGCCTTGTTCTATTCAAACTGTACCTGGAGTCTGGCTGGTTTCAAGGTCAATTGCAGATTTTTTTCCCCCTTTCCTTTGTTCCCAATGGAAATCTTGTCATCAGAGACCTCTTTGTCTGGAACACAACTGAGATCAGGATTTGGGGTTTGGATGAACCTGGTCCTGTTTCACTTTTTCTATTCTCAGCAGTGATCTTTGACTAATGGGACTATGGGAGTTTTAATATTTTTTATTCTCTCAAGTTTTCTACTTTTTCCAAATTTTATTAAATAAGGACCAGTGTGAGAGGCAGGATGAGAGAGGCCCAAGATGATGTCTTTGTATGGAGGGTCCCAAAGGTGAAGACTTTCAGGGTCTCTGGGGCAAGTCTGAAGGGTGGGAATCAGAGGTGGTGTTACCAAGGAATGGGGGTTACAGCATCACAGATCTTCCTGCTGAGTGTGTGTTTAGAGTGGGAATCGTAAATGAGAGGCCAGAATGCTGCAGAGGGAAACAGAGGGGAAGGTTGGAGGTCTGAGGAAAAGATTTGCTACGTTGATGTTTTAAACACAATGTTTGTGTACTCAGTTGTGTCTGCCTCTTTGAGACCCAATGTACTGTAGCCCGTCTGTCTTCTCTGTCTGTGGAATTTTCCAGGCAAGAATACTGGAGTGAGCTGCCATTTCCTCCTCCAGGGGATCTTCCCAACCCAGGACCGAACCCACGTCTCCTGTGTTTCCCACATTGGCAGATGGATTCTTAACCACTGCACCAGATCAGATCGGATCAGTCGCTCAGTCGTGTCTCACTCTTTGCGACCCCATGAATTGCAGCATGCCAGGCCTCCCTGTCCATCACCAACTCCCGGAGTTCACTCAGACTCACATCCATCGAGTCAGTTAAACTCGATAGTGGAACATTAATAAATGGGAAAAATAATGGTTCCTAGGAAGACCTAGAAGCACTTGGACAGAAAGCAGCTTTAGGAAATCTAGTTCTGGGGAGTCCTCATCCTAGTCTGCCCCAAACTGGCCCCTTAAAAGGGTAGGTGAACCCATTTGCAGGGCAGGAGTAGAGACGCAGATGTAGAGAACAGATTTGTGGACATGGCAGGAAGGGGGTGTGGGGGATGTGGTGAATTGGGAGATTAGGACTGACACATATACATCAGCATGTGTAAAACAGACAGCTAGTGGGAACCTGCTGTGTAGCGCAGGGAGCTCAGCTCAGTGATCTGTGATGACCTAGAGGGGTGGGATGGGGGTGGAGTGGGAGGGAGGCTCAATAGGAAGGGGATATATGTATACATAGGGCTGATTCCCAATGATGTACAGCAGAAACTGGCACAACGTGTAAAGCAATTATATTCTAATATAAATAAACAAATAAAATATAAAACTAAAAAAAAAAAACAAAGGAAAGAACCTCTGAGCTAAACCTAAGTCCACATTTTACAGTTAAACAGGAAGAATGTTCATGAATGTGTCAAGAATTCCTCCCCTGATGAGAAAAACATTCTCCTTGACAGAACATCAAAATTGGTTTCATGGAGTTGAATTAATGCAGGTCAAGTGCTTTTGAGATCCCTCAGTGGAAAGAATAATAAAACCACCAAGTGCAAGCTATTCTTTATCCTTCATCTTTGAGAGATTCCTGGATCTGTCACAAAAATAAAAAGAATTTTAACTTTTGAATAGCAAGTTTAAAGTCGATTATTCTTGATGGTTATCAGGATTTGTCTATAACAAAACAAAAAGCTACACGTTCTGACACCTTAGTGTGTGTTTTTATGCATTCTTACTTTACCAAATTGGAAAGGAAGCAAGTCATTTATTGTTTTTGTCATTTAAAAATTATTACTAAAAGATGTTTCATTGAAGGTTTTTGAATAAGGCAATGATTTTTATGGGGCTTCCTGCTTTCAGTGACGTGAACCAGGGCCTTATTATATAGTTTCATGAGAAATACCGCCAGTGACCACAGCTTCGCCAACAATTTGTTTGCATTCTTATAATTTCTTTTTCTTTTTCATCTAATGAAAGAATGGGGTGAAATAAGTATTCCTTAATGCTCAAACATGCGAAGTGCTTTTCTTTTGTTTGTTTTTTTTTAAGGTTATTGTTAGTCTCAGACCAAGAGATTAAGACCTTAAAAATGATATTGTATTAAAATTCTATAAATGTAGAGGAATAGATTTTATAAGAAAAATAGCATTTTTTAGGGTCAGTTTAGATAAAAAGAATGTTTTCACTTACTGTAATTATAATATGAAACTTTGAGCATGAGTCTTTGAGCAAAAGTCTACAATGTTGAGGAATAGATCTTAGAAGGAAAATTGCTTTTTTAGATTCAGTTTAGGCAAAAGAAAATATATTTTTATTTAGTGCAATTATAACGTGAACCTTTCAGTATGAATCATAAAGCTCAAGGTTCCCCTGAAAAGTCTCTCTCTAGCCTGTTAATCTAATACAGTTTTTTGTTTTTTGTCGTCCCTATGACTTTTAAAAAATCTTTTTTTCCAAGAGTTTTTATTTTGTATTGGAGTATAGTCAGTTAACTCCAGTTAACTCCAGTTAACTCCAGTACTCTTGCCTGGAAACTCCCATGGACAGATGAGCCTGGTAGGCTGCAGTCCATGGGGTCGTGAAGAGTCAGACACGGGACATGACTGAGGGACTTCACTTTCACTTTTCACTTTCTTGCATTGGAGAAGGAAATGGCAACCTACTCCAGTGTTCTTGCCTGGAGAATCCCAGGGACGGGGGAGCCTGGTGGGCTGCCTTCTCTGGGGTTGCACAGAGTCGGACACAACTCAAGCGACTTAACATAGTCAGTTAACAATGTTGTGATAGTATCAAGTGAATAGTGAAGGGACTCAGCTATACATATACATTTATCCATTCTCCCCAAACTCCCCTCCCAGGCTGCCACATAACACTGAGCAGATTTCCCTGTGCTATACGGTATCTCCTTGTTGATTATCCATTTTAAGTAAAGCAATGTGTACCTGCCATACCAAACTTTAAACTAAGGTGAAATTTATATAATATAGCTAGTATTTTAAAGTAAACAAATTTGTGGCATTGAGAACACTCTTAGTGTTATGCAATGTGCAACCCCATATAGTTCCAAAATAGTCTTTTCTCTCCAAAGTGATTCCATATCTATTAAATTACTGTCCATTCTCTGCTAACCACCACTCTTCAATCTGTTTCTGTGATTTTAGCTGTTATGAATATGTCATGTAAATGGAATCATACAGTGTTGATATTTCATTCCTGGCTTTTTTCACTTAACATCATGTTTCCAAGGTTTGGTCAGGTAGTATACATTAGTACTTCATTCACTTTTATGAATCAATAATATTCTACTGCTTGTATATCCTAGTTTGTTTATCCACTAACCTATTATTTTGAATTGCTTGCATCTTTAAGCTATTATCAATAGTGTCACAGTGAAGATGTGTGTCTTTTTATCTGGTTGAAGACCTATTTTAACTTTTGTCTTGCACACCTAGGCTTGGAATTGCTGGGTCCCTTGGTAATTTTATGTTTAACCGTTTAAGGAATTGCCACCTCTCTTCTGCAGCTTTTAAACCTTATCACCAGCAAGGTACAAGGTTTATAATTCATCTACAACCTTGACAAGATGCTATTTTTCATTTATTGGATTTCAGATATTCTACTGTATGTGAGTGGTGCTTCATTGTGGTTTTAGTTTTCATAACCACTAATGTATGGATGTGAGAGTTGGACTGTGAAGAAGGCTGAGCGCCAAAGAATTGATGATTTTGAAGTGTGGTATTGGAGAAGACTCTTGAGAGTCCCTTGGACTGCAAGGAGATCCAACCAGTCCATTCTGAAGGAGATCAGCCCTGGGATTTCTTTGGAAGGAATGATGCTAAAGCTGAAACTCCAGTACTTTGGCCACCTCATGCGAAGAGTTGACTCGTTGGAAAAGACTCTGATGCTGGGAGGGATTGGGGGCAGGAGGAGAAGGGGACAACAGAGAATGAGATGGCTGGATGGCATCACTGACTCAATGGACGTGAGTCTGAGTGAACTCTGGGAGTTGGTGATGGACAGGAAGGCCTGGCGTGCTGCGATTCATGGGGTCGCAAAGAGTTGGACAAGACTGAGTGACTGAACTGAACTGAATTGAATTGAATGATGTTGAACACCTTCTCATATACTTGTTGGTCATTTGTATATTTTATTTGAAAAAATGTCTATTTAAGTTCTTCTTGATCATTCTGTTGCTTATTTTGACCCTTGAAAAAATCAGATTGTCATTTTCTTATTGAATTATTTGAGTTATTTTTTGTTCTGATTATCAGACAGACCCTACGTAGCTAGTGATTTATAAATATTTTTTCCTTTCTATGGGTTTCCTTTTTCACCTTATCAATAACATCCTGTGATATACTGAAGATTTTAATATTAATGAAGTCCTGTTTACCCACTTTTTCTTTTGATTGTAATGCTTTTGTTGATGTATCTAAAAAACATTGCCAAGTCCAAGTCAGAAATATTTGCTGTTGTATTTTCTCCATGAGATTTATGATTTCTGCTCTTGTATAGGTCATTGATATATTTAGATGATTTTTGTATATTGATTTTGTTGATTTTTGTATATTGTGTGTGGTAGGGGGTCACCTTAGGCTATCGTTTCACCAATATCACTTTTTAAATAATCAATGTTCTTTCTCCATTCATTGATCATAACATTTTGTTCAGAATCAATTGGCTACAGATGAATGGCTTTATTTTTGGGCTCTCAGTTCTATTCCATTGTGCTTGTGCTTATATTACATTGTTTATTATTGTAGCTTTGTTGTGAGTTTTGAAAAGGACATATGTGAGGTCTTCAGGTTTGTTCTTCTACTTTTCTATTGTTTTGGCTCTTGAAGTTTCTTTCCAAATTCTATATGAACTTGATGACTAGGTTTTCATTCTGTTAAAGAGACTTTGGGAATTTTGATAGGGCTTGTTGAATATGTAGATTACTTTTGGAGAATTGCCATTTAAAAATTGTTAAGTGTTTATTATACAAACACTGCTTATCTTTCCATTTATTTAGACCTTATTTAATTTCTTTAAAAATGTTTTAATTTTGAGCGTATAAATCTTACAATTCATTGGTTAAGTTTATTCTTAGGCATTTTATTCTTTTGAATACTATTATAAAAATGGACTCGTTATTAATTTCCCTTTGAATAGTTCATTACTGACATGTAGAAGCATAACATTTCTGTGAGACAATCTTGTATCCTGCAAAGTGTCCTGAATTTGTTTATTAACTCTAGTGCTTTTGATTAGGTTCTTCTTTTCTATGCGTAGAGTTGTGTCATTTGTGAATAAAGATTTTTATTCTTTCTGATGTGGATGCCTTGAATTATTTCTCTTGACTAACTTCTCTGGCTAGAATTTTCAGACAATGTTGAATAGCACTGATGTAGGTGAGCATTTTTGCTTTTCTGGGTCAATTGAAATCGGTATGTGGATTTTTTTCTCCTTTATTTTATTCATGTATTACACTGATTGGTATTCTTTTAAAAATATTTATTTATTTAGCTTCACTTAATCTTAGTTGTGGAATGTGGGATCTTTCATTGCAGTATGTGGCCTCTCTAGTTGTGGTGCACAGGCTTGTTGCCCCATGATACATGGGATCTTAGTTTCCCAACGAGGGATCAAATTCATGTCCCCTGCATTGGAAGGTCGATTCTTATCCATTGGATCACCAAAGATGTCCCCTGACTGGTATCTTATATTGAACAAGCTTTACCTACTGGTAAAAACCCCAGTAGTTCATAGTGTATAATCCCTTTAATATGCTATTGAATTAGTTTTCCTAGTATTTTCATGAGGAATTTTGGATCTATATTCATAAGAGATATGGTTTTTCTAGTAGTCATGTGCAGATGAGTCATAAAGAAGGCCGAGTGCTGAATAATCGATGCTTTTGAATTGTGGTATTGGAGAAGATGCTTGAGAGTACCTTGGACTACAAGGATTTCAAACCAGTCAATCCTAAAGGAAATCAACTCTGAATATTTATTGGATGGACTGATGCTGAAGCTCCAATATTTTGGCCCCCTGATGCAAAGAGCTGACTTATTGGAAAAGCCCTTGGTGCTGAAAAATGTTCAAACTACCATACAATTGTGCTCATTTCGTATTCTAGCAAGGTAATGTTCAAAATTCTTAAGCTAGGCTTCAGTATGTGAACTGAGAACTTCCAGATATACAAGTTGCATTTACAAAAGGCAGAGGAACCAGAGGAGGAACCAGAGGATGCCAACATCCTTTGCATCATAGATAAACCAATAAAATTCCAGAAAAACATCTATTTCTACTTTATTGACTATGCTAAAGCCTTTGACTGTGTGGATTACAACAAACTGGAAAATTCTTAAGGAGATGGGAATAGCAGACCACCTTACCTGCCTCCTGAGAAACCTGTATCCAGGTCAAGAAGCATATTAGAACAGGACATGGAACAACGAACTGGTTCAAAATTGGGAAAGGACTACGTCAAGACTGTATATTGTCACTCTGCTTGTTTAACTTCTATGCAGAGTATATTATACAAAATGCTGGGCTGGATGAATCAAAAGCTGGTACCAAGATTGTGGGGAGAAATATCAATAAACTCAGATATGCAGATGATACTACCCTAACTGCAGAAAGTGAAGAGGAACTAAAGAGCCTTTTGATGAATGTGAAAGTGAAAAAGCTGGCTTAAAACTCAATATGTATAAAACTAAGATCATGGGATCTGGTCCCATCACTTCATGGGAAACAGAAGGGGAAAAAATGAAAAGAACGACCGATTTTGTTTTCTTAGGCTTCAAAATCAGTGGGCGCAGTGACAGCAGCCATGAAGTTAAAAGACACTTGTTCTTTGGAAGAAAAGCTATGACAAACCTGACAGTACATTAAAAAGCAGAGACATCATTTTTGCAGACAAAGGTCTGTATTGTCAGAGCTATGATTTTTCCAGCAGTTATGTACAGATGTGAGATTTGGGCCATAAAGAAAGCTGAGAGCTGAAGAATTTGATGCTTTCTAACTGTGGTGCTCGAGAAGACTCTTGAGGGTCTATTGGACAGCAAGGACATCAACCAGTTAATTCAAAAGGAAATTAACCCTGAATATTCATTGGAAGGATTGATGCTGAAGCTGAAACTCCAATAATTTTTTGTTTTTTGGCTATTACTTTTAACATTTACTTTAAATTACAAGATAACACATGAATTTATTTTCTTTATAAAATATTATAATATTTCGGACCATCCCCAGGTTTCTATTCCTTTCTGAGAGGTAACACTGGACATTGGTTTGGTGTGGATACTTCCAGATGATTTCTAATGTATTTTTTTTAATTTTATTATTATTATTTTTTTTAATTTTTCTTAACTTTACAATATTGTATTACTTTTACTATACATCGAGATGGATCCGCCACCAGAATACACGTGTTCCCCATCCTGAACCCTCCTCCCTCCCCTCTTCCCACACCATCCTTCCAGGTCATCCCAGTGCTCCAGTCCCAGGCATCTGTTATAGGGCATCGTACCTGGACTGACTCGTTTCAGATATGATATTATACATATTTCAATGCTATTCTCCCCAATCGTCCCACCCTCTCCCAGTCCCAGAGTCCAAAAGTCTGTTCTATACATCAGTGTCTCTTTTGCTGTCTCATAAGCAGGGTGATTGTTACCATCTTTCTAAATTTCATATATATGCGTTAGTATACTGTATTTGTGTTTTTCTTTCTGGCTTACTTCACTCTGTATAATAGGCTCCAGTTCCATCCACCTCATTAGAACTGATTCAAATGTATTCTTTTTAATGGCTGAGTAATACTCCATCGTGTATATGTACCACAGCTTGCTTATCCATTCATCTGTGGATGGACATCTAGGTTGCTTCCACGTCCTGGCTATTGTAAACAGTGCTGCTATGAACATTGGGGTACACGTGCCTCTTTCAATTCTGGTTTTCTCAGTGTGTATGCCCAGCAGTGGGATTGCTGGGTCATAAGGCAGTTCTATTCCCAGTTTTTTGAGGAATCTCCATACTGTTCTCCATAGTGGCTGTACTAGTTTGCATTCCCACCAACAGTGTAAGAGGGTTCCCTTCTCTCCGCACCCTCTCCAGCATTTATTGCTTGTGGATTTTTGGATCGCAGCCATTCTGACTGGCGTGTAATGGTACCTCACAGAGGTTTTGATTTGCATTTCTCTGATAATGAGTGATGTTGAGCATCTTTTCATGTGTTTGTTAGCCATCTGTATGTCTTCTTTGGAGAAATGTCTATTAAGTTCTTTGGCCCATTTTTTGATTGGGTCGTTTATTTTTCTGGAATTGAGCTGTAGAAGTTGCTTGTATATTTTTGAGATTAGTTGTTTGTTGCTTCATTTGCTATTATTTTCTCCCATTCTGAAGGCTGTCTTTTCAGCTTGTCTATAGTTTCCTTTGTTGTGCAGAAGCTTTTAAGTTTGATTAGGTCCCATTTGTTCATTTTTGATTTTATTTCCGATATTCTGGGAGGTGGGTCATAGAGGATCCTGCTGTGATGTAAGTCAGAGTGTTTTGCCTATGTTATCCTCTAGGAGTTTTATGGTTTCTGGTCTTATGTTTAGCTCTTTAATCCATTTTGAGTTTATTTTTGTGTATGGTGTTAGACAGTGTTCTAGTTTCATTCTTTTACAAGTGTTCAGCCAGTTTTCCCAGCACCACTTGTTAAAAAGATTGTCTTTAATCCATTGTATATTCTTGCTGCCTTTGTCAAAGATTAGGTGACCATATGTGCGTGGATTTATCTCTGGACTTTCTATTTTGTTCCATTGATCTATATTTCTGTCTTTGTGCCAGTACCATACTGTCTTGATGACTGTAGCTTTATAGTAGAGCCTGAAGTCAGGCAGGTTGATTCCTCCAGTTCCGTTCTTCTTTCTCAAGATAGCTTTGGCTATTCGAGGTTTTTTGTATTTCCATACAAATTGAGAAATTATTTGTTCTAGCTCTGTGAAGAATACCGTTGGTAGCTTGATGGGGATTGCATTGAATCTATAAATTGCTTTGGGTAGTATACTCATTTTCACTATATTGATTCTACCAATCCACGAACATGGTATATTTCTCCATCTATTAGTGTCCTCTTTAATTTCTTTCAGCAGTGTTTTATAGTTTTCTAAATATAGGTCTTTAGATTCTTTAGGAAGATATATTCCTAAGTATTTTATTGTTTTCATTGCAATGGTGAATGGAATTGTTTCCTTAATTTCTCTTTCTATTTTCTCGTTATTAGTGTACAGGAATGCAAGGGATTTCTGTGTGTTAATTTTATATCCTGCAACTTTACTGTATTCATTGATTAGTTCTAGTAATTTTCTGGTGGAATCTTTAGGGTTTTCTACATAGAGGATCATGTCATCTGCAAACAGTGAGAGTTTTACTTCTTCTTTTCCAATTTGGATTCCTTTTATTTCTTTTTCTGCTCTGATTGCTGTGGCCAAAACTTCCAGAACAATGTTGAATAATAATGGTGAAAGTGGGCATCCTTGTCTTGTTCCTGACTTTAGAGGAAATGCTTTCAGTTTTTCACCATTGAGGATAAGGTTTGCTGTGGGTTTGTCGTATATAGCTTTTATTATGTTGAGGTATGTTCCTTCTATTCCTGCTTTCTGGAGAGTTTTTATCATAAATGGATGTTGAACATTGTCAAAGGCTTTCTCTGCATCTATTGAGATAATCATATGGTTTTTATTCTTCAGTTTGTTAATGTGGTGTATTACGTTGATTGATTTGCGGATATTGAAGAATCCTTGCATCCCTGGGATAAAGCCCACTTGGTCATGGTGTATGATCTTTTTAATGTATTGTTGGATTCTGATTGCTAGAATTTTGTTAAGGATTTTTTCGTCTATGTTCATCAGTGATATTGGTCTGTAGTTTTCTTTTTTTGTAGGATCTTTGTCAGGTTTTGGAATTAGGGTGATGGTGGCCTCATAAAATGAGTTTGGAAGTTTGCCTTCCTCTGCAATTTTCTGGAACAGTTTGAGTAGGATAGGTGTTAGCTCTTCTCTAAATTTTTGGTAGAATTCAGCTGTGAAGCCGTCTGGGCCTGGGCTTTTGTTTGCTGGGAGATTTCTGATTACAGTTTCAATTTCTGTGCTTGTGATGGGTCTGTTAAGATTTTCTATTTCTTCCTGATCCAGTTTTGGAAAGTTGTACTTTTCAAGGAATTTGTCCATTTCTTCCATATTGTCCAATTTATTGCCATATAATTGCTGATAGTAGTCTCTTATGATCCTTTGTATTTCTGTGCTGTCTGTTGTGATCTCTCCATTTTCATTTCTAATTTTATTGATTTGATTTTTCTCCCTTTGTTTCTTGATGAGTCTGGCTAGTGGTTTGTCAATTTTATTTACCCTTTCAAAGAACCAGCTTTTGGCTTTGTTGATTTTTGCTATGGTCTCTTTTGTTTCTTTTGCATTTATTTCTGCCCTAATTTTTAAGATTTCTTTCCTTCTACTAATCTTGGGGTGCTTCATTTCTTCCTTTTCCAGTTGCTTTAGGTGTAGAGTTAGGTTATTTATTTGGCTTTTTTCTTGTTTCTTAAGGTATGCCTGAATTGCTATGAACTTTCCCCTTAGGACTGCTTTTACAGTGTCCCACAGGTTTTGGGTTGTTGTGTTTTCATTTTCATTCGTTTCTATGCAGAATTTGATTTCTTTTTTGATTTCTTCTGTGATTTGTTGGTTATTCAGGAGTGTGTTGTTCAGCCTCCATATGTTGGAATTTTTAATAGTTTTTCTCCTGTTATTGAGATTTACTCTTACTGCATTGTGGTCAGAAAAAATGCTTGGAATGATTTCAATTTTTCTGAACTTACCAAGGCTAGATTTATGGCCCAGGATGTGGTCTATCCTGGAGAAGGTTCCGTGTGCACTTGAGAAAAAGGTGAAATTCATTGTTTTGGGATGAAATGTCCTATAGATATCAATTAGTTCTAACTTGTCTATTGTATCATTTAAAGTTTGTGTTTCCTTGTTAATTTTCTGTTTAGTTGATCTATCCATTGGTGTGAGTGGGGTATTAAAGTCTCCCACTATTATTGTGTTATTGTTGATTTCTCCTTTCATACTTGTTAGTATTTGTCTTACATATTGCGGTGCTCCTATGTTGGGTGCATATATATTTATAATTGTTATATCTTCTTCTTGGATTGATCCTTTGATCATTATGTAGTGACCTTCTTTGTCTCTTTTCACAGCTTTTGTTTTAAAGTCTATTTTATCTGATATGAGTATTGCTACTCCTGCTTTCTTTTGGTCTCTATTTGCCTGGAAAGTCTTTTTCCAGCCCTTCACTTTCAGTCTGTATGTGTCCCCTGTTTTGAGGTGGGTCTCTTGTAGACAACATATGTATGGGTCTTGTTTTTGTATCCATTCAGCCAGTCTCTGCCTTTTGGTTGGGGCATTCAACCCATTTACATTTAAGGTAATTATGGATAAATATGATCCCGTTGCCATTTACTTTGTTGTTTTGGGTTTGAATTTGTATATCCTTTTTGTGTTTCCTGTCTAGAGAAGGTCCTTTAGTATTTGTTGGACAGCTGGTTTGGTGGTGCTGAATTCTCTCAGCTTTTGCTTGTCTGTAAAGGTTTTGATTTCTCCTTCATATTTGAATGAGATCCTTGCTGGGTACAATAATCTGGGCTGTAGGTTCTTTTCTTTCATCACTTTAAGTATGTCTTGCCATTCCCTCCTGGCTTGAAGAGTTTCTATTGAAAGATCAGCTGTTAGCCTTATGGGAATTCCCTTGTGTGTTATTTGTTGTTTTTCCCTTGCTGCTTTTAATATTTGTTATTTGTGTTTGATCTTTGTTAATTTGATTAATATGTGTCTTGGGGTGTTTCGCCTTGGGTTTATCCTATTTGGGACTCTCTGGGTTTCTTGGACTTGAGTGATTATTTCCTTCCCCATTTTAGGGAAGTTTTCAACTATTATCTCCTCTAGTATCTTCTCATGGTCTTTCTTTTTGTCTTCTTCTTCTGGAACTCCTATGATTCGAATATTGTAACGTTTAAGATTGTCCTGGAGGTCTCTGAGATTGTCCTCATTCCTTTTAATTCGTTTTTCTTTTTTCTCCTCTGATTCATTTAATTCTGCCATTCTATCTTCTAATTCACTAATTCTATCTTCTGCCTCTGTAATTCTACTATTTGCTGCCTCCTGAGTGTTTTGGATCTCATTTATTGTATTATTCATTATATATTGACTCTTTTTTATTTCTTCTAGGTCCTTGTTAAATCTTTCTTGCATCTTCTCAATGCTTTTCTCCAGGCTATTTATCCATGATTCCATTTTGCTTTCCAGGCTTTGGATTAATTTCACTATCATTATTCGGAATTCTTTATCAGGTAGGTTCGCTATTTCTTCCTCTTTTGTTTGGTTTGGTGGGCATTTATCCTGTTCCTTTACCTGCTGGGAATTCTTCTGTCTCTTCATCTTGTTTAAAATGCTGAGTTTGGGGAGTCCTTACTGTATTCTGGCAGTCTGTGGAGTTCTCTTTATTGTGGCTTTTCTGCCCTATATGTGGGTTTGTACTGGTGGCAAGTCGAGGTTTCTTGTTTATGGAAGCTTGTATCGATGTTCTGGTGGGTGGGGCTGGATTTCTTTTCTCTGGGGTGCGGTGGAGTGTCTAGTGGTGTGTTATGAGATGTCTATGGTTTTGAGGTCGCTTTGTGTAGCCTGTGACTTGGAGCTCAGGGCTGTGTTCTTTCCGTGGAACTTGCTGGTCTTTGTGTGATGCTTGGTTTCAGTGTAGGTATGGAGGCATTTGATGAGCTCCTGTCAATTAATGTTTCGTGGGATCAGGGTTTGGACTTAAGCCTCCTGCTTCCTGTTATCTGTCTTATTTTTGCAGTAGTCTCAAAAAGTTCGTCTTCTATATTGCATTCCATAACTAGACTGCTCAGAGATGTTCACGGAGTTATACGGAGAAGGAGAAAGGGAGGAGGGAGATAGAGTTGGTCAGGAGGATAAAAGGAGGGAGTGTCAAGGAGAGAGACAGATCCAGTCAGTAATCAGTAAAGAAAAGAACAAAGGAAAGAAAAAAGCAAAGGACAAAAAGAAAAAAAGAGAACAAAAAAAAACACACACACACACACAAAAGCAAAACAGGGTCACAAAAGTTATATCTAACAGTGGAGATTAAAGAAGTACTAGAGGATAAAAACATAAAAATAAAAGAAACAAAAACAAGAAGAAAAAAAAATAAAAGGAAAGAAGAAAAAAAGTTTTTTTTTTCCTTTTTTTTTTTCTTCTTTTCAATAAAAAAATAATAAAATTTAAAAAAAACATATATTAAAAAAAGAAAAAGAAAGGAAATCATGTTGGTAAAAATAGTAACAATATGTATAAGAGTTTCTCTTTTATTGCTGTGGGTTCAGTTCATTTTCGGCTAGTTCCTTGTTCCGGCTTAAGTTTCTCAAGATCTATAGGCCCCTTTCTCTGTAGTTGGTCTGTATAGTCCTTTGTTCTGTGCGCGGGCCCCGCAGTGTCTTGGGCCTGGGCCGGCCTCTTCTGTGGACGGCGCCGCAGTCTGGTCTGCCAGCCCGAACCACTCCCGGAGGGAATGGCTCGCGCGGCCACGGCTGGCGGGGGAGCGGCGGCGAGGGGATGGTTCGCACGGGAATGGGAACGGTCGGCGGTGGGGGTCGACCCGCGCGGGAGCCCCCGGCGCAGGGGGCGGGCGCGCGCTATAGTCCCTTGCTCTGTGCGCGGGCCCCGCAGTGTCTTGGGCCAGGGCCGGCCCCTCCTGTGGTCGGCGCCGCAGTCCGGTCTGTCGGCCCAAACCACTCCCGGCAGAAATGGCCCGCGCGGCAACGGCTGGCGGGGGAGCGGCCGTGAGGGGATGGTTCGCACGGGAACGGTCGGCGGTGGGGGTCGACCCGCTCGGAGCCCCCAGCACAGGGGGCGGGTGCGCGCGCGGGAGCGGCTGGCAGCGGTGGGGGAGGGGAGCGCTCCTCAGGGGTGCTTCCCACGGGGGAGCGGCCGGCGGCGTGGGAGCAGCCCGCAGGGTCTCCCCACCCAGCCCCGGCTTGCTACTGGCGGAAGCGGGTGTTTGCGATGATGCCTTCCCGCCGTGGAAGCTACCGCAGGGCTCGTAGTCTGTGGGTCTTAATTGTTCAATTGTTTTCCTCCCTGTTATGATATTCTCCGTACTTTCTAGGTTGGCACAGACTCTACAGGGAGAGTTTCCTGGTGTTTGGAAACTTTTCTTTCCCTTTCCAGGCTCCCTTCCCCGGACAGAGGTCCGCCCCTCCCTCTTTGTCCCTCTCTGGCTTCTGTATTCTTTCCTACCTCCTTTAGAGGGGAGTGAGTTGCTTTTCTCAGTGTCCGATGTTCTCTGCCGGCATTCCGAAGCTGTTTGAGGAATTTACTCGGCGTTTAGATGTCCCCTTGATGAATTTGTGGAGGAGAAAGTGTATTCCCCGTCCTAATCCTCCGCCATCTTAACCCGGTTTCTGAAACTCCAATAATTTGACTACCTGATGCAAAGAGATGACTCGTTGGAAAAGATCCTGATGCTGGGAAAGATTGAGGGCAGGAGGAAAAGGGGACAACAGAGGATGAGATGGTTGGATGGCATCACCGACTCAATGGATGTGAGTTTGAGCAAGCTCCAGGAGATGGTGATGGACAGGGAAGCCTTGCGTGCTGCAGTCCATAGGGTAACAGAGTTGCACGTGTCTGAGCGATTGAACAACAACACAATTAGAATTGACATGAAAAACTTCCCTGACTCAACAATATTACTTCTGTGCATTTATCTGCAAATATAAGGATTCAAATGCAAATTGTGTATGTATACTTTTACTCACTATTTGACGTAGCTAAGATTGGTAACAAAATAAATGTCCATTAATATGGAATCAAATAATTATATCATATTATATTTGAATCATAGAATGTCATACTTCTATGAAAAAATAAGTACAAAAAAGCTAAGTACAGAATGCTATATCAGTATGCTACTGTTTGTATAAAATGAAAGTTAAAAATTTAAATTGTCTTGAAGTTTTAGAAACAGGTATCACAGGAAGCATAAATGACCTGAAAGTCCTCACCAATCACGTTGACCTACGGTCTTACTTATCATGATTGCTTCCTGCAGAAACCCTAATTCTCTAAACCCATGTCTTCCTGTCTCTCTCATTACATGTTGCTTTTTATTTCCTTACCTCACTTCCTAAAAAGCCACAACGGGTGAAAATTTAATTTTAAAGAACAATTTAACTTTTCTTTTCTTCCTTCAATTCTGATTTTCCTTCATGATCTCCATGAGCCTCAGGAGAGCAGACCAGACAAAAATACCCTTTGGGCTGCTGGCTGTTGTAGTTATGAGGAGGCTGTGAATGCCGATAATACTTGTTCTTCTGTTATTTCCTATGCTTGAAAAACATGGAATCTGTGAGAAACTGATACTGTTAAGAAGAGCTTGAAGAGGAAAAGTTAAAATTTTATATAACCTCCTGCTCGTTCTGCATCTGTAACTCAGCTTGCTCCTTGCAAAGTCTGGATCAGGTAGGTTTCAGAAAGTGGGGATTCACAAGACTAGAAACTGGAGCTTATCTCACTTACTCTTGTTCTGCTCTTTGCAATCGCCCAGTCCCTGCAAACCTGCAAACCCGCTTAATAATGCCTGTCCCTGTATAAAAACTCTGTAATTCCTTTGTTTGGGGCTCAGAGCTTGAAGTGTTAACTCCTCTGGGCCCACCGGTGTAATAAACCTGAGTTCTCTTTTCTCCAAGTGTGGTGCTTGGTTTCTTGATTACTAGTTTCTACAACAACTAAACAGATTTTTTGAGAAGTATTAAAAAAGAAATTGAGTGCACTGACTTCTGCAGATTCAACAAAATTGAGACAGAAAATGTAGTGGAGAAAAGGCCATATTGACTTTAAATACAAGAGACACCAATCACATAGCAGTTAACATTCGAAACCTTTATAGTTTAACAAAGAGAAGGCCGTGTTTGCTTCATCAAGATGTAGGACACGTGAACTAACAGTCTGCAAACAAGATCTAAGTGTCAGCTCTTTTTCTAGTGGTAAGGGTCAGAAGACACTTTTCTTCTTAGGAAACCATGGTTGAATGGGCACATTCTGTGTACCTGGACCTGATCTCATTTGAATTTTGACTTGAAGAAACACAATCTCAGATGGAAAACCTGTCATCTCAGATATTAAGCTGCCTTCCTGTACATGAGACATAAACATGAGCCCCTTTCTCTGACATTAACATTAAACCAGGCTCCCCCATGCTCTACTCATCTCCAGCCCAAACACAACTTTCACATCTATGGACGGAGAAGCCTGGTAGGCTGCAGTCCATGGGGTCGCTAAGAGTCGGACATGACTGAACAACTTGACTTTCACTTTCCACTTTTCATGCACTGGGGAAGGAAATGGCAACCCACTCCAGTGTTCTTGCCTGGAGAATCCCAGGGATGGGGGAGCCTGTTGGGCTGCTGTCTATGGGGTCGCACAGAGTAGGACATGACTGAAGCGACTTGCAGCAGCAGCAGCAGCTCATATAATGCTTTGTCTAACTTATTGGTTCTTTTTGTATATTGAAGTGGTAGGAATGAAGAATAAAAAATTAACAGCTAACGAGATCTCTTACCCAGCTTTCACTTCAGTAATCTGGCAAAAAACCTGTGTGAACAGTAAAGCAGTGGATTGGGAAAAAACCCCAAACAACCACCCAAAACTGTGTGAACAAGATACCATCCAAATAAAGATCACAAGGGGTTGACAAGACTGTACACAGTGGGCTGATGGTGATGATTCTGAATCCCCATCTTCATGAATATCTTATACCTCCCCTTTCCCCTTTAAACACCCCCATGGCTAACCAAAATCTTCAGCCTTGGTTTTGGGGGGCACCAAATCCACTGTCTCACCCCAGGTTCCCAGGATTCTGAATCAGCAACTTTCCATCAGCTTTTGTGAGTATTGATATTTTTTTTCAAGCTGAAATCAGCAAGGGCTGATTTTGTAATAAACACACTGTACTGACAATGGTCTTGTGGGAATCTTGCCATACAAACAGAAGAAAGTTTCTGAGTGGCAACTTCTCAGAGGGTAAATAGAAATGAGGACCATGTTCCTGGCAGCTCTTTTTGCAGACGTATATGGTGAAGCTGAAACTCCAGTATTTTGGCCACCTCATGCGAAGAGTTGACTCATTGGAGAGGACTCTGATGCTGGGAGGGATTGAGGGCAGGAGGAGAAGGGGACGACAGAGGATGAGATGGCTTGATGGCATCACTGACTCGATGAATGTGAGTCTGAGTGACCTCCGAGAGCTGGTGATGGACAGGGAGGCCTGGCGTGCTGCAGTTCATGGGGTCGCAAAGAGTCGGACACGACTGAGCGACTGATCTGATCTGATCTGATGGTGACTGTCTTGTAGCTATAAGACAATGTGGATTCAGAGATGTGGGTGGTTTGCCATGAGCCCTTGCTGACAACTTGTCAGGAATGAGCTAGAAACAGAGGTGTCCATTTTTGTCCCACAGGCGACTATGTGAGGTTTTCAAAAGTAGGGTTGCTTCTGGTCCCAGGTGACAATTGATGAATAAATAAGAACAAATCCACTCCCCTCACTGTGGTGTGACATCTGACAGTAGTCCTGTCACTATGAGGGTGGCAGCTTTGTGGGGTTACCTGTGTAAACTCTTTGGAAGAACTCCAGCTCTCAGGTGAGGCTCAGCCCACAGGCAGGCATGGGGCATCATAGAAGCTGAATGTGTGACTCTCCTAATTAACTGGTACACACCAAGAAAGATCCAAGTTCAAAGAGTTGGATGTTTTTCCATGTCCTTTTATTTGCAGGTGTTACAGAAATCAGATTTTATTTATATTCCCTACTATAAAACGTGTGCCTGTGGGTTAAAGAATGTTGCAAATTCACATGGATGCATAGGAGAGTAGAAGAAATGGGGAACAGAACCCACCAATCTGAAACTGCACTACCAGTTATAATAAAATATCTATTACTCTGAGTTCATTTTATTGATTTAATAAAGTGCTAATCAGAGTTACCTTTCACTCCAGCTCCCAATAAGCTTGTGAGAAGGAAGATATCATTCAGATAATCATCTCTCTCCTGGTTACACTTTTCACAGACAACTGATGTTAATTATTTTTGGTGTATAATTCAGAAAATTTCTGTACGAAACACTAATGTTATTGGATCTTGTTTTAAGCAAGTGATATAATATTGTTTATATAACACATCTTGCTTTGTCACTCAATATTTGGGGAATCCTTTTCTAGGAGCATACTTAAATCCAGTTCATTTAACGATTGCATCTTAAATTTTTAATATATGCATTATAAATTATCTTTTCAGTTCTTATTAATTTTCCTTTAGTTTTTAATTGAAATGAATTCTTAAAATTAAGCTGAATCCTAATTTTACACAAAAATGATCATAGAAATAAAGAGAAAAAATATTTTTAATGATCTAGGGTTGGTGTATTGATCAAACCCAGGGACGAATAATACATTTTTATTCTGAAGCTGTAGATCACGCAGAAAGAAAAGACTGACAGATTAAAATTTTATGTAATTCAGTATTTTACAAAAATTTAAAATGATGCTTAAAAAATCCACAGTATTTGCAAGAATAATTTTTGAATGCATCAAAAAGAATAATAGCATTTGGGAAATGTTATATCATTTTTTTTAAGTAAATGAATTAGTCCTAGTTTGTTTAAGTTACTCATAGACTTTTATAAGAAATCCAAGTTCTCAAGAGACCAGTGGATGAAGTGCATTTCCCAAAAGAGGAAATATTTATGGTAAGCACACATTAACTTCAGTAGCAATGAAGAATACAAATTAAATCACACAGACCGATATCAAGAAACAATATGAAGTCGACAAATGTGATGAATGTAATACTCAGAAACAATGAAAACTTTAATTCTATAATATGTAGAAATTGAATACAAATTAGCAATCATTCAATGATAACAAATAATTAAATATATATTCTTATAGGATCTGAGATACAAAGTGAAAAAAATAAAAATGGTTTTATGATATGTTTATGTGTAATAATTTTAAATATTTAATTTTAAAAAATAATAGGAAGAAATATTTAGGTGTGAAGTTCCTAGGTCTGCCATTTACTTTTAAAGCAACAACATTCTGTGATAGCTAATTCTCTGTTCTATCTCTATGTTGTGAGATTTGCCATTAGGTACTATTCTATTTGATGTCAGGAAGCATTTCTAATTCATCTCAGTGGTCTCCATACACAGGTGCTAACGAAAAAAACTGTAAATTTAAAACAATGAATCTGTCCACTTTTTGGTCCTTAAATGCCATAGGGAATATTTAAGGCCAATTAATTAAATGTAGAGCTTTTCAGAGGCTGAGTGATTTCCACTTCTGAAATGTCCTTGAATATTAATAGAAAGGTGAGAAAAATCAAAACAGAAGATAATACATGTTACACAGCATACTAGTTTACTAGGGCTGAGAAGCAAAATACCATGGGCTGTTTAATCTGAAATAATTAAAACTGCTCAATTGTAGTAAACAATACATGCCTATTTTCCTACAGTAATAGGAGCTAGAAGTCTGAGATCAAAGTGAGGCAGATTTGATTTTGCCAGAGTTGTCTCTCCTTGGCTTGCAGACAATCACCTTCTCACCTTGTCCATCCTTGGGGACTCTTCCCCTTCTTATAAGGACACCAGCTGTACTGGACTAGGGTTCCATCCTCATGACCTCTTTTAACCTTTAGATGCCCCATGGTCTTAATGGGGTTTAGGCATTCAGTTTATTCTTTTTGAATGGTATACAGTTCAGATCATTACATGCAACATATTTAAATAATACATTGAATAAGTTATCATTTTCAATAGCACATTTCATAAAAATGTACTAAACATTTATCTATTATAACTTTGAAGGTAATACCACATTGTAACATCTCAGAATCTTTGTGACTAGAGGTCCTAGGTCAAATGACCACACTGCTTTCTCTCTCTCTCCAGAGGCCAGATGATGCACACAGGATATGTAGAGTTCGCATCTTTGGATGAAACTTAGACAGTGGGAGGGTGTTGAGAAGATAAATATTGTCTCTTTTCTCTTTGGAGAATTGCACTTAGTAGGAGAAGGCAATGGCAACCCACTCCAGCACTCTTGCCTGGAAAATCCCATGGATGGAGGAGCCTGGTGGGCTGCAGTCCATGTGGTCGTGGAGAGTCGGACATGGCTGAGCGACTTCACTTTCACTTATCACTTTCATGCATTGGAGAAGGAGATGGCAACCCACTCCAGTGTTCTTGCCTGGAGAATCCCAAGGGCGGGGCAGCCTGGTGGGCTGCTGTCTATGGGGTTGCACAGAGTCGGACACGACTGAATCAACTTAGCAGCAGCAGCAGCAGCACCCTTGGATCCTCCTGAAAGTCCTTCCAGAGAGGTTTCAGGTGGAGTGAAGTTGAGTGAACTCATTTTTATACTCCAGCATCAGACAGTACACTGATGTATTGTATTGCTTTGCTTCACTCTTGTTCGTGTTCACTTTGTTTCATCTTGTGTTTCCTGCTCAGACTTGCACCCTCCCAAATAAAGTGTCAGCATTTTAATCCTTCCCTCAAGCTCTGCTTCTAACTTAGAAAACACAAGTTAATACAGTGTGTGAAATGATTCTAGAAAACAAATCCTCAGGATGAGATCTAGGAGTTGGATTGCTCATCCATCTGAAATCATCCCTTGTGGGTGCTAAGAGGGGTGATAGTGTACAAGCGCCTGTGTCCTTATCTTCTGAAGTAAAATGTTAACTCAGGAGTTAATGATGGGGAAATATGAAGATGTAGAAACAAAGAATAGCTGTTGGGCTAAGGAACTGGTACCAATTTAGACTGTAATTTTGCCAAATAGCAGAATCAGAATCACTGAACTCCCAGTTCCCTGAAAGATATAGATAAAGGCCTGAAAGATACAGACATACATTCCTAAGTTGTTTTTACAGGGAGATGAAACTGCTGACCACAATAGCATAGACACCAGACTGGTTGAAATCAGAAGGTCAAAGATGCTTGGAACTTCACCTTGATGTCACCTATCCAAGAACTGTCCCCATGCTGATCACGCCCTGCTCCTTGAACACTACAAAACTCCTCACCACCCCTTCCACGGTGGGTCACATCAGTATTCGGGATATTAGCCCACTGTAGCCCCCTTTGCCTGACAAAGCAATTAAAACTACTCTTTTTCTACTTAACCCAAAACTCTGTCTCCATGATTCTATTCGGCATTGGTGAACAGAGGCCGAGTCTTGACAACTATAGCTCTTGGAATGCAGTTGCACCAAAATGACTTAAACTTTTAACTGGTTGAATTGAAAGAAGGTGCAAGGAGAGGGCAGAGATGTAACTTGATGCTTTCATCTCCACCTGCCTACCCTCCATCTTCACTGTGCTGCTAAAAGATGCCACAGTCTGCCCACGCCCACACCAAGACTTTCTGCCTCTCTCTGCTCCTCTGAGAGCCTCTCCCGCATGGTCGTTGCCTCTGTCTGGTTCTCAGGATGAAACCACAGTGTCATTCTTGACTCCTGCCTTTTCCACAAGATCCAAATTCTTGCCCAGAGAGAAATTCCAACAGCAGGTGCAGGTGACACATCCTCTTCCTTGGCAGATGGCCGCTGGCCAGTTCTAGGTCCAGCAAATCCCCATTTGGACCAAGCAGCCCACCCTACCATGGACCCTCACTCCCTCCCACCAGCCCCTCAGTCACTGACCTGTTGGGGAGTTTGACCTGAGAGACACCTGTAGGTGCTCTTGCTGCCCAGAGCAAGTGTTTACAGACCTCAACCCAGACTCAACTGGGAAGGGCTGGCCAGCAGGGTCAGGCTGTCCAGATCAGCCAATCCTCGCCCATCAGGGGTTCATAGCTGCTGAAAATGGGCTTTGCTGAGCTGTCTGAGGCCAAGGAACAAGTGTTGGATCCTGAGGGTGGGGTTGCATGTGGGGCTGCACAGGATGTTTTATTATGTATGTTTTCTTTAGCTATTATAATTCCCACCAAGAAACACACTTGATAGGGAGAACCAGATGTGGAATGAAGTAATCAGTACTACTAAATTTTCAATGCCTCCCGTCTCCATTTTGATATTATTTTGTAAAATGTTACAGAGACTGCAGGAGTAAATGCTTTATTTCTGTTACTTATCCAATGTCCCTACTGAATTCAGAAATATTCAGTGTTGGAGAAGGACCATCCCGAAATTGCGTGATACAATTTGTAGTTTCAAGAAATGCTATGGTCTGGGTAAGGATTTACCTAATGACATAAAGAATTTCAGGTCTGGATTCTGAGCCTTTGATATTTAGAAACTATTTTACCTTAATGATTAAAAAATGTATATAGTATAAATCCTGAATATTGTTTCTGCAGAACTAAAAGCTATTGATGCCAAAGAAGATATGCATTTAAAAATTAACCTTTGTGACTTTTATAATATTAATTTTCTTGTAATTGAATTATACTTCCTCAATCTGTTGAGTTGAATCTATTTGGATTCTTCTGAAGCATCATTTTTATAACACATTTCATAATTTTTTACTGCCTTTCCTGGAAGTATTATAGCAACAAGATGGGATTGACTTTCCTATAAAAGGCTAAATTTGTGTTATGTGTTTTGTAATATATTTTATTTTTTATTAAATATCCATAAGCATTCTGGTATATAAAATTCATATCTTCAAATCAAATAAATTAGAGTCAACTAAATTCAGTCACTTAAGTAATTTTTAAAACATTGCCTGTCTTTAAGATATCTGCTAATGTGGGAAAAATGATGAAAAATACATGGTATTTACCTTAAATTTGTTCATATAATGTGGATAAAGAGATGAGACTTAGTAAAACATGTGATTCAATAAGATAATGTTAAGGTCCATACCAGAGACAAAGACAAATTGTTATGAGAGTTCAAAAAAATGAAATGGACCAGGAAGCTTATTGATCTTGAATGGTTTTATTTAAAAATGTGTCTGTACATTTTGAGTGGATTTATAAATGAGTGTCTTAAAAAGAAGTTGCTCTCCTCTAAGTATTATAAGTAATTAGTTTACTGATTTATTATAATTATTAGTTTAGTTAATTATTGGTAGCATTGATTGTTATGTCGAATAAACAGAAGCTCATAAGACAAAATGATAGGAAGCAGATAATTATCTCTGACATATTAGTCAAAGTCCATAGGGCAATTTGATTTCCAATACATTTTTTAACTACTCATACATTTCTTGCTTACATTCCCAAGCATTACTTCTAATAATTTCTAAGATCAATAGTGATCAGACATTAGTCATTCCTGTGTGATTATGTAGATAATTTAATGGCAGTTTGTCTCTGCCTGTCATAATCCTTTGAGTATATTTGGTCTTGACCTTTACAAATAAACCCATTAGATGTTATCTCCGTTTGTCATTTTCCCATGAAAGAATCGGGACTTTTCCTGACTAGAATAGTCTCCAGCTCAGATCTATAAGAAGTGGTAACCTATCTTTCTTTCTTCTCCTTAAACTTTTGAGCTATGACTACTAACTCTTACACTCTTTATGCTATTTTGGTCTTGTGGTGCAGATTTTAAACTCTTTTTTTAAAAACCCTCAAAATCTTAAGCCTTGATTTTTTGTTAGAATTTAAAGCTCTTATTATTTCTCCTGGGAGTTTCCTACCAGTTTTTATTTTTCTATTTTTCACTGAGGCAGTTTTTCTTACTCTGTATCCAAGCTTCATACACATTACACAAATGGTTCTCTAGCAGCAGGAACTCTGTAAGAACATTTAGAAAAATCCTCTTTTCTTTTCTGCTTTTACTTTCATTTTTCTTTGTGAAATTCCAAAGAACAGTTCATGTGTTCCAATTCAGAAGAGTCTTATGGTAAAGTGATAGATTGCACCAGTATTTTTTTGCCTGGAGAAAAAATGTGAACAAATAAACCCAAAGGGTCTCTTTTCCTTGGAGAAGATACAATAACTTCTCTGTTGGATCCAATTTAGTTACAGATCTGAAAGCAGAATCCAAAACTCTATGGTTTATCAATCTGACTTGTTTAATGAGTATTTGGAGTCAATTGTTGATTGCTAAAATACAAACTTTAAATCTTAGAATGTGACATTGTATTGAAAGAAAATTGTCAAAACATCATCTCAATTTTATAATTTCATAATGTATTGATATGCAAGTATACAGAGATAAATTGGACCAATGTTTTAAGACAATATTGTAAAGTAAAAAATAAATAAATTAAAAAAATAATAAATAAAATTAAAGAAAGAAAAGACATTTAGAACTTGCTTTAATTTTATTTTGGAATAATCATCATTTACATCAATTAGAGACACAGTAGCAGTTATTATTCATGTAAATACTTTAAAAAATTGTTCAAGTCTCTTTGGGAACAGCATAGATTCTAAAAAGGCATTACTTTTTACCATAATGTAAACCAGTTCTTCCTGAGAAGAATAAATTTTTTCCTACAAAGTGGCCTTAAAATAGTTTATTTTACTTACATTACTTTAAAATTTAAGCATCATTGATTTATAATACTGTGTTAATTTCATATGTGCAGCAAAATGATTCAGTGACATATATATGTATGTATATATATATATATACACACACACACAATCCAAAAGTAAGGCAATGTCAAAGAATGTTCAAACTACCACACAATTGCACTCATCTCACACGCTAGCAAAGTAGTGCTCAATATTCTTCAAGTGAGGCTTCAACAGTATGCGAACTGAGAAATTCCAGATGTTCAAGCTAGATTTAGAAAAGGCAGAGGAACCAGAGATCAAATTGACAATATCCATTGGATCATAGAAAAAGCAAGAGAGTTCCAGAAAAACATCTACTTCTGCTTTATTGACTACGCCAAAGCCTTTGACTGTGTAGATCACAACAAACTGCGGAAAATTCTTAAGGAGGTGGGAATACCAGATCACCTACATCCTGAGAAATCTGCATACGGGTCAAGAAAGTGAAAGTGAAAGTCACTTAGTCATGTCCGACTCTTTGCAACCACATGGACTATACAGCCATGGAATTCTCCAGGCCAGAATACTGGAGTGGGTAGCCTAAAGATTCCCTTCTCTAGGGAATCTTCCCAACTCAGGGAACCCAGGTCTCCCACATTGAAGGCAGATTCATTACCTGCTGAGGCACAAGGGAAGCCCGTACAGATCAAGAAGCAACAGTTAGAACTGGACATGGAAAAATGGACTGGTTTGAAATTGGAAAAGGAGTAGGTCAAGGCTGTATATTGTCACCTTGCTTATTTAACTTAATGCAGAGTACATCATGTGAAATGCCGGGTTGGATGAAGCACAGGCTGGAATCAAGATTGCCGGGAGAAATGGCAATAACTTTGGATATGCAGATGATACCCCTTTATGGCAGAAAGTGAAGACAAATTGAAGAGCCTTTTGATGAAAGTGAAAGAGGAGAGTGAAAAAGATGGCATAAAACTTAACAGTCAAAAAACTAAGATCATGGCATCTGGTCCCATCACTTCATGGCAAATAGATGGGAAAACAATGGCAACAGTGGCAGACTTTATTTTCTTGGGCTCCCAATTCACTGCAGATGGTGACTGCAGCCATGAAATTAAAAGACGCTGCTTGGAAGAAAATATATGACAAACTTAGACAGTATATTAAAAAGCAGAGACTTTATTTTGCCAAAAAATTTCCTTCTAATCAAAGCTGTGGTTTTCTCAGTAGTCATGTGTGGATGTGAGTGTTGGACAATAAAGAAAGCTGAGTGCTGAATAATTGATGCTTCTGAACTGTGGTATTCGAGAAGACTTTTGAGAGTCCCTTGGACTGCAAGGAGATCAAACCAGTCAATCCTAAAGGAAACCTACCCTGAATATTCATTGGAAGGACTGATGCTGAAGCTCTGGTACTTTGGCCACCCGATACAAGAACTGACTCATTTGAAAAGACCCTGATGCTGGGAAAGATTTAAGGTAGGAGAAGGGGACGACAGAAGGTGAGGTGGTCGAATGGCATCACTGGCTCGATGGATATAAGTTTGAGCAAGCTCCGGGAGTAGGTGATGGACAGGGAAACCTGGCGTGCTGCAGTCCATGGGGTCACAGAGAGTCAGACATGACTGATCAACTAAACTGACATATTACACATATATAGGTATATAATATATATATATATATATATGTGTGTGTGTATATATATGTGTGTGTGTGTGTATATATATATATATATATATATAGATCAGATCAGATCAGTTGCTCAGTCATGTCTGACTCTTTGTGACCCCATGAATTGCAGCACACCAGGCCTCCCTGTCCATCACCAACTTCCAGAGTTCACTCAGACTCACGTCCATTGAGTCAGTGACGCCATCCAGCCATCTCATCCTCTGTTGTCCCCGTCTCCTCTTGCCCCCAATCCCTCCAAGCATCAGAGTCTTTTCCAATGAGTCAACTCTTTGCATGAGGTGGCCAAAGTACTGGAGTTTCAACTTTAGCATCATTCCTTCCAAAGAAATCCCAGGGCTAATCTCCTTCAGAATGGACTGATTGGATCTCCTTGAAGTCCAGGGACTCTCAAGAGTCTTCTCCAACACCACAGTTCAAAAGCATCAATTCTTCAGCGCTCAGCCTTCTTCACAGTTCAACTCTCACATCCATACATGACCACAGGAAAAACCGTAGCCTTGACTAGATGAAACTTTTGGCAAAGTAATGTCTGTGCTTTTGAATGTGCTATCTAGGTTGGTCATAACTTTCCTTCCAAGGAGTAAGCGTCTTTTAATTTCATGGCTGCAGTCACCATCTGTAGTGATTTTGGAGCCCAGAAAAATAAAGTCTGACACTGTTTCCACTGTTTCCCCATCTATTTCTATTTGCCAGTATAGATTATTGCAAAATATTGAATATATTTCCTCTTGCTATACAATAGGTCTTTGTTGTTATATATTTTGTATCTATTAGTGTGTATCTTCTAATCCTAATCTCCTAATTTATCTCCCGCAACCCTTCTCCCTTTTGGTAACTATAAGTTGTTCTCTATGTTTATGAGTTTGCTGCTGCTGCTGCTGTGTCACTTCAGTCATGTCCAATTCTGTGTGATCCCACAGACAGCAGCCCACCAGGCTCCCCTGTCCCTGGGATTCTCCAGGCAAGAACATTGGAGTGGGTTGCCATTTCCTTCTCCAATGCATGAAAGTGAAAAGAGAAAGGGAAGTCTCTCAGTCGTGTCCGACTCTCGTGATCCCATGGACTGCAGCCTACCAGGCTCCTCCATCCATGGGATTTGCCAGGCAAGAGTACTGGAGTGGGGGTGCCATTGCCTTCTCCAATGAGTTTGCTACTTGTAAATAGATTCATTTGTATTATTTTTTATATTCCATTTATAAGTGATATCATATAATATTTGTCTTTCTCTAACTTACTCCACTTAGTGTGATAATCTTTAGGTCCATCCACGTTGCGCAAATGGCATTGTTTCATTCTTTTTTATGGATAAGTAATATGTTTATTTAACTTATATGCAGAGTACATCATGAGAAATGCTGGACTGGAAGAAACACAAGTTGGAATCAAGATTGCTGGGAGAAATATCAATAACCTCAGATATGCAGATGACACCACCCTTATGGTCGAAAGTGAAGAGGAACTCAGAAGCCTCTTGATGAGAGTGAAAGTGGAGAGTGAAAAGGTTGGCTTAAAGCTCAACATTCAGAAAACGAAGATCATGGCATCTGGTCCCATCACTACATGGGAAATAGATGGAGAAACTGTGGAAACAGTGTCAGAATTTATTTTTCTGGCCTCCAAAATCACTGCAGATGATGACTGCAGCCATGAAATTAAAAGACGCTTACTCCTTGGAAGGAAAGTTATGTCCAACCTAGATAGCATATTCAAAAGCAGAGACATCACTTTGCTAACAAAGGTTCGCCTAGTCAAGGCTATGGTCTTTCCTGTGGTTATGTATGGATGTAAGAGCTGGACTGTGAAGAAGGCTGAGCGCCGAAGAATTGATGCTTTTGAACTGTGGTGTTGGAGAAGACTCTTGAGAGTCCCTTGGACTGCAAGGAGATCCAACCGGTCCATTCTGAAGGAGATCAGCCCTGGGATTTCTTTGGAAGGAATGATGCTAAAGCTGAAGCTCCAGTATTTTGGCCACCTCATGGGAAGAGTTGACTCATTGGAGAAGTCTCTGATGCTGGGAGGGATTGAGGGCAGGAGGAGAAGGGGACGACAGAGGATGAGATGGCTGGATGGCATCACTGACTCGATGGATGCGAGTCTGGGTGACCTCCGGGAGCTGGTGATGGACAGGGAGGCCTGGCGTGCTGCGGTTCATGGGGTCGCAAAGAGTCGGACACGACTGAGCGACTGATCTGATCTGATCTGAATATTCCACTATATATCTATACATCTATATATATATGTATATATACATCACATCTTTTTTATCCATTCATCTGTTGATGAATATTTAGGTTATTTCCTTATTTTTGGCTTATAAAGAGTACTGCTATGAACATTGGAATGCATGTATCTTTTCAAATTAAATGAGATTTCACCTTTTCCAGATATACACTCAGGAGTGGGATTGTTAGATCCCACTAACCCAATATGGTAGCTCTATTTTTAGTTTTTAAAGGAGCCTCCATACTGTTCTCCATAATAGGTGCACCAATTCACATTCCCATAAGCAATGGGAAAGTTGCCTTTTCTCCACATCCTCTCCAAAATTTATTATTTGTATACTTTTTGATGTTGGACATTCTGACCAGTGTGAGGTGGTATGATTTGTATTCTATTTCTTTAATAATTAGTGATGTTGAGCATCTTTTCATGTGCCTACTGGCTATCTGTATATCTGTTTTGGAGAAATGTCTATTAGGTCTGTTGCCTGTTTTTTTTTTTTTTTTTTAATTTATTTTTTTACTTTACAATATTGTATTGGTTTTTTTTTTTTTTTGGATACTGAGCTGTATGAGCTATTTGTGTATTTTGGAAATTAATCCCTCATCGGTCACATTACTCACAAATATTTTCTTCCATTCCATAGGTTGTCTTTTAGTTTTGTTGATGGTTTTCTTTGCTGTACAAAATGTTTTAAGTCTCATTAGGTCCCATTTATTTTTTTCTTTTATTTCTATTACCTTGGGAGACTCAGCTAAGGAAATATTGCTATGATTTATGTCAGAGAAATCTTTGCCTATGTTCTCTTCTAGGAGGTTTATGGTGTCTTGTCATATTTAGTCTAAACCATTTTGAGTTTATTTTTATGCATGTTGTGAGGGAGTTTTCTACTTTATTGGTTTATGTAAGACTGTCTAGCTTTCTCAACACTACTTGCTGAAGAGACTGTCTTTTTTTCATTAAATATTCTTGCCTCTTTGTAGAAGATTAATTGACCATAGGTGTATGGGTTTTTCCTTGGCCTCTCTATCTGTTCCCTTGATCTATGTGGCTGTTTTTGTGTCGGTACCATACTGTGTTGATTACTGTAGTTTTATAGTATTGTCTGAGGTGTAGGAGGGTTATACATCCAGCTTTGTCCTTTTTCTCAGGATTGCTTTGGCAGTTCTGGGTCTTTTATAGTTCTGTATACCTTTTGAGATTATTCTAGTTCTGGAAAAATGTCATGGATAATTTGATAGGGATTGCTAAATCTGTAGCTTGTTTTTGGTAGTATGGCCATTTTAACAATATTAATTCTTCAACCCAAGAGCATGGGATATCATTCCATTTCTTTGAGTCATCTTCAGTTTTGGAGAAGGCAATGGCACCCTACTCCAGCACTCTTGCCTGGAAAATCCCATGGACGGAGGAGCCTGGTAGGCTGTGGTCCATGGGTCGCTGAGAGTCGGACATGACTGAGCAACTTCACTTTCACTTTTCACTTTCATGCATTGGAGAAACAAATGGCAACCCACTCCAGTGTTCTTGCCTGGAGAATCCCAGGGACAGGGGAGCCTGGTGGGCTGCCGTCTATGGGGTCGCACAGAGTTGAACACGACTGAAACGACTTAGCAGCAGCAGCAGCAGAAGTTTACTTTAATATGTTTTATAACATTAGGTCTTTCACCTTACTGGTTAGGTTTATTCCTAGGTATTTTATTAATTTTGACACAACTTTAAGCAAGATGATTTCTTACTTTCTCTTTCTGATATTTTATTGTTAGTGTAAAGATATGTAACAGATTTCTGTATATTAATCTTTTATCCTGCTACATTCCTGAATTCATTTATCAATTCTAGTAGTTTTTGTGTGGAGTCTTTAGGATTTTATATATACAGTATCATGACATTGCATATAATGACAATTTTACCTCTTCCCTTCCAATTTGTGTATCTTTTATTTCTTTTTCTATCTAATTGCTCTGGCTAGAACTTTCAATGTCAAATTGAAGAGAAGTGATGAGAGTGGACATTCTTGGCCTTGTGCCAGAATTTGTCAGGCAGGCTTTCAGGTTTGAGTATTATATTGGTTGTGGGTTTGTTGTGAGTGGCTTTTATTATGTTGTGATATGTTCTCTCTGTACCCATTTTGGCAAGATTTTTTTTGTCATCAGTGGATGTTGAATCTTATCAGATGCTTTTTCTGCATCTATTGAGATAGTCATGTGGCTTTTGTCTTTCCTTTTGCTGATGTGGTATCACACTGATTGATTTGCATATGTTGAAAAATCTTGGTGACCCTGGAAGGAATGCAACTTAATCATGGTGTATGATCTTTTTTATATATGTTGGATTTGGTTTGCTAAAATTTTGTTGAGGGTTTTTGTGTTTATATTCATCAAAGTTATTGGCTTTTAATTTTCTTTTTTGTTGTGTTTCTTTTTTTCTGGCTTTGATATCAGGGTTACAGTGGCCTCATAGAATGCATTTGGAAGTCTCCACTCTTCTCTGATCTTTTGCCAGAGTTTGAGAAGGATCTGTATAAGATCTCCTTTGTATGTTTGGTAAACAATAAGTGAAAGTGAAAGCCTCATTGGTCATGTCCAAACTCTTTGTGACCCCATGAACTCCTTGTAGCCTGCCTGGCTTCTCTGTCCATGGAATTTTAAAGACAAGAATACGGGAGTGGGTAGCTTTTCCCTTTTCCAGGGGATCTTCCAAATCTAAGGATTGGGCCCAGGTTTCTTGCATTGCAGGTAGATTCTTTACCATCTCAGCCACCAATGAAGCCCACAATGCTGCTGCTACTGCTAAGTCGCTTCAGTCGTGTCCGACTCCGTGCGACCCCATAGATGGCAGCCCACCAGGCTCCCCCATCCCTGGGATTCTACAGGCAAGAACACTGGAGTGAGTTGCCATTTCCTTCTCCAATGCATGAAAGTGAAAAAATAAAGTGAAGTCACTCTGTCGTGTCCGACTTCTAGTGACCCCAGGGACTGCAGCCCACCAGGCCCTTCCGTCCATTGGTTTTTCCAGACAAGAGTACAGGAGTGGGGCGCCATTGCTTCTCCGAAGCCCACAGTAGATGATAGATAGCTATTTAAAATGTATTTTAAATAAAGATATAAAGGGTGACTACAGTTTCTAAATCCGTATTTTTCAACAAGATTTGTAGGATCCAGCCAGAATGCTGAATGCCTGAGGCAAAGTGTGATCTCACTTGCGTACACACGCAGCTTCTTTGCCTATCTTTTACTTCATTGTAATCACTTTGGGGTTAAATTCAACTCTCATCTATCCTGTACTTCCATCTACACAGGTGACCACAGTTGGAAGAAAACAAGCATCCATGCCAACTGCCCTCAATTTAAATTTATGATCACTAATTTTCTGTGAACCCATGTTCAACTACTATGCTATATTTCTGTATATTCACTCTTCAACTTTCCTAATCAACTCTTTTATAGCCTCTCTTCTGAAATCTTCAATGCCTTTTTCATCATCTCTACTCTCAGCTGATGAGCTTAATTTTATTTTCACTGAGAAACAGGATGCAATCACAGACCATACACAAGCTCATTCTGTTGCATCTTCTTATTTAGTGCATCTGGACATCTTTGCTCTTCCCTCTTTTGAAGCAAAATGTACGATCTGCATTTCTGACTTAGGACAACACCTTAATCTGTGAGTCAGACCCCATCCATCTGCTATAAAGGGCATGATAGCAGTCACTGTTCCTTTACTCAGATGCATCATCATTTTTCTTTCTATACTTTGTCTTTCTCTTCATACACATATGTTACTTTTCTCCCTAATTAAACCAAAGCAAAACAGTGAAAAGCAGAAGTCATTCATTATCTGTTCTGACTACCTCTCTACATTCCATTCACGGCAAACCCTTTCCAGAGTAATGTCTACCTTCTGGCTCCAATCTCTCTCCTGTTTTCTTTGGATTCTCATTTACCTCTATTTCTTATTCTTGCTTTTCTATGATAACTACTTTTGTCTAGATTTTCAATTACTGTTCACTGCTCACACAAATCTTTGTCATACTTTATCAGCATTTCTGGACATAGTGGACCCCCTATCTTTCTGTTCAGATCATGTGGGGTGCTGTGTCCTCATCTACCAAATCTACCATTGTTGGTCACAGGATTGAAAGTGAAAGTTGCTTAGTCATGTCCAACTCTTTGTAACCCAATCACCTAAACAGTCCATGGAATTTTCTAGGCCAGAATACTGAGTGGGTAGACTTTCCCTTCTCCAAGGGATCGAACCCAGATCTCCTGCATTGCAGGTGAATTCTTTACCAGCTGAGCCACAAGGGAAGCCCAAGAGTAATGGAGTGGGTATCCTATCCCTTCTCCAGGGGATCTTCCCAACCCAGGAATCAAACCAGGGTCTCCTGCATTGCAGGTGGATTATTTACTAACTGAGCTATCAGGGAAGGTTGAGTCTTTAGATTTTCATTCTATTCAAACTCATCCCCTAAATGTTGATCCCATGTTTGTGAGTAATGTTTGTATGCCAATGACCCCCAAATATATCCTGCCAGTCCAGAGTCCTGACTATTAGGCATCCAGTCTCAACACATCCCACACTGATCTTCCCTTAAAACTGCTTGCCACTATGCCTTTCCAACCTAGTGAATGTCAACACCATTTTTAGAGTTGCTCAGTACAAAACTAAATTCATCTTTCTTTCACTCCCCATATCCAGTCTAGAAGTAAATAAAAATGCATCCAGAATCTGGTTATACCTTAGTCATTTTCCCCTCAGTCATCATCTTCTTTTTCTTGGATATTTATAATAGTTTTTCTTGCCTGCTCTGATCCATGGCATTTCTCTTGTAGATCTTTCCTCAGTGTAAAAGACAGAATGGTAAAAAGTCAGCTCACATTTTTCTTCTGCTCAAAACTCTTTCAGAGCTTTTCATCTCATTCAGAATAAAACTTAAAGGCTCACAAATTTCTACACACTACCCCTGAGGTCATCTTCTGTATCATTCTTTCATGTTCACTCTGTTTCAGGTCACCAGCTTCCTTGCTGACCATCAAAATAACTCGTGTCACTCTTGATTTGGGTCTTTGTACTTGCTGTTTCAAATGCCTAAAACTTTTTATCTAGATATACTTTTTGACTATTCCTTACACTTTCTGCTCAAGTATAATTCTTTAGTTGAGGCATCTCTGATCACTTTATCACTAAGCTTCCCATCCCTCTTCCCTGCTGTTTCTCCATGGCACTAATTCCCATCTAAGATATTACAGTGGATCCCTGAGCAACACATGCTAGAACTACGTGGGTCTACTTACACATGGATTATTTTTCAGTAAATACATAGTGTTACAGCACCACATGATACATGGTTGGTTGAATCCACAGATACATGAGCTTCAAATATGAAGGGGCGACAGGAGGATTTTCCACCACACTGGGATGGGTTTAAGGTCAACTGAAGGCAATGGCACCCCACTACAGTACTCTTGCCTGGAATACCCCATGGATGGAGGAGCCTGGTAGGCTGCAGTCCATGGGGTCGCTAAGTTGGACACGACTGAGCAACTTCACTTTCACTTTTCACTTTAATGCATTGGAGAAGGAAATGGCAACCCATTCCAGTGTTCTTGCCTGGTGAATCCCAGGGATGGGGGAGCCTGGTGGGCCGCCGTCTATGGGGTCACACAGAGTCGGACACGACTAAAGCAACTTAGCAGCAGCAGCAGTACATACATATTTTACTTCTTGATTTGTTTATTGTTTGCCTCTTTCCACTGAAAAGTGGATTCCAGGAAACTAGGTTTATTATTAGTATTAAACCAGCACAGTGGTTAGAATATAGAATATCTGGCATACAATGTTGCTTACTAAATATTAATATGTGTGTAGTGTATGAACCTGCCTGCAATGTGGGAGAGTCAGGTTTGATCTCTGGGAAGAGATCCCTTCTCTCATGGAAAGGTCTCCTGGAGAAGAGCATGGTAAGCCCCTCCAGTATTGTTGCCTGAAGAACTCCATGGACAAAGGAGCCTGGTGGGCTACAGTGCATGGGATCACAAAGAGTTGGACATGACTGAGTGACTAACACTTTCATTTTTATAGTGGATTAAACAGATGGATGGATGGATTGATGGAGGATACACTGTAGTGTTTAAATAGCATCACTGGTTCCTTCCAGCTCATTCATTTAATAAGTACTGATCATATACTAAGCTAAATTTTGGGGTCAAAAACATTAACATTACACAGTCCCTGCCTTTTAGAAACCCTCGTTACTAGTGAGGGATATTACTAAAAGGATGGTCATTATGATAGAATGTGGAGGATTTTGTTAAACAGGCAAACATTTGATGAAATCAATCAGGTTGAGTCTTGAAAAATAAGTAAAAGATAAACAAGAACATGGCAGTATGGGAGAGATGGCTGAGATAGTGAAAGCAGTGTGAACAGGATCCTTGGGTGAGAAAAGGCTTGGGCTGCCGAGTGGGCTGCCGAGTTCCTCAGGGAGAAAGAAGTAAAGAGTGACAATGACCCTGACAAAGGCGGCAGTACTGTTCTGTGATTTTTAAATAAAAAATATATAAGTCATCTCATCTGGGGAATATGAGTGCCCTAAATCATTCAAAGCTATGATTTTTCCAGTAGGCATGTACAGATGTGAGAGTTGGACCATAAAGAAGGCTGATGTGAAGTGAAGTGAAGTCGCTCAGTCGTATCTGACTCTTTGTGACCCCATGGACTGTATAGCCTACCAGGCTCCTCAGTCCATGGAATTTTCCAGGCAAGAGTACTGGAGTGGGGTGCCATTTCCTTCTCCAGGGGATCTTCCCAAACTAGGGATTGAACCCGGGTCTCCTGCACTGCAGGCAGACGCTTTACCATCTGAGCCACCAAATGGCTGAGCACCAAATAATTGATGCTTTTGAATTGTGATGCTGGAAAAGACTCTTGAGAGTCCCTTGGACAGCAAGGAGATCAAACCAGTCAATCCAGAAGAAAATCTATGCTGAATATTCATTGGAATGACTGATGCTAAAGCTGAAGCACCAATACCTTGGCCACCAGCTCATTGGAAAAGACCTTGATGGTGGGAAAGATTGAAGGTAAAAGAAGGTGGCAGCAGAGGATCAGATGGTTTAGATAGTATCACCAAATCAATGGACATGAATTTGGGCAAACTCCAAGAGATGGTGGTGAAGGACAGGGAAGCCTGGCATGAAGGACATGGGGTTGCGAGAGTCAGATACAACTTAGCGACTGAACAATAACATCAAAAATCATTCAATATTAAGCATATAAGCACTCCAAATTGTTTAAAATTCAAGCCCAGAATATCTCAATTTCTTTCCAGTAAGAAAAAATTTATTTTGACACTAAAAATCATTAGAAAGCAATTCTCCAAAGTAAGGGCTGCTGGAGGTAGGCATGGTAACTCACTCCAAGTATTCTTGCCTAGAGAATTCCCATGGAGAGAGGAGCCTGGCAGGCTACAGTCCATGGGGTTGCAAAGAATCGGATGTGATTGAGTAACAAAGCACACACATATATATATGCCATATTTTTCATATCAAATTTAAAATGCTTGTGCAAAAGTAGATGGAATAATAAGCAGGTGGATCCTTAAACACTCATAGATAGTGATCTTATGACACAGATGCCAAAGAATTATTTCTAGTGTCTGAGCTAGGATTTGGTAATTCCTTGTTGTTTACCATTCATTCTCCAACACCACTGCCAAATTCAAGTTTGAATCAAAATCTCTGAGGGTGGGGCTAAAAGATCTGCATTTTAAGCAACTTTTCTATTGATTCCAATAAAAATAAGGTTTTAGAACCTTGGCTTTCAAGTTGTAGGTTATATGTATGTGAGAGAGAAAAAGCAAGTATGCTAGAATTCAGAGATATTTGCTGTTCTTCATTTACCTTCTCACATAATGCAGGATTTTCTGTTATGAAGCCACAAGCAGACAAGCAATAAGGCCTTATTGAGGCATATTTTAGCTCACAGACTATGTCTCCTATTTCTATTTTTGTATTTAAGATATGATTCAGTAGGCTCTGAGATAAAAGGTGTTCAATGAATAATAATGATGATATAATAATTGCTTCTAATCTTAATCATTCTTGCTTTAATTTGAATTAATGTTCTCTATTTTGGTTATTTGTAAGTTTAGAAGAATCTGATCCACCATTTAATTACCAGAATTGATGTAACTTGACAATTACTGTTGTTTGACACTGATTTTTCCACTTTTCTCTCTGAAGAAGTCCATATTTCTCTATCTTTATTATTATTTTTTTTTACTATTTTTCACTATTTTATTCATCTATATCCCCTTCAGCGTCATCAGATCAGATCAGATCAGATCAGTCGCTCAGTCGTGTCCGACTCTTTGCGACCCCATGAACTGCAGCACGCCAGGCCTCCCTATCCATCACCAGCTCTCGGAGGTCACTCAGACCCACATTCATCGAGTCAGTGATGCCATCCAGCCATCTCATCCTCTGTCGTCCCCTTCTCCTCCTGCCCTCAATCCCTCCCAGCATCAGAGTCTTCTCCAATGAGTCCTCTTCACATGAGGTGGCCAAAGTACTGGAGTTTCAGCTTTAGCATCATTCCTTCCAAAGAAATCCCAGGGCTGATCTCCTTCAGAATGGACTGGTTGGATCTCCTTGCAGTCCAAGGGACTCTCAAGAGTCTTCTCCAACACCACAGTTCAAAAGCATCAATTCTTCGACGCTCAGCCTTCTTCACAGTCCAGCTCTCACATCCATACATAACCACAGGAAAGACCATAGCCTTGACTAGGCGAACCTTTGTTGGCAAAGTGATGTCTCTGCTTTTGAATATGCTATCTAGGTTGGTCATAACTTTCCTTCCAAGGAGTAAGCGTCTTTTAATTTCATGGCTGCAGTCATCATCTGCAGTGATTTTGGAGCCCAGAAAAATAAAGTCGTCACATCTCTTTAAATGTGCATTAAGTGGCTTTCCTGGATCTAGACTTCTATGTGACAAAGATCATATTACATGTCTCAGAAGGTGCATCCACATTGCCTAACCAGTGTGTCAGTACTCTACTAGAAAGTGGAACTGTGACTTTTGGTCACATTTTCTTGGTGAGAACTTAGTTATATGGTTACCACTAACTTTGAGGATGGTTAAGAAATATCACCAGGGATATTTCTGGGAAACATACCTGGGAATAATATTACAGGGAAACTATTGTAATCAGCTTTAATTTGTTTCTATGGAGGAAAGAAAAAAACATATATTTGGGTCCACAAACAACACAACTCTAATACTCTTTATTGGGCTAAGGGAAAACCATTTATCCAAATTGGCTAAGATTACACTTTTATGATGATAAAATTTTGCTGCATGCTTTTTTTTTTTTGCTTGTATGAAAATTATCATATGATATTTCTTCCCTAGTCAATAAGAATTCAATTTGACTCTCTAATATTAAGACTTCTTGAATTCCAAGTATTACTTAAAACTCATAAGTTTTCTATTGAATCCATCACTGGATTTAATCTACTAAAACATTTTTAGGATTTTTGCATGTATGTTTATCAGTAAGACTGAATTTAATTTCATTTTTAAATATAGTATTGATCCAGTCTCAATACAAAGAAAATAATATGGGGTCATCAATTAGGTGATCTGAGGATCTTGTCAGAGGTTTTTCTGTTTATTTAGTGTTTTCAAAAGTCCTTTTTGGCTTGTTGAACTTCTCTGTGTTATCTATGCCCTTTTATTTTTGCCTTAGTTACTATCTTTAGCCTTATAACTTACCTTTCAACAAATTATTGCTGATTTCCTAAGTTCTTTTCTTAACTTTGTGATTATGTTCTCAAACCAATCTTCAGGCCAAATTTAAAAAATTAGTGTTTAATACTTTGCTTTTAGTACTTTAAAAACATGCTTTATTGTTCTTTTCAATTTTAAGTATTTACCAATTGACATATTATTTTTTCTAATTCATCTAGAAATTTGTTTCATAAAGTTTTAAACACATTAAATTTAAATTTATCTTTTTATATTGATTTCCAATAGATTTGCATTGTAATAAGGAAATATAGCCTGTATGATCTTCACTGTTTATAACTTGTTAGATTCACTCTAACTCTAAATATTTATAGAATAACATTTGCATCGTTAAGTTCATAAATTTTTATGGTTGCTTGAAAATAATGTTTTCTTGAAACAATAGAAATATTGAGTATCAATGTTTTGTGTTCAATTCTTTAACTATCAAAATTGTCTTTTCAAATTCCAGTGTGAGAGACTATTTTAAGAAAAATTTTCCATCTTTTCTTTTTGACTGAAAACAATTTATTAACATTTTTGAATGATCATTGAAGTTGGTGTAAAACCATAGAGTATCATTTGTTTTCATCACTTCAAAGATGAAGCACTCTTCTGGATTCCGTTGTTGCTGAGTTGTCCTCTATCACAGAAATCTCTATTACTTTATAGATAATCCCTCTTTTTCTCTATGATTGCTTTAGGGGGCACTCCATAGTTTGATGGGTTGTGCCCATTTATTACAGGCTGAGTAGTGAAAAGTGATTACTATTTATGGTGTATATATTAAATTGTAAAAAAATATGACCAACATCATGTCAAAAACTCAATTATTCAACTAAACACAATTACTTAATATATTAATAAAAGGTCAAAACTTTTTAGAACTCCCATATACTTGCTTTTGAGATGACCAGTTTTCTACTGGTTGTTTATTCTGTTGTAAAAGCTGGGTAAGAAAAGAAAAAAGGACTGTAGTATTCGTAAATCTGTGCCATGTTAAAATTAACCATGGGTAATAAAAAGCAAGCCCTAACATGTGGACTGTATTTGTAAATATTTCTCAGTCTATAGGCCCCAAGCTCCCAATTCCTGTATTAGTTAATTTTTATTATTAACTATCCTACTTTTCTATAATGTCCTCTTCATTTAAAATAATTGGCTAAAATATTATCACCTATAATTTTTCATCAAGTAATAAAAGAAAAACACTGTTTTCGCACTTCAAGTGGTATTTAGTGATGGAATTATATTAATCTCCAGCTTAGAAAATCACTAGGTTTTCTCAGCCAGTTTTCCCTAGTTTCTTATTTATAATAGCATGGTATAAGAATAGATTTTCTTTTAGATATTAAAATAGAGAAAGGCAGTTAAGAAGCATTATGAAGATTGAAAGAAGTCTCTAGGAAAGCATAATTCCTTATTCCTGGGGTTTCTTCATTATCTGTAGCTTGGTTTTAAAAAATGCTTGAACATATATTTTAGCAAAATCAGTACATTGAGGCTATAATTTAACATTTTGATTTTTCAGAAATAGCTTAGCTGTACTAATTCCTATTTACTTTCCTCATAGCATTTTAGAAAATTTTTGTTAACAGTAAATGTCATGAACATGGGTGAAAATTCTGAATCTCAGTTTTCAGGCTGACATTGGCCATACTTGTGCATCCATTGTCCATCCCAAAGAACAGTTCAATCAGTCTCTGAATAATTTATCACACATAAATGTTTTCCCTCAACAGTTTTCCTTTTTAAACAACTCTCTCAAGCTCTACTGCCCAGTGGGGTAGGCCCTAACCACATGTTCCTAAATTTAAAATAAAAGTAAAGTAAGCTTAAAAATGCAGTTCCTCTCTCCCATTAGCTACATTTTAAAGCTCTCGATGGCCACACATGGACAGTACAGTGAGGAGCATCACCATCGTTAGTGGAGGTTTTGTTGGACATGCTTCTGTAGCGGTGACATGCTTTCATGAGAGATTCATCCACATGTTTTTCTATTAGAAATAGTAATTGTAATGGTTACAGAAATTATCCACTAGATTCACTAATGATGGAGATAAATGATTTTATTAGAAGCATATTTTAGTAAGACTCTTTATCAGGAAAGTGACAGATAAAATAGAAAGTCTGGGTTTTTTTCCAATATTCAATTAGTTTCATGTGTACAACAAGGTGATTCAGTTACATATATATGTATATATATATATATATATCAGTCAGTTCAGTTGAAGTTCAGTCTCTCAGTTGTGTAATTAAATGATGTGAGGCAATCATTAAGGAAACTAAAAAGTAAGGCTTGTAAAGCCTATTTTGAGTTTCCTGATAAAGCCTGGTAAAACATTGCTTCTTCAAATCCAGATAATTTACTATATTTTTCTTTATTTTTGTATTACTCCAAAGTTTATTACTTTTGAGACATTGACTGCTGCTGCTGCTGCTAAGTCACTTCAGCCGTGTCCGACTCTGTGCGACCCCATAGACGGCAGCCCACCAGGCTCCCCCATCCCTGGGATTCTGCAGGCAAGAATACTGGAGTGGGTTGCCATTTCTTTCTCCAATGCATAAAAGTGAAAGTGAAGTCGCTCCGTCGTGTCCGACCCCATGGACTGCAGCCCCTCAGGCTCCTACATCCATGGGATTTTCCAGGCAAGAGTACTGACTAGTGTATATTTTCGAGGAAGAAATAGGTTCCTCTGTGCTATGGTCAACTCTGATGCTGGGAGGGATTGGGGGCAGGAGGAGAAGGACACGGCAGAGGATGAGATGGTTGGATGGCATCACTGACTCGATGGACGTGAGTCTGAGTGACCTTCGGGAGTTGGTGATGGACAGGGAGGCCTTGCGTGCTGCGATTCATGGCGTTGCAAAGAGTCGGACACGACTGAGCAACTGAACTGAACTGCACTGATGCTATGGTCTATGGCAATAGTCATACCTCTTTGAGGAAAAAAAGAAAAAAGAAACATTTTCAAGATTATTTTGCATATAGTAGGGAAGAGCTTAGAAATAGACTAGTATTTCATGGTTTTATAAGGTTGCTGCTGCTGCTGCTAAGTTGCTTTAGTCGTGTCCAACTCTGTGGGACCCCATAGACGGCAGCCCACCAGGCTTCCCGTCCCTGGGATTCTCCAGGCAAGAACACTGGAGTGGGTTGCCATTTCCTTCTCCAATGCATGAAAGTGAAAAGTGAAAGTGAAGTCGCTCAGTCGTGTCCGACTCTAGCGACCCCATGGACTGCAGCCCACCAGGCTCCTCCATCCATGGGATTTTCCAGGCAAGAGTACTGGAGTGGGGTGCCATTAGCTAAATGTGAAGAAGGATCTTTTTGTTCTCCTGCTTATATACCTCTCCATTTATTTGCTATTTCTCTATTCAAGAAAGATTTCTTTCCCATAATTTTCCCCACATCTTTGATGAACAAATACATAATTTTTCTTTTTTCCCATTGTAATAGCCATTTGGCAAAAAAATCCAAAACAAACAAACAAACAAACAAAAAAACACACAAAAAAGTGAAGCCTAGACTATTCATTAAACATTGCAAACCTATGTTTCTGTGTGAAGTTTATTCCTTTGGTTACCAGGAACCCTCTGTGAGCCATTAAGTAGAAGCAGTTATCTTCTAGAGCCACACATAAACTATAAACCTATATGAACTTTGGTTGTTCTCATGTCACACAGACAGGATCAGACACTGCATTGTAGACAGCTGAACACCATGAAATACTGTACCCTGCCTCCCAGAAGGAAACATGGCAAAATTAAGTAAATATGAAAATAAATAGAATACTCTGCTGAATTTTTCTATTACTTAGTACTACTAATTCTGTACAGTTCAGACATTCATATAATATGGATCATTATATATTACTCAAAAATCATACTTCCATGTATGTTAAATAATTTTATTAGAAATTAAAAGATTGTTAAATGTACTCTCCTTAGACCCAACAATTGTGTTCTATTGTTAGGAAATATTAAGCCTCTATACAGAAGTTTAAAAACAAGTATATCTAACTATAGATAGATACAGATATCGATAGATGTATGTGTTATTATTATAGCTTCCTTATAAGCTACATTCTACACAATAATTATTCCCTTTGAAGAAAAAGAGAGAGAGAAAAAGAAATAAATAATTTCATGATTATTTTGTATGAAGTAGGGAAGAGCTTAGGAGGAAGCATCAGGAATCTGTCTTTCCCACTAGGCCACAATTGCCCTGGAAGCAACAATTGCACTCTCTGATGTAAATATTTGGAACTATGGAGTCCATTGAATGCTTTAAACCTCCAGAGGAAGGCTTGCATTGTTAACTGCAATTAGCTTTGGTAAATTTCAGCATAAATATGTATGAGCAAACTCTAGGGGATGGTGAAGGACAGGAAAGCCTGGCACGCTGCAGTCTATCAGATTGCAAAGAGTTGGATATGACTTTGTGACTGAACAACAGCAACAATGTGTAAAAATATAGAAAAGTGGTAGTGGGGATACCTGAAGAGCTATTTTGTGCTACATTGTATATAAGATATATATATATATATATATATATATACTGTATTATATATAAAATATACTCTCATATATGCATGTATCTGTATGTGTATATCTATACATCTGTATATGTAATGCTCAAAATTCTCCAAGCCAGGCTTCAAAAGTACATGAACTGTGAACTTCCAGATGTTCAAGCTGGATTTAGAAAAGGTAGAGGAACCAGAAGTCAAATTGCCGACATCTGCTGGATCACAGAAAAAGCAAGAGAATTCCAGAAAAACATCTACTTCTGCTTTATTGATTATGCCAAATCTTTAATTGTGCAGATCACTACAAACTGTACCAGACCATCTTACCTGCCTCCTGAGAAACCTGTGTGCAGGTCAAGAAGCAACAGTTAGAACCAAACATGGCACAATAGACTGGTTCAAAATTGGGAAAGGAGTACATCAAGGATGTATATTGTCACCCTGCTTGTTTACCTTATATACAGAGCTGCTGCTGCTGCTGCTGCTAAGTCGCTTCAGTCGTGTCCGACTCTGTGCGACCCCAGAGATGGCAGCCCGCCAGGCTTCCCCGCCCCTGGGATTCTCCAGGCAAGAACACTGGAGTGGGTTGCCATTTCCTTCTCCAATGCATGAAAGTGAAAAGTGAAAGTGAAGTCGCTCAGTCGTGTCCGACTCTTAACGACCCCATGGACTGGAGCCTACTAGGATCCTCCATCCATGGGATTTTCCAGGCAAGAGTACTGGAGTGGGGTGCCATTGCCTTCTCCACATCATGTGAAATGCCAGGTTGGATGAAGCACAAGTTGGAATCAAGATTGCCAGGAGAAATATCAATAAGTTCAGACATGCAGATGACACTACCCTTATGACTAAGAGTGAAAAGGAACTTTATGAAAGAGGAGAGTGAAAAAGTTGGCTTAAAACTCAACATTCAAAAAATGAAGCTCATGGCATCTGGTCCCATCATTTCATGGCAAATAGATGAGGAAACAATGGCAACAGTGACAGACTTAATTTTCTTGGGCTCCCAAATCACTGCAGATGGTGACTGCAGCCATGAAATTGAAAGATGCTTGCTTCTTGAAAGAAAAGCCATGACCAACGTAGACAACATATTGAAAAGCAGAGACATTACTTTGATGACAAAAGTCCATCTAGTCAAAGCTATGGTTTTTCCAGTAGTCATGTATGGATGTGAGAGTTGGACTATAAAGAAAACTGAGTGCCTAAGAATTGATGCTTTTGAACTGTGGTGCTGGAGAAGACAGTTTAGAGTCCCTTGGGCTGCAAGGAGACCCAACCAGTCAACTGTAACAGAAATCAGTCCTGAATTATTCATTAGAAGGACTGATGCTGAAGCTGATATTCCAATACTTTTGGCCACCTGATATGAAGAACTGACTCATTGGAAAAGACTCTGATGCTGGGAAAGATTGGAGGCAGGAGGAGAAGGGGACAACAGAGGATGAGATGGTTGGATGGCATCACTGACTCAATGGACATGTTTGAGCAAGCTCTGAGAGTTGGTGATAGACAGGGAAGCCTGGTGTGCTGCAGTTCATGGGGTTGCAACGAGTCAGATGCAACTGAGGGACTGAACTGAACTGATACATCTGTATGCTCCTCGGACAATTGCAACCTTTCCCTCAAGACAGGAACTGCTATTACCCACATTTTCCAGTTGAGGAATTTGATGCCAAAAAGGTGAGATTAGAACCCACTCTTGTTCTAGAGTCTAGAACACCTAACCACCATATTCTACTGCTTCTCAAAGAGGGAACCTTCTGACTGTAATGAGATTGTTTAAACTACCATATTCCACAAGGAATCACACACATCCATGATCATTGCTATGAAGCCATAGGGATGCTTGGAAATATTGCACCTTTTCTTCAATAGAAGGCTTGCACTCACTTTTAAATAATGCAGTAACTATTCCTGAATGTCAATCATATGTAATAGTCTATTCACTATGGCTTCTTTTAAAGAAAATGAAGTCTCTGATCATTGCCATGAATATTGAATAAAATAATTCCCAAAGCATTTTCTTCAGGAATGTTTGGGCCATGGCAACTTTGAAATGATTGATTTAAGAAATCCTGATTTTAAAAAAAGGGAAGAATGGGTACTGATATGTGAATTCAGTTCAGGATTTAAACAACCTTGAGTATAAAAGACAAAAATAATATTTTCCTGGTTTTAAATAAATACATTAGGGTGTGTAGCATTTATTTACAACAGGAAATCTAGCATTATGTACTTACAAATAATGCAAATTTGAATGTAATGCTGATCCCCTGTGTTCTCAAATGTCAAAAGGCTAAAGTTCTTGTCTTCTGGATGATGGACAGTTGTCTGAAGGAGAGATTTAGTCAGCGGCAAGGCCTGGGCAAGAAAGAGCAGAGAATTCCTGTTTCAAAGCAAGAGACATTCAGAACACGAGCCCCAGGCTTCCCCATTTAGCTGATATTCAAGTTCACGGCTGTGATTCCATTAGTCTCATGCTAACACAGTCTTGCCTTCTGCTTTATTTCTGAGCCATATTTATTGTGTTTTGGAGAAGACACATTGTGAATAGGTAAGCTATTTTATTTCAGGTGGATCTAAAGTATAATAAGAACACATATGCAGATAATATAATGTGAACATATATACAGCCTGGCCTTATTTCCAACTTGAATTCAGTTTTGTGTTGTTTATGACTTCTTTTGATTTTCTTTGCTTCCATTTTTATGCCATATGAATGACACTGAGCACCACACATCTGGCTTTTGGTAATCTTTTATAGAATTCTATTTCACTCACCCTTCATCTTTTTGCTCTAGCAAAAAGGACATTTTAAGGACAAAGAATTAAGCTTCCCCTTCCGCAGCACTGATTTCTGGCACCCGCATCTCAGGCTGGCAGGACTCACTACTTCCTATCATCTTCCTTGTTTCTAGGACACACTGTGTGCTAACTGTCCTTTTAAAGAGCTGCATGTTTAACATGCTTGGTCTGTGATGGTCAGTTTTGTGTCAACTAGTCGGGGCCACAGGGTGTCTTGGTGAGATCTGCATGCTGAGTAAAGCAGGTTATCTGTCCAGTATGGATAGTTAGCATTCTAGCTTTCTGAAGGTTTCCATAGACCACAAGGTTGACCTTCTGTGAGGAAGGTGGGCTCCTCATCCTGTCTGTTGGAGCTGAGAAACTGGTCTCTTGGCTTTGCTTGGCTCTTGAGCCTGTGGCTTTCAGACCTGAACTGTGTCAGCACCCTTGTCTCAGGCCTTGAGACCCAGCCTCCCAGCACTCCACATGCCAAGGACATCCTTGGAACTTCTCTGCCTCCAAGTCATGTGAGACAATTTCTTATAATAAATTTTATAGTGAATAAGCATACAGCACTCCTTTGGAGAATCTTAACTAATACATGATCTTATTCCACTTGTCCTTGTTATGTTATCTTAATTGTCAAAATGCCAGTCTTTTAAGGTCTTGATTAGTAAGAGATTAACCATAAAGATGCCCCCTGCACAATTGATAGAACAGCTTTTCACAATGGGCACTGTGGCAGTCATGGGCCCTCAGGGTACTTTACAAAGAGGGGTTATTATAAAGGCTTTTTGGGAAAGTTGGGCTTTACCAGACAGGCTTTAGTTTGAGGGACTGAGGAAGACTATATTTATTGATAGGCTATAGGCACTGATCTTTGCAGTCATGATTTTTTTTTTTTTTTTTTTTGCAAACAGCAGTAATTGATCCTTTTTTACTTGGGCAGAAAAATAATTTATCATGAAGACTCAAAAATAGGCAAGAGGCAAGGTCACTGATTTAGGCAAAACACCTCCAAGGTCACCCTATGCTGGCTTTGGCATTGAAATGGCTTCTGATCAATGGACACATTTGTGGTGGCTGCCAGCCCCATGACTAGATGCCAGGCACCATCCTGCAAAAGCCGATCTAAACCTTTCCTGGATTTTTTTTTTCCGGGTGGGATCACCCACCTAAGAAAGTACCATCTGATTGGTTAGAGTTATGATTATTGTATATGCCTTATTCCTATTACTCAGGAAAAGCAAGTATCTAGGATTTTTTTGGAAGGGAAGGAAGGGGTCTGTCTTTCCCCAAATCTCAGTCCTCAAAAGCAGAAGGAGTTTAGAGTCTTAGGAGCAAAAGTATCACCAAATCCAAGAAAAAAAAAAATCATAGTAGCTTTAAAGACAGTTTAAAAATTAATTCCCAGGAAAAATATAGAGAGTACATATTATTAAGGGCTTTGTGCTGTTTATGGGCTTCCCTGGTGGCTCAGCTGGTAAAGAATCCGCCTAAAATGTGGGAGACTTGAGTTTGATCCCTGGGTTGGGATGATCCTTTGGAGAAGGAAACGTCTATGCACTCCAGTATTCTGGCCTTGAGAATTCCGTGGACTGTATAGTTCATGGGGTTGCAAAGAGTTGGACATGACTGAGCGACTTTCACTTCACTTCACTTGTACTGTTTGCTCTTGATTCATGGGTGTGGCTGGGAGGTAGGGGTGGTGTGATGATGCTCTAGGGAGACCAGGGTCTCTGTGCTGATACCTGTCACTTAACCAGTGGGGTGACTGTGATCCCAGAATCAGTAATAAAAGTCTGAAAATACTCCAACTGAATGAAGATGGCAGGGAGCTTAGTTGGAAAAGGTACATACATCAGAGTCACTCCTGTCCTACCTGGATTGTGATACAAATTCTACTGATTAACTTGACAAGGTTATTTTATTTTTTAAAAAAACCATCTGAGCTTGTTTTCCTAGCTATAGAAATGGAAACAATGGCAACTTCTTTGGGTTTTGGGCTCTGAGTGCCAAAGAATTGATGCTTTTGAACTGTGGTGTTGGAGAAGACTCTTGAGAGTCCCTTGGACTGCAAGGAGATCCAACCAGTCCATTCTGAAGGAGATCAGCCCTGGGTTTTCTTTGGAAGGAATGATGCTAAAGCTGAAACTTCAGTACTTTGGCCACCTCATGGGAAGAGTTGACTCATTGGAGAAGACTCTGATGCTGGGAGGGATTGGGGGCAGGAGGAGAAGGGGATGACAGAGGATGAGATGGCCAGATGGCATCACTGACTCGATGGACGTGAGTCTCAGTGAACTCTGGGAGCTGGTGATGGATAGGGAGGCCTGGCGTGCTGCGATTCATGGGGTCGCAAAGAGTCGGACACAACTGAGCGACTGAAGTGAACTGAACCATTAAATAAGGTTATCCAAGTTAAAAGATATATATATTATTTTATACAATTTACATATGATAGTCTGAGCATCTAATAAATTGCTTTCTAAAATTCACATAGAAATAAATGAATTGAGTATTTGTATGACAACTGTGCTATAAATCATGGTAACTCAAGACATCATGGATTCAGAAAGATTTTAGAACTGTGAATATAATCCACACATATTTATGAGCTCTATTTAGTCAATTAATTTGAATTACCATTACAGATTATGAAGCGTGAAAATATTTGTTCTTAAGAAAAGTTTAGGCAATCATTTGACCAAGGCCCAAGGTGGTGATTCTTATTTCAGATTTCAGGCCATGAGTAATGTATTTTCCATCCCGTGAACAAACTGACCTCTGCACAGGGTTGAAGTTTAAGGTCACGGTGCTAATTTGGGCAGACATACTTTGAAATGTTACTATTCAGAGTTTTAGCTGATGCCATTTGGAAACCCTACATCTAAAAATGGATTAAAGAAGCGAGTCTTTTGGTGGGAAGCAAAGTTAAAAAGAAAATTTCTAAACCTTCATTTACATGCTGAAACAGGGGAAGATAATTCTCATTACTTATATTGCAAAAATATGTTCTTAATTTGGCATAAAGCAAAATATAGAACTTCATTTTCTTTTGATCAGCAATTGGATGGAGATTGTGCAAATGCAATTAACCAGCGAATAGCAAGCTCCATTTTTCTATTTTATTAAAGGTCAAAAGTTATCTAACAGTCTTTCTTCTATTGAAAGGGAATTAAATAAAAGTTTGACCCTTAGTGAGTCAAAGTTTGGATGAAAGACACAAAATATAAGTTGAATCTGCTGAACGACCTTGGTGAGAAGCAGGCTGGAAGCAGGAAGTAGGTGTCCCCTCTATTGGTGAGCAGAAGAGGAAATGAGGAAGACAAGTGATGCAGCACCTGTGCTGCTTATTTTCATAGAATCAACCCCACATGAAAGGAACTGCTATTCTGTCTGTTGGAGAGGGTCAGGGGATTTTGTTTCCTCCAGGTCCCTTGTTAAAGGTGGGGGAAGGGCTATCAGCCATTATAGAATGATAGATGATAAGCTTTTCTTGTTTACAATCGAACAATGTGATGAAAACATTCCAAATATTCTCCAAGGGATGAGTGAGTAAACAAAATGTGGTAAACACATTCAATGGAATATTAGTCTTAATGAGATGGATGAACCTTAGAAATATTATGCTAAGTGAGACAAAACACACACAACTATGGTTACCAGGAGGGAGATAGGGGAGGGACAAATTGGGAGATTGGATCGACAGGTACACGCTGCTATGTGTAAGATGGGTAACAAATGAGAACTTACTGAGTAGCTCAGGGAACTCTACTTGATACTCTGTCATGACCTATATGGGAAAAGAATCTAAAAAGAGTGGGTGCAAGTATAACTGAGTTACTTTGCTGTACACTTGAACCTAACACAACATTGTAAATCTATTATACTTCAATAAAAATAAACAGACAGTTCTCCCCATGGAAAAAGAAAACTGGTTTCTTTGTGGGAAAAAAAAATCCCCATAAATCAAAAAGGACAAATATTGTATCATTTCATTTATATAAGGTATCTAGAAAAAGCAAATTAATAGAGACAAAAATTATACACATGGTTCCTAGGGACTCAAGGGAGGAGACAATGAGGAGTTATTGTTTAAAGGGTACAGAGCTTCTGTTCATGATGATAAAAGTTTTTGAAATGGATAGCAGTGATGGTTGGGCAATTTTGTGAATATACTTAGTGCCACTGGATGGTAGACTTAAAAATGGTAAAAATGGTGCATTTTATGTTATGTAGATTTTATCACAAAGAAAAAGTTCTAGGGGGAAGAAATAGCAGCGTGGAATAGTTGTAGGAAATTCTTATTAATTTTTATCTGAAATAAGGACAGTTTAGAATTTTACTCTATTATTTGCTATGGATCAAACATTCAACTTGCTTCCTTTTCAATGACGAAACTGAGTACAAATGTCATGAGTTACTTGCTAATATTTTATCAGTACACACAAAGGCCTCAAATGTAACTAATTTCCTCATGAAAGATAGATGCCAAAGAGCCCTCCCTTAGTATCTGCAGGCTTGACCACATGACCCCTTGGAAATTTATTTGCAAGCCTTTCCCACCTTTCTGTGTGACCTTCTGCTACAGTTTCAGGATTGGGGGTGGTGGTTGCTTATTCTAGAGACAGAAGCATTATTGATTCCTGGTTATTAGGGCAATTGCACTGACAAGGCAGCAGCATTCTATGAATTAGTTGGGAGCCAGTGAGTCAGAAGCCAGGTAGGATGTATATATATAGAGAGACAAAGTGTATGAGACAACATGAAACATCATACAGAATCTCTTGTGCCTTGAAGTCTAAGGAAGTCTTGTTTCAAAAGAACAATTTCTGTGAATGAATTCATGGAGATAGGTTAGAAATGAACAGGTTATCAATATCTGGTTACTATATACTTATTACACTTACCTGGGTTTCCATTTTGCTTTTAGTTCTTAATTTGGAATGTGGCTGTCCTCATGTACTACAGTTACTTTTTAAATTACTCTAAAGCTTTGAAAAGAACTGTTAGATTTTGTTTTGGTCAAAGATCATTAGTTTTTGTGGATTGATAAGTTAATATAGTTCATCAATTTGAAAGATTTTAATGAAAATTCATAGTACCCTAGAAAATTCTATAAAAATTAATATTTAATCATGGAGAAGTCTTATATTGAAAACAGTTCCCTAAGGCATGTACTAATCTCCAGTTAAGGGCTGGTAAATCATGTCCTTTGTACACTGTTTTATTTTGCTTTGTTTCTTTCTATTGTATTTCTCTTACTGAGTTTTTAAATTTTGCAACATATGGAGAGGGCGAGGGTGGGATGATTTGGGAGAATGGCACTGAAACATGTATATTATCATATGTGAAATGAATCACCAGTCCAGATTTGATGCATGAGACAGGATGCTTGGGGCTGGTGCACTGGGATGACCCAGAGGGATGTATGGGGAGGGAGGTGGGAGGGGGGTTCAGGATGGGGAACCCATGTACACCCGTGGTGGATTCATGTCAATGTATGGCAAAACCACTACAATATTGTAAAGTAGTTAACCTCCAATTAAATAAGTTTATATTTAAAAAAGCAACATATTATTAAAAAAATCTATCATCTCTCTTTCATGGAACTGCTTAATAGCAAATATTATCACCAAAAAGTAGTGAAATTTAAAGGTAGCAAACTCATTTGAGGATAGCTGACAGCTTAATTTAAGAAATCATAGTCAACCAAAGTTTTTTCTTTTTAGATTGGGAAAACTATAAAACTTTATTCTCTGAAATTAAGTAACCTAAAATAATCTTCAAATCACTTTGAAGAATCCAGTAGATTTTATTGAAGAGTTTCTTTAGTAATGTTCATATTTACAACTTAACTTTGCTTCTGATTTTGTATTTTATCCAAAGATAGAGAAAAAAGTCTTTCTTTTGGAAAACTTGTTGCAATAGAAGATGAGGGTAGACATAAAATGTGGATGCTAGCAGTCAGGTCAAATCAGTTCTGTCTAATTCCCTAGAGTTCTCAGGGAGAGTTTTGTTACTTATGTTTTGTGGTTGTTCTTTATTTCCTTGTTTTTACATTAATACTTTTAGATTTCCTTCTGGAGCAGGTTCCTTTGGTCTATAAGTTCTGAATCAACATGTTATGTGTGATACTATTTCCTTATCAACTCTGTTCAGCTGCTACTACCCATTGATTCTGGGGGAGGCCTTTTATTAGCTACAATAAAGAGGTTTTAACTCTTCTAGTGAGATGTATGAAGTCTGTCACGTTCTTAAAATCATATTTTCAGTTTTCTTCTTTAAATTTAAGAAAATAATTTTGCAACTTGATACCAAACAGAAATAGTGGTCTCCAAAATCCTGCAGTAGGTATCTGGTCACAGAATTTATTTGACTATTAGGAATTACACAAATGTGGTCTGTATTTCATAATTATATTGTTTAGTCTAAATCAGTCAACTCTGTACTACTAGTCTTAGTAATTGTCATAAAGAGGTTTTAACAAGGCATGTTTAGTTTTCTAAAGACAAAGACAACATTTATGAGTGTCTTTAACTTCCACCATTTCCACTACTCCCAGCCTAGCTCAGGCTTCACACTGGACAGGTGGTTAGTTACCCATTGGAGGATGGATGAGAGTGAATGGGTTTATCAGGCTGCAAAGAGTAGTGGGTGTCTGTCTCATTGGAGGCTGAACAGCCTGGAGTACATGCATGTATCAGAGCTGGAAGACGCAATGCCATTCCCTTTATCTAGCACAAAACTGTTTCTTTTGATCAGCATATTTATTGTTATGCATTTATATTGAATTTGAATACTTTAGGTAGGGAATAGGCTCTGATCTTGAGGTTTTCAGAGTAATCATTAGTCCCTGTTTTGTAACAGGAAACAAAGACTTCATGGGGTCTTGAAAGCATGATCTTCACTTTTAAATTAACTTTAGAAGAAGGCTACCACTCCAGTGGCAACCCACTCCAGTGATCTTGCCTGGAGAATTCCATGGACAGAGAAGCCTGGCAGGCTATAGTCCATGGGGTTGCAAAGAGTCAGGCATGACTGAGCAACTGTCACTAGAAGAAGCAGTATTTCAAACTACATTGAAATATTCCTTAGTCTGCTTACCCTTCCTTTCTGCTGAATAATTCTTCATCCCTCTCACTATGTCCCTCCCCACCCCATCCCACCACTTAGGGAACTAGAGCCCTTCCCTCATTGCTGCTGCTGCTAAGTCACTTCAGTCGTGTCCGACTCTGTGTGACCCCATAGACAGTGGCCCACCAGGCTCCCCTGTCCCTGGGATTCTCCAGGCAACAACACTGGAGTGGGTTGCCATTTCCTTCTCCAATGCATGAAAGTGAAAAGTCAGAGTGAAGTCACTCAGTCATGTCCGACTCTTAGCGACCCCATGGACTGCAGCCTATCAGGCTCCTCCATGCATGGGATTTTCCAGGCAAGAGTACTGGAGTGGGGTGCCATTGCCTTCTCCGCCTCATTGCTGACAGATAATATATATGAGAATTCAAGATGTTATTAAAATGTGTTTAATGCTCTTTGCTTTCCAGAATACTCATATTTTAAAGAGGGCAAAGGAAATAAGAACAGAGGAAAGGAATGTGCTCTTGATGAGACCTCAAAATGTATGTAACACAAATAAAAAATACTTCATAAACATTTTATCAAAATCTTACATCAATTCTATAAGGAAATGGATTCTTTGAAATGTTAAGCCCAAAGTCACATAGCTGCTAAATTAGATCTGGAATTTAACTTATCCCAGGGGTAACGTGGGGTGTGGTTCCCAGGGCTTGGGTTGGAAACTCCTTTATCCTCAGCCACAACGATTTAACCCTTTGATGTTCCAGTTTAGAGAATCAGGCTTATCTGCAGATTTTCTTTGATATAAGGATTACCATCTAAGTTATGCACTCTACTTTTAAACTTGTCCTTGGCACAAGAGTAAGGATACATTTTTTTTCCCTTGCTGTCATATTTTACCCAAAGAAAAGCAGGATTGTGTAGTAGAAAAGAGTATCAGTTTTGCAAGTGAGACAAATATTTTTTTCTGTCATTGAAAAAAGTTATGGCATATGAATTGTGTCTAAATGCTATTATAAAAATATTAGGTTAAAAAGGGAACATACAACTTCTTATTCTGCTACGAAGTAGCCATGTGTCATTATGTTCCTCTGAGTTTCATTTATAGAATTAGAAACTGATGCCTACATGTGGCCTTAGAAAGTTGAATGGCATGACTTGCTGGCCTAGTGAGTAAAAATCTTTCCCTTTACTCTGTGTCTAGACTATTTCTAATAAGTATGATTCCAGGAAATATCATGTATGTCACAGAGACATATGGACAAATACAATCTCTAGGCAATGTCATATTTAGACATAGTGTCTAAATAAACATAAATGTCTATTTGTATCTTCTAAGAAAGAAATGACAAATAGTTGAAGAAAATTCCATCAATATATGAGACTCATGCACAATAGATGTTCAGTCTTTTATTCCAAAATTTGTTTCTACATGTGTAACATATATTGACTCTTTTTGGGCAGATGTACTGTCTCTGAAATATTACATTGATCACTCAGGTTGAATATCTACCCCATCTTTGAGCACTCTTATTGTTTAGCTCCCTTATCTGTAGTAGCTGCTGAGTTAAAGGAGATAAAGGGAAAACAGGATTACAAGAGAGATGGGCCAAAAAAAGACATGTTAAGGAAGCTCAAAGAAAATTAGAGATACCAAGGGAACATTTCATGCAAAGATGGGATCAATAAAAGACAGAAATGGTATGGACCTAACAGAAGCAGAAGATATTAAGAAGAGGTGGCAAGAATACACAGAAGAACTGTACAAAAAAGAGCTTCACGATCCAGATAATCTCGATGGTGTGATCACTCACCTAGAGCCAGACATCCTGGAATGTGAAGTCAAGTGGGCCTTAGAAAGCATCACTACAAACAAAGCTAGTGGAGGTGATGGAATTCCAGTGGAGCTATTCCAAATCCTGAAAGATGATGCTGTGAAAGTGCTGCAGTCAATATGCCAGCAAATTTGGAAAACTCAGCAGTGGCCACAGGACTGGAAAAGGTCTGTTTTCAGTCCGATCTCAAAGAAAGGCAATGCTAAAGAATGCTCAAACTACCACACAATTGCACTCATCTCACATGCTAGTAAAGTAATGCTCAAAATTTTCCAAGCCAGGCTTCAGGAATACATGAACAGTGAACTTCCAGATATTCAAGCTGGTTTTAGAAAAGACAGAGGAGCCAGAGATCAAATTGCCAACATCTGCTGGATCATCGAAAAAGCAAGAGAGTTCCAGAAAAACATCTATTTCTGCTTTATTGACTATGCCAAAGCCTTTGACTGTGTGGATCACAATCCACTGTGGAAAATGCTGAAAGAGATGGGAATACCAGACCACCTCACCTGCCTCTTGAGAACCCTATATGCAGGTCAGGAAGCAACAGTTAGAACTGGACATGGAACAACAGACTGGTTCCAAATAGGAAAAGGAGTATGTCAAGGCTTTATATTGTCACCCTGCTTGTTTAACTTATATGCAGAGTACATCATAAGAAACGCTGGACTGGAGGAAGCACAAGCTGGTAACTAGATTTCCGGGAGAGATATCAGTCACCTCAGATGTGCAGATGACACCACCCTTATGGCAGAAAGTGAAAGAAGAGAGTGAAAAAGTTGGCTTAAAGCTCAACATTCAGAAAACTAAGATCATGGCATCTGGTCCCATCACTTCATGGGAAATAGATGGGGAAACAGTGGAAACAGTGTCAGACTTTATTTTTCTGGGCTCCAAAATCAGTGCAGATGGTGACTGCAGCCATGAAATTAAAAGATGCTTCCTCCTTGAAAGGAAAGTTATGACCAACCTAGGTAGCATATTAAAAAGCAGAGACATTACTTTGCCAACAAAGGTCCATCTAGTCAAGGCTATGATTTTTCCAGTGGTCATGTGTAGATATGAGAGTTGGACTTTGAAGAAAGCTGAGTGCTGAGGAATTGATGCTTTTGAGCTGTGGTGTTGGAGAAGACTCTTGGGCGTCCCTTGGACTGCAAAGAGATTCAACCAGTCCATCCTAAAGGATATCAGTCCTGTATGTTCATTGGAAGGACTGATGCTGAAGCTGAAACTCCAATACTTTGGCCACCTCATTCAAAGAGTTGACTCACTGGAAAAGACTCTGGTGCTGGGAGGGACTGGGGGCAAGAGGACAAAGGGACGACAGAGGATGAGATGGTTGGATGGCATCACCGATTCGATGGACATGAGTTTAAGTGAACTCTGGGACTTGGTGATGGACAGGGAGGCCTAGTGTGCTGTGATTCATGGGGTCGCAAAGAGTCAGACATGACTGAGCTACTGAACTGAACTGAAATGAAGAAAGCTCCTTTATGATCTTTATCACCTCCTATTTTTTTTCTTGCTTCTCTGCAATCTCAGATTTTCCCATATGGAGAAATGGGAAGAGGGGAGTCATTTATAGCTCCAACAATGTATTATTATATAAATGGTCATGATAATAACAGGACCCTAAGGAGGAGAGGTGAACCACCCACATAACCTCTGTACCCATTACTGAGAACAGTATCATCATCTTTATTTTTATCATCAGGGTTGGGACCATTTACTTCTGGCTTTGTATGTGTCAGGCACTAAAATAAGCATGCCATATGTATTTGTTCATTTAATTTTAAAAACACCATGATCCAGGTATTTTTATCTTAGCCCATTTGCCTTTGAAGAAATAGAGGCACAGTTTGGTTAAGCTGGCCACCTGAGGTCACACTTGAACCAAAACTTGGAGGCAAGTCTGTCTGAGTCCACAGGCTTTGTATGAAATCTCTATCCTAAAAGGTATTTAAGTCCCAACAATGTAAAGCTGAATTATAGTTCCAACTAATATTTGTTTATAGCTTGGGATGCTTACACAAGGGGTAATCTTCCCGGGGTCCTGGAAGAAAAATCAAATCTATTGCTTAGATATTAAAGACATATCTAAGTAACCTTTAAGAACTCTGACACTATACAAATGAAGTGGGACATGCACTGAATTCAGTCAGCTGATCTGAGTGTTGAGCCCTTAAACAAAGTTTATCTTTGGCTTGTTTCCTCATCTGTGGAATAAAGAGATGAGGGCCAAATAAATGATTATCATTTGTTCATTCTGGTTCAAACACTCTCCCTTTTTCTTTTTTCTGAATAAAACTTTTATTTAGAAATATAATTCAAGTACCATAAATTAGCTCTGCATAGTGCACAATTCACCAGGTTGTGCTAGTGGTTAAGAACCCACTTGCCAGTGCAGAAGATTTAAAAGACACCAGTTTGATTCCTGTGTGGGGAATATCCTCTGGAGGAGAGTAAGAACCCACTCCAGTATTCTGGCTTGAAGAATCCTATGGACAGAGGAACTGGTGGGTTACAGTCCATGAGATCTCAGAGTTGAACACAACTGAAGTGACTTAGCTGTAGCGCACAATTCAGTGATTTTTGAAATGTATCCAAAACATTCTGCAATCTCTAATCTATCACCATGTCTAATTCCATTGCTTCATTGCCAGTCACATCCCCTTCTTTGCTCCTTCCAGCCCTTGGTGACTTGGCTTACTTTTTCTCTATGGATTTGCCTTTTCTGGATATTTCACCTAAATGGAATTGTGAGCAATGGCTTTCTCTCAAGGTTCATCCATGTTCGTCCATATCTCATTCTTGTTGTTGACAAAGTCATTTGATTATCCATTCATTGGTTGGTAGATATTTGGAGGTGTTTCAACTTTTGGCTATTTAGAATTATGCTGCTATATGCATAAGTTTTATGTGAACATATGTTTTTGTTTTTCTTGAACATAGGTTCAGGATTGGAATTGTTGGGTCCTATGGGAATTTCATCTTGAACAGTTTGAGGAACTGTCAACCTGTTTTCAGCACGGCTGCAGCATTTTCCATGCCCATTGGTAATGAGTGAAGGTTGTCCTTTTTCCCCACATTCCCACAACACTTGTTGGTTGTATTGTCTATCTTTTTATTTCAGCCTTCCTTCTGGGTAGGAAATGGTATCAGATACAGTGGTTGTAATTTGTATTTCCCTAACGATATGATGCTGGGCATTTTTTCATTCAGTTCAGTTCAGCCACACACAGTCATGTCTGACTCTTTGTGACCCCATGAACTGTTGTATGCAAGGTTTATTTGTCCATCACCATCTCCTGAAGCTTGCTAAAACTCATGTTCATTGAGTAGTTGATGCCATCCAACCAATTCTTCAGCACTCAGCTTTCTTATGGTCCAACTCTCACATCCGTACATGACTACTGGAAAAATCATAGTTTTGACTACATGAACCTTTGTTGGTAAAGTAATGTCTCTGCTTTTTAATGTGCATCTAGGTTTGTCATATCTTTTTATTATAAATTGCCATTTTCATAACTTCTTAGATAAATAGCTGTTCAAATCATTCATCCATTAAAAGTTTAGGGCTAGGGTTAGTGTCCTTTATACAATAAATTATTTATATGGTTATTTTTGTGGTGTTATTTATTTCCTTACTACCTTTACCAATCAGATCAGATCAGATCAGATCAGTCGCTCAGTCGTGTCCGACTCTTTGCGACCCCATGAACTGCAGCACGTCAGGCCTCCCTGTCCATCACCAGCTCCCGGAGGTCACTCAGACTCACATCCATCAAGTCAGTGATGCCATCCAGCCATCTCATCCTCTGTCATCCCCTTCTCCTCCTGCCCTCAACCCCTCCCAGCATCAGAGTCTTCTCCAATGAGTCAACTCTTCGCATGAGGTGGCCAAAATACTGGAGTTTCAGCTTGAGCATCATTCCTTCTAAAGAAATTCCAGGATTGATCTCCTTCAGAATGGACTGGTTGGATCTTCTTGCAGTCCAAGGGACTCTCAAGAGTCTTCTCCAACACCACAGTTCAAAAGCATCAATTCTGCGGCACTCAGCCTTCTTCACAGTCCAGCTCTCACATCCATACATGACCACAGGAAAGACCATAGCCTTGACTAGGCGAACCTTTGTTGGTAAAGTAATGTCTCTGCTTTTGAATATGCTATCTAGGTTGGTCATAACTTTCCTTCCAAGGAGTAAGCGTCTTTTAATTTCATGGCTGCAGTCACCATCTGCAGTGATTTTGGAGCCCAGAAAAAAAAAGTCTGACACTGTTTCCACTGTTTCCCCATCTATTTCCCATGCAGTGATGGGACCAGATGCCATGATCTTCGTTTTCTGAATGTTGAGCTTTAAGCCAACCCTTTCACTCTCCACTTTCACTTTCATCAAGAGGCTTTTTAGCCCCTCTTCACTTTCTGCCATAAGAGTGGTGTCATCTGCATATCTGAGGTTATTGATAGTTCTCCCGGCAATCTTGATTCCAACTTGTGTTTCTTCCAGTCCAGCATTTCTCATGATGTACTCTGCATATAAGTTAAATAAACATGGTGACAATATGCAGCCTTGACGTACTCCTTTTCCTATTTGGAACCAGTCTGTTGTTCCATGACCAGTTCTAACTGTTGCTTCCTGACCTGCATACAGATTTCTCAAGAGACAGATCAGGTGGTCTGGTATTCCCATCTCTTTCAGAATTTTCCATAGTTTATTGTGATCCACACAGTCAAAGGCTTTGGCATAGTCAATAAAGCAGTAATAGATGTTTTTCTGGAACTCTCTTGCTTTTTCCATGATCCAGCAGATGTTGGCAATTTGATCTCTGGTTCCTCTGCCTTTTCTAAAACCAGCTTGAACATCAGGAAGTTCACGGTTCACATATTGCTGAAGCCTGGCTTGGAGAATTTTGAGCATTACTTTACTAGCGTGTGAGATGAGTGCAATTGTTCGGTAGTTTGAGCACTCCTTGGCATTGCCTTTCTTTGGGATTGGGATGAAAACTGACCTTTTCCAATCTTGTGGCCACTGCTGAGTTTTCCAAATTTGCTGGCATATTGAGTGCAGCACATTCACAGCATCATCTTTCAGGACTTGGAATAGCTCCAATGGAATTCCATCACCTCCACTAGCTTTGTTCGTAGTGATGCTTTCTAAGGCCCATTTGACTTCACATTCCAAGATGTCTGGCTCTAGGTCAGTGATCAGATCATCATGATTATCTAGGTCTTGAAGCTCTTTTTTATACAGTTCTTCTGTGTATTCTTGCCACCTCTTCTTAATATCTTCTGCTTCTGTTAGGTCCACGCCATCTCTGTCCTTTATCGTGCCCATCTTTGCATGAAATGTTCCTTTGGTATCTCTGATTTTCTTGAAGAGACCCCTAGTCCTTCCCATTCTGTTGTTTTCCTCTATTTCTTTGCATTGATCACTGAAGAAGGCTTTCTTATCTCTTCTTGCTATTCTTTGGAACTCTGTATTCAGATGTTTATATCTTTCCTTTTCTCCTTTGCTTTTTGCTTCTCTTCTTTTCACAGCTATTTGTAAGGCCTCCCCAGACAGCCATTTTGCTTTTTTGCATTTCTTTTCCATGGGGATGGTCTTGATCCCTGTCTTCTGTACAATGTCACGAACCTCATTCCATAGTTCATCAGGCAGTCTATCTATCAGATCTAGGCCCTTAAATCTATTTCTCACTTCCACTGTATAATCATAAGGGATTTGATTTAGGTCATACCTGAATGGTCTAGTAGTTTTCTCTACTTTCTTCAATTTCAGTCTGAATTTGGCAATAAGGAGTTCATGGTCCGAGCCACAGTCAGCTCCTGGTCTTGTTTTTGCTGATTGTATAGAGCTTCTCCCGGGGAAGGCAATGGCACCCCACCCCAGTACTTTTGCCTGGAAAATCCCATGGACGGAGGAGCCTGGTGGGCTGCAGTCCATGGGGTCGCTAAGAGTCAGACATGACTGAGCGACTTCACTTTCTCTTTTCACTTTCATGCATTGGATAAGGAAATGGCAACCCACTCCAGTGTTCTTGCCTGGAGAATCCCAGGGACGGGGAAGCCTGGTGGGCTACCGTCTATGGGGTCACACAGAGTCGGACACGACTGAAGTGACTTAGCATAGAGCTTCTCCATCTTTGGCTGCAAAGAATATAATCGATCTGATTTCGGTGTTGACCATCTGGTGATGTCCATGTATAGAGTCTCCTCTTGTGTTGTTGGAAGAGGGTATTTGCTATGACCAGTGCATTTTCTTGGCAAAACTCTATTAGTCTTTGCCCTGCTTCATTCCGTATTCCAAAGCCAAATTTGCCTGTTACTCCAGGTGTTTCTTGACTTCCTACTTTTGCATTCCAGTCCCCTATAATGAAAAGGACATCTTTTTTGGGTGTTAGTTCTAAAAGGTCTTGTAGGTCTTCATAGAACCTTTCAACTTCAGCTTCTTCGGCGTTACTGGTTGGGGCATAGACTTGGATTACTGTGACATTGAATGGTTTGCCTTGGAAACGAACAGAAATCATTCTGTCATTTTTGAGATTGCATCCAAGTACTGCATTTCGGACTCTTTTGTTGACCATGATGGCCACTCCATTTCTTCTGAGGGATTCCTGCCCACAGTAGTAGATATAATGGTCATCTGAGTTAAATTCACCCATTCCAGTCCATTTTAGTTCGCTAATTCCTAGAATGTCAACATTCACTCTTGCCATCTCTTGTTTGACCACTTCCAATTTGCCTTGATTCATGGACCTGACATTCCAGGTTCCTATGCAATATTGCTCTTTACAGCATCGGACTTTGCTTCTATCACCAGACACATCCACAGCTGGGTATTCTTTTTGTTTTGGCTCCATCCTTTCATTCTTTCTGGAGTTATTTCTCCACTGATCTCCAGTAGCATACTGGGCCCCTACTGACCTGGGGAGTTTCTCTTTCAGTATCCTATCATTTTGTCTTTTCATACTGTTCATGGGGTTCTCAAGGCAAGAATACTGAAGTGGTTTGCCATTCCCTTCTCCAGCGGACCACACCCTGTTATATCTCTCCACCATGACCCGCCCATCCCAGGTTGCCCCTCAGGCATGGCTTAATCTCATTGAGTTAGACAAGGGTGTGGTCCTTGTGTGATTAGATTGACTAGTTTTCTGTGAGAATGGTTTTAGTGTATTTGCCCTCTGATGCCCTCTTTCAAGACCTACTGTCTTACTTGGGTTTCTCTTACCTTGGGCGTGGGGTATCTCATCCCGGCTGCTCCTGGCTGCTCCCGGCCAGCGAAGCACAGCCATCGCACCTTACCTTGGACGAGGGGTCTCTCCTCACCGCCGCCCCTCCTGACCTCGGTTGTGGGGTAGCTCTTCTTGGCTGTGCTTAGTGCGCTGGCCCTCACTGCCGTCCTTCCTCGGTCGTGGGGTAGCTCCTCTCGGCCGCGCTCTTAGTGCGCGATGCAGCCTTTACCTTTACCAATGCTATATATTTATTGGGGTGGATTTGAGTTCCTAGCCCTTTTCCTTTCATTTCCACCTGAAGGAAACCTTTTGCTATATTTTATAGGGCAGGTTAGCTGATGAAGAATTCTTGATTTTTGCTTATCTGAGAATCTACCAATTTCTCCCTTATTTTTGAAGGACAGTTTTGCAAGATATGCTATTACTGTGTGACTTTTTTTTTTTTTTTTGCTTAGTCTTGAGTATATCACCCCACCTTCTCATCTATTTATTCCTGTTGAGAAGTCAGCTATTTATCTTCTTGAAACTCACTGGTGATTTTTCAACATCAAATTATTATTTTTAGAGTCTCAAATCTATAAATTTTAATGTTGATAAAAATTTTTAACCATAGTATTTGATAGGTTCTTAATACTATTTTAAAATATAAATGTTATGTACCTATGATTGCAGTGCTTTTGAATAATTAAGTCAACAAAAACAAGACCGGGGGCAGACTGTGGCTCAGATCATGAACTTCTTATTGCCAAATTCAGACTTAAATTGAAGAAAGTATGGAAAACCACTAAACCATTCAGGTATGACATAAATCAAATCCCTTATGATTATACAGTGTAAGTGAGAAATAGATTTAAGGGACTAGATGTGATAGACAGAGTACCTGATGAACTATGGACGGAAGCTCATGACATTGTACAGGAGACAGGGATCAAGATCATCTTCAAGAAAAAGAAATGCAAAAAAGCAAAATGGCTGTCTGAGGAGGCCTTACAAATAGCTGTGAAAAGAAGAGACATGAAAAGCAAAGGAGAAAAGGAAAGATATACCCATCTGAATGCAGAGTTCCAAAGAATAGCAAGGAGAGATAGAAAATGTTCCTCAGTGATCAACACAAAGAAATAGAGGGAAACAATAGAATGGTAAAGAATAGAGATCTCTTTAATAAAATTAGAGATACCAAGGGAAATTTTTATGCAAAGATGGGCTCGATAAAGGACATAAATGGTATGGACCTAACATAAGCAGAAGATATTAAGAAGAGGTGGCAAGAACACACAGAAGAACTGTACAAAAAAGATCTTCATGACCCGGATAATCACGATGGTGTGATCACTCACCTAGAGCCAGACATCCTGGAATGCGAAGTCAAGTGGGCCTTAGAAAGCATCACTATGAACAAAGCTAGTGGAGGTGATGGAATTTCAGTGGAGCTATTCCAAATCCTGAAAGAAGATGCTGTGAAAGTGCCGCACTCAATATGCCAGAAAATTTGGAAAACTCAGCAGTGGCCACAGGACTGGAAAAGGTCTGTTTTCATCTCAATCCCAAAGAAAGACAATGCCAAAGAATGCTCAAACTACTGCACAATTGCACTCATCTCACACGCTAGTAAAGTAATGCTCAAAATTTTCCAAGCCAGGCTTCAGCAATACATGAACCATGAACTTCCAGATGTTCAAGCTAGATTTAGAAAAGGCAGAGGAAGCAGAGATCAAATTGCCAACATCTGCTGAATCATGGAAAAAGCAAGAGAGTTCCAGAAAAACATCTATTTCTGCTTTATTGACTATGCCAAAGCCTTTGACTGTGTGGATCACAATCCACTGTGGAAAATGCTGAAAGAGATGGGAATACCAGACCACCTCACCTGCCTCTTGAGAACCCTATATGCAGGTCAGGAAGCAACAGTTAGAACTGGACATGGAACAACAGACTGGTTCCAAATAGGAAAAGGAGTACGTTAAGGCTGTATATTGTCACCCTGCTTATTTAACTTATATGCAGAGTGCATCATGAGAAATGCTGGGCTGGAAGAAGCACAAGCTGGAAACTAGATTTCCAGGAGAGATATCAATCACTTCAGATGTGCAGATGACACCACCCTTATGGCAGAAAGTGCAAGAGGAGAGTGAAAGGGTTGGCTTAAAGCTCAACATTCAGAAAACGAAGATCATGGCATCTGGTCCCATCACTTCATGGGAAATAGATGGGGAAACAGTGGAAACAGTGTCAGACTTTATTTTTCTGGGCTCCAAAATCAGTGCAGATGGTGACTGCAGCCATGAAATTAAAAGATGCTTCCTCCTTGAAAGGAAAGTTATGACCAAACAAGGTAGCATATTAAAAAGCAGAGACATTACTTTGCCAACAAAGGTCCATCTAGTCAAGGCTATGATTTTTCCAGTGGTCATGCATAGATATGAGAGTTGGACTGCCAAAGAACTGATGCTTTTGAGCTGTGATGTTGGAGAAGACTCTTGAGAGTCCCTTGGACTGCAAGGAGAGCCAAAGAGTTCATCCTAAAGAGGTCAGTGGTGATTATTGGAAGGACTCTTGTTGAAGCTGCAACTCCAATACTTTGGCCATCTGATGCGAAGAGCTGACTCATTTGAAAAGACCCTGATTCTGGGAAAGATTGAGGGCAGGAGGACGATAGAGGATGAGATGGTTTTATGGCTCAATGGACATGAGTTTGAGTGAATTCCGCAAGTTGGTGATGGACAGGGAAGTCTGGCATGCTGTAGTTCATGGACTTGCAAAGAGTAGGACATGACTGAGCAACTGAACTGAACTGAAGTTGGTTCTTTAAAGAAAATTCACTGGATAATAGACTCATGCTGTTTGATTTCTATATTAGTCAACTTTTAAGCACAAGGTGAAAAAGTCTGAGGAGATGTAATGCATATAAATGAACTTGATAACTTCTGTGTCTTGATAAGGCTCAAACATAATTTATATTCTGATACACAAACAAATGAGAAAAGCTTTGTTGAATCATCATGTATCCTATATATCTGGGTGCTACTTCTCTACCTATTAGAACTAGAACTCTGATTGTTATTGTCATTTGGGGTCCATCAAGTTTGTGAATGGGCTTCCCAGGTGGTGCTAGTGGTAAAGAACTTGACTGCCAATGCAGAAAATATAAGAGATGTGAGTTTCACCCCTGGATCTATTCTTGCCTGGAGAATCCCATGGACAGAGGACCCTGGAAGGCTATAGTCCATATGGTTGCACAGAATCAGATCAGATCAGATCAGTCGCTCAGTTGTGTCCAACTCTTTGCGACTCCATGAATCGCATCATGCCAGGCCTCCCTGTCCATCACCAACTCCTGGAGGTCACTCAGACTCACATTCATCGAGTCAGTGATGCCATCCAGCCATCTCATCCTCTGTCGTCCCCTTCTCCTCCTGCCCCCAATCCCTCCCAGCATCAGAGTCTTATCCAATGAGTCAACTCTTCGCATGAGGTGGCCAAAATACTGGAGTTTCAGCTTTAGCAACATTCCTTCCAAGGAAATCCCAGGGCTGATCTCCTTCAGAATGGACTGGTTGGATCTCCTTGCAGTCCAAGGGACTCTCAAGAGTCTTCTCCAACACCACAGTTCAAAAGCATCAGTTCTTTGGCGCTCAGCCTTCTTCACAGTCCAGCACTCACATCCATACATGACCACAGGAAAGACCATAGCCTTGACTAGACGGACCTTTGTTGGCAAGGTAACGTCTCTGTTTTTGAATATGCTATCTGGATTGGTTATAACTTTCCTTCCAAGAAGTAAGCGTCTTTTAATTTCATGGCTTTTAATTTCATTGCACAGAATGCTGCTGCTGCTGCGTCGCTTCAGTCGTGTCCGACTCTGTGCGACCCCATAGACGGCAACCCACCAGGCTCCCCCGTCCCTGGGATTCTCCAGGCAAGAACACTGGAGTGGGTTGCCATTGCCTTCTCCAATGCATAAAAGTGAAAAGTGAAAGTGAAGTCGCTCAGTTGTGTCCGACTCCTAGCGACCCCATGGACTGTGGCCCACCAGGGTCCTCCATCCACGGGATTTTCCAGGCAAGAGTACCAGGGTGGGGTGCCACTGCCTTCCCCGAATTGCACAGAATAGGACATGACTAAAGAGATGTAGCATGTACACATGCAAGTTCATGAATCTCATACCAAAGTTATTTCTAAGCATTGTTTAAAAAACCAAGAAAGTACTAGGAATACCTTCTTTAATTTAGTTTTCAATGTCTGTTGTGTGATCTCTTACCCAGGAATTGTTCCTTTATCGTCTTTGTCTGATGTTCTGAATTCTTGGATAGGCACAGCAAAGTTTTTACAGCAGAATCTTGCTTTTTACAGAAAGAAGCAAATTCCAGAAACAGTTCCTAGGAAATAGCTACATTCTCTGTTCCTTAGATATTTTACTGTATATTATATACTCAGTAAAATTATGTGAACACATGACTGATTTTACAAATGGAGGTGGAAGGGAAGGAGTTAGAGAGGTAAATTGCTCAAAATCCCACAATAAAGAGGTAAAGGAAGCATTCCTAAGTTGTGTTCCTTTTCAAAGTCTTTTCCGGCTAATCTAAGGACCTGCAGGGAGAGTGGGGGACTCTGTCCACTGCTCGCATCCCTACATGGCCTGAAGAGTTGATGAACACAGACCTTGATTTACTTCATGCCCTCTCCCTTACACACATTGTAGGCATCCTTTAAATGATGATTTAAAAAATCAACGCAGCTCATTGTTTAATTTACCTCTAAATTTCACTTTGTGGGATGATAGTCACCATTTACATACATGTTCTCTGTTAACGCTTTTGACACAAGTTGCTGATTCTCCCCTATTTTTTGCCCTGAGGCTATTTCTTAAAATGAGACAATGTTTAAAGAATCACTAAACAAAAAACGTTGTGCATAAAATGTAGGGCAAAAATGATAAGGCTTCACTGAGGTGCTTTACCTTGCTTGATAAAGAAGATTGCTTCTAAGTTGTTGCCTCTTCTTCATTAGTCTCAAGGTGGCTGCTCATTAAAACCATGCATTAGGGAAGTCACAAAATAAGGGAAAGTCTAGGACCTGCTGTTACTTGCAAATAGTGGATCTTTCCCTTTCCAAGAACACCAAGGGAGAAAGTGTGTCATTCAACAAGGACACACGGGTGTTACATTGATTGAAATGGAAAAAGCATGGAAATTACTATGTATAAGGGGTCTTGTAAGAAAGCAGTTACCATAGCAACTGTGGCCTCATAGACTGTACTGAATGATGGGATTTATTTCAGCATAATCACCCAGTCTTTTCCTGTATATCCTTCCCTGGAGAAAATGAATCCGTGTACCACAGCTACACAGAAAATTATCCTGCTTGGAAAGGACTCTTCTTTTTAATGTATGCTGGATAATGTATAAATATCAGTATTTGATGAGAAATTGTCTTTTGTACTTACCCTTTCAGAGACATTAGGTTAAAACATTCTATGTAAAAGCTGAAATAGTCACCTTTGTGATCTGAATACAAATAAGAGAAGGAAGAATAAGCAAATGTGTGTGTACTTTTTATACAGGATCATGAAATTATAACCTCTGGCTACTCAAATAAATTAAACTATTAATTAAATTGTGATCATTCAATTACCCTTTTCCCTCCATTTTTGAGTTTCCTTTCAGATACTTCAATTCACAGCATTCATTACAGAATGGTCATGATGCTTTTCCTCTGATAGAGGTTATTAATAGCAATGACTGGCTTCCCTGGTAGCTCAGCTGGAAAAGAATCTGCTTGCAATGCAAGAGTCCCCAGTTTGATTCCTGGGTAGGGAAGATCTGCTGGAGAAGGGATAGGCTACCCACTCTGTGTTCTTGGGCTTCCATGATGGCTCAGCTGGTAAAGAATTATCCTGCAATGTGGGAGACCTGGGTTCCATCCCTGGGTTGGGAAGATCCCCTGGAGAAGGGAAAGGCTACCCACTCCTGTATTCTGACCTGGAGAATTCCATGGACTGTATAGTCTATGGGGTTGCAAAGAGTAGGACACGGCTGAGTGGCTTTTATTTTGACTGTTTTCAAACACGTGTTGAAGTGTGTGTTCATCTCTTTGATTTTCATTTTGAAGAAGAAAGATTCATTTTCACAGAGTAAATGAACTTTTGAAATCCCAGAGTCTAGTCAGCAGGTGCATATTATTCATAATCCTATAATTATGCTGTTGAAAGAGGATTTTTGTCACCTGTCATTAGTGGAATGGCTCAAGGATGCATCTTCCTGGGGTATTTATACTGCCTAACATCCTACAATATGCTCTGCCCACACAAGGAGTTTTTTCACAGAACGCTGAAGCTTTCCTTCTTTCCTATAATTTAACTAAAAATAAAATCCACCTCAGCTTTGATTTAGGGACCTGGGATTTTAACCCTTCCAGAGACAAGAACAAGTCAGATGGTTGCATGATCACCTGTTGAATTCACCACCTAAAACTAATGTCTAAAGATCTCCTTGCTCTTCCCTAACCTAGATGACATGTGCCATGAAATGAGATTTAACCTCATAAAATGGGCTTTATGTTAAGTTCAAACTTCTAATTAAATTTAAATCAAATGACTTCATTCTATTAATGTGGCTCATCATGAACCCCAAGAGGACACCTTTAATTCTAAACTATTTAAAGGAACAAAAATTAAGCTCAGCACTGTTTGGCTGAGTCCTCTTAGTTAAAAATCAAGTGAGTGATTTTTAAACCAATAGAGAGAAATGCCAGTAGCATCATCTTGAGAAAATTTGATTACACCTTAATGCTCCAGATCCTCCAAAACGTGTGCTTTCCCTCTGTCCCCAAGAGTACCCTGGAATGATAGTTCAGGGTAGATCTGGAAGGGAGGTTGCTCTAAACAAAGTGGGTAGGACATGTAGTTCTATGTCCTGAATGAAGCCACTCCCATCACACCCTGTTCTTTGTCTCCCCATAGAGAGAAAACATAATAGGTGTGTAGAGTTTATATTCACCTTGATTTTACCTGTTTTTTTTTTTTGTGTGTGTGTGAAACTACAATATCAGACTTTAAGTTGTATAGGACTCATCCATTCACACCTCATTCAAGCTGTGTTCTATGTTCCCCTCGCCCTTCTGAAAGCGTACAGCCCAGGGCTCTGGCAGGTGGCCCAGGAAGGGCTGCAGACATGCTTCAGTATTTTTTAAATGTGTAGTTCTGTTCACTGTTTGATTTCTTTTTTGATGATAGCTGCTGCTAAGTTGCTTCAGTTGTGTCTGACTCTTTGTGACCCCATAGAGTGTAGCCTGCCAGGCTTCTCTGTCCATGGGATTCTTCAGGTAAGAGTACTGGAGTAGGTTGTCATTTCTGCTTCCAGGGGATCTTCCCAACCCAGAGATTGATCCTGCATCTTCTTTACTGCAGGAGGACGGTACAGTACTCAACTCTTTGCTGTTGAGCCACCAGGGAAGCCCAACACCCCTGGGCAAAGCCTCTTGTTCTGAATGACCAAGACCCCAACCCTGTCTGCTCAAAGCCTTGGGACCCTGCAACGTGGCTTCTCTCAGCCCCAAACCCCAAAGCTCCCAAACAGCTTCCAGCCATAAGCAGTTTGTAATTTTCAGTCTGTTCTCAGGGTTTTGTTTAACACTTGATTCAGCTACAGCAAGACTGTAACTCTCATACATGACAAACCAAGGATAGATGCAGACTTTGTGAGATCTCCCTCAAACTCTTTTATGACAGGTGTGTTTACACAGAAGTACAGGGCTTCCCTGGCGGCTCAGACAGTAAAGAATCTGCCTACAGTGCAGGAGACTGGATTATTTTCCTAGGTTGGGAAGATCTCTTGCAGAAGGAAATGGCTACCCACTCCAATATTCTTCCCTAGAGAATTCCATGGACAGAGGAGACTGGTGGGCTACAAAGAGTTGGACACGACTGAGAGACTCACACTTTCACTTCCACAAAGTGAGCATAATTTTCCAGAGTCTAGTCATCCCTCAGACCCACAACCTGCAGAAACACTATCACCTGCAAACAATTTCTCAGCATCTTTTTTCTTTTCCAGAGTTTTTCTTTGTAAATAGAAGAAGTAAGCACAGGGTAATGTGTCACCACTAACAACAAGGAGAGAAATTCTGTAATTTTTTAAGTACCAAAGATAGGAATAGGAGTAGAAAAGGAGTGAAAGTGAAAGATGCTCAGTCATGGTCGACTCTTTGTGACCCCATGGACGATACAGTCCATGGAATTCTTGGGGCCAGAATACTGCAGTGGGTAGCCTTTCCCTTCTCCAGGGGATCATCCCAGCCAGGGATTGAACTAGGTGGAACCCAGGTCTCCCACATTGCAGGTGGATTCTTTACCAGCTAAGCCACAAGGTAAGCCCAAGAATACTGGAATAGGTAGGCTACCCCTTCTCCAGAGTATCTTCCTGACCCTGGAATCGAACCAGGGTCTCCTGCTTTGCAGGCAGTTCTTTACCAACTGAGCTATCAGGGAAGCCTGTAGAAAAGAAGAGGTTACTCTTAATTATCTTTTACCTTCCACATCTGCTTCTACTCTGCCTCCTTGACACCCCAAAACTGCCCACACTCTGAACCATTTTTCTTGGACCTTTCCCTCTCATCTCACACGCTCAGTACGGCATCAAGATCTGTGCACAAAACCACTTTAATTACCCTCAAATCCATCACCAATTCTCCATTATTTTCAAATGCAAATCAAATTGTGACATTTTTGCTAAAACGTCTTAATCATCCTATCGATCTTTGTCATTCTCAAGATGCTATTTAAATTCTTTAGCTTATAGAAACCATGCAGTGTTCCAGTTTTCAAATAATGGAGATCCAGCCTAATATATAATACAATATGAAAATATATAAACATGTATTAAGTTATATATATATATACACACAGACATACATATACACATAGTTTTCTTCCTCTAGGCTCTTGCATATTCAGAGTTCTCCTCATTTAAGGCCTTTCTGTCATGTCCATCATCTGCAAAGAGAGCCCACTCACATAGGACCAGTCTTTTCCAAGTGGTTGTCCTTGACCATCACAACTTTGTGCCTGCTGCTACTTAACACATTTTACTGTGCTGTGTAATCAAGGCTCATCCTTCTTGTCTCTGTGCAGATGGTGAATTCATCCAAAGCAGGGCTGTGTGTAGTTGCTCCATCTTAACATAGATTAGGGTCATTGCAGGCAGCTGGAGGCTTGACCAACATCACAGAAAATTCTTACAGCACTCAGTCTTCGAAGAGGAGGTGCTCAGTGATTTCTGTCGTCGGCTGTGTTGATGTAAACCAGGCTTGTGTCACCTGCATAGTAATCCTGATCACATGTTTAATGTGAATCTCTTATTAAGTAAACAACCAGAAGAGTCCAAATTATGAAAAACCCTGCAGAAGCACTGCTCTATACTCTTCAAGAATAACAATGTCATTAAAAACAAAAAAGCTGGACTTCTCTACATTAAAGGAGATGGAACAGACATGATATCTTAATGCAATCAATGGGTAAAATTTTGATTGCATTCTTGATTGACATAAAAAGTAACCATAAAGGTCACTATTTGGGCAATTATAAAAACTTGAATAGGGAAATTAGTGTACTAGATAATATTGCCAGATTAAATTTCCTGAGTGTGATAATTACATAGTATTTTATTAAGAAAAATACCCTGCCAGATATTTGGAGGTAAAGTTTCATGTGTCTTTATGTTTTCAAATGGATCAGTCTTCAGTTTATGGTTGGATGGACATACATACACTCACACACACATATTCAGAGGGAGAAAAAGAGAGGGAAAAAGAATGTAGCAAATATTATAAGTAATGTATTTTGCTGAGTAACATGGATATGCATTGTATATTCTTGCAATTTTTAATGATCGGAAATTACTTTAAAAGTTTAAGTGGAAAACTTCAAGATTCAGTTCGGTTCAGTCGTTCAGTCATGTCCTACTCTGTGACCTGTGGACTACAGCACACCAAGCTTCCCTGTCCATCACCAGCACTCAGAGCTTGTGCAACCTCATGTCCATTGAGTTGGTGAAGCCATCCAACCATCTCATCCTCTGTCTTCCCTTTCTCCTTCTGCCCTCAATCTTTCCCAGAGTCAGGGTCTTTTCCAATGATTAGGCTCATCCCATCAGGTGGCCAAAGTATTAGAGCTTCAGCTTCAGTCCTTCTGATGAATATTCAGGGTTGATTTCCTTTCAGATTGACTGGTTTGTTCTCCTTGCATCCAAGGGACTTCTGAGAGTCTTCTCCAACACTACAGTTTCAAAGAATCAATTCTTCAGCATTCAACCTTCTTTGTGGTCCAACTCACATCAATACATGACTACTGGGAAAAAAACAAACAAACAAACAAACACAGCTTTGAGTAAATGGACCTTTGTTGGCAAAGTGATGTCTCTGCTTTTTAATACACTAAGTTTGTCATGGATTTCCTTCCAAGGTGCAAGAATCTTAATTTCATGGCTACAGTCACTCTCTCCAGTGATTGTGGAGCCAAGATGATAAAGTCTGTCACTGTTTCCATGTTACCCATCTATTTGCCATGAAGTGATGGGATCTAATGCCACATTCTTCATTTTTTAAATGTTGAGTTTTAAGCCAGCTTTTTCACTCTCCTTTCACCTTCATTAAGAGGCTCTTTAGTTCCTGTTCACTTCTGCCCTTAGCATGGTATTATCTGAATATCTGAGGTTATTGATATTTCTCCCATCAATCTTGATTCCAGCTTGTGTTTCATCCAGTCTGGCATTTCACAAGATGTACTCTCATATAAGTTAAGTACACAGGGTCTTAAAAAAAGTAATAACTCAACCAAAATCTGAAGGCAGTAATATATGACCCATGAAGATATTGCAGGCAGTAAAACCAGTAAGTGCAAAGGGCCAGTGGTAGAAGCACATCTGCCATGGGAGACTAGTGAACCCTCAGAGAGTAGGAGGGGATGTTGTGTGAGGGATGGGGGCCCAGAGACTGGGCAACCCACACAGGGCCTTAGAGACAGCTGCAAGGAACTAAATTTCAGATACTTGTTCAGAGTTCTCAGCCTATATACGAAAATGACTATGATGCTTTCTTATTATTTTAATGCTCTTCCCTTAGAAAGTGATATTAATGTACAGAACTAGGGATATGAAATGGAGAATAAGGAAAAAACTCAGTCATAATCAATTACATAAGTTCAATTTTATATTGACATTTTTGTGAAATATTTTTGTGAACAACCATCTCAAAATAATGTCTGTCTGTGATATGCTCAGGAATGTCAGTGTCCAAAGATTCCCACGTGAATTCTGTGTTTGCAAAATCATAAAAGGGACTAATGTTTTCAGGACTTTGGAGAATGAATATTGTTTTAATAATGATTACAATAATGAAATTATCCCTTGTTTCAATAATTCACATGTGCTTCATTTAAAGTTGGAACTAATCATTAAGTATACTAGCAGCATCAGGGTCTTTTCCATTGAGTCAGCTCTTCGCATCAGGTGGCCAAAATATTGGAGTTTCAGCTTCAACACCAGTCTTTCCAATGAAAACCCAGGACTGATCTCCTTTAGGATGGACTGATTGGATCTCCTTGCAGACCAAGAGACTCTCAAGAGTCTTCTCCAACACCACAGTTCAAAAGCATCAATTCTTCAGCCTTCAGCTTTCTTCATAGTCCAACTCTCACATCCATACATGACCACTGGAAAAACCATGGCCTTGACTAGATGGACCTTTGTTGGCAAAGTAATGTCTCTACTTTTTAATATGCTGTCTAGGTTGGTCATAACTTTCCTTTCAAGGAGTAAGTGTCTTTTAATTTTATGGCTGCAGTCACCATCTGCAGTGATTTTGGAGCCCAGAAAAATAAAGTCAGCCACCATTTCCATCTATTTCCCATGAAGTGATGGGACCAGGTGCCATGATCTTAGTTTTCTGAATGTTGAGCTTTAAGCCAACTTTTTCACTCTCCTCTTTAACTTTGAGCAAGAGGCTTTTTAGTTCCTCTTCACTTTCTGCAATAAGGGTGGTGTCATCTGCATATCTGAGGTGGTTGATATTTCTCCCGGCAATCTTGTTTCCAGCTTGTGCTTCTTCCAGTCCACCGCTTCTCATGATGTACTCTGCATAGAAGTTAAATAAGCAGGGTGATAATATACAGCCTTGACATACTCCTTTTCCTATTTTGAACCAGTCTGTTGTTTCATGTCCAGTTCTAACTGTTGCTTCCTGACCTGCATATAGGGTTCTCAAGAGGCAGGTCAGGTGGTCTAGTATTCCTATCTCTTTCAGAATTTTCCAGTTTATTGTGATCTACACAGTCAAAAGCTTTGGCATAGTCAATAAAGAAGAAATTGATGTTTTTTTTTTGGAACTCTCTTGCTTTTTCGATGATCCAGCAGATGTTGGCAATATGATCTCTGCTTCCTCTGCCTTTTCTAAATCTAGCGTGAACATCTGGAAGTTCACAGTTCATGTATTGCTGAAGCCTGGCTTGGAGAATTTTGAGCATTACTTTACTAGCATGTGAGAAGAGTGCAATTATGCAGTAGTTTGAGCATTCTTTAGCGTTATCTTTCTTAGGGATTGGACTGAAAACTGACCTTTTCCAGTCCTGTGGCCACTGCTGAGTTTTCCAAATTTGTTGGCATACTGAACACAGCACTTTCACAGCATCATCTTTCAGGATTTGAAATAGCTCAACTGGAATTCCATCACCTCCACTAGCTTTGCTCGTAGTGATTCTTTCTAAGGCCCACTTGACTTCACATTCCAGGATGTCTGGCTCTAGGTGAGTGATCACACTATCGTGATTATCCAGGTCATGAAGATCTATTTTGTATAGTTCTTCTGTGTATTCTTGCCACCTCTTCTTAATATCTTCTGCTTCTGTTAGGTCCCTACCATTTCTGTCCTTTCTTGAGTTCATCTTTGCATGAAATGTTCCCTTTGTTTTTCCTTTACTTTATTTTGCTTACCTGTTACTAGCTTTTTGAGAGTGTTTAAATAATTTATGTTCAATATCTTTTTAATTGATGAAAATATATGAATTATGAACTTTCCAATAAAAGTGCTCTTTTAGTTATATCTGAGGTTTTTATATTTTTGTTGTCATATTCTGAGTTTCATTTCATATTTCCTCTCTGAGCCAAGATTTGTTTAAGAAAGTGTTTTAAAGTTTTGCATTAGAAGAGGCATTTTATAATTCTGTTAGTAGATTTTTGCTTTATTGAGTTTTGATTAGTATTTTCTATTCTATTTTTGACTTCTTTTAATATTTATTTAGGTTTTCTTTATGAGTAAATTTATGGTTAATTTTCTTAAAATTGTTGTGTATAGTATAGATTTAGATTTTATTTTGTGAATAGATCAAAAAAATCTTTTTAGTCCTAAGAGGAGAATAAAGCTACATACATTTAAAGTGAATCATATTGGTCTTTTGTGTTATTTTGTGTTTTAACTTTATATAATAGTTACTGAAAGAATTTTGTTTTGTGAGCTATTTTTTTGCTCTGTGTTCATGTGTATGTATGTGTTTCTTTTTGTTTTGAAAAAAATTTTGTGCTATTTTTATATGTTGTGATTTGCCAGGAGAAATATCAATAACCTCAGATATGCAGATGACACCACCCTTATGGCAGAAAGTGAAGAGGAACTAAAAAGCCTCTTGATTAAAGTGAAAGTGGAGAGTGAAAAAGTTGGCTTAAAGCTCAACATTCAGAAAATGAAGATCATGGCATCCGGTCCCATCACTTCATGGGAAATAGATGGGGAAACAGTGGAAACAGTGTCAGACTTTTTTTTTTCTGGGCTCCAAAATCACTACAGATGGTGACTGCAGCCATGAAATTAAAAGACGCTTACTCCTTGGAAGGAAAGTTATGACCAACCTAGATAGCATATTCAAAAGCAGAGACATTACTTTGCCAACAAAGGTTCGCCTAGTCAAGGCTATGGTTTTTCCTGTGGTCATGTATGGATGTGAGAGCTGGACTGTGAAGAAGGCTGAGCGCCGAAGAATTGATGCTTTTGAACTGTGGTGTTGGAGAAGACTCTTGAGAGTCCCTTGGACTGCAAGGAGATCCAACCGGTCCATTCTGAAGGAGATCAGCCCTGGGATTTCTTTGGAAGGAATGATGCTAAAGCTGAAACTCCAGTACTTTGGCCACCTCATGTGAAGAGTTGACTGTTTGGAAAAGATTCTGATGCTGGGAGGGATTGGGGGCAGGAGGAGAAGGGGACGACAGAGGATGAGATGGCTGGATGGCATCACTGACTTGATGGACATGAGTGTGAATGAACTCCGGGAGTTGGCGATGGACAGGGAGGCCTGGCGTGCTGCAATTCATGGGGTCACAAAGACTCAGACACGACTGAGCGACTGATCTGATCTGATCTGATTCTTAATAAAATTATAACTTTCTCTTAGATGTCAAGTTTTTAAAGACAATCTCTTCCTTACTATGAACCATGTAAAATGGCCTATTTCCTTTTTATTCTTTTTTTCTCTTTCTCAATGACTACACTATTTTGATAAATAATGTTGCTTTTCTTAGTTTTTGACTGTGTGTTCTGTTCTATTGCTATGGTTTCTTTAGTGCTTAAATTATGTTTATGCTGGCACTTAAATTATATTTATTTATAAACAAATACATTTATTTATTCTTTGCCTATCTTTTATAAACATTATTTTCTTTTAAAATAGTCTACATTTTTCACTCTTCATGTCATTATTTTTATATCTTGATTAGATGTCCTTTACTGTGTTTTCCATAAAGTCTATTTTCTTTTGTGTTCTTGCAATATCAACTTTATTTTTGTTATATTTTCTTTGATTTTTTTTCTCTGTAGCTTCCAGCTCCCATTTATTTCCTTCTGTTATCTTGACACCAGTTTTTGCAGTTCTTGACTTTCTGATCAGTGATTTTCTTTAATAAATGCTTTTAATCTATTAAGATTTTTTTGATTCCTGAAAACTATTTGGACATAGATTTTTTAACTGCTCCATGGAAATATTTTGTTTTTAATAAATTTTCATCCATTGTTTGTTTTTCTGCTCTTTAAATTTTTTTTTTCCTTTTTTGGTATACATTTTGGATGCTGTTTTAAAATTCACCACTGTATAAGTCATATTTTCTAGAATCGGTGCCCGTGCAGCCAACCAGACACAGTGAAATGCCCCCTGAGGACCTGCTGGGGCTGTGGCTTTACACAAAAGGGATCTCTTGATAATTCTTCCTGCAGCCCTGCTTCTCTTGTCTGTTTGAATAAAAGCTGTGATGAGAAGTCATGTTCCCATCCTGCTGAGCCAATAGCTCCTTTCTTCATTATTGTCAAGAATAGATACGACTTTGCTCTATTGGATAACCCTCTCACTTTTAAGAAATGAATGCCTTTGCTGAGACAAGCTGATCTGCTGCCTTGAGCCATGGGCCAGAGCATTTTTCTTTTTTCCTCCCGGGTCACGTCTGTTCCATCTCACTTGTTTTTGTAAACCTTACATATTTTTGAATCTGAAAATGTGTCTTTTTCTTAGCTTTGTTTAAAATTTGGTTTGTAGCTTTTAAAAATTCTTCCTTTTTTTTTTCTTTTTACATACAAATTCTGGAATGAGTAATGGTAAGATGACATATTTTATCTAAAGTCCTATAATGTAGAACTTATCGTTAAAGTTGCTTTAAAATTATATTTTGATTTTTAAAAGGTCATCCTTTCATTTTTCTTAGAGAAATACATCTTAAAGTTTTTTCAATCCAGTCTTTTCTCTATCCTGGGATTCTGTTTTGGGAAACAGAAAGTGACTGATTTTGGCCAATGCTTCATATGTGCTTACAGCTTCTACAACTTATAGGTGCTTGCTGATAGAAGCTTAGTATTGCAAGGTGAGCAGTTATAAAAATATTAAATGACTTTCCCTGAGCCATAAAATAATGATCTGACTTTACCAGCTGTCAAAGTTGTCAATACTTGTCAATACAAGATTGAAAACTTCTTATGACAGGCTGAGTTGTGCCTTCTTGGGAATGTAACTTTTAGTAACTTGAAAATCAGTCCAGAATTCAGCCAAAGAACCAACTTCCAGTGTTTTATTTTCATTCTTAGAAAAAGAAAGTTTCAAGTGATTATGTACAATATAGACAAGAATATGTACCTTTTAAAAAGCATATAATAATGACAAAGTGAACATCTCACTGGTCTGGCTAATGCCAGTTAATGCATGTTATAACTTGCAAACAGGAGTCTTAAGGTTTCCAGCAGCCACAGATGATAAGAGAAACACAGATTGTGTAATAATTATTATTGGATAAAAGGAGACTTGCTGATATTTTAAAAGAGATTGATTTTCTAGGTACTAAAATGTAAAGGAATTTTCATGTGAGTCTGTAGCCAAAAACTATGGCATGAGCATGGACACTCTTTGGCAGAAGGGTTCTGTTTGTTTGCTTTATGGTGGGGTGGTTGTTCTGATCTGTGATGAAAGCAGAGGGTTGGCTGTGGGGAAGTCAACCCTTGTAAGTATTCCAGCAAGATTGGCTCATGAGGCTCAGAGTGTAGATTTCCAGTGAGTTCTGTTTGGTGATTCTCTGCAAGGACACAGAAGCTTACTGCTCCAAAGCCTGGGCCTGAAGAATATTTACTTATCAAGAGATAAAACCTCTCACAGACTCATTTATAAAAAAGCTTCTCCCACTCTCAATGATTAGCAGCCTACAGGTCCTTCTCATTTTAGTGTTGACATATTTAGGTCTCCGAATCAGTAATCCAGATTTCTTCCATATGAGTCAACTTTGGAGAAAACCTTCCACTTGGGCCTCAAGAAACAAAAAATTAGGGGAGAGAATTAATATTTATCAAGTGTTCTGGCCACTGTGTGAGATACTGCACAGGTGTTAGTTCATTTAATTATCTCAAGGCCTCCCCCAGTGTGTCTCTTCCTGCCTTTGTGATCAGGAGAAGATGTGAGTGAGGATCCAAGGACCAGGGCAGCAGGAAGTGAGGAGAAGGGCTTCACCCTGGACTCCCTGCTCCAACTCTGATCGCTTTCTAGGACCTCAGACCACTCTCAACAGGTTGCCACCATCTGTGTACTCATTAAAGAGTAAAAGGCATATAAAATCAACATGCAGAAATCCCTTGCAATCCTATACACTAATAATGAAAAAGTAGAAAGAGAAATTAAGGAAACAATTCCATTCACCATTGCAATGAAAAGAATAAAATACTTAGGAATATATCTACCTAAAGGAACAGAATACCTATATATAGAAAACTATAAAACACTGGTGAAAGATATCAAAGAGGACACTAATAGATGGAGAAATATACTGTATTCATGGTTTGGAAGAATCAATATAGTGAAAATGAGTATACTATCCAAAGCAATCTATAGATTCAAAGCAATCCCTATCAAGCTACCAATGGTATTCTTCACAGAGCTAGAACAAATAATTTCACACTTTGTATGGAAATACAAAAAACCTCGAATAGCCAAAGCAATCTTGAGAAAGAAGAATGAAACTGGAGGAATCAACCTGCCTGACTTCAGGCTCTACTACAAAGCCACAGTCATCAAGACAGTATGGTACTGGCACAAAGACAGAAATATAGATCAATGGAACAAAATAGAAAGCCCAGAGATAAATCCACACACCTGTGGACACCTTATCTTTGACAAAGGAAGCAAGAATATACAATGGAGAAAAGACAATCTCTTTAACAGGTGCTGCTGGGAAAACTGGTCAACCACTTGTAAAAGAATGAAACTAGAACACTTTCTAACACCATTCACAAAAATGAACTCAAAATGGATTAAATATCTAAACATAAGACCAGAAACTATAAAACTCCTAGAGGAGAACATAGGCAAAACATTCTCTGACATAAATCACAGCAGGATCCTCTATGACCCATCTCCCAGAATATTGGAAATAAAAGCAAAAATAAATAAATGGGACCTAATTAAACTTAAAAGCTTCTGCACAACAAAGGAAACTATAAGCAAGGTGAAAAGACAACCTTCAGAATGGGAGAAAGTAATAGCAAATGAAGCAACTACAAAGAACTAATCACAAAAATATACAAGCAACTCCTGCAGCTCAATTCCAGAAAAATAAACAGCCCAATCAAAAAATGGGCCAAAGAACTAAACAGACATTTCTCCAAAGAAGACATACAGATGGCTAACAAACACATGAAAAGATGCTCAACATCACTCATTATCAGAGAAATGCAAATCAAAACCACAATGAGGGACCATTTCACGCCAGTCAGAATGGCTGCAATCCAAAAGTCTACAAGCAATAAATGCTGGAGAGGGTGTGGAGAAAAGGGAACCCTCTTACACTGTTGGTGGGAATGCAGACTAGTACAGCCACTATGGAGAACAGTGTGGATTCCTTAAAAAACTGGAAATAGAACTACATACAACCCAGCAATCCCTCCCCTGGGCATACACACCGAGGAAAACAGAAATGAAAGGGACACGTGTACCCCAATGTTCATCGCAGCACTGTTTATAATAGCCAGGACATGGAAGCAACCTAGATGTCCATCAGCAGATGAATGGATAAAGAAAGCAGTGGTACATATACACAATGGAGTATTACTCAGCCATTAAAAAGAATACATTTGAGTCAGTTCTAAAGAGGTGGATGAAACTGGAGCCTATTATACAGAGTGAAGTAAGCCAGAAAGAAAAACACCAATACAGTATACTAACGCATATATATGGGATTTAGAAAGAGGGTAACAATAACCCTGTATACGAGACAGCAAAAGAGACACAGATGTATAGAAGAGTCTTTTGGACTCTGTGGGAGAGCGAGAGGGTGGGATGATTTGGGAGAATGGCATTGAAACATGTATAATATCATATAAGAAACAAATCGCCAGTCCAGGTTCGATGCAGGATACAGGATGCTTGGAGCTGGTGAACCGGGATGACCTAGAGGGATGGTATGGGGAGGGAGGTGGAAGCGGGGTTCAGGATGGGGAACACGTGTACATCTGTGGCAGATTCATGTTGATGTATAGCAAAACCAGTACAATATTGTAAAGTAATTAGCCTCCAATTAAAATAAATACATTTATATTAAAAATTAAAAAAATAAAAAAAAATAAAATTTAGGTAAATTTAAGACTGAAATACATTAAAAATGAAACCTGAAGGAGGAAGCACTTAAACTTACTTTATTTCATCAAAATCAATCAATATATATTTCAATATATATTGTATTCTTGCTTATTTTGGAGAGGGAAATGGCAACCCACTCTAGTATTCTTGCCTGGAATGCTGGAGAGGGTACGGAGAGAAGGGAACCCTCTTACACTGTTGGTGGGAATGCAAACTAGTACAGCCACTATGGAGAACAGTCTGGAGATCCCTCAAAAAACTGGGAATAGAACTGCCTTATGATCCAGCAATCCCACTGCTGGGCATATACACTGAGAAAACCAGAATTGAAAGAGACACGTGTACCCCAATGTTCATAGCAGCACTGTTTACAATAGCCAGGACATGGAAGCAACCTAGATGTCCATCCACAGATGAATGGATAAGCAAGCAGTGGTACATATACACAATGGAGTATTACTCAGCCATTAAAAAGAATACATTTCAATCAGTTCTAAGGAGGTGGATGGAATTGGAGCCTATTATACAGAGTGAAGTAAGCCAGAAACAAAAACAAATACAGTATACTAATGCATATATATGGAATTTAGAAAGATGGCAAAAATAACCCTATTTACGAGACAGCAAAAGAGACACTGATGTGTAGAACAGACTTTTGGACTCTGGGACTGGTAGAGGGTGGGATGATTGGGGAGAATAGCATTGAAATATGTATAATATCATATGTGAAACGAGTCGTCAGTCCAAGTACGATGCCAGATAACAGATGCCTGGGGCTGGAGCACTGGGACCACCTGGAGGGATGGTGTGGGGAGGGGGGAGGGAGGAGGGTTCAGGATGGGGAACACGTGTATACTGGTGGCGGATCCATCTCGATGTATGGTAAGGGCAATGCAGTATTGTAAAGTTAAGCAAAATAAAAAAAAATAAAATAAAAAAAATAAAGTAAACGGTATATTAAAAGAAAAAAATGAAGATAAATATTTTAACTCTCTATTTAAAAAAAAAAAAAGAAAGAAAATCCCATGGACGGAAGAGCCCAGTAGGCTACAGCCCATGGAGTCGCAAAGAGTCGGACATGACTGAGTGACTTCACTTCACTTCACTTGCTTATTTTATTTATAATGAACTTTATTTCTTTTTGGAGGGTTAATTGGGAGAATGAAATCCCAAAGATGTAATTTTTTAAAACACTAATATCTTCTGCTTCCTGTTAGGTTCATTTGTAAGTTTAATTGGGTTTATCAAAGGGATAATTTCAGGCTTTTTTTGACTTAAGCATCAGAGTTCTAACAACTAGATTGAATGGTCAAACATGTTTTTTATACTATCATGAAGATTGTTTGATGTTTTTCTGTTTTATTTTAAATTGTCTGGAAATGAACAAAGAAAATAGCAGTGTGCTTTGTTACTGTTTTTCTCTATTTGTCATTCTTTTTGGAAAATGATTATGAAGTGATTATACTGCAAGAAAATTCTGAGTCCTCCCACATTAGGGTCTGGAAGGAAATATGAAGACAGAATAAGCTGATGAAGTTTATTGATGAAGTAGCATTACACTTAAAGTAGATGATTTTTGGAAACCTATTGATAGGCCATATAAAGCTTAAGTGATCACAGTGCCCCAACTGTGACTGGAAACTGATCAAACCATCTGCAAGCATGTCTTAACATTTTGTTGTTTCTTTTTTAACAAAAGAAAAAGAAGTGAGGAAAAGGCAAAGCAAGTCTCATTAAAAGAGTCATCTGTGCTCCTTCTAGAAGATTTCAGTATCCTCTATGTCCACACTCTTTTTACCCTGTCCTGATTCTGCTGTGAAAATATAACATTGTCTTGAGGTTGCACATATGAAAAGTTTGGATGTTTGCCACTTCACTCCAACAAGTGAAAGCCTGAACAGACTAGAAAATCAGCAGCTCTTTGAAAATCCCTAAGAGAGGTAAGGATGCATAGCAGACCTCTGCCTGTAAGCTTGGAGAGATGGGTGACCCACATCTTTGCAAACCAGAAACCAGCTTGGGAGCCAGCACTGGGGTAGGAAACCTCACTTGAATTTGGTGACTTGCTGAAAGGTCAGTGAGAGTGAGCCTGAAAAATAACAACTCCAGGGGATCAAGTTGTTGAAAGGGGGTCCCACATTTTGTGAGATTTACCTCCAAGCACTGGATTGGATTCTCACAATAAAAACTGGAAAAAAAAATTGCCCCCCTTGCTCAATTCTGGTGGAAGAGGGGGATGGGACCATCTAGAAATGCAGAGAAGCTCTCTGTTCTTAAAAAAGCTGACCCTCAGGAGAAGCTAGTTACCCAGAATTCTCATTGCTAGGGTGTTATCAGATCCCACCTGCCAGACATGAGGGGAGTGCATGGCTCCTGCCCCTCTAGCCTTCCTGTCTCACCTAAAAAGGCAGAACAAACCTGGGGCACACTGGGAAGTCCACAGTCTGGAACAGAGACTCACTAGAACATATAGACCTACTCACAGGACCTCAGAATGCACTTGTCCCAAGCACATCACCACTATGTTACTAGAGGCTTGTTTATTCTATTTACCAGTTTAATTACAAGGCACAGTGTCCAGCAATCAAAAAATTGCAAGGCATATTAATAGGCAAACATGAGGTTGGAGGATACAGAGCAAGTATCACAACCAGGCTTAGCAAGGATGCTGGAGTTTAAAACACTATGATCAATATGCTGAGGGCTATAATGCATAAAGTAGACAGTATGTAAGGATAGACAGGCAACACAGACAGAGATGTAAATCCTAAACAAAAAAGGGTAAAAGGGATTCTAGAGGTCACAACAATGCGACAGAAAGGAAGAACGACTTTGGTGACTCAATAGTAGACTGGACATAGTTGAAAAAAATCTCTGAGCCTGAATGTCTTAATTTAAAAACCCCAAAACTGAAAGCAAAGAGAAAAAAGACTGAAGAAACAGAAGAATACATCCAAGGACTTTGGGACAACTACAGAAAGTGTAAATGCACATCATGGGAAAACCAGAAGGAGAAGAAATACAGAAAGGACAGATGAATCTTTGAAATAATAAGCATGGAAAATATTCCCAACTTAAAATCAGACACCAAAGTTCAAATGCAGAAGCTTAGAGAAAACCAAGCGGGTTAAATGGCAAAAATGCACCTAGGCTTATCATTTTTGAACTACAGAAAATGAAAATAAAGGAAAACTCCTGAAAGAAGCCAGAGGAAAAATTACCTTACCTATAGAGGATCAACAATCTGAATCACATCTGATTTCTCTTCAGATACCAGCAAGCAGGAGGGGAATGGAATTAAGAAAGTGCTTAAGGGGGAAAACTCAACAACTCAGAATTGTGTAGCATGAAAAATTATCTTTTAAATGAAAAAGAAATAAAGACTTTTTTCTGGTACACAAAAAGCTGGAGGAATTTGTTGTCAGTAGACCTGCCTTGTAAAAACTATTTTCCTTTTCAGAGGAAAGATTAAAAATATAGGTCAGAAATTCAGATTTACCTGAAGAAAGAAAGAGCATTAAAGAAGTAATAAGTAAAGAGAAAATAAAAATTTATTTTTCTCATTCTTAATTGCTCATTTTGAATTCAAGAAATCTCCTGTTTTTGTTTTCAGTAGTAAAACAGAATTACTCTGTGATACAAAATTTTACATTTTTTAAAGGTACAATATGGTGGCCCCTGACTATTATGTCTAAGACACAAATCATTATCTACAAAACACTGACTTAATCACATAAATCCATGTTGATTGAGACTTGAGAAGCCACTTAAGATACTGCGGAGCTTAAACAGCGTCAAAACCATTTATGGTACAGCTGTACTACAATTATGTTTAAGTGTTTCTTACAGTAGAAACAGCAGCTCATCAGCAGAGGAAAATGTTCAGGAAATGGTCCGAATGTGCCAGAAAAAACATCTGTTAAACTCATAAATTGATGTGAGACAATTCAGCTGTATAGGATTAAGATAAGTTTTCATTAATACCTCATAATAAACTGTGAAATGGATTATACCACAAGTTATATAGATGTCTCTCACTGAAATAAACATAAAGCCTTGCCTTGAATTCAGTTATAATTACTGAATCATTGCAGCCTTTTAATAATTAGAAGTCTGCCCATAAACAGTCTTGGTGGTTTTACCTTTACACTGACCAATGTTTTAGTTTCATAAACAGATTTATGCCCAGGAAAAGACAGGATACTTTAGAAATTGGGTTTAATGGAAAGTTTCTGATAGACTGTTAACAATCCTTGGTACACTTGACTTGTTACAGCAGAGGTAATGTCACACACTGCAGTACAAAGGTTGTATTGCTGGGCTTTTCCAGTACAGACACTGAATTTAGGGCCAAACTCAATTTATTATTTTTTGGTTAAAGACATCTTTCGGTAAAAGGTATCTTTATTGTACAATGAAGCTAAAATAAATGAAAGTTTAAAAACTGGGAACGAATTATCAATTTAAAACCTTTTGTAAATGGAAGGGGAGCCTGACTATTGATTCTGTAACACTTACCAAAACTAAGAAAACAATTCAGGCTTCATCTAGATAGTTGGCAATCAAATTTAAGCCCTGGCAACAATTATAATTAAATTCTTTTTAAAAGACTTTATTATTTTAGAGTAGTTTTAGGTATACAACAAAATTCTGAGGAAGGTACAGAGGTTTTACTTCACACATGCTCAGCCTCTGTGTTATCAAAATCATTTATCAGAATGGTATTTTTTTTTTTAACCAAGAATGAACCTATAATTATCATCATAATTATCCAAAGTCCGTAGTTTACATTAGGATTTACTCTTGGTGTTGAGCAATCTATGAATTTGGACAAATGTATGGTGACATGTATCTATCACTGTAATATACAAGGTACTTTTACTGCCCTAAAAATCTTCTTGTGCTCTGCCTATTCATCTCCCCCAGCACCATCCCAAGAAATCACTGTTCTTTTTACTGTCTGCATAGCTTTATCTTCTTCAGTGTTGTATAGCTGGAATCATGCACTATGTAACATTTTGAGATTGGTTTCTTTAACTCAATGATAGGCAATGTTTCTTCCATGTCTTTTAATGGCTTTATAATTCATTTCTTTTTTGTGCTGGATAATATTCCATTAGCTGAATGTACCACTATGTATCCATTCACCTACTAAAGGATACCTAGGTTGCTTCCAAGATTTGGCAATTATGAACAGGGCTGCACATATGTGCAACTTTTTGTGTGGGCATAAATTTTCAACTCCTCTGATAAATACCAAGGAGAAAGATTGCTGGATCCTATGGTAAGAAAATGTTCAGCTTTGTGAGAAACCACAAAACCACCTTCCAAAGTGGACTGCTCCATTTTGCATTCCCAGTAGCAATGAGCAGGGGTTCCTGATACTCTGCATCAAGATTGGCATTGTCCATGTTTTGGATTCTAGTTATTTTACAAGGTGTATAGCCAGATCTATTTCCTTTTAACAATACTGGGATATTATTGTTAAATGAAAATCTATTATTCACTTTATAAGATCTGTGTACATTACAGGCACCATTGTATCACTTGTCAAATCTCTTTCTTCTTTGATAATTGTGGAGCCAAATTTAAGGTTTCAAGCCACTCATTAGACACCATACACGGTGAAAACTGTTAGCACAAAAGTATGGTTTCCCTGGTGGCTCAGAGGTAAAGAATCCATCTGCCAATGCAGGGAATGTAGGTTCAATCCTGGGTCAGGAGGGGATCCCTCCAGGAAGATACTCTGGAGAAGGAAATGGCAACCCACTCCAGTATTCTTGCCTGGGAATTCCCATGGACAGAGGAGTCTGGCAGGCTACAGTTCATGGGGTTGCCAAAAAGTTGGACATGACTTAGCAACTAAACAGCAAAAATTTTCAGCTATATGAGAGAAATTTTTCTTTTATAAGGAGGACATTGTGATGGTTTCAGAAAAGAAAAGTCTGTAAAGTTTGCCAAATGTGATAAGGAGCAATGCTACTGTGGAGTAAAAATTGCACTCATCTCACATGCTGGCAAAGTAATGCTCAAAATTCTCCAAGCCAGGCTTCAACACTACATGAACCATGAAATTCCAGATGTTCAAGCTGGATTTAGAAAAGGTAGAGGAATCAGAGATTAAATTGGCAACATCCGTTGAATCATTGAAAAAACAAGAGCATTCCGGAAAAACATCTACTGCTTTATTGATCATGCCAAAGCCTTTGACTGTGTGGATCACAACAAACTGTGGAAAATTCTGAAAGAGATGGGAATACCGGACCACCTGACTTGCCTCTTGAACAATTTGTATGCAGGTCAGGAAGCAACAGTCAGAACTGGACATGGAACAACAGACTGGTTCCAAATTGAGAAAGGAGTACATCAAGGCTGCATATTGTCATCCTGCTTACTTATATACAGAATATATCATAAGAAATGCTGGGCTGGATGAAGCACAAGCTGGAATAAAGATTGCGGGGAGAAATATCGATAACCTCAGATATGCAGATGACACCACCCTTATGGCAGGAAGTGAAGAAGAACTAGATAGCCTTTTGATGAAAGTGAAAGAGGAGAGTGAAAAAGTTGGTTTAAAACTGTTCAGGATGGGGAACACATGTATACCTGTGGCAGATTCATTTTGATACATGGCAAAGCCAATACAATATTGTTAAGTTAAAATAAAATAAAATTAAAAAAAACTGAACATTCAGAAAACTAAGATCATGGCATCTGGTACCATCACTTTATGGCAAATAGATGGGGAAACAGAGGAATCAGAGGAAACAGAGACTTTATTTTTTTGGGCTCCAAAATCACTGCAGATGGTGACTGCGGCCATGAATTAAAAGACGCTTACTCCTTGGAAGGAAAGTTATGAGCAACGTAGGTACCATATTAAAAGGCAGAGACATTAATTTGTCAACAAAGGTCTGTCTAGTCAAGGCTGTGGTTTTACCAGTGGTCATGTATGGATGTGAGAGTTGGACTTTAAAGAAAGCTGAGCACCAAAGAATTGATGGTTTTGAATTGTGGTGTTGAAGAAGACTTGGGAATCCCTTGGGCTGCTAGGAGATTCAACCAGTCCATCCTAAAGGAAATCAGTCCTGAATTTTCATTGGAAGGACTGATACTGAAGCTGAAGCTCCAATACTTTGGCCACCTTATGTGAAGAACTGACTCATTGGAAAAGCCCCTGATGTTGAGAAAAGATTGAAGGCGGGAAGAGAAGGGGATGACAGAGGATGAGATGGTTGGATGGCATCACCGACCCAATGGACATGAGTTTGAGCAAACCCTGGAGTTGGTGATGGACAGGGAGGCCTGGCATGCTGCAGTTCATGGGGTCACAAAGAGTTGGACATGACTGAGCTACCGAACTGAACTGAAGGGAATAGGAGTCCAAAGTCATTCTGAAATGGAGCCTCAAAGGGACATGCTTAATCTGAAATTTTAGAAGCCATGACTCACAGATCATAACTTTTTATTAAGATGAATCAAATGATACTTTTAGGAAGTAAACATACAGACATTTAGAATGATGTGTTAGGGATATAGAAGACAGGAGAGAAATCAAAGATGAATCAAAAATGAATCCTCCTCCCCTGAAATCCGGAGGACAACCTCCTATGTATCCTGGATTCTGCTCCCTACTCCAAATAAAGGGCCCCATTAAAGTACCTGACCCAGTTTTTTCCCTGGACACCGATTGGAGACACAAAGTAGTGTTGGTGTGCCTAGTTCCCTGAACAATGATGTGCCCTTTGGGGCCAGAATGATGCTTTAGGGACAGGAACCTCAAGGAACATCAGGAGAATCTCAAGGAAAATCAGAAGAGTGAGAGATAAAAATAAAGAAGAAAAGATTGGGAGAGAGAAAAAGAGATGGTTAGAGACAGAGATGGTACTTTTCTTCTGTTTCTGATAATAATTATGTCTCAGTTCCAGCTCATCTTTAGCATCCCTCCTTGGGGTCCAGGAGACAGTAGTAAATTCTTTAAGAAGATATTTTTTTTCCTTGAAAAATTTCTAAGGACTTTATAATCCTTGTAGACGAATTATTCCTAAATAAGACAGTATGATTTATTTACATTTATACTAATTCACATGTTTTTATGTCAGACAATTCTATTATTTTGTGTGTTTTGTTGAGGACAGAATTAATATTTGAGCAATCCAGCACACACTTGAAGAGCTAACAGTGAGGTATCTTAAGGAACCAAGAATTGCAATAGTCTCTCACAGGTAGTCAAAGATTTTATACTTTAAGATATATTCATAGAGTGATTGCTTATTTCTTTTTTTTTTTTTTTGGCTTTTTTTTAATTTTTATTTTTTCTTATTTTATTTAACTTTAAAAGTCTTTGAATAAGTTTGGATTGCTTGTTGTATCTATGCTGGTGCTGCTAAGTCACTTCAGTCGTGTCCGACTCTGTTAGACCCCATATATGGCAGCCCACCAGGCTACCCCGTCCCTGGGATTCACCAGGCAAGAACACTGGAGTGGGTTGCCATTTCTTTCTCCAATGCATGAAAGTGAAAGTGAAGTCACTCAGTCCTTAATAAGCTATTGATATGTGCAAACATTGGGCTTGATTTTAAGGGTACAGAAAGCACAAGGTGTTTTAACCTTAGTAATATGCAATCTAGTTTGGGAGCTGAAATGTACACATCAGACATCATCCATTGTAGTGAGAAGCTGGCAAAGAAATAGTATGGATAATGAGTTTGGAAAAAGAAAATGCCATTTTCAGCAAAAAAAATTTATTTGTTCAAAAACCCTAATTCACAAAGTAAGTATCTCTTGAGCTCTATCAACAGTGAGCAGATGGCCCAGACATTAGGAATTCCAAAGTTAAATAACACAATGTTCTTGATCAAGAAGTATCAGAGAAGTAAACAATTACAGAGCAATGTGCCAAATGCTATGACTAAGACACTCAAATTGTCCTGCTGAACTTTCAAAAGGAAACTCCAGCTCTGCCTGGGGAAGCCAGGGATTGTTTCAAAGTTCGGGAGGATGTATTCTTGTAAATCCAGAAGAGAGTACAACTGTCAGCAGAATGGGTTGTAAAACAAGAGATGCTAAGCAAGAAAAGGTTCTTCTGTGTATACATGTGTATATATGTGTGTGTGTTTAGAGTGGGAAGAATGGGGAGGGACAAGGTGCTGTAAAATGTAGGTTTGCTATTATTCATTTATGGTGAAGCCAGCAGATGAGGAGGTGGTTCCCAAGTCAAGGACACTCTGGCCATCAGCTGGATGGGAGGCTAAGTGAGGGGTGTAAAGACATTTGCTGTGGTTCTTGAGCAAAGGGACGGACTGGATTGGATTGGGGAAACAGGTTACCTGGGCTTAGGCTGGGCTAGTTGCACAGTTTGGGAGGCTTTGGGCCACAGTGGCTGTGCCACAGTTTCCAGTTCTGGGTCACTAGGGTAGGGAGAGTGACCAGGAGTGCAGGAGCTTGGTCAAGGTGGTGGTTTAGAGGTTGTGCTCTGGCTTCTTTGTTTGCATAAGAAGGTGAGCTTCCTGGCATGTGCTTGTTCTCTTTAGGAATTAGCAAATCCTGGGAGGGACAGTCCTAGAATAAGCAAGGCCCAAGATATTAAAGCATCAGGAAATAAAGAAAACCAAAAGCATAATTAATACATAAAGTACATGATAAAGCAAGCACCAGAATGCAAGGCTTTTCACTGCCTATGAAGGGACCCCAGTAGAGCAGCCACGAGCAGCCTCAGATGCAGGGGCTTTTGGTGGAAACACACTGAGTTTAGTCATGGAGCCAGGGAAGCTGCCAGGCTCCCCCAGAACCTTCCTCAGTGTTCTTATTGTCACTCATGATGTCTGTTTCCTGGACCCCTTCGAACCCTGTCTGTCTGGTAGCGTAAGTGCCAGGGACTAAGCAAAGCAGGGACCAGGTTTTCCTCACCTGGTTTCCCTGATCCCTCATTCCCCCTTGAGAGACATCCATGTGGAGATCAGACATCTTTACATTTCTTATAGAAAGTACAAAACTTGTAATTTTTTCTTCTTTTATATAAAAATACCACCCAAGTAGTTACTGGATTACAGGGAATGGGCTTGGAGATCTGTTTATTTTGGAGCTAACAAATAGCAAAAGAGCCCCTTCAAGAATTTTTGCTTAAAGGCAATTTTTTCAGGTTTTATAAAACATATTACTTTGGCATCAAGCAGAAAGATGAAATGTATATATTTCCATCATGAAGATTTACAGACTACTGTGAGATTTGGGGGTCTGATCCATGCTTTCCTTAACAGTCTCTTTCAACCCTGGGTCGTTAGTCACCTGACAGGTATGATCATCTCTGTTTTACATCTAGAAAGCGTGAGACACAGGAATTTCTTCCTTGAAGTGGCATTCATTTTTAATCTGTGAAAATAGCTAGTACTTACTGGCTACTTTACATTCTTGTCTCTAAACAAATCAACAAATTGTAGGCGTGCCCATTTTTTCTAATACCAAAAATTATGGTTTTTATTCCCAATTTCCAAAGAGAGTCATTCTTATAAGATGATCTCTAAAAGTCTTTATGGAAAGGGCTTCTAAATTTTTAAAAAAGTACGTTTTTCCTCCCACTGAATGTACCATATATTTAAATGCATTTAATATCCAAGGAGAACACTTGTTCTGATATAGTGTAAGAATTGGGTTTCAGTCCCCAAAATGTTTTATTTCAGTTCTATTAATTATTGCAGCACATCTGCCATGCTTGTTTAAATATTCCTTCTTCCCTTATTTTGAGAATGTTAGTCAAAAATATGCTTGTTTTTTTTTCTTCTCCCCCTAGACATTCCTTACACACCCAAGCTCAGACGAAGTATCCACAGCTGTCAGGGGAAGGTGTTAGGGATGGACCATGAGAATAAGGGCATTTTAATAGGATTTAACAGCTGGAGAGTGGGCACATTTATAAGGGCTTGTTTTTCTAATGAGTTTCTCCATCATCACCCAGCTGCTTTCCTCACCGCACTTGGCGAAGTCAGTGAGAGATTCTGATCCAGCCGTGCTCAGCTTCTTCTCCCCATCTTTCTTCCTTCTTTCCTTTCTTTCCTTCCAGGTCTCTCAGATGGTGGCCAGATGCCACACTTGGTGAGGAGTACACTGCAGTAAGCGGCACTCAGCTAGTTGACTCAAGACTGTGACATCCTCCTCTACCAGGGGATACTAGCCTCATGACATGGGCCCATGCCACCTGTATCTCCTTGTTCAATTCACCAAAGAATCCAAAATAAAGGAAATTCTAAACCCTAATATATAAAAGATATAAAAATTGTAAAAAATGATTTATTAGATTAATAAACAGTTCAGTTCAGTTCAGTCACTCAGTTGTGTCTGAGTCTTTGTGATCCCATGAATCACAACAAGCCAGGCCCCCCTGTCCATCACCAACTCCCGGAGTTTACCCAAACTCATGTCCATCGAGTTGGTGATGCCATCTGGCCGTCTCATCCTCTGTCATCCCCTTCTTCTCCTACCCCCAATCCCTCCCAGCATCAGAGTCTTTTCCAGTGAGTCAACTCTTCACATGAGGTGACCAAAGTACTGGAGTTTCAGCTTTAGCATCAGTGGTTCCAATGAACACTCAGGACTGATCTCCTTTAGGATGAACTGGTTGGATCTCCTTGCAGTCTCAAGAGTCTTCTTCAACACCACAGTTCAAAAGCATCAATTCTTCAGCACTCAGCTTTCTTCACAGTCCAATTCTCACATTCATACATGACCACCACTGGAAAAACCATAGTCCTGACTAGACGGACCTTTGTTGGCAAAGTAATGTCTCTGCTCTTGAATATGCTACCTAGGTTGGCCATAACTTTCCTTCCAAGGAGGAAGTGTCTTTTAATTTCATGGCTACAATCACCATCTGCAGTGATTTTGGAGCCCCCCAAAATAAAGTCTGACACTGTTTCCACTGTTTCCCCATCTATTTCCCATGAAGTGATGGGACCAGATGCCACGATCTTAGTTTTCTGAATGTGGAGCTTTAAGCCAACTTTTTCACTCTCCTATTTCACTTTCATCAAGAGGCTTTTTAGTTCCTCTTCACTTGCTGCCATAAAGGTGGCGTCATCTGCATATCTGAGGTGATTGATATTTCTCCTGGCAATCTTGATTCCAGCTTGTGCTTCTTCCAGCCCAGAGTTTCTCATGAAAATTTTCTTAGGAAAAATTTTCCTCATGTCCATCAAGTCGGTGATGCCATCCACCCATCTCATCCTCTGTCATCCCCTTCTCCTCCTGCCTCCAATCCCTCCCAACATCAGGGTCTTTTCCAATGAGTCAACTCTTAGCATGAGGTGGCCAAAATTTTCTTAGGAAAAGTCTTACTACACTGATTCAAGAGAAGTAGCACTGTGGGGAGGGGAGGGATGGACTGGGAGTTTGGGGTTAACAGATGCAAGCTATTATACATAGGATAGTTAAACAACAAAGTCCTACTGTATAGCACTTCATATAGGGAATATAGGGAACTATATTTTATATCTTGTGATAAACCATAGTGGAAAAGAATATGAAAAAGAATATACATGCATGTATAACTCAGTCACTTTGCTGTATAGCAGAAATTAACACAACATTGTAAGTAAACTGTACTTCAATTTAAAAAAAGAAGGTAGCATTATTTGTATATAAGCCCAACTATCCAAAATCTAGGAGAGTGGGATGGGGAGGAAGATGGGAGGGAGGTTCAAGATGGAGGGGGACATACATACACCTGTGGCTGATTCATGTTGACATTTGACAGAAAACAACAAAATTATGTAAAGCAATTATCCTTCAATTAAAAATGAATAAATAAAAAAAATTAAAATTAAAAAAATCTAGGAGAACCTAGTTGAAATCTAATCAAATTAATAAAAGGGTTTAGCAATACATGATTAGCATAAATAATATGTAATTTCCCCTTATATCTGAACCGATCACTCAGAAACACATGTGTGGGCACAAGATTATTAATCTAGAAAATTAGCCTGTTAGTATCATTTATGAACACATAACACAAATTCAAAGAAGACTAAATAGTTAAACAAACTATATGAAATTACAGAAGAAAATACATTTTTTTAATGACACGTATGCTTCCTAGCATATTTGTAACCAGGAGAAGAGCACAGAGAAGATGATGACAATTATTCTAAGCTTGCCTGGGACAGATTTCAATTCCTCCACATTTCTTTTACTGCAGCATCCATTCTGATCCTTGCTAGGTGAACCAGAAAGAAAAATGAAAAACAAAGATCAGCCTTAAGCCTAAGTTGCAGAAAGCAAGTGAAATATGGAATTTTATCTGCTAGCTTTCACCACTTATCTCACATTCAAGCAGTAACATTTTGCCAAAAGTAAGATACAAATGGGAGGCTCTATAAAAAGTTTCACTTGGTGTTTTCTTGGCTACCTACTATTAGACATTTATTTACCAATAGAGATAAAATATATTAAAAATTTTTTATTTTGCCTTTTGAGTAACTTTGAATATAATTTCATCAACATGGATTTGGCCAAATGATATTATAGTCTAAAAACAGTCATTCACTTTACAATAATTTGTCTTCCTTGGTAACTAATATTTATTATTTTTAACCAAAAGTGGAAGCACAGGTGCTTTGTGCACCAAGTTCATTGTATAACTATGGAGTTCTTTTATTTGTTTTTCCATGAGGGGTTATTAGTCATGAATCACCACAAATATTGTCTTCTTAAAACAGAAGAAGTATGTTGTATCCTATATAGTATGCTTGTAGTATAATAAAATCATTTGTAGTATAATAAAATCTTGTAGTATAATAAAATCATTTTGCCTCAAGGTGGAGCTGTTATATTTTCAGAAGAGAAAAGGACTAGCAGCACTTTTGCTTTATTCTAGAATTTTGTCATAAGTCAGAAGAAAAGTTTCTGCTCTTTTAAATGGGAATCTACAGAAATGACTCTTGCCCCTCTTCTTCTCTCTTACTCTAGAAAACATGGCTATGGTAAAGGTACAGTGCCAGGTAGCTCTGGCTGTCACCATCTGTCCTCAGTGTCCACTCAAGCTGCCCTGCTCTTCCTGGGTGTTTGGCATGGAGCATCTTTTGGTTTAGCTGCCTGGTGAAGAGTGTACAAATGCACATAAAATAGTTGAAGCCACCGTGTTGTGAAGATAGTTTTGTGTGTATGTCTTCTGTTGGCCAAACAGGGTTATTTCAGACAATTCTGGCAGATTTCCAGATTAGTGATGTAATCCTGGATACATTAAATTCTGATATCATAGGGTTTTTTTTTTTTCTTTTTTAGGACAAAATAGAAATAGTCTTATTAGTAACTATAAGCAGTAGCAGCAGCCCAGTTAAAAAACATCAGCAGAAGGAAATTAAGCATGATAAAGCTAATTTCATCAGATTAAATCAAGATCAAACCACCTGAGAATAAAGAAAGCTTATGAGTTTTCATATTCTTATTGTATTGATTTGTAAATATTGAATATATAATGCAATTTCCACTCAAAAAGTATAAACACCATACAATATGTTTCTTTGCCATGATTTTTGTGAGTATTCTTAGCTGCTGGAAAATTCTTAACAAGCAACTTGCAGATGCTCTTATTTCAGAGAATATTCTCTTCTGTAATGAGGACTGCATAGTTTTCTCATCTATCCTACCACCCCCATACTTTTTTTTGGATAAAGAAAAATGTCTTAACTGAAAGGATTTTTTAAATTATTTATTTTAATTGGAGGCTGATTACTTTACAATATTGTTGTCGTTTTTGCCATACATCGACATGAATCAGCCATGGGTGTATGTGTGTCCCACCATGCTGAACCCCTTTCCCACCTCTCTCTCCACCCATCCCCCTGGGTTGTTCCAGAGCACCAGCTTTGAGTGCCCTGCTTCTTGCATCAAACTTGCACTGGTCTTCTATTTTACATATGGCAATATACATGTTTCAATGCTATTCTCTGATATTGTCCTACCCTTACCTACTCCCACATAGTCCAAAAGCTGTTCTTTCCATCTATGTCTTTTTTGGTGTTTTGTATATAGAGTTGTTACTGTCTTTCTAAATTCCATGTATATGCATTAATATACTGTATTGGTGTTTTTCTTTCTGGCTTACTTCACTCTGTATAATAGGCTCCAGTTTCATCCACCTCTTTAGAACTGACTCAATGTGTTCTTTTTTAAATAGCTGAGTAATATTCCTTTGCGCATATGTACCACAAATTCCTTATCCATTCATCTCTGATGGACATCTAGGTGGCTTCCATATCCTAGCTATTGTAAACAGTGCTGCAATAAATGTTGGGGTGCATGTGTCTCTTTCAATTCTGGGAGGATTTTATAAGCTATAACATACTATACATTGAATCACTATTACACTGTAGTGTAACATTATGCATTTTGTAATATGGATGTGGGGCAGTCATAAAGATAATTAATATGGTTAATATTTTGTCATAACTTGCCAAACTATGGAAGAATTTGAGTATCTGCTTTCAATAAAATGAAATTTATTGAAGACAGTGTATTATTAAAAACAAGAATTCTTAGGTGCTATGTGATATCATGAAACTCTAATGTAGACATAATGTTTGCTTTTGAAAAACAGCTTGATACCAAAACTTAGTTTTCAAACTTGTTCAGTGTGTCCTGGGTGTATCACGGTACACACAAGGTAGGAACATGATGGAGCAGAGTGGATGAAAGAGGACAGAGCTTCTCATTTTCTCTCACCTGTCTGATCCTGGTCCTTTCCCAGAAGATTCAAATAAAAGAGGTTTGCTCCAAAATCGAGTCCAGATGTGATCTGATTTATCTTTGTTGTTGTTCAGTTACTAAGTTATGTCTGACTCTGAAGTTCCATGGACTGCAGCATACCAGGCTTCCCTGTTCTTCACCATCTCCCAGAGTTTACTTTTATTCTATTTCGATTACTAAATGAGTGTTTGAAAAGTCAAATTGGATTTCAATACGTGTTTCCCTAATGAGACAGTTCTAGTTTTAATTGTTTTGAATTACCTTCACAAGAACAAAATTTCCAAATCAAACTGCAGAAGTAAAGTCTAGATTATTGCTCAGCTGATCATGGAAAAAGCCAGAGAGTTCCAGAAAAACATCTATTTCTGCTTTATTGACTATGCCAAAGCCTTTGACTGTGTGGAACACAATAAACTGTGGACAATTATGATAGAGATGGGAATACCAGACCACCTGATCTGCCTCTTGAGAAATCTGTATGCAGGTCAGGAAGCAACAGTTAGAACTGGTCATGGAACAACAGACTGGTTCCAAATAGGAAAATGAGTACGTCAAGGCTGTATATTGTCACCCTGCTTATTTAACTTCTATGCAGAGTACATCATGAGAAACGCTGGACTGGAAGAAGCACAAGCTGGAAACAAGATTGCCGGGAGAAATATCAATCACCTCAGATATGCAGATGACACCACCCTTATGGCAGAAAGTGAAGAGGCACTCAAAAGCCTCTTGATGAAGGTAAAAGAGGAGAGTGAAAAAGTTGGCTTAAAGCTCAATATTCAGAAAATGAAGATCATGGCATCTGGTCCCATCACTTCACGGGAAATAGATGGGGAGACAGTGGAAACAGTGTCAGACTTTATTTTTCTGGGCTCCAAAATCAGTGCAGATGGTGACGGCAGCCATGAAATTCAAAGACACTTACTCCTTGGAAGGAAAGTTATGACCAACCTAGATAGCATATTCAAAAGCAGAGACATTACTTCACCAACAAAGGTTGGTCTAGTCAAGGTTATGGTTTTTCCTGTGTTCATGTATGGATGTGAGAGTTGGACTGTGAAGAAGGCTGAGCGCCGAAGAATTGATGCTTTTGAACTGTGGTGTTGGAGAAGACTCTTGAGAGTCCCTTGGACTGCAAGGAGATCCAATCATTCCATTTTGAAGGAGATCAGCCCTGGGATTTCTTTGGAAGGAATGATGCTAAAGCTGAAACTCCAGTACTTTGGCCACCTCATGCGAAGAGTTGACTCATTGGAAAAGATTCTGATGCTGGGAGGGATTGGGGGCTGGAGGAGAAGGGGATGACAGAGGATGAGATGGCTGGATGGCATCACTGGCTCAATGGATGTGAGTCTGAGTGAACTCCGGAAGTTGGTGATGGACAGGGAAGCCTAGCGTGCTGCGATTCATGGGGTCTCAAAGAGTTGGACACGACTGAGCAACTGAACTGAATTGAACTGAACTTATCACCGAGCTGCTGAATCCCTCATAATGACACCTATGGTGCTTCTATTATAAGGTTCATTATTAAACCAGAAGTCCTCAGATTCCCTGTCAAAATCTAAAGAAGACTTTAAGTAAATAAAATTAATAAAGGAAATAATAAAGGAATAATAAAGGAAAATAAAAATTCAACTATCAGATTCCACAGAACTTGAAATCACATACTGATTCAATGAACTTAGTTTGAAAGAACATCCTAGTACTTAGCCTTCTATAAAATAGAATGGATGCTTTTAGAGTAAATTCTTTTTTGGTTTAAGTGATGAATTTTATTTTATTTTAAAATTTTTTAATTTTTATATTATTTAACTTTGCAATATTGTATTGGTTTTGCCATGTAAATTCTGATGGCTCTTAGATAACTTTCATATTCCAAGTAAATTATTCTAAGTTTGTTCCTTTATCTTCTTTGTTGTATTCCAAGAGCAGTGCTGTCCAATGAAACATTTTAAATAATGGAAATATTTCTGTTCTGTTCTGAAATTAAGCCATTAGCTGTATTGTGGTTATGTATGACTTGAATGTGTGTAGTGTGCCTGAGAAACAAATTTTTAATTTAATTATAATTTTTAGCCTAAACATTCACATGTAACTAGTTCCTATCATACTGATCAATGTGATTCTAGTATCTTCCTTTGAGTCTTTCAAGGCTCACTCTCCCCAGATCTACCCTTCCCACTGCCCACCAACACACTTGAAAAAATTTCTCCTTCAGATATTACTTTAGATTTTTATGTTTTTTAAAAAAGCCCTTTTAGAAACATAACCTGAACATTACTCAAATATATATTTGAAGATGACAGTTTTAAGAAAAGAGCATTAGCTAGCACTATCCTATCTAGCAAATTCCTGACTGATCTCAGATTTAAAGGCTGATTTATATCATACACAAAAATGAGTCCTATTTTTTGTCCTTCCTTCCAGATGTAAGGACTCATCCAAATCCCCAATCAATCAATGGGTTTATATTTTAAATGACTTCTGATTCAATTACTATCCTTTTAAGCATCTACAGGTGCCCATGAAATAGCCTCTTAACCCACAAGTAAACTAAACACATGTTCTAGAAATTCCCAGAAGTGGTAGCTCTAAGGCATTGTCCATGGGGGTCCTAATTCAGATATGGACTATTTCATAGTCAGTCAAGGTGATTTTAGATGTAAGTGTGTTCCAGAAAAGCAGTCAAGTAGAAGATACTCTGGAAAAGCTCTTTCTTGTCAAAATTAAGTCAGTTTTGGTATCATATTGTTCAGCTATTTAAACTCATATATAAGCTTTTGGGAAAACTGAAGAAAATACTGAAAGTTTCTGAGAAACTTGAAAAAAAATCATGCTTTTTGGTTATTTCTGGAAAAAGGGCTTTGATTTAGAATTGTATCTACTAGGATCTAAAGCACTGTTACTAATTAGCCAGTAATTTGCTAACTGAAACCTGGGTTTGATCCCTGACTCAAGAAGATCCCCTGGAGAAGGGAATGGCAACCCACTCCAGTATTCTTGCCAGGAGAATTCCATGGACAGAGGAGCCAGGTGGGATACAGTCCATGGGGTTTCAAAGACTCTAACACTACTGAGTGACTAACATTTCATTTCATTTCACTTTTGCTAATTGGTCTAAGTCAATTGGCTTTCCAATGACATTTATTTTAATTGAGGTAACATAGGTTTACTTTTATTTATTTTAATTGAGGTAACATTGGTTCATAAACTTATAAATTTCACGTGAATGAAATTGCATTCCTACTCCTGTATACACTGCAGCATGCTCACCACCAAGAATTTAGTTTCCATCTATCACCATACAGTTGACCACCTTTGCCCATTTTGCTCTCCCCATCCCTTCTCCTCTAGTAACCATCTCTGTATCTATGTGTTTGGTTTTGTTTGGTTTGTTCATTTATTTTATGTGTATTCCACATATGAGTGAAATCATATGGCATTTGCCTTTTTCCATCTGGTTTATTTCCTTTAGCATAATACTCTTAAGGTCTATCTATATGGTGGCAAATGGCAAGATTCCATCTTTTATGTGGCTGAGTAGGGGAGGCAGCTGGGAGGACCAACCCCACGTCCAAGGAGCCGTGGCTGTGCGGGTGCAGGAGGGCCTAGAGGAACTATCCCACGTTGAAGGTCAGGAAGGGTGGTGGTGAGGAGATACCTTTCGTCCAAGATAAGGAGCATTGGCTGCGCTTTTCTGGAGCAGCCGTGAAGAGATACCACACGTCCAGGGTAAGAGAAACCCAAGTAAGACGGTAGGTGTTGCAAGAGGGCATGAGAGGGCAAACACACTGAAATCATACTCACAGAAAACTAGTCAATCTAATCACACTAGGACCACAGTCTTGTCTAACTCAATGAAACTAAGCCATGCCCGTGGGGCAACCCAAGATGGGCGGATCATGGTGGAGAGATCTGACAGAATGTGGTCCACTGGAGAAGGGAATGGCAAACCACTTCAGCATTCTTGCCCTGAGAACCCCATGAACAGTATGAAAAGGCAAAATGATAGGATACTGAAAGAGAAACTCCCCAGGTCAGTAGGGGCCCAATATGCTACTGGAGATCAGTGGAGAAATGACTCCAGAAAGAGTGAAGGGATGGAACCAAAGCAAAAACAATATCCAGCTGTGGATGTGTCTGGTGATAGAAGCAAGGTCCGATGCTGTAAAGAGCAATATTGCATAGGAACCTGGAATGTCAGGTCCATGAATCAAGGCAAATTGGAAGTGGTCAAACAAGAGATGGCAAGAGTGAATGTCGACATTCTAGGAATCAGCGAACTCAAATGGGCTGGAATGGGTGAATTTAACTCAGATGACCATTATATCTACTACTGCGGGCAGGAATCCCTCAGAAGAAATGGAGTAGCCATAATGGTCAACAAAAGAGTCTGAAATGCAGTACTTGGATGCAATCTCAAAAACGACAGAATGATCTCTGTTCATTTCCAAGGCAAACCATTCAATATCACAGTAATCCAAGTCTATGCCCCAACTAGTAATGCTGAAGAAGCTGAAGCTGAATGGTTCTATGAAGACCTACAAGACCTTTTTGAGCTAACACCCAAAAAAGATGTCCTTTTCATTATAGGGGACTGGAATGCAAAAGTAGGAAGTCAAAAAACACCTGGAGTAACAGGCAAATTTGGCCTTGGAATATGGAATGAAGCAGGGCAAAGACTAACAGAGTTTTGCCAAGAAAATGCACTGGTCATAACAAACACCCTCTTCCAACGACACAAGAGAAGACTCTATACATGGACATCACCAGATGGGCAATACCAAAATCAGATTGATTATATTCTTTGCAGCCAAAGATGGAGAAGCTCTAGACAGTCAGCAAAAACAAGACCAGGAGCTGACTGTGGCTCAGATCATGAACTCCTTATTGCCAAATTCAGACTTAAACTGAAGAAAGTAGGGAAAACCACTAGACCATTCAGGTATGACCTAAATCAGATCCCTTATGATTATACAGTAGAAGTGAGAAATAGATTTAAGGGCCTAGATCTGATAGATAGAGTGCCTGATGAACTATGGAATGAGGTTCGTGACATTGTACAGGAGACAGGGATCAAGACCATCCCCATGGAAAAGAAATGCAAAAAAGCAAAACGGCTGCCTGGGGAGGCCTTACAAATAGCTGTGAAAAGATGAGAAGTGAAAAGCAAAGGAGAAAAGGACAGATATAAGCATCTGAATGCAGAGTTCCAAAGAATAGCAAGGAGAGATGAGAAAGCCTTCTTCAGCGATCAATGCAAAGAAATAGAGGAAAACAACAGAATGGGAAAGACTAGAGATCTCTTCAAAAAAATTAGAGATATCAAGGGAACATTTCATGCAAAGATGGACTTGATAAAGGACAGAAATGGTATGGACCTAACAGAAGCAGAAGATATTAAGAAGAGATGGCAAGAATACACAGAAGAACTGTACAAAAAAGATCTTCATGACCCAGATAATCACGATGGTGTGATCACTGACCTAGAGCCAGACATCCTGGAATGTGAAGTCAAGTGGGCCTTAGAAAGCATCACTACAAACAAAGCTAGTGGAGGTGATGGAATTCCAGTGGAGCTATTCCAAATCCTGAAAGATGATGCTGTGAATGTGCTGCACTCAATATCCCAGCAAATTTGGAAAACTCAGCAGTGGCCACAGGACTGGACAAAGTCAGTTTTCATTCCAATCCCAAAGAAACGCAATGCCAAAGAGTGCTCAAACTACTGCACAATTGCACTCATCTCACACGCTAGTAAAGTAATGCTCAAAATTCTCTAAGCAGGTTTCAGCAATACATGAACCGTGAACTTCCACATGTTCAAGTTGGTTTTAGAAAAGACAGAGGAACCAGAGATCAAATTGCCAACATCCGCTGGATCGTGGAAAAAGCAAGAGAGTTCCAGAAAAACATCTATTTCTGCTTTATTGACTATGCCAAAGCCTTTGACTGTGTAGATCACAATAAACTACGGAAAATTCTGAAAGAGATGGGAATACCAGACCACCTGATCTGCCTCTTAAGAAATCTGTATGCAGGTCAGGAAGCAACAGTTAGAACTGGTCATGGAACAACAGACTGGTTCCAAATAGGAAAAGGAGTACGTCAAGGCTGCATATTGTCACCATGTTTATTTAACTTATATGCAGAGTACATCATGAGAAATGCTGGACTGGAAGAAACACAAGTTGGAATCAAGATTGCCGGGAGAAATATCAATAACCTCAGATATGCGGATGACACCACTCTTATGGCAGAAAGTGAAGAGGGGCTAAAAAGCCTCTTGATGAAAGTGAAAGTGGAGAGTGAAAAGGTTGGCTTAAAGCTCAACATTCAGAAAACGAAGATCATGGCATCTGGTCCCATCACTGCATGGGAAATAGATGGGGAAACAGTGGAAACAGTGTCAGACTTTGTTTTTCTGGGCTCCAAAATCACTGCAGATGGTGACTGCAGCCATGAAATTAAAAGACGCTTACTCCTTGGAAGGAAAGTTATGACCAACCTAGGTAGCATATTCAAAAGCAGAGACATTACTTTACCAACAAAGGTTCACCTAGTCAAGGCTATGGTCTTTCCTGTGGTCATGTATGGATGTGAGAGCTGGACTGTGAAGAAGGCTGAGCGCCACAGAATTGATGCTTTTGAACTGTGGTGTTGGAGAAGACTCTTGAGAGTCCCTTGGACTGCAAGAAGATCCAACCAGTCCATTCTGAAGGAGATCAATCCTGGAATTTCTTTAGAAGGAATGATGCTAAAGCTGAAACTCCAATATTTTGGCCACCTCATGCGAAGAGTTGACTCATTGGAGAAGACTCTGATGCTTGGAGGGATTGAGGGCAGGAGGAGAAGGGGACGACAGAGGATGAGATTGCTGGATGGCATCACTGACTTGATGGGTGTGAGTCTGGGTGACCTCTGGGAGCTGGTGATGGACAGGGAGGCCTGGCGTCTGGGGTTCACGGGGTCGCAAAGAGTTAGACATGACTGAGCGACTGATCTAATCTGATCTGATGATAAACCATCATGGAAATAATATGATATGTGTGTGTGTGTTCATGTGGTATAATGGAGTCACTTTGCTGTACAGCAGAAATTATAGCAACATTGTAAATCAACTATACTCTAATAGAATAAATTTAAAAAATACACACATAAGAAGGAATTCTGTGCAGCACAATGTCTGATGATTTATGCATCTAGCAAAGCTGTTTTAGATAGATGGGTAAATCAATATCAAAACAGTGTTGAAAAAGAGTAAGCAAAGTAATAAAATTAGTGACCCTTTAATTACGTGAATCTTAAATATATCAATAGATTCAAAATAATTCATTTTTGAAGTATTTATATGTATTTAAAAAGGAAATAAGAAAGTTTAATTGAAAGAACATAATCACATAAGCTTTATGTCCTGTGTGTGATCAGGAGACCTGGGTTCGATTCCTGGGTGGGAAAGATCACCTGGAGAAGGAAATGGTAACCCACTCCAGTATTCTTGCCTGGAGAATCCCATGGACAGAGGAGCCAGGCAGGCTATAACTTATGGGGTCTCAAGAAAAGGACACAACTAAGTGACTAAGCATACACACACAATCTCATAAGTAAACACATGAAAAAGAAATACAGCAGGAAGAATTTGTGGCAATTGAGGATAATTCTAGGCCTGAATGTCAATCTTGGGCACAGACATTCTTAATAAAAAACAAAGAAGCAATTGGTTTAGTGACAGCAGAGTTTAAAGTGAGGTAGTTACTCAGAAGGAGAGGTGTTAATTTGTTCCTAATTAAGAGCAATACTAAAGAATGTTCAAATTACCACACAATTACACTCATCTCACACACTAGCAAAGTAATGCTCAAAATTCTCCAAGCCAGGCTTCAACAGTATGTGAACAGTGAACTTCCAGATGTTCAAGTTGGATTTAGAAAAGTCAGAGGAACCAGAGATCAAATTGCCAACATCCACTGAATCATAGAAAAAGCAAGAGAATTTCAGAAAAACATTTGCTTTATTGATTTAACCAAAGCTTTTTTTTTTTTTAAAGCTTTTGACTTATTGTGTAGATCACAATAAACTGGAAAATTATGACAGAGACGTGAATACCAGACAACCTTACCTGCCTCCTCAGAAATCTGTATGCATGTCAAGAAGCAGCAGTTAGAACTGGACATGGAATAACAGACTGGTTCTAAATTGGGAAAGAAGTATGTCAAGGCTATGTATTGTCACCGTGCTTATTTAACTTATATGCAGAGTATATCATGTGAAATGCTGGACTGGATGAAGCACAGTTGGAATCAAGATTCCTGGGAGAAATAGCAATAATCTCAGATATGCAGATGACACCATCATTATGACTGAGAGTGAAGAGGAACTAGAGAGCCTCTTGATGAAAATGAAAGAGGAGAGTAAAAAGTTGGCTTAAAACTCAAAATTCAGAAAACTAAGATCATGGGATCTGGTCCTGTCACTTCATGGCAAATTGATGGGGAAACAATGGCAACAGTGAAAGACTTTATTTTCTTGGGCTCCAAAATCACTGCAGATGGTGACTGCAGCCATGAAATTAAAAGATGCTTACTCCTTGGAAGAAAAGCTATAACCAACTTAGACAGCATATTAAAAAACAGAGACATTCCTTTGCCAATAGAAGTCCGTCTAGTCAAAGATATGGTTTTTCCAGTAGTCATGTATGGATGTGAGAGTTGGACTTGAGTGCCGAAGAATTGATGCTTTTGAACAATGGTATTGGAGAAGACTCTTGAGAGTCCCTTGGACAGCAAGGAGATCAAATCAGTCAATCCTAAAAGAAATCAGTCCTTAATATTCATTGGAATATTGGAAGTCCTTCATTGGAAGGACTGATGTTGAAGCTGAAACTCCAAAAATACTTTGGCCACCTGATGTGAAGAACTGACTCATTGGAAAATACTCTGATGCTGGGAAAGATTGAAGGCAGGAGGAGAAGGGGAAGACAGAGGATGAGATGGTTGGATGTCATCACTGACTTGATGGACATGAATTTGAACAAGCTCCTGGATTTGGTGATGGCCAGGGAAGAGTGGCGTGCTGCAGTCCATGGTGTTGCAAAGAGTCGGACAGGGCTGAGTGGCTCAACTAAACTGAATTCAGAGGGAACATCAAGGATGTGAGGATCAAGGACTCCCCTGTGGGGGATTCACAGGGGAGTTAAAGTGAAAGTGTTAGTTGCTTGGACACTCCCTTTCCCAGGGGATCTTCTCCACCCAGGGATTGAACCTGAGTTTTCTGCATTGCAGGCAGATTCTTTACCATCTGAAGCACCAGGGAAGCCCACACAGGGGAGAGAAGATGTTTATTTGGAAACAGGATTGTGCAAGTAAGCAGCAGAAAGTGGATGTGAGGGTAGGATCCCACTCCCTCAGGGGAGCAGAGAGAGATAGTGAAGGCACGGGGGTGTTTTCAGGCAAGAAACAGGTAAGTGGGAGTAACCCCCTTCTCCTCCTCCTCACTGATTTTCCTGAGGGTCTGTCTCAATCTAGCACAGATATGTATAGTCCCATCTCACTACTAAAATCATCAGCTGTGTGTAGATACTATTCTACGTACATTGAGAGCAACTTATACTCTCTCAGAAGTCATGGAGAATTAAATTTTCCATGAAGAAGGATCCTTACAAAGCACTCCATGAGCTTAACCAGCACTTATAACACCTATATATGTGCTAATCTGCACTTAAATGTTTTACCTGCAAGTTTCTCAATACATCGCCTCTTTTTTTAAATTTAAATTTATTAATTTTAATTGGAGGCTAATTATTTTACAATATTGTATTGGTTTTGCCATACATCAACATGAATCCACCTCTTTTTAAACATTTGAATAAGTGAAGATCCAAAGAGGCTGAAGGGAGGTTTTCCTTCAGTGGCTGATGACAGACCATGTTGGGGGACAGTAGTGAGGATGACTCAACTCTCAGGTCTCTGCCTGTTTTTAATCTAAACAGCCCTGCCCTAGAACTGTATCTTCTTGGGCAGGAAGAGAAGCAAGCAGAATGTTTGTCCCCAGGTCTTTTTTAAGACCTCAATCCTCAGGTCTTCTGCAACTTCCTATGCTGGGCACTTTCTTCTTTCCTTTTAAACTTTTGGTCACATGCAGGAGGAGGAGAATGCAGCCAATATTCCTCTTGCTGAGTCTTTATGAGCGTCTGTGCTGAGGACAGCATGTCAGGGGCTATTTTGGGATATATGGTTCAAAATAATGAGAAAACCAACACAATCAGTTAGGTGAATGGAACGCACATCAGAGCAAGTGGCAGGGAGCGCCCAGGCACGGTGGGGAGCGGGTCAGTTCCCAGTGTTGGGGAGGACGGTGTGCCTCCCAGGGGATTCTACCCTTCCTTCCTGAAAGGACACTTACTGCTCTGGTATTTTCAAGGCTCGAGGGGACCAGAAAGAACTCTCCAGAAAGGCCTCCATGCCAGTGGCTCAGCAGAGAAGGGAGTTCCTCTCCTGAGCAATGATTGCTCTGAATGAGTATGAAACAGTCATTATAAAGCTCTGCTTTTACATTATTGCTCTCAAGATCTGCAGGAAGGAAATTGTACAAATATTGCAGAAAATAATCAGACAGTCAGGGGCAGCAAGGAAGGAACCATGAACAACTCAGTTATTTCCACTGACACATTGTCAAGACAAAAGGTAAAAGCCCATGGAAGTGCTATGCAAGTTGATTTTCATTTGTTGGAATTTGAATATGTATTACATGTTTTTATTTTTATTTTTTAACTTTATAATATTGTATTGGTTTTGCTAATATCAACATGAATCCACCATGGGTATACATGTGTTCCCCATCCTGAACCCTCCTCCCTCCTCCCTCCTCATACCATCCCTCTGGGTCATCCCAGTGTACCAGCCCCAAGCATCCAGTATTGTGCATCGAACCTGGACTGGCAACCCATTTCATATACGATGTTATACATGTTTCAATGCCATTCTCCCAAATCATCCCACCCTCGCCCTCTCCCACAGAGTCCAAAAGACTGTTCTATACATCAGTGTCTCTTTTGCTGTCTCGTATACAGAGTTATTGTTGCCATCTTTCTAAATTCCATATATATGTGTTAGTATACTGTATTTGTGTTTTTCTTTCTGGCTTACTTCACTCTGTATAATAGGCTACAGTTTCATCCACCTCGTTAGAACTGATTCACATGCATTCTTTTTAATGGCTGAGTAATACTTCATTGTGTATATGTACCACAGCTTTCCTATCCATTCATCTGCTGATGGACATCTAGGTTGCTTCCATTTCCTGGCTATTATAAACAGTGCTGTGATGAACAGTGGGGTACATGTGTCTCTTTCCATTCTGATTTCCTCAGTGTGTATGCCCAGCAGTGGGATTGCTGGGTCATAAGGGAGTTCTATCCCCAGTTTTTTTTTTTTTTTTTTTAAGTGTCTATTAGTGCTTTATTGACTATGCCAAAGCCTTGACTGTGTGGATCACAATAAACTATGGAAAATTCTGAAAGAGATGGGAATACCAGACCACCTGATCTGCCTCTTAAGAAATCTGTATGCAGGTCAGGAAGCAACAGTTAGAACTGGTCATGGAACAACAGACTGGTTCCAAATAGGAAAAGGAGTACGTCAAGGCTGCATATTGTCACCATGTTTATTTAACTTATATGCAGAGTACATCATGAGAAATGCTGGACTGGAAGAAACACAAGTTGGAATCAAGATTGCCGGGAGAAATATCAATAACCTCAGATATGCGGATGACACCACTCTTATGGCAGAAAGTGAAGAGGGGCTAAAAAGCCTCTTGATGAAAGTGAAAGTGGAGAGTGAAAAGGTTGGCTTAAAGCTCAACATTCAGAAAACGAAGATCATGGCATCTGGTCCCATCACTGCATGGGAAATAGATGGGGAAACAGTGGAAACAGTGTCAGACTTCGTTTTTCTGGGCTCCAAAATCACTGCAGATGGTGACTGCAGCCATGAAATTAAAAGACGCTTGCTCCTTGGAAGGAAAGTTATGACCAACCTAGATAGCATATTCAAAAGCAGAGACATTACTTTACCAACAAAGGTTCGCCTAGTCAAGGCTATGGTCTTTCCTGTGGTCATGTATGGATGTGAGAGCTGGACTGTGAAGAAGGCTGAGCGCCGAAGAATTGATGCTTTTGAACTGTGGTGTTGGAGAAGACTCTTGAGTGTCCCTTGGACTGCAAGAAGATCCAACCAGTCCATTCTGAAGGAGATCAATCCTGGGATTTCTTTGGAAGGAATGATGCTAAAGCTGAAACTCCAGTATTTTGGCCACTTCATGCGAAGAGTTGACTCATTGGAGAAGACTCTGATGCTGGGAGGGATTGGGGGCAGGAGGAGAAGGGGACAACAGAGGATGAGATGGCTGGATGGCATCACTGACTTGATAGGTGTGAGTCTGGGTGACCTCCGGGAGCTGGTGATGGACAGGGAGGCCTGGCGTGCTGCGGTTCATGGGATCGCAAAGAGTTGGACACGACTGAGTGACTGATCTGATCTGATCTGATCTGATTAGTGCTTTATTCTTTTTCTTTATTTTTTTAAAATTTTGCTTAACTTTACAATATTGTATTGCTTTTACTATACATCGAGATGGATCTGCCACCAGTATACACGTGTTCCCCATCCTGAACCCTCCTCCCTCCCCCCCCCCACACCATCCCTCCAGGACGTCCCAGTGCTCCAGCCCCAGGCATCTGTTATCGGGCATTGTACCTGGACTGACGACTCGTTTCAGATATGATATTATACATATTTCAATGCTATTCTCCCCAATCATCCCACCCTCTCCCGGTCCCAGAGTCCAAAAGTCTGTTCTATACATCAGTGTCTCTTTTGCTGTCTCGTAAATAGGGTTATTTTTACCATCTTTCTAAATTCCATATATATGCGTTAGTATACTATATTTGTGTTTTTGTTTCTGGCTTACTTCACTCTGTATAATAGGCTCCAGTTCCATCCACCTCCTTAGAACTGATTCAAATGTATTCTTTTTAATGGCTGAGTAATACTCCATTGTGTATATGTACCACTGCTTTCTTATCCATTCATCTGTGGATGGACATCTAGGTTGCTTCCACGTCCTGGCTATTGTAAACAGTGCTGCTATGAACATTGGGGTACACGTGTCTCTTTCAATTCTGGTTTTCTCAGTGTGTATGCCCAGCAGTGGGATTGCTGGATCATAAGGCAGTTCTATTCCCAGTTTTTTGAGGAATCTCCATACTGTTCTCCATAGTGGCTGTACAAGTTTGCATTCCCACCAACAGTGTAAGAGGGTTCCCTTCTCTCCGCACCCTCTCCAGCATTTATTGCTTGTGGACTTTTGGATCGCAGCCATTCTGACTGGCGTGAAACGGTACCTCATAGTGGTTTTGATTTGCATTTCTCTGATAATGAGTGATGTTGAGCATCTTTTCATGTGTTTGTTAGCCATCTGTATGTCTTCTTTGGAGAAATGTCTATTTAGTTCTTTGGCCCATTTTTTGATTGGGTCGTTTATTTTTCTGGAGTTGAGGTGTAGAAGTTGCTTGTATATTTTTGAGATTAGTTGTTTGTCTGTTGCTTCATTTGCTATTATTTTCTCCCATTCTGAAGGCTGTCTTTTCACCTTGCTTATAGTTTCCTTTGTTGTGCAGAAGCTTTTAGGTTTGATTAGGTCCCATTTGTTCATTTTTTATTTTATTTCCGATATTCTGGGAGGTGGGTCATAGAGGATCTTGCTGTGATGTAAGTCATAGAGTGTTTTGCCTACGTTTTCCTCTAGGAGTTTTATGGTTTCTGGTCTTACATTTAGCTCTTTAATCCATTTTGAGTTTATTTTTGTGTATGGTCTTAGAAAGTGTTCTAGTTTCACTCTTTTACAAGTGTTCGACCAGTTTTGCCAGCACCACTTGTTAAAAAGATTGTCTTTAATCCATTGTATATTCTTGCCTCCTTTGTCAAAGATAAGGTGACCATATGTGCATGGATTTATCTCTGGGCTTTCTATTTTGTTCCATTGATCTATATTTCTGTCTTTGTGCCAGTACCATACTGTCTTGATGACTGTGGCTTTGTAGTAGAGCCTGAAGTCAGGCAAGTTGATTCCTCCAGTTCCATTCTTCTTTCTCAAGATAGCTTTGGCTATTCGAGGTTTTTTTGTATTTCTATACAAATTGAGAAATTATTTGTTCTAGCTCTGTAAAGAATACCTTTGGTAGCTTGATGGGGATTGCATTGAATCTATAAATTGCTTTGTGTAGTATACTCATTTTCACTATATTGATTCTAATTGGAAAAGAAGAAGTAAAACTCTCACTGTTTGCAGATGACATGATCCTCTACATCAGATCAGATCAGATCAGATCAGATCAGTCGCTCAGTCGTGTCCGACTCTTTGCGACCCCATGAACCGCAGCACGCCAGGCCTCCCTGTCCATCACCAGCTCCCGGAGGTCACTCAGACTCGCATCCATCGAGTCAGTGATGCCATCCAGCCATCTCATCCTCTGTCGTCCCCTTCTCCTCCTGCCCTCAATCCCTCCCAGCATCAGAGTCTTCTCCAATGAGTCAACTCTTCGCATGAGGTGGCCAAAATACTGGAGTTTCAGCTTTAGCATCATTCCTTCTAAAGAAATTCCAGGATTGATTTCCTTCAGAATGGACTGGTTGGATCTTCTTGCAGTCCAAGGGACTCTCAAGAGTCTTCTCCAACACCACAGTTCAAAAGCATCAATTCTTCGGCGCTCAGCCTTCTTCACAGTCCAGCTCTCACATCCATACATGACCACAGGAAAGACCATAGCCTTGACTAGGCGAACCTTTGTTGGTAAAGTAATGTCTCTGCTTTTGAATATGCTATCTAGGTTGGTCATAACTTTCCTTCCAAGGAGCAAGCGTCTTTTAATTTCATGGCTGCAGTCACCATCTGCAGTGATTTTGGAGCCCAGAAAAACAAAGTCTGACACTGTTTCCACTGTTTCCCCATCTATTTCCCATGCAGTGATGGGACCAGATGCCATGATCTTCGTTTTCTGAATGTTGAGCTTTAAGCCAACCTTTTCACTCTCCACTTTCACTTTCATCAAGAGGCTTTTTAGCCCCTCTTCACTTTCTGCCATAAGAGTGGTGTCATCCGCATATCTGAGGTTATTGATATTTCTCCTGGCAATCTTGATTCCAACTTGTGTTTCTTCCAGTCCAGCATTTCTCATGATGTACTCTGCATATAAGTTAAATAAACATGGTGACAATATGCAGCCTTGACGTACTCCTTTTCCTATTTGGAACCAGTCTGTTGTTCCATGACCAGTTCTAACTGTTGCTTCCTGACCTGCATACAGATGTCTTAAGAGGCAGATCAGGTGGTCTGGTATTCCCATCTCTTTCAGAATTTTCTGTAGTTTATTGTGATCCACACAGTCAAAGGCTTTGGCCTAGTCAATAAAGCAGAAATAGAGGTTTTTCTGGAACTCTCTTGCTTTTTCCATTATCCGGTGGATGTTGGCAATTTGATCTCTGGTTCCTCTGCCTTTTCTAAAACCAGCTTGAACATCAGGAAGTTCATGGTTCACATATTGCTGAAGCCTGGCTTGGAGAATTTTGAGCATTACTTTACTAGCGTGTGAGATGAGTGCAATTGTTCGGTAGTTTGAGCACTCCTTCGCATTGCCTTTCTTTGGGATTGGGATGAAAACGGACCTTTTCCAGTCCTGTGGCCACTGCTGAATTTTCCAAATTTGCTGGCATATTGAGTTTAGCACTTTCACAGCATCATCATTTAGGACTTGGAATAGCTCAACTGGAATTCCATCACCTCCACTAGCTTTGTTGGTAGTGATGCTTTCTAAGGCCCATTTGACTTCACATTCCAAGATGTGATCCTCTACATAGAAAACCCTAAAGATTCCACCAGAAAATTACTAGAACTAATCAATGAATATAGTAAAGTTGCAGGATATAAAATTAACACACAGAAATCCCTTGCATTCCTGTACACTAATAATGAGAAAATAGAAAGAGAAATTAAGGAAACAATTCCATTCACCATTGCAATGAAAACAATAAAACACTTAGGAATATATCTTCCTAAAGAATCTAAAGGCCTATATATAGAAAACTATAAAACACTGGTGAAAGAAATCAAAAAGGACACTAATAGATGGAGAAATATACCATGTTCATGGATCGGTGGAATCAATATAGTGAAAATGTCTATTCCCAGTTTTTTAAGGAATCTCCACACTGTTCTCCATAGTCGCTGTACCAGTTTGCATTGCCACCAACAGTGTAAGAGGGTTCCCTTTTCTCCACACCATCTCCAGCATTTATTGCTTGTAGACTTTTGGATCACAGCCATTCTGACTGGCGTGAAATGGTACCTCATAGTGGTTTTGATTTGCATTTCTCTGATAATGAGTGATGTTGAGCATCTTTTCATGTGTTTGCTAGCCATCTGTATGTCTTCTTTGGAGAAATGTCTGTTTAGTTCTTTGGCCCATTTTTTGATTGAGTCAGTTATTTTTCTGGAATTGAGCTACAGGAGTTGCTTGTATATTTTTGAGATTAGTTGTTTGTCAGTTGCTTCATTTGCTATTATTTTCTCCCATTCTGAAGGCTGTCTTTTCACCTTGCTTATAGTTTCCTTTGTTGTGCAGAAGCTTTCAAGTTTAATTAGGTCCCATTTGTTTATTTTTGCTTTTATTTCCAATATTCTGGGAGGTGGGTCATAGAGGATCCTGCTGTGATTTATGTCGGAGTGTGTTTTGCCTATGTTCTCCTCTGAGAGTTTTATAGTTTCTGGTCTTACGTTTAGATCTTTAATCCATTTTGAGTTTATTTTTGTGTATGGTGTTAGAAAGTGTTCTAATTTCATTCTTTTACAAGTGGTTGACCAGTTTTCCCAGCACCATTTGTTAAAGAGATTGTCTTTTTTCCATTGTATATTCTTGCCTCCTTTGTCAAAGATAAGGTGTCCACAGGTGTGTGGATTTATCTCTGGGCTTTCTATTTTGTTCCATTGATCTATATTTCTGTCTTTTTGCCAATACCATACTGTCTTGATGACTGTGGCTTTGTAGTAGAGCCTGAAGTCAGGCAGGTTGATTCCTCCAGTTCCATTCTTCTTTCTCAAGATTGCTTTGGCTATTCGAGGTTTTTTGTATTTACATACAAACTGTGAAATTATTTGTTCTAGCTCTGTGAAAAATACTGTTGGTAGCTTGATAGGGATTGCATTGAAGCTATAGATTGCTTTGTGTAGTATACTCATTTTCACTATATTGAATCTTCCAATCCATGAACATGGTGTATTTCTCCATCTATTAGTGTCCTCTTTGATTTCTTTCACCAGTGTTTTATAGTTTTCTATATATAGGTCTTTAATTTCTTAAGGTAGATATATTCCTAAGTATTTTATTCTTTTCATTGCAATGGTGAATGGAATTCTTTCCTTGATTTCTCTTTCTATTTTCTCATTATTTGTGTACAGGAATGCAAGGGATTTCTGTGTGTTGATCTTATATCCTGCAACTTTACTATATTCATTGATTAGCTCTAGTAATTTTCTGGTGGAGTCTTTAGGGTTTTCTATGTAGTGGATCATGTCATCTGCAAACAGTGAGAGTTTTACTTCTTCTTTACCAATTTGGATTCCTTTTATTTCTTTTTCTGCTCTGATTGCTGTGGCCAAAACTATGTTGAATACTAGTGGTGACAGTGGGCACCCTTGTCTTGCTCCTGACGTTAGGGGAAATGCTTTAAATTTTTCCCTATTAAGAATAATGTTTGCTGTGTGTTTGTCATATATAGCTTTTATTATGTTGAGGTATGTTCCTTCTATTCCTGCTTTCTGGAGAGTTTTTATCATAAATGGATGTTGGACTTTGTCAAAGACTTTCTCTGCATCTATTGAGATAATTATATGGTTTTTATTTTTCAATTTGTTAATGTGGTGTATTACATTGTCTGATTTGCAGATATTGAAGAATCCTTGCATCCCTGGGATAAAGCCCGCTTGATCATAGTGTATGATATTTTTAATGTGTTGTTGGATTCAGATTGCTTGAATTTTGTTAAAGATTTTTGCATCTATGTTCATCAGTGATATTGGTCTGTAGTTTTCTTTTTTTGTGGCATCTTTGTCAGGTTTTGGGATTAGAGTGATGGTGGCCTCATAGAATGAGTTTGGAAGTTTACCTTCCTCTGCAATTTTCTGGAAGAGTTTGAGTAGGATAGATGTTAACTCTTCTCTAAATTTTTGGTAGAATTCAGCTATGAAGCCGTCTGGACCTGGGCTTTTGTTTGCTGAAAGATTTCTGATTACGGTTTCAATTTCCATGCTTGTGATGGGTCTGTTAAGATTTTCTATTTCTTCCTGGTTCAGTTTTGGAAAGTTGTACTTTTCTAAGAATTTTTCCATTTCTTCCACATTGTCCATTTTATTGCCATATAATTGCTGATAGTAGTCTCTTATGATCCTTTGTATTTCTGTGTTGTCTGTTGTGATCTCTCCATTTTCATTTCTAATTTTATTGATTTGAATTTTCTCCCTTTGTTTCTTGATGAGTCTGGCTAATGGTTTGTCAATTTTATTTACCCTTTCAAAGAACCAGCTTTTGGCCTTGTTGAGTTTTGCTATGGTCTCTTTTGTTTCTTTTGCATTTATTTCTGCCTAATTTTAAAGATTTCTTTCCTTCTACTAACCCTGGGGTTCTTCATTTCTTCCTTTTCTAGTTGCTTTATGTGTAGAGTTAGGTTATTTATTTGACTTGTTTCTTGAGGTATGCCTGTATTGCTATGAACTTTCCCCTTAGCACTGCTTTTACAGTATCCCACAGGTTTTGGATTGTTGTGTTTTCATTTTCATTCGTTTCTATGCATATTTTGATTTCTTTTTTGATTTCTTCTGTGATTTGTAGGTTACTCAGCAGCGTGTTTTTCAACCTCCATATGTTGGAATTTTTAATAGTTTTTCTCCTTTAATTGAGATCTAATCTTACTGCATTGTGGTCAGAAAAGATGCTTGGGATGATTTCATTTTTTTTTTTTTAATTTACCAAGGCTAGATTTATGGCCCAGGATGTGATCTATCCTGGAGAAGGTTCCTTGTGTGCTTGAGAAAAAGGTAAAGTTCATTGCTTTGAGGTGAAATGTCCTACAGATATCAGTTAGGTCTAACTGGTTTATTGTATCATTTAAAGTTTGTGTTTCCTTGTTAATTTTTTGTTTAGTTGATCTATCCATAGGTGTGAGTGGGGTATTAATGTCTCTCCCTTTTATTGTGTTATTGTTAATTTCCCCTTTTATACTTGTTAGCATTTGTCTTACATATTGTGGTGCTCCTATGTTTGGTGCATATATATTTATAATTGTTATATCTTCTTCTTGGATTGATCCTTTGAGCATTATGTAGTGACCTTCTTTGTCTCTTTTCACAGCCTTTGTTTTAAAGTCTATTTTATCTGATATGAGTATTGCTACTCCTGCTTTCTTTTGGTCTCTATTTGCATGGAAAATCTTTTTCCAGCCCTTAACTTTCAGTCTGTATGTGTCCCCTGTTTTGAGGTGGGTCTCTTGTAGACAACATATGTAGGGGTCTTGTTTTTGTATCCATTCAGCCAGTCTTTGTCTTTTGGTTGGGGCATTCAACCCATTTACGTTTAAGGTAATTATTGACAAGTATGATCCCATTGCCATTTAATTTATTGTGTTGTGTTTGAGTTTATACACCCTTTTTGTGTTTCCTGTCTAGAGAAGATCCTTTAGCGTTTGTTGAAGAGCTGGGTTGGACATGCTGAATTCCCTCAGCTTTTGCTTGTCTGTAAAGCTTTTGATTTCTCCTTCATATTTGAATGAGATCCTTGCTGGGTACCATAATCTGGGCTTTAGGTTATTTTCTTTCACCACTTTAAGTATGTCCTGCCATTCCCTCCTGGCCTGAAGAGTTTCTATTGAAAGATCAGCTGTTATCCTTATGGGAATCCCCTTGTGTGTTATTTGTTGTTTCCCCCCTGCTGCTTTTAATATTTGTTCTTTGTGTTTTACCTTTGTTAATTTGATTAATATGTGTATTGGGGTGTTTTGCCTTGGATTTATTCTGTTTGAGACTCTCTGGTTTCTTGGACTTGGGTGACTATTTCCTTCCCCATTTTAAGGAAGTTTTCAACTATTATCTCTTCAAGTATTTTCTCAGGGTCTTTCTTTTTGTCTTCTTCTCCTGGAACTCCTATGATTCGAATGTTGGGGCATTTAACATTGTCCTGGGTGTCTCTGAGATTGTCCTAATTTCTTTAAATTCATTTTTCTTTTTTCCTCTCTGATTCATTTATTTCTACCATTCTACCTTCTATTTCACTAATTCTATTTTCTGCTTCCGTTATTCTACTGTTGATTCCCTCCAGAGTGCTTTTGATCTCATTTATTGCATTATTCATTATATATTTACTCTTTTTTATTTCTTCTAAGTCCTTGTTAAACCTTTCTTGCATCTTCTCAGTCCTTGTCTCCAGGCTATTTATCTGTGATTCCATTTTTGTTTCAAGATTTTGGATCATTTTCACTATCCTTATTCAGAATTCTTTATCAGGTAGATTCTCTATCTCTTCCCCTTTTGTTTGGTTTGGTGGGCATTTATCCTGTTCCCTTTACCTGCTGGGTATTCCTCTGTCTCTTCATCTTGTTTATATTGCTGAGTTTGGGGTGGCCTTTCTGTATTCTGGCAGTTTGTATAGTTCTCTTTATTGTGGAGGTTCCTCACTGTGGGTGGGGTTGTACGGGTGGCTTGTCAAAGTTTCCTGGTTAGGGAAACTTGTGTTGTTATTCTGGTGGGTGGGGCTGGATTTCTTCCCTCTGGAATGCAAAGAAGTGTCCAGTAATGCGTTATGAGATGTCAGTGGTTTTGGAGTAACTTTGGGCAGCCTGTATATTGAAGCTCAGGGCTGTGTTCCTGTGTTGCTGGAGAACTTGTGTGGTATGTCTTGCTCTGGAACTTGTTGGCCCTTGGGTGATACTTGGTTTCAGTGTAGGTATGGAGCCGTTTGATGAGCTCCTGCCTATTAATGTTCCCTGGAGTCAGGAGTTTTCTGGTGTTCTCAGGATTTGGACTTAAGCCCCCTGCTTCTGGTTTTCAGTTTTATTTTCACAGTAGTCTCAAGACTTCTCCATCTATACAGCACTGTTGATAAAACATCTAGGTTAGAGATGAAAAGTTTCTCCACAGTGAGGGACACCCAGAGAGATTCACAGAGTTACATGGAGAAGAAAAGAGGGAGGAGGGAGTTAGAGGTGACCAGAATGAGATGATGTGGAATCAAAGAGGAGAGAGCAAGCTAGCCAGTAATCACTTCCTTATGTGCGCTCCATAGTCTGGACTGCTCAGAGATGTTCATGGAGTTATACAGAGAAGAGAAGAGGGAGGACGGAGACAGAAGTGTCCAGGAGGAAAAAGGGTAGAATCTAAAGGAGAGAGACAGATCCAGCCAGTAACCAGTTTCCTAAACATTCTCCACCATTTGGAACACACAAAGAGATTCACAGAGTTGGATAGAGAAGATAAGGGGGGGGGGGGGAGGAGATAGAGGTGACCTGGTGGAGAAAAAGGAGAGTCCAAAGGGGGAGAGAGCAGTCAAGCCAGTAATCTTGCTCCCAAGTAAAAATTGGTACTGAAGATTGGGTTCTTAAAGGTACAAAGTTGATAACAAATACCAAAAAGCAAAGATTAAAAATCTAGAGTAGAGGTTGGATTTTCAAAAATACAATATTAAAGAACAGAAAAAAAAGAAAAAAAGGTCACAAAAATTATATTATAATATATATATGAAGTTTGCTTTAAAATATAGGGTCTCTTTTTCTTTTTGCAAAGTAATAGTAGGTTATAAAAATGAAAATTGAAGGCATACTAGAGGACTTAAAAATAAAAAAATTTTAAAAAATGATAGTAAAAATAGTAGAAATATATCTAGGACTTTCTCTGGTGTTGTGGGCAGTGTCATGTCAATTCATTTTTGGCTAGTTCCTTGGTCCGGCTTATATTTCTCAAGGCCTATAGGCCCCTTCCTATATGGTTGGTACCTACTACAGGGTTTTGATCTATTGCACTTGTCACTTCCAAGACGGTTCCCTCTGTTTTACCTTCTTCTGTTTGCTGGTCTCTTCAGTGTCTGATTTACACCCTGACACAGGGGGTAGTGGTGGACACTTTTTTAGGCTCACTTGTTCAGTCGCGCTGTGGGGAGGGAGGGAGGCTGCAAACAAATAACACTAGCATGTGCTCGCAGTATCTCAGCCACACTGGGCCTGCCCTCTGCCCACACTGCTCAGGCTCTAGGATGCTCTGCCGGGAACCATCTGAAGCTGGCCCTGGGGCGCATGCACCTTCCAGGGCCTAAGCCGTTCAGGTTCAGGCACTCATGTAGTCCTCAGAGGTGCAGACTCGGTTGGGCCCGCGTTTTGTGCCCTTCCAAGGTCCGAGCAGCTCAGGTGATAAGGTGCTTGGTGAGCACAGTCCCTGCGACTTATTGCCTCCCCTTCCCTGCTGCTCGGTTTTCTGGGGGGGGGGGGGTACAACCGGCATGCCTTCTCAGGCAGATGTTGACTGTCCAGAACCCCAAGAAGTCTTAGTTAGCAAAGAAGCCTGCTTGCAGTTTGGTAGATAATGCTTCTCTGGGGCTGGGATTGCCTCCTTCTGGCTCTGGCTGCCTGTCACGGGAGGGGGATGGTCTGCAGTGTGCTAGCTCTGTTCAGTCCTTTGTTCTGTGAGAGGGCCTGGCAGTGTTTTAAGTTAGAGCTTTTTGCGAGGTATCTATCCCACAGTCTGGTTTGCTAGTCCAAGTTATTTCCCTCAGATTGCCCTAGAGGCATTCAGGCCTGGTCCTTACTCTAAGCAATGCAGCCTGTGCCTCCCTGACCAGCCCCCGCTTGCCAGTGGAGGGTGCAGGCGTCTGTGCTGCTTTTCCGCAGGAGGAGTTACTGTTGGGCACATAATCTGTGGGTTTTAATTATTTATTTATTTTTCCTCCCAGTTATGTTGGCCTCTGTGGTTCCAAGGCTCGCCACAGACTCAGCAGTGAGAGTGTTTCCTGGTGTTTGGAAACTTCTCTCTTTTTAAGACTCCCTTCCCAGGACGGAGCTCTGTCTCTACCTCTTTTGTCTCTTTTATTTGTCTTTTATATTTTTTCCTACCTCCTTTCAAAGACACTGGGCTGCTTTCCTGGGTGCCTGATGTCCTCTGCCGGCATTCAGAAGTTGTTTTGTGGAATTTACTCAGCATTTAAATGTTCTTCTGATGAATTTGTGAAGGTGAAAGTGGTCTCCCCATCCTATTCCTCCACCATCTTAGGACCGCCCCCCACAATCCCCTTTTAAAAGTTATTTTTAAAATTAAATTACTTCATTTATTTTAATTGGAGCATAATTACTTTATAATATTGTGATGGTTTTTGCCATACATGAACATGAATCAGCTAAGCCCATCAAGAGAGCTTTGCCAAAATTTTAACACATCTCATTACTTCTTTTCAGACACATTACTTATAGTTATTATAAACTAAGAAAAATGAAATGAATTTTCTGAAAACCTATGGAAAATTATTTATTCAAGTTTTATCTTGCCATCTTTTTTTCCCTTTCTGTAAAAACCAAGCACTTTACTTTTAAACAAACTTCTCTCAATTTTCCACTCAATAAACAGAAATATATCTAAAGTTATATGTTTTACCACTGTGATCTCTAGGAGAGTCTAAATGACTCTTAACCGAATAAAGTACATTCTAATTCACAGGCAACACTGGGGTTGGAGGGTGGGTGACCAAGTACTGTCTGATATGCAGTGTATTTCAGCAGTCCAGCAAAGCTTACAGCCACTCACATCACTTCTGCAAGTTCTTGTAGAAGCAAATACACATTAATATGATCAGAACCTCATCTGCTCTGTAATGAGGTTTCAGTATTATATCTTATTTAAAAATTATCCATATAACTAAAAATTATCTATTAGTCATTTCCAAGGAGTTAACCAAAAATTTCAGACTTTAAATAGACATACTTCAGAATATAATTAATATGAAGACATTGGCAGGATAATGATTAAATTTGACAGAACACTAGTTTTCCATTTTCACAATCCTAAACAGTCTGTAGAAGTAATAATATATTCTATACAGTAAATCAGTATAAGAAATGTAAGCAATCCAGATTAACTAGCTTCATAAAATTACAAACCCCAATTCTATTAAAAATTAAAATGTATGCCTGTTTTTGTACAATGTACTGATCAAGTCAGTGAATTATATATACTTTTTAAAGCAAAATTATTAAGACAGTCTGGTTTGTTCAGAGATTTACCTCAAATTAGTGAACCTGAATTTTTATGTAAAAATGTTGATAATTGCTAATGGTTTCATGAAGACTTTTTCCTTAAAAGATTAGCATATTTAAAGTATTAAAAATTTGGTTTCATTATTGTTCTGAAAATATTAGATGGATAGAATCATTTATTTTTCTCTAAATATCAATTAAACCAGAATTTCTTCAATTTGGGTGCTTTTAATTTTGTCGTTGTTGCTCATAATTCAATGTAATAATATTCTCTAGAGGTAGGAAGATATATTCACATAATGATAGGAAATTCACATAATGATAGGAAAAGACTTTTTTCATTTTACAGACACATAGACAATTTTCAGTTTTAATTCCACAAGCTTAGCAACAAGTCAAGAACAAACAAAGAAATATGAATCTCAGGGGTCTGTTCTATTTTATATTCAAAAATATTTTCTTAATTGATTTGAGTTCATATATAGCAAAATGAACAAACAAAGGATAACAAAACAGATTTTCTGTTTCCTCTCACCAGATGGGCTAGATTCCCATCATTCTGGTGGAAATTCTGAGTTACTGATGCATACACAACTCACTACGGTCTACACTGGATGTTCCAAAAACTGCCAGGAGGCTGGCTGAGTGGGTTCCAGGAAATCCTTGCCTCTGGCCATGAATGAGTTAGATAATGCTCAGACAGACTAATGGACCTGGCCAAGAACTAGAAACAAACTCCCTCTCCCTAAAAAAGGAGGGGGGTAACCTGGGAAGCAGAGAGTTATCAAAAATCAAGTTCTGGTGCACTTGGGCTTTGGAGGTCCCAAGGTCTGGGGACCAAAAGCCAGGAAAGGAAGTACTCTGGCAACGTTGTTTGATTCTCTCCAGTAGATGAGTCCACTGGGGCATCTTGGGAAGAAACTCTAAACCTGTCCAAGTATAATTTTCAAACAGTTAGAAACATAATGCATACAGATCCAAGACTATATAAATGTTAGCCATCACAATGATATTATTCAGAAAAAATTAGACTAGAGTTTAGCTTTCCATAGAAACATGTTAGAACTAAGACAAATAACTATAGCATTCAGGGTTGCAATCTCTATGAAATAAAATTCAGTTAATTAAATGGGCAAATATTTGTATTTCATTAGGACAAAATTCTAACTTCTCAAGCAATTATCTCTAAATAGGGATTCTCCAATAGTAGCTTCTGATTCCACAACTGCAGCAGAAGCAGTAGTACTAAGGAATTTGTTAAAAGTGGAACTTATCTAGCCTTTGCCCTCACCTACTGATCTCAAACTCTAGGCATAAGGCCCAGAAATCTGTGTTTAACAATGTTTCTGTCATCTGATGCAAACCTGAAATTCAAGAGCTGCTGATCTAGACCAACCTCCAGCATACTTAACCCAATTCCTTCATGAAGTTATCTCATGAACACTTCCAAAGCAGCGAGTCAAACTGTGAACATCACACATCTAAGCTTTGCTTACTGTGTTTTATTGGCATCAGGTTCCTGGGCCTGAGGGAGCATCATTTGGCTCTAATATTTAGACTGTCTGATTCTAAGAACTTGGTAGTTTCAGTGTGAAGAATCCCTGTTATGATTTTTATATGAGTGCGAATTTTTCTAATTACTGGCAACCTCAAAAAGCTGCAACCAGACTTTTTTTCTGGAGTGTTTCAGATGCTATGACCTTGTAGCTGGCTCTGAGCACAGAGGGGTTGCATCTTGTCAGAGGAAGGCCTAGAGGTGTTTTTGCAGCTGTAGAATATTCTTTTTAGTAACTTTCCTGCTACTGTTTTAGTTTACAGCAATTTTTATCCTCAGCTTCACAGCCCAGGGTGTTGCCAGGAGACCTTAGCAACAATGGCAGTAGAGGAAATGAAGAGATTAATTAAAAAAAAAAAAAAAGTGAATTCAAACCTATTTTTTTTTTTTTTTTTCTTTTTGGCTAAAATAAATTCACAGGTGTAGTTCTTAAAATTAGATGTTTTTATAATGCTACAATTTTTAGAATATCAGAAATAGAATTAAATGATAATTTAGTTACTCAGGTGGCTATTAAATTCATTCCCTTTGTGAGATCTTCCCTGGGAGAGATGTCAGTCATAGAGAAGAATCTGCCCCTGGAAACTTCTATACTGGGTTTGATAATTTAAATAAAGACTATACTCACCCACCAATTAGTAGAATGAAGACACCTGTGGAGGACTGTACATTTCATCTTTGACTACAGCATTACCGGGGTAGATATAATTTAACCATATGCAGGAAAACTCACTTTTCCAAAAGCTTTTCTGGTTGTCACATATTACAACAACCACAAGGTTCAATAGTTGTGAACTTTGGCTTCAAAGAGCAGACAAAAGATCATCATTTCAACATCTATCTGGGTGATTTATCCAATTATCTTGCTCTATTTCTTCTCTCAGACTTGGAAGAAATTTTGATTTTAGCTAATGGTTTTCTCTGTTGATACAACTTGTTAGTATTTTTTTGTTTCTCAAACTCTTGTTTTCCTGATTTCTGGTATTGGCCAGATCCCATATATATTTCATACTTATATGCTCATGTCATTCAGTTGTGTCCAACTCTGTGACCCCATGAACTGAAGTATGCTAGGCTTTCCTGTCTTTCACTATATCCCAGAATTTGCCCAAACTAATGTTCATTGACTTGGTGATGCCATCCAACCATCTCATCCACACTCACTTGTTGGAACCTTGCAATCAATTGATATAATGAGTATGTTGTAAACCATGCCCCGTGATTCTCTCTATTCATTACATTTTCCAGTAGATTCATAAAGTAGTAATAGCTTAGATATTAATAAAGAGTCTTAAAAACAAACAAAAATGAATCATAATGCACTCTAATAAATGTGTGATAGAGGTTTGCAAAAAAAGTTCTATGGAACACATAGCACAAGAGGTTATAGTACATCCTAAGCAAAGAGAGAAACTTTCCCAGAGGAACCGATGTTTGAGCTGAGATTTTTACTAATGTATAAATTGATGAAGATTGATTATTAATAATATCTTATGGCTACTTACAGATGAGACTCTACATACGTCCAAGCCTGTGACAGCCTCTAGATCAGATCAGATCAGATCAGTCGCTCAGTCGTGTCCGACTCTTTGCGACCCCATGAACCGCAGCACGCCAGGCCTCCCTGTCCATCACCAGCTCCCGGAGGTCACCCAGACTCGCATCCATCCAGTCAGTGATGCCATCCAGCCATCTCATCCTCTGTCGTCCCCTTCTCCTCCTGCCCTCAATCCCTCCCAGCATCAGAGTCTTCTCCAATGAGTCAACTCTTCGCATGAGATGGCCAAAATACTGGAGTTTCAGCTTTAGCATCATTCCTTCTAAAGAAATTCCAGGATTGATCTCCTTCAGAATGGACTGGTTGGATCTTCTTGCAGTCCAAGGGACTCTCAAGAGTCTTCTCCAACACCACAGTTCAAAAGCATCAATTCTTCGGCGCTCAGCCTTCTTCACAGTCCAGCTCTCACATCCATACATGACCACAGGAAAGACCATAGCCTTGACTAGGCGAACCTTTGTTGGTAAAGTAATGTCTCTGCTTTTGAATATGCTATCTAGGTTGGTCATAACTTTCCTTCCAAGGAGCAAGCGTCTTTTAATTTCATGGCTGCAGTCACCATCTGCAGTGATTTTGGAGCCCAGAAAAACGAAGTCTGACACTGTTTCCACTGTTTCCCCATCTATTTCCCATGCAGTGATGGGACCAGATGCCATGATCTTCGTTTTCTGAATGTTGAGCTTTAAGCCAACCTTTTCACTCTCCACTTTCACTTTCATCAAGAGGCTTTTTAGCCCCTCTTCACTTTCTGCCATAAGAGTGGTGTCATCTGCATATCTGAGGTTATTGATATTTCTCCCGGCAATCTTGATTCCAACTTGTGTTTCTTCCAGTCCAGCATTTCTCATGATGTACTCTGCATATAAGTTAAATAAACATGGTGACAATATGCAGCCTTGACGTACTCCTTTTCCTATTTGGAACCAGTCTGTTGTTCCATGACCAGTTCTAACTGTTGCTTCCTGACCTGCATACAGATTTCTTAAGAGGCAGATCAGGTGGTCTGGTATTCCCATCTCTTTCAGAATTTTCCACAGTTTATTGTGATCCACACAGTCAAAGGCTTTGGCATAGTCAATAAAGCAGAAATAGATGTTTTTCTGGAACTCTCTTGCTTTTTCCACGATCCAGCGGATGTTGGCAATTTGATCTCTGGTTCCTCTGCCTTTTCTAAAACCAGCTTGAACATCAGGAAGTTCACGGTTCACATATTGCTGAAGCCTGGCTTGGAGAATTTTGAGCATTACTTTACTAGCGTGTGAGATGAGTGCAATTGTTCGGTAGTTTGAGCACTCCTTGGCATTGCCTTTCTTTGGGATTGGGATGAAAACTGACCTTTTCCAATCTTGTGGCCACTGCTGAGTTTTCCAAATTTGCTGGCATATTGAGTGTAGCACTTTCACAGCATCATCATTCAGGACTTGGAATAGCTCCACTGGAATTCCATCACCTCCACTAGCTTTGTTCGTAGTGATGCTTTCTAAGGCCCATTTGACTTCACATTCCAAGATGTCTGGCTCTAGGTCAGTGATCACATCATCATGATTATCTGGGTCTTGAAGCTCTTTTTTGTACAGTTCTTCTGTGTATTCTTGCCACCTCTTCTTAATATCTTCTGCTTCTGTTAGGTCCACACCATCTCTGTCCTTTATTGTGCCCATCTTTGCATGAAATGTTCCTTTGGTATCTCTGATTTTCTTGAAGAGATCCTAGTCTTTCCCATTCTGTTGTTTTCCTCTATTTCTTTGCATTGATCACTGAAGAAGGCTTTCTTATCTCTTCTTGCTATTCTTTGGAACTCTGCATTTAAATGTTTATATCTTTCCTTTTCTCCTTTGCTTTTCGCTTCTCTTCTTTTCACAGCTATTTGTAAGGCCTCCCCAGACAGCCATTTTGCCTTTTTGCATTTCTTTTCCACGGGGATGGTCTTGATCCCTGTCTCCTGGACAATGTCACGAACCTCATTCCATAGTTCATCAGGCACTCTATCTATCAGATCTAGGCCCTTAAATCTATTTCTCACTTCCACTGTATACTCATAAGGAATTTGATTTAGGTCATACCTGAATGGTCTAGTAGTTTTCTCTACTTTCTTCAATTTCAGTCTGAATTTGGCAATAAGGAGTTCATGGTCCGAGCCACAGTCAGCTCCTGGTCTTGTTTTTGCTGATTGTATAGAGTTTCTCCATCTTTGGCTGCAAAGAATATAATCGATCTGATTTCGGTGTTGGCCATCTGGTGATGTCCATGTATAGACAGCCTCTAAGTACCACACTATCCTGTGGGATCTGCTCCCTGACCTCAGTCACATAGAAAATATTAGGGACAAGAAACTTGGCATTTAGATGACTTCATGGGACTCACCTCTCTGAGATTTTAATTGGTAGATTTATCTTGAATCTGAGAGTTTTGACTGGGTAAGAGTAAAAATGAATAATTAGGAGCATATCAGTTATCTAGAATTTGGGAGAGGTTAGCTGGGTGGTCTGATTTAGAGTCCCTCATGAGGCTTCAGGTAAAATGTTGGCTAGGGTGTCAATTGGAGAAGGCAATGGTAATCCACTCCAGTACTCTTGCCTGGAAAATCCCATGGATGGAGGAGGCTGGGAGGGTGCAGTTCATGGGGTCATGAAGAGTCAGACATGACTGAGCGACTTCACTTTCTCTTTTCACTTTCATGCATTGGAGAAGGAAATGGCAACCCACTCTAGTGTTCTTGCCTGGAGAATCTCAGGGACGGAGGAGCATTGTAGGCTGCCGTCTATAGGGTCACACAGAGTCGGACATGACTGAAGCGACTTAGCAGCAGCAGCAGGGTGTCAATTATTCATGGTTTGATTGGAAAAGGATCCATTTCTAAGATGATTAATTCATGTGGCTCGTGGCAGAAGCTCCCATTTCTATTGGCTATTGAAAGGAGACTTCATTCCTCGTAGCTTGTTGGCAGGAAACCTCAGATATTAATTTCATTAGCGTCCCCTTTGGGCTTTTTATGTGTACTCATAATATGGCAACTGGCTTCCTCCAGACATGAGAAAAGGAAGATAATGAGGATGGAAAGATGCCAAAATCACACCAGAAAAATATATAGACAATTTGGATTGGAAGATTGGCAGAAGAGACGTATGAAACATAAACTAAACAAGTTAGGAGACTACTGATTCTTTTTGCTTGTGGGTAACATCCCAAACATTAATATTGCTTTCAAGATTCACATGGTCCAAGACTTGGCTCCCTCTTAAGCTTCATCTCCTTGAATACTTCTGTGCTTCTCTCTCTTCCCCTCCCTCAATCTCTCTCAGACATGTTTCTATCTTCCTTGAAGATGCTTAAATAAGGCATATTCCTGTCTTTTCACATTATGTACCCTTAATTTGGTGCTAGCAGTAAAGAATCAGCCTGCCAATGCAGAAGACTCAAGAGATGCAGGTTTGATCCCTGAGTCAGGAAGATCCCCTGGAGGAGAGCATGGCAACCTACTCCAGTGTTCTTGTTTGGAGAATCCTATGGAGGGAGGAGCCTGACTGGCTACAATGAATAGGGTCGCAAAATGTTGGACATGACTGAAGTGACTTAACACACACATGTGCACACACACACACGAATCACTTTAATATATACTTGAAACTAATTAACATTGTTAAGCATCTTTTCATGTGCATTTTGGCCATCTGTATGTCTTCTTTGGAAAAATGGACAGGACTTTTGCCCATTTTTTGATTGGACTGGTTTTTGTTTTTGTCTACAAAGTTATATGAGCTATTTTATTTTAGATATTGACCCTTTGTTGGTCACATCATTTCCAAATATTTTCTCCCATTCCATAGGTTGTTTTCTTATTTTGCCAAACAGTTGTCTTTTCTGTGCAAAGCTTAAAAGTTTAAATAAGTCCTATAGACAGTACATTCAAGACAGATATTAAATCAAGGTAAAGCCTTGACTGACTGGGAGTCATCAATGGAGACATTGAAATTCTCTTTTTAAAAAAATTGGATGTTAGGAAGAGGTTGGGCTTCCCCGGTAGCTGAGAGGTAAAGAATCAGCCTTCAGTGCAGGAACTGCAGGAGACATGGGTTCAATCCCTGGGTTGGGAAGATTCCCTGGAGGAAGGCATGACAACCCACTCCAGTATTCTTTGCCTGGAGAATCTCATGGGGTGACGAGTCTGGTGGGCTATAGCTTATAAGGTCGCAAAGAGTCAGATACAAGTGAAGCAACTGAGCACACAAGAACACAGGGAGAGATTATAGGAAGACAATACTATAAAATAAAGGTCTTAACTTTGAGAATTTTGTCTACCAGATCCTTATCAAGAACACAACATGAACTGTTCCAATTTCAATAAATTGCCTCTTAGGTTCAAATTTACCCCTGCGGGAAGATCTAGAGGCATTGCTGTCTGATACCTTGCATGCTTCTTGCTTTCCCTCACCAGACAGTTCCATGTAGGTGCTTCCTGCAGGCGGCAGTCAGCTGAACCAGCAGTTCTGGGAATCTGGGAATACATCGCCCAGTCCCAGCTTCTTGGAAACACACTGTGTTCAAGAGAAGGACTGTGGATGTATCTGGAGCAAGACTACCAGTGACTGGCAGAGGCTGACTCTGGTCTAAACAGCAGTCTGGTTGTAAATGCTCCACAAGCAGCTCTCCAGGAAAAAAAGGAAAGCCCTGCTTTGTAGTATTTGTCTGTTTTCCTGGTGTCATTATTCTTAAGGGACTGATTTCAAGAAACACACACCCCATCCCTGACCACAGGTTCAGAAGATGTAGGTTAGCACACCAATGTAGAGCATTTCTGGTACACAAATGCAAGCAATGAAAATAATCTCAAGGACAAAGAGAAGACTAAAATAATAAAGCAATTCAGAAGTGATGGGTTGACATGTTTAATGTTTTTGTTTCTAGTGTAATTCATGTGACTGTAACTTTGTGTAATTCAGTTTTAACAATGTTTTAATGTTCTCAAAAATGACAGAATGATCTCTGTTCATTTCCAAGGCAAACCATTCAATATCACAGTAATCCAGGTATATGCCCCAATCAGTAATGCTGAAGAAGCTGAAGTTGAATGGTTCTATGAAGACCTGTAAAGCCTTCTAGAATTAATATCCCCCCAAAGTTGTCTTTTTCATTATAGGGGACTGGAATGCAAAAGTAGGAAGTCAAGAGATACCTGGAGTAACAGACAAATTTGGCGTTGGAATACAGAATGAAGCAGGGCAAAGTCTAATAGAGTTTTGCAAGAGAACCCACTGGTCACAGCAAACATCTTCTTCCAACAACACAAGAGAAGACTCTACACATGGACATCACCAGATGGTCAATATAGAAATCAGATTGTTTATATTTTTTTGCAGCCAAAGATGGAGAAACTCTATACAGTCAGCAAAAACAAGACTGGGAGCTTACTGTGGCTCTGATCATGAACTCCTTATTGCCAAATTTAGACTTAAATTGAGGAAAGTAGGGAAAACCACTAGACCATTCAGGTATGACCTAAATCAAATCCTTATATTGTACAGTGGATGTGACAAATAGATTCGAGGGATTAGATCTCATAGACAGGGTGCCTGAAGAACTATGGACAAAGGTTCGTGACACTGTACAGGAGACAGGGATCAAGATCGTCTCCAAGATAAAGAAATGCAAAAAGGCAAAATGGTTGTCTGAGGAGGCTTTACAAATAGCTGTGAAAAGAAGAGAAGTGAAAGGCAAAGGAGAAAAGGAAAGATATACCCATTTGAATGCAGAGTTCCAAAGAATAGGAAGAAGAGATAAGAAAGCTTTCCTCAGTGTTCAGTGCAAGGAAATAGAGGAAAACAATAGAATAGGAAAGACTAGATATCTCTTCAAGAAAATTAGAGATACCAAGGGAACATTTCATGCACAGGTGGCCACAATAAAGGACTGAAATGGTATGGACCTAACAGAAGCAGAAGATATTAAGAAGAGGTGGCAAGAATACATAGAAGAATTATACAAAAAAGATCTTCATGACCCAGAAAACCACGATGGTGTGATCACTCACCTTGAGCCAGATATCCTGGAGTGCAAGGTCAAGTGGGCCTTAGGAAGCATCACTACAAACAAAGCTAGTGGAGGTAATGGAATTCCAGCTGAGCTTTTTCAAATCCTAAAAGATGATGGTGTTAAAGTGCTGCACTCAATATGCCAGCAAATTTAGAAAACTCAGCAGTGGCCACAGGGCTGGAAAAGGTCAGGTTTCATTCCAATCCCATAGAAAGACAATGCCAAAAAATGTTCAAACTACTGCACAATTGCACTAATCTCACATACTGCTGCTGCTGCTGCTAAGTCACTTCAGTCGTGTCAGACTCTGTGTGACCCCATAGATGGCAGCCCACCAGGCTCCCCCATCCCTGGGATTCTCCAAGCAAGAACATAGGAGTGGGTTGCCATTTCCTTCTCCAGTGCATGAAAGTGAAAAGTGAAAGTGAAGTCGCTCAGTCGTGTCCAACTCTTAGCGACCCCATGGACTGTAGCCCACCAGGCTCCTCCATCCATGGGATTCTCCAGGCAAGAGTACTGGAGTGGGGTGCCATTGCCTTCTCCGACCTCACACACTAGCAAAGTAATACACAAAATTCTCTAAGCCAGGCTTCAACAGTTCATAAACCATGAATTTCCATATGTTCAAGCTGGATTTAGAAAAGGCAGAGGAACCAGAGATCAAATTGCCAACATCTGTTGGATCATCAAAAGAGCAAGAGAGTCCAGAAAAACATCTATTTTTGCTTTATTGACTATGCCAAGCCTTTGACTGTGTGGATCACAACAAACTGTAAAATGATTCAAGAAATGTGAATAACAGACCACCTTACCTGCCTCCTGAGAAATCTGTATGCAGGTCAAGAAGCAACAGTTAGAACTGAACGTGGAACAACAGACTGGTTCCAAATTGAGAAAGGAGTACATCAAGGCTATGTATTGTTGCCCTGCATATTTGATTCTTATTCAGAGTACATCATGCAAAATGCCAGACTGGATGAAGCACAAGCTGGAATCAAGATTGTGGGGAGGAATATCCATAACCTTGATATGCAGATGACACCACCCTTTTGACAGAAAGCAAAGAAGAACTAAAGAGCCTTTTGATGAAAGTGAAAGAAGAGAGTGAAAAAGCTGGCTTAAAACTCAACATTCAGAAAACTAAGATCATGGCATCCAGTCCCATCACTTCATGGCAAATAGATGGAGAAACAATGGATACAGTGACAGATTTTTGGGGGGAGGGGGCTCCAAAATCACTGTAGATGGTGACTGCAGCTATGAAATTAAAAGACACTTGCTCCTTGGAAGAAAAGCCATGACCAACCTATATAGCATATTAAAAAGCAGAGACATTACTTTGCCAACAAAGGTCTGTCTAGTAAAAGCTATAGTTTTTCCAGTAGTCATGTATGGTTGTGAGATTTGGACTATAAAGAAAGCTGAGTGCCAAACAATTGATGTTTTTGAACTGTGGTGTTGAAGAAGACTTTAGATAGTCCCTTGGACTGCAAGGAGATCCAACCAGTCAATTGTAACAGAAATTAGTCCTGAATATTCATTGGAAGGACTGATGCTGATCCTGAAACTCAAATACTTTGGTGACCTGATGCAAAGAACTGTCTCATTGGAAAAGACTCTGATGCTGGGAAAGATTGAAGGTAGAAGAGGAAGGGGATGACAGAGGATGAGATGGTTGGATGGCATGACTGACTCGATGGACATGAGTTTGAGTAAGCTCCAGAAGTTGGTGTTGGACAGGGAAGCCTGGTGTGCTGCAGTCCATGGAGTCACAAAGAATTGGACACAACTAAGCGACTTAACTGAACTGATATTTGTGTTCAATCCGGACTGGTGTGAGTCAATACGATCTGCCCCAGGATCCACTCAGTTTCGGGCCCTTGCTGGAGATAAGGGGCAGATATTTATATATATTATTACAAATCTGTCACCCAGGGAAGAAATATGAAATGAGGATAGAGATTGGGGAGTTATCACTGCATAAGTGATGCCGGAATTTATTGGAGAGGCCATGGGGGATGTAAAGAGGTCTTAGCACTGTATCTTCACTATTTAGAAAACAAGATTTCCTGAAGGAGGCCAACAAGGCAAGTTCAGAAATGGAAGAAAAGTCCAGGCGACCTTCAAAATTCTATTGCTTTCTTACCAAGTTTATATCATGATCGTTAGGAAATTCAATCTACAGAAAATAATACTCATTGAAAAATACACAAAGAAATCAGGAGTATTCAATTATTATATCAAAGGTGTATGTAAATCTATAAAAGGATTTGTCATAGAGTTTATTTAAGCAAAGGTGAAGTTTTTGAATTTTTGAATATCATTAATTTCAATTTTTGAAAATTTTCCTTTTAATTGTTCCATATCATTATCAGAGCTTCCCTGTTGGCTCAGAGGTAAAGAATACCCCTTCAGTGAGGTCTGCCAATAAAGGAGATGTGGGTTCCATCCCTGGGTTGGAAAGATCCTCTGAAAAAGGAAATGACAATTCATTCCAGTATTCTGGCCTGGAAAATCACATAGACAGAGGAGCCTGGCAGGCTACAGTCTGTGGGGTCACAGAAGAGTCAGACATGACTTAATGACTAAATAACACCATCATTATCATTTTATTGATTATCCATATATATTAACATATGTAGTGAGCTAATATCTATGATGTGCTAAATATGTATGTATCTTCACACATGTGTTTTGTTGGCATTGTTTTTTAAAGTAAAGTACTTCTGTTACATAAAAAATATGGAGTATACTTTTTTCAAATATAGATATTGGTATATTAAACTGATTATACTTATCATCATATAATTTGTTTAATAACAAAATTTTCTTCTTTTCAGAAGCTTGTACCTAGATATTATAATGGATGCTAGACATTTCAAAAGCAACAAGTCAATCCATAATTTAAAATAATACATATATATATTATTTAAATGCTTGCAATGTTTTATTAAAAGTATATAACCATATGTAAGGCTGATAAGAACATCCTCCTGGATTCTAGGAAAGTAAACAAAAAGGAGAAGGGCAGGAGAAGAGCTGCTCATGGGCATTTATAACTGCCTATTCCTTCTAGAATATCAGATTTCATCTGGGCAGTAGGTTAGACATAAAGGGGGGCCATAAATTTCACATTTGATTTCTACAAGCTCTCAGAGAGGAGAAGGAGTTGTAACTGAGGTTCTTCTCCCTCACTCAGGAGAAGCCACAGAAAATCCCTCAGGAATTATTTACACCTGTACCAGCATCACCAACAGATCCCTTCATAAAGAGGGATGCCCAGGTTGGGGATTGCTGCTGAACCTTGCAGCTCACCTGCCCCACCAACCTGACACTCAGCAAAGGACTCTGCCTTGTACGTGTACCTAATAATACTGAGTACCAGATCCCAGACCATTTATTGCAAGCCCATATATGAAGAAATAATTTAGATATGGCTGAAGGGAACTACATGTACCTGTAAGTTAGAAAAGTAGCACAATAGTATATACAGCTGCACAGTCAATATAACCTAGAGTCTGTAAAAACATACAATATTCAGTTGTATATACATACAGCACATGCATATCACGTCATTGCATATATAGAGAAGATCCTGACAAAATTCCTCAAAATGGTGATAGTTAGAAATATTAGATGGTTTCATTTTCTTCTTTTTGTTATTTTATTTTCTCGATTGTATAAAATCAGTGAGTCATGTTTTCTCTTTCAAAAAATTAATAAATGTTATTTGAAGGAAAAAAAGGCTAGGGATTACTGAGATTACTGTGTAGGCAGTTATTAATTTTCTATCTAAATGTTAAAGCAAGATAAACATCATTTTATATGTCTTCTTTTGATGTATCATAAAATCAGTGGTGTTAGCCAGTGAAGTTACCTATGAAACAGAAACAGCCTCACAGACATAGAGAACAGACTTATGGTTCCCAAGGGGCAGGCAGAGGTATGGAGTGGGAGTTTGGGGTTAGTGGTGTAAACTATTATATATAGGATGGGTAAGTTATAAGGTCTTACTGTACAGCAAAGGGAAATAGAAAATTCAATATCATGCAATAAACCATAATGGAAAAGAATATGAAAAAGAATATATGCATGTATTAATATATGCATGTGTGTATAAATGAATGGCTTTGCTGTATAGCAGTAATTAACTCTATGTTGTAAATCAACTATGTGTGTGCTGTATGCGTGTGTGTGTACTAAGTCATTCAATCATGTCTGACTCTTTTTGACTCTGTAGATGATCAGTGGTGTTGGCATTTTACCCATTTATTTGAACGTTTAATTAATAATCCATAAGCTAAATGTTAGAAGCTAACACCATTTTGTCTCAGGTTCATAATCAGAAAAGACATGTGGCTGCACATAGATTTTTATTATATAGGCAGGTTAGTTTTTAGCACCTACTCAATGAGATGTTTTGCCAGAGAATTACATTGCTATTCTACACAGCTTTGCCTGGCCAAACACAGCTTTCATTATATTTCCTGTCTTTAATGAAGTTAAGCAGTTCCAAGACTGCTCATAGGAAACGAGCAGAGTCAGATAATGTACTGCTTGGCAAATGAAGTGCAGTCTTCTAAACTGGACAGAAGGTGGAGGAAGGTGCCATCATGATTATCTGAACCTGGGGAATCCATCTGTGGTCCTTTTAGCAGTTGTACAGAACTTTAAACCAGCCTTTCATCCACCAGCCTTTAAAATGCACTTGGATTGTATGCATTCAGCTGAAATGCACTCAGAACAGGACATATTCTTAGCGGATAAGTGCTCATGCCTGGTGACAGTTGGTCTCAAATTCTGGAAGCCTGTTATTACCAAAACCGCTTCTGTTTTACTACCTGTGTTCTTCTTCTGTGAACCATAATTTCAAGCTCCAATATGGAATCATTCATACTGCTGTTTTGATTTATAGTGTATGTGAAGAGGTAAAAAGATGCTGGGCTCACCCTCAACCCACAGGCTGGGCAGGAAGAACAGACAGAGGGCAGCGAACTTAGAAAAAGCCTCTTGAGTAGTAAATCGAGAAGAAGCTGCTGTGTCTGGGTAGAAAGAAAGAGTCCAAACAGTGCCAGCCTGAGAAAAACTCTGAAATAAGGAGAATTTGTCTTTAGACCATTCTTGGCTTTCCTATGCTGTTTATTATTTTTTTTAATTCAGAAATGAAAGTTCTATACCTATGGAATTTACAAAGGGCCTCTAAGTCAAGGATGCCTCTGTGTGAGCTGAAACATAGATACAGAACCACCTAGACTTGAATTAGCATCTTAAAATAATAATATGGGGCTGCTAAGTCCCTTCAGTCATGTCCGACTCTGTGTGACCCCATAGATGGCAGCCCACCAGGCTTCTCCGTCCCTGGGATTCTCCAGGCAAGAACACTGGAGTGGGTTGCCATTTCCTCCTCCAATGCATGAAAGTGAAAAGTGAAAGTGAAGTCGCTCAGTCGTGTCTGACCCTCAGCGACCCCATGGACTGCAGCCCTCCAGGCTCCTCCATCCATGGGATTTTCCAGGCAGGAGCACTGGAGCGGGGTGCCATTGCCTTCTCCGATAATATGGGTCATAACAGTATATTAAAAAGTAATACTGTATATGAATAAAAACCTATAAAAAAAAAAAAAAAGAAATGAAAGTTTTTCTTGGCTGGTGTCAGCCTAAGAAGTTTTTCACACCAGATCCATCATTCCAGAGAGCACTTCATGTTCTGACACTCGGTTTAGTTTTATTAAAATATATTCACTCTGTGCCCATGGTTTAAACTCCTTTGCTTCTAGTTTAAACTCCCTTTAGAAGGGGATCGGTTTAATTATTCCTTAATTACTAAGTTTAAACCATCAGATCAGATCAGATCAGTCGCTCAGTCGTGTCCGACTCTTTGCAACCCCATGAACTGCAGCACGCCAGGCCTCCCTGTCCATCACCAGCTCCCGGAGGTCACTCAGACTCACATCCATCGAGTCAGTGATGCCATCCAGCCATCTCATCCTCTGTCGTCCCCTTCTCCTCCTGCCCCCAACCCTCCCAGCCTCAGAGTCTTCTCCAATGAGTCAACTCTTCGCATGCGGTGGCCAAAATACTGGAGTTTCAGCTTTATCATCATTCCTTCCAAAGAAATTCCAGGGCTGATCTCCTTCAGGATTACAATTCTTTTCCTCTCCCCCTCCCCAGCTAATGTGGGGGATTTAAAGCTGAAAGACTTATCCAATTAATTCCACAAGTAGTCACTGATTATCTGTTGCTTGCCCTGTGCTGTATGGGCTTCTGGAAAACTAAACAAAATGGTTAGCCACAATCTTCCATGAATAAGCTAACAACCTGGACCACAGAGTGGTCCAGTAGCTTCGATGCTTAAGGGATTCAGAAAAAAGATAAATCTAAGTGATGAGAGATGTGTGGAGAAGGTAGGCTCTGGGCCAGGTTTTACAGGAAATATATCACATGTGTGAATCAAAGAGGAGGAGTGCCCTGAAGGCCCAGGGAGAGTGCAAAGGGGTAGAGTTGACCACACATTCCATTTTGTATGGAATCAACCTGAGTATAACTGTAGATCAGGATAACTAAAGGAGAAGAATTTATTGGGGATTATAAGAACATGAGATTGAATTGCTCAGATTCATCCAAGTTACATGGGCACCTACACTTAGACATGGAAGTAGCAGAAAATAGGAAACCAATTATTTACTGGAGTTGGGAAATGGCATCATAAAGTAATGTTGAAAGAATAATCTGGTACAAGATAACAATCATATATATAATTTAATCTTTATGTATTTTTATATTATATATCTTTGTTAAATCTTGCCAGCTCATTGAAAAAATGATAGTATAGTTTATGAAACCATGAGAAAGGAACATTAGTTTCTGAATTACGACTGACTGCATTCCTTTGTTCAGTACTTCTTCTTTTTTTATCTTTAACCCATGCACAACCCTGAGGACCTTTAAATTTTTAGATGTTGTGAAGAGATCATTAAATTTCACTAATTTTAATGAAAGTGTAATGCATTGCCTAAAAATGACACTATTACTGTTTTTACTAACAATTTTACAGTTTATAAAATGCTCTGCTCTTTTGAAGCTCAGAGTTGGAGTGGAAGGGCTTTATTGTGTAATCCATCTGTAAAGCACTGCTGGATTAAAATGGAGTGGTAGTCAGGAATACAGTGAATAATAGTTATACATGAGTGATGTATCAGATCAGATCAGATCAGTCGCTCAGTCGTGTCCGACTCTTTGCGACCCCATGAACCACAGCACGCCAGGCCTCCCTGTCCATCACCAGCTCCCGGAGGTCACTCAGACTCGCATCCATCGAGTCAGTGATGCCATCCAGCCATCTCATCCTCTGTCGTCCCCTTCTCCTCCTGCCCTCAATCCCTCCCAGCATCAGAGTCTTCTCCAATGAGTCAACTCTTCGCATGAGGTGGCCAAAATACTGGAGTTTCAGCTTTAGCATCATTCCTTCTAAAGAAATTCCAGGATTGATCTCCTTCAGAATGGACTGGTTGGATCTCCTTGCAGTCCAAGGGACTCTCAAGAGTCTTCTCCAACACCACAGTTCAAAAGCATCAATTCTTCGGCGCTCAGCCTTCTTCACAGTCCAGCTCTCACATCCATACATGACCACAGGAAAGACCATAGCCTTGACTAGGCGAACCTTTGTTGGTAAAGTAATGTCTCTGCTTTTGAATATGCTATCTAGGTTGGTCATAACTTTCCTTCCAAGGAGCAAGCGTCTTTTAATTTCATGGCTGCAGTCACCATCTGCAGTGATTTTGGAGCCCAGAAAAACGAAGTCTGACACTGTTTCCACTGTTTCCCCATCTATTTCCCATGCAGTGATGGGACCAGATGCCATGATCTTCGTTTTCTGAATGTTGAGCTTTAAGCCAACCTTTTCACTCTCCACTTTCACATTCATCAAGAGGCTTTTTAGCCCCTCTTCACTTTCTGCCAAAAGAGTGGTGTCATCTGCATATCTGAGGTTATTGATATTTCTCCCAGCAATCTTGATTCCAACTTGTGTTTCTTCCAGTCCAGCATTTCTCATGATGTACTCTGCATATAAGTTAAATAAACATGGTGACAATATGCAGCCTTGACGTACTCCTTTTCCTATTTGGAACCAGTCTGTTGTTCCATGACCAGTTCTAACTGTTGCTTCCTGACCTGCATACAGATTTCTTAAGAGGCAGATCAGGTGGTCTGGTATTCCCATCTCTTTCAGAATTTTCCATAGTTTATTGTGATCCACACAGTCAAAGGCTTTGGCATAGTCAATAAAGCAGAAATAGATGTTTTTCTGGTACTCTCTTGCTTTTTCCATGATCCAGCGGATGTTGGCAATTTTGAGTGATGTATACTGAAGCTTAATACAGGTTGTAAGAAGTAACAAGGAAAAAATGTAAGTGACCGAATCAAAGATTTCTAGACTTTGATATTAGAATAATTTGGGAAAAACAAATCCATTTGGAATCATGTATAATAAAGGCATTGTACATGAAGCTATAACTTCCTTAGAAACAATAAAAGTATCATTTGTTGAGCTCCTAGTACATGGTCAGTAATCCTTGAAACAACACTCCTAAGTAGAATTAATGTCCATCTTTTACAAATGAAGATGCAATAGCTGAAGACAGATGAGTTATCCAATTCAGGGTCACTGATTATAGATCTGGACCACATGCCTCAGCCATTTCTACACTTACAGTACAACCTTGAGACTGATGATTGCCTTCAAAACAGTATTCAACATATGATGAATCAGATCAGATCAGATTAGTCACTCAGTCGTGTCTGACTCTTTGCGACCCCATGAATCGCAGCACGCCAGGCCTCCCTGTCCATCACCAACACCCGGAGTTCCCTCAGACTCGCATCCATCGATTCAGGGATGCCATCCAGCCATCTCATCCTCTGTAGTCCCCTTCTCCTCTGGCCCCCAATCCCTCCCAGCATCAGAGTATTCTCCAATGAGTCAACTTTTCGCATGAGGTGGCCAAAGTACTGGAGTTTCAGCTTTAGCATCATTCCTTCCAAAGAAATCACAGGGCTGGTCTCCTTCAGAATGGACTGGTTGGATCTCCTTGCAGTCCAAGGGACTTTCAAGAGTCTTCTCCAACACCACAGTTCAAAAGTATCAATTCTTCGGCGCTCAGCCTTCTTCACAGTCCAGCTCTCACATCCATACATGACAACAGGAAAAACCATAGCCTTGACTAGACGAACCTTTGTTGACAAAGTAATGTCTCTGCTTTTGAATATGCTATCTAGGTTGGTCATAACTTTCCTTCCAAGGAGTAAGCGTCTTTTAATTTCATGGTTGCAGTCACCATCTGCAGTGATTTTGGAGCCCAGAAAAATAAAGTCTGACACTGTTTCCACTGTTTCCCCATCTATTTCCCATGAAGTGATGGGACCGGATGCCATGATCTTCGTTTTCTGAATGTTGAGCTTTAAGCCAACCTTTTCACTCTCCACTTTCACTTTCATCAAGAGGCTTTTGAGTTCCTCTTCACTTTCTGCCATAAGGGTGGTGTCATCTGCATATGTGAGGTTATTGATATTTCTCCCAGCAATCTTGATCCAGCTTGTGTTTCTTCCAGTCCAGCGTTTCTCATGATGTACTCTGCATATAAGTTAAATAAACAGGGTGACAATATACAGCCTTGGCGAACTCCTTTTCCTATTTGGAACCAGTCTGTTGTTCCATGTCCAGTTCTAACTGTTGCTTCCTGACCTGCATACAAATTTCTCAAGAGGCAGATCAGGTGGTCTGGTATTCCCATCTCTATCATAATTGTCCACAGTTTATTGTGATCTACACAGTCAAAGGTTTTGGCATAGTCAATAAAGCAGAAATAGATGTTTTTCTGGAACTCTCTTGCTTTTTCGACGATGCAGCGGATGTTGGCAATTTGATCTATGGTTCCTCTGCCTTTTCTAAAACCAGCTTGAACATCAGGAAGTTCATAGTTCACATATTGCTGAAGCCTGGCTTGGAGAATTTTGAGCATTACTTTACTAGCGTGTGAGATGAGTGCAATTGTGCAGTAGTTTGAGCATTTTTTTGGCATTGTCTTTCTTTGGAATTGGAATGAAAACTGACCTTTTCCAGTCCTGTGGCCACTGCTGAGTTTTCTAAATTTGCTGGCATATTTAGTGCAGCACTTTCACAGCATCATCTTTCAGGATTTGAAATAGCTCCCCTGGAATTCCATCATCTCCACTAGCTTTGCTCATAGTGATGCTTTCTAAGGCCCACTTGACTTCACATTCCAGGATGTCTGGCTCTAGGTCAGTGATCACACCATCGTGATTATCTAGGTCGTGAAGATCTTTTTTGTACAGTTCTTCTGTGTATTCTTGCCACCTCTCCTTAATATCTTGTGCTTCTGTTAGGTCCATACCATTTCTGTCCTTTATCGAGCCCATCTTTGCATGAAATGTTCCTTTGGTATCTCTGATTTTCTTGAAGAGCTCCGTAGTCTTTCCCATTCTGTTGCTTTTCCTCTATTTCTTTGCATTGATCGCTGAAGAAGGCTTTCTTATCTCTTCTTGCTATTCTTTGGAACTCTGAATTCAGATGCTTATATCTTTCCTTTTCTCCTTTGCTTTTCATTTCTCTTCTTTTCACAGATATTTGTAATGCCTCCCCAGACAGCCATTTTGCTTTTTTGCATTTCTTTTCCATGGGGATGGTCTTGATCCCTGTCTCCTGTTCAATGTTACGAACCTCATTCCATAGTTCATCAGGCACTCTACCTATCAGATCTAGGCCCTTAAATCTATTTCTCACTTTACTGACAAATAATTATGGAATTTTATTATTTGAAGATCACTAGTAACTTGATGGTTAGAATGATTAGGCTAGAACAAAAGGATTAAAGAGGGTTAACCATGGGACAATTTTTATAAGCATATAGTAATTTTGGATTTATCTTTTAGGAAGAGCTCTAAAAATGTGTCACCTGAGAAGGCTGTGTTGATTAAGAGCACTCTCCATTAGTGAGAAAAGAGCACAGAATTTATGTGGAGAAATATTTACTCCAGGGAGGAGCTAAGATGGCGGAGGAATAGGACCGGGAAAACACTTTCTCCTCCTCAAATTTATCAAAAGAACATTTAAACGCTGAGTAAATTCCACAAAACAACTTCTGAATGCTGGCAGAGGACATCAGGCACCCAGAAAAGCAACCCATTGCCTTCTAAATGAGGTAGGAAAAAATATAAAAGACAAAAAAAAAAAAAAAGGAAACAAAGAGGGAGGGACGGATATCCGTCCAGAGAAGGGAGTCTTAAAAAGAGAAAAGTTTCCAAACACCAGGAAATATTCTCACTGCTGAGTCTGTGCCGAGCCTGGGAAGCACAGAGGGCAACATAACAGGGAGGAAAAATAAATAAACAATTAAAACCCAGAGATTATGAGCCATACGATAACTTCCCCAGCAGAGAAGCAGCGCAAATGCCTGCATCTTCCATTAGCAAGCGGGGGCTGGGCAGGCAGGCATGGCGCAGGCTGCATCGATTTAGAGTAAGGACTGGCCTGAATATCCCGAGCGCTACCTGAGCGAAATAATTTGGGCTAGCAAACCAGACTGTGGGATATCTACCACACGAAAAGCCAGCCCTAACCTAAGACACCGCCAGGCCCGTGCACAGAACAAAGGACTGTACAGAGATAGCTGGCTGCAGACCGTTCCCCTCCGGTGACAGGCAGCTGGAGCCAGAGGGAGGTAATCGCAGCCCCAGAGAGACATTATCTACAAAACTGTAAGCAGGCATCTTTGCTAACTAAGACTTCTTGGGGCTCTGGTCAGTCAACATCCTCCTGAGAAGGTGCGCCAGTTGTGCACCTAGAAAACCGAGCAGCAGGGAGACGATAAGTCACAGAAGCTGCGCTTGCTAAACACCTCATTATCTGCACTGCTGGAATCTGCAAAGGGCACAAAATGCAGGCCCAACCGAGTCTGGTCCTCTGAGGACTACCGGAGTGCCTGAACTTGAGCGGCTTAGACCTGGGAGGGGCAAGCAGCCCAGGGCCTGCCGCGGATGGTTCCGGCGGGGAAACCTAGAGCCTGAGCATGGTGGGCAGGGAGGCTACACACACCATGAGCGAGGGCAGGCCCAGTGTGGCTGAGGCACTGTGAGCACACACCAGTGTTATTTATTTGCAGCGTCCCTCCCTCCCCACAGTGCGACTGAACAAGTGAGCCAAAAAAAAAAAAAAAAAGGTGTCCACAACTGCCCCCTTTGTATCAGGGTGGAAATCAGAAACTGAAGAGACCAGCAAACAGAAGAAGCTATAACAGAGGGAACCGCCGTGGAAGCGACAGGCAATAAACTAAACCCCCGTGGTTAGTACCAACTACATAGGAAGGGGCCTATAGATCTTGAGAAATATAAGCTGGAACAAGGAACTAGCCAAAACTGTACTGAACGCACAATACTCACAACAATATCAGAGAAAGTCCTATATATATTTTTACTATTTTTACGATCATTCTTTCTATATTTTAATTAAAATTTTTTTTAAATCCTCTATTACTTCTTTAATTTTCACTTTTATAATCTACTATTACTTTGTAAAAGAATAATAAATAAAAGACCCTTTAAAAGAAACTTCATATATATATTTTTTATAACTTTGGAACCCTTTTTATTCTTTGTTTCTTTTCTTTAACATTGTATTTTTGAAATTCCAAACTCTGCTCTAGATTTTTAATTTTAGATTTTTGGTATCTGTTATCAGTTTTGTACCTATTTTTTTTTATAACTTTTGTGACTTTTTTTTTCTTGTCTCTTTCTATCTCTTCATCTTTTCTTTAAGATTGTATTCCTGAAATTCCAAACTCTACTCTAGATCTTTAATTTAGGCTTTCTGGTACTTGTTATCAATTTGTACCTGTATCTTCTTTATAATTTTTGTGACTTTGTTTGTTTTTGTTTTCTTTTTTTCTATCTTTATTTTTCTTCTTCTTTTCTTTAACATTGTATTTTTGAAATTCCAAATTCTACTCTAGATTTTTAACTTTTGCTTTTCGGTATTTGTTATCAATTTTGTACCTATATTTTCTTTATAATTTTTTTTAATCAAGAAACTCTTTTATTGATTATCAGAAACATTACAAACATCTAATATGAACAAATTGTAACATGACAGTATTTAGTTTGAACAATTAATACATTTCAGATATAATATTATACATATTTCAATGTTATTCTCCCCAATCATCCCACCCTCTCCCGGTCCCAGAGTCCAAAAGTCTGGTATATACATCAGTGTCTCTTTTGTTGTCTCGTAAATAGGGTTATTTTTACCATCTTTCTAAATTCCATATATATGCGTTAGTATACTGTATTTGTGTTTTTGTTTCTGGCTTACTTCACTCTGTATAATAGGCTCCAGTTCCATCCACCTCCTTAGAACTGATTCAAATGTATTCTTTTTAATGGCTGAGTAATACTCCATTGTGTATATGTACCACAGCTTGCTTATCCATTCATCTGTGGATGGACATCTAGGTTGCTTCCACGTTCTGGCTATTGCAAACAGTGCTGCTATGAACATTGGGGTACACGTGTCTCTTTCAATTCTGGTTTTCTCAGTGTATATGCCCAGCAGTGGGATTGCTGGATCATAAGGCAGTTCTATTCCCAGTTTTTTGAGGAGTCTCCAGACTGTTTTCCATAGTGGCTGTACCAGTTTGCATTCCCACCAACAGTGTAAGAGGGTTCCCTTCTCTCCGCACCCTCTCCAGCATTTATTGCTTGTGGACTTTTGGATAGCAGCCATTCTGATTGGCGTGAAATGGTATCTCATAGTGGTTTTGATTTTCATTTCTCTGATAATGAGTGATGTTGAGCATCTTTTCATGTGTTTGTTAGCCATCTGTATGTCTTCTTTGGAGAAATGTCTATTTAGTTCTTTGGCCCATTTTTTGATTGGGTCATTTATTTTTCTGGAATTGAGCTGTAGAAGTTGCTTGTATATTTTTGAGATTAGTTGTTTGTCAGTTGCTTCATTTGCTATTATTTTCTCCCATTCTGAAGGCTGTCTTTTCACCTTGCTTATAGTTTCCTTTGTTGTGCAGAAGCTTTTTAAGTTTGATTAGGTCCCATTTGTTCATTTTTGATTTTATTTCCAATGTTCTGGGAGGTGGGTCATGGAGGATCCTTCTGTGATGTAAGTCAGAGAGTGTTTTGCCCATGTTTTCCTCTAGGAGTTTTATGGTTTCTGGTCTTACCTTTAGCTCTTTAATCCATTTTGAGTTTATTTTTGTGTATGGTCTTAGAAAGTGTTCTAGTTTCATTCTTTTACAAGTGGTTGACCAGTTTTCCCAGCACCACTTGTTAAAGGGATTGTCTTTAATCCATTGTATAGTCTTGCCTCCTTTGTCAAAGATAAGGTGACCATATGTGCGTGGATTTATCTCTGGGCTTTCTATTTTGTTCCATTGATCTATATTTCTGTCTTTGTGCCAGTACCATACTGTCTTGATGACTGTGGCTTTGTAGTAGAGCCTGAAGTCAGGCAGGTTGATTCCTCCAGTTCCGTTGACAAACCACTAGCCAGACTCATCAAGAAACAAAGGGAGAAAAATCAAATCAATAAAATTAGAAATGAAAGTGGAGAGATCAAACAGACAACACAGAAATACAAAGGATCATAAGAGACTACTATCAGCAATTATATGGCAATAAAATGGACAATGTGGAAGAAATGGACGAATTTTTAGAAAAGTACAACTTTCCAAAACTGGATCAGGAAGAAATAGAAAATCTTAACAGACCCATCACAAGCACGGAAATTGAAACTGTAATCAGAAATCTTCCAGCAAACAAAAGCCCAGGTCCAGACGGCTTCACAGCTAAATTCTACCAAAAATTTAGAGAAGAGCTAACACCTATCCTACTCAAACTGTTCCAGAAAATTGCAGAGGAAGGTAAACTTCCAAACTCATTCTATGAGGCCACCAATACCAAAACCTGACAAAGATGCCACAAAAAAAGAAAACTACAGGCCAATATCAATGATGAACATAGATGCAAAAATCCTTATCAAAATTCTAGCAATCAGAATCCAACAACACATTAAAAAGATCATACACCATGACCAAGTGGGCTTTATCCCAGGAATGCAAGGATTCTTCAATATCCGCAAATCAATCAACGTAATACACCACATTAACAAACTGAAGAATAAAAACCATATGATTATCTCAATAGATGCAGAAAAAGCCTTTGACAAAGTTCAACATCCATTTATGATAAAAACTCTCCAGAAAGCAGGAATAGAAGGAACATACCTCAACATAATAAAAGCTATATATGATAAAACCCACAGCAAACATTATCCTCAATGGTGAAAAACTGAAAGCATTTCCTCTAAAGTCAGGAACAAGACAAGGGTGCCCACTTTCACCATTACTATTCAACATAGTTTTGGAAGTTTTGGCCACAGCAATCAGAGGAGAAAAAGAAATAAAAGGAATCCAAATTGGAAAAGAAGAAGTAAAACTCTCACTGTTTGCAGATGACATGATCCTCTATGTAGAAAACCCTAAAGATTCCACCAGAAAATTACTAGAACTGATCAATGAATATAGTAAAGTTGCAGGGATATAAAATTAACACACAGAAATCCCTTGCATTCCTGTACACTAATAACGAGAAAATAGAAAGAGAAATTAAGGAAACAATTCCATTCACCATTGCAATGAAAACAATAAAATACTTAGGAATATATCTTCCTAAAGAATCTAAAGACCTATATATAGAAAACTATAAAACACTGGTGAAATAGGACAGTGTCTATAGGACACTAATAGATGGAGAAATATACCATGTTCATGGATTGGTAGAATCAATATAGTGAAAATGAGTATACTACCCAAAGCAATTTATAGATTCAATGCAATCCCCATCAAGCTACCAATGGTATTTTTCACAGAGCTAGAACAAATAATTTCTCAATTTGTATGGAAATACAAAAAACCTCGAATAGCCAAAGCTATCTTGAGAAAGAAGAACGGAACTGGAGGAATCAACCTGCCTGACTTCAGGCTCTACTATATTTTCTTTATAATTTTTGAGATTCTTTTCTTCTTTTTTTTTTCTCTTTCTTTTCCTTCTTCTTTTCTTTAACATTGTATTTTTGAAACTCCAAACTCTACTCTAGATTTTTAATTTTTGCTTTTAGTTATTTGTTACCAATTTTGTACCTTTAAGAACCCAATCTTCAGTACCCAATTTTTACTAGGGAGCGAGATTACTGGCTTGACTGTTCTCTCCACCTCCGGACTCTCCTATTTCTCCATCAGGTCGCCTGCATCTCCTCCCTAACCCCTCTCTACTCTACCCAACTCTGTAAATTTCTGTGTGTTCCAAATGAAGGAAAACACTTAGGGAACTGATTACTGGCTGGATCTGTCTCTCGCCTTTTCATTCCCTCCTTTTATCCTCCTGACCACCTCTGTCTCCTTCCTCCCTCTTCTCTTCTCTTCTCTGTATAACTCCGTGAACATCTCTGAGCGGTCCAGTTGTAGGGTGCATATAAGGAAGTGATTACTGGTTAGCCCGCTCTCTCCTCTATTGATTCCACCACATCTCATTAGGGTCACCTCTAACTGCCTCCTCCCTCTTCTCTTCCCCATGTAACTCTGTGAACCTCACTGGGTGACCCTCACGGTGGAGAAACTTTTCATCTTTAACCTAGATGTTTTATCAGTGGTGCTGTATATAAGGAGAAGTTTTGAGACTACTGTAAAAATAAGACCGATAACTGGAAGCTGGAGGCTAAGTCCAAACCCTGACTCCAGGGAACATTAATTGACAGGAGCTCATCAAATGCCTCCATATCTACACTGAAACCAAGCACCACACAAGGGTCAACAAGTTCCACGGCAAGACATACCAATAAAATTCTCCAGCAACACAGGAACACAGCCCTGAGCTCCAATATACAGGCTACCAAAAGTCACCCCAAAACCATAGACAGCTCATAACTCATTACTGGACACTTCATTGCACTCCAGAGAGAAGAAATCCAGCTCCATCCACCAGAACACTGACACAAGCTTCCCTAACCAAGAAACCTTGACAAGCCACCTGTACAAACCCACACACAGTGAGGAAACGCCACAATAAAGAGAACTCCACAAACTGCCAGAATACAGAAAGGCCACCCCAAACTCAGAAATTTAAACAAGATGAAGAGACAAAAGAATACCCAGCAGGTAAAGGAACAGGATAAATGCCCACCAAACCAAACAAAAGAGGAAGAAATAGCGAACCTACCTGATAAAGAAATCCGAATAATGATAGTGAAATTAATCCAAAATCTGGAAATCAAAATGGAATCACAGATAAATAGCCTGGAGAAAAGCATTGAGAAGATGCAAGAAAGGTTTAACAAGGAGTTAGAAGAAATAAAAAAGAGTTAATATATAATGAATAATGCATTAAAAGAGATCAAAAACACTCTGGAGGCAACAAATAGTAGAATAACAGAGGCAGAAGATAGAATTAGTGAATTAGAAGATAGAATGGTAGAAATAAATGAATCAGAGGAGAAAAAAGGAAAACGAATTAAAAGAAATGAGGACACTCTCAGAGACCTCCAGGACAATATTAAACGTTACAACACTCGAATCATAGGAGTCCCAGAAGAAGAAGACAAAAAGAAAGACCATGAGAAAATACTAGAGGAGATAATAGTTGAAAACTTCCCTAAAATGGGGAAGGAAATAATTAGTCAGGTCTAAGAAACCCAAAGAGTCCCAAACAGGATAAACCCAAGGCAAAACACCCCAAGACACATATTAATCAAATTAACAAAGATCAAACACAAATAACAAATATTAAAAGCAGCAAGGGAAAAACAACAAATAACACACAAGGGAATTCCCATAAGGATAACAGCTGATCTTTCAATAGAAACTCTCCAGGCCAGGAGGGAATGGCAAGACGTACTTAAAGTGATGAAAGAAAATAACCTACAGCCCAGATTATTCTACCCAGCAAGGATCTCATTCAAATATGAAGGAGAAATCAAAAGCTTTACAGACAAGCAAAAGCTGAGAGAATTCAGCAACACCAAACCAGCTCTCCAACAAATACCAAAGGACATTCTCTAGCCAGGAAACACAAAAAGGGTGTATAAATTCGAACCCCAAACAATAAAGTAAATGGCAATGGGATCATACTTATCAATAATTACCTTAAATGTAAATGGGTTGAATGCCCCAACCAAAAGACAGAGACTGGCTGAATGGATACAAAAACAAGACCCCTATATATGTTGTCTACAAGAGACCCACCTCAAAACAGGGGGCACATGCAGACTGAAAGTGAAGGGCTGGAAAAAGATTTTCCATGCAAATAGAGACCAAAAGAAAGCAGGAGTAGCAATACTTATATCAGATAAAATAGACTTTAAAACAAAGGCTGTGAAAAGAGACAAAGAAGGTCACTACATAATGCTCAAAGGATCAATCCAAGAAGAAGATGTAACAATTATAAATATATATGAACCCAACATAGGAGCACCACAATATGTAAGACAAATACTAACAAGTATGAAACGAGAAATTAACAATAACACAGTAATAGTGGGAGACTTTAATACCCCACTCACACTTATGGATAGATGAACTAAACAGAAAATTAACAAGGAAACACAAACTTTAAATGATACAATAGACCAGTTAGACCTAATTGATATCTATAGGGCATTTCATCCCAAAACAATGAATTTCACCTTTTTCTCAAGTGCACACGGAACCTTCTCCAGGATAGATCACATTCTGGGCCATAAATCTAGCCTTGGTAAGTTCAGAAAAATTGAAATCATTCCAAGCATCATTTCTGATCACAATGCAGTAGGATTAGATCTCAATAACAGGAGAAAAACTATTAAAAATTCCAACATATGGAGGCTGAACAACAAGCTGCTGAATAACCAACAAATCACAGAAGAAATCAAAATTTGCATAGAAATAAATGAAAATGAAAACAAAACTACCCAAAACCTGTGGGACATAGTAAAAGCAGTCCTAAGGGGAAAGTTCATAGCAATACAGGCATACCTCAAGAAACAAGAAAAAAGTCAAATAAATAACCTAACTCTACACATAAAGCAACTAGAAAAGGAAGAAATAAAGAACCCCAAGGTTAGTAGAAGGAAAGAAATCTTAAAAATTAGGGCAGAAATAAATGCAAAAGAAACAAAAGAGACCATAGCAAAAGTCAACAAAGCGAAAAGCTGGTTCTTTGAAAGGATAAATAAAATTGACAAACCATTAGCCAGACTCATCAAGAAACAAAGGGAGAAAAATCACATCAATAAAATTAGAAATGAAAATGGAGAGATCACAACAGACAACACAGAAATACAAAGGATCATAAGAGACTACTATCAGCAATTATATGGCAATAAAATGGACAATGTGGAAGAAATGGACAAATTCTTAGAAAAGTACAACTTTCCAAAACTGGATCAGGAAGAAATAGAAAATCTTAACAGACCCATCACAAGCATGGAAATTGAAACTGTAATCAGAAATCTTCCAGCAAACAAAAACCCAGGTCCAGACGGCTTCAAAGCTGAATTCTACCAAAGATTTAGAGAAGAGCTAACACCTATCCTACTCAAACTCTTCCAGAAAATTGCAGAGGAAGGTAAACTTCCAAACTCATTCTATGAGGCCACCATCACTCTAATCCCAAAACCTGACAAAGATGCCACAGAAAAAGAAAACTACAGGCCAATATCACTGATGAACATAGATGAAAAATCCTTATCAAAATTCTAGCAATCAGAATCCAACAACACATTAAAAAGATCATACACCATGACCAAGTGGGCTTTATCCCAGGAATGCAAGGATTCTTCAATATCCGCAAATCAATCAACGTAATACACCGCATTAACAAATTGAAAAATAAAAACCATATGATTCTATCAATAGATGCAGAGAAAGCTTTTGACAAAGTTCAACATTCATTTATGGTAAAAACTCTCCAGAAAGCAGGAATAGAAGGAACATACCTCAACATAATACAAGCTATATATGACAAACCCACAGCAAACATTATCCTCAATGATGAAAAATTGAAAGCATTTCCTCTAAAGTCAGGAACAAGACAAGGATGCCCACTCTCACCATTACTATTCAACATAGTTTTGGAAGTTTTGGCCACAGCAATCAGAGCAGAAAAAGAAATAAAACGAATCCAAATTGGTAAAGAAGAAGTAAAACTCTCACTGTTTGCAGATGACATGATCCTCTACATAGAAAACCTTAAAGACTCCACCAGAAAATTACTAGAACCAATCAATGAATATAGTAAAGTTGCAGGGATATAAAATCAACACACAGAAATCCCTTGCATTCCTGTACACTAATAATGAGAAAATAGAAAGAGAAATTAAGGAAACAATTCCATTCACCATTGCAATGAAAAGAATAAAATACTTAGGTATATGTCTACCTAAAGAAACTAAAGACCTATATATAGAAAACTATAAAACACTGGTGAAAGAAATCAAAGAGGACACTAATAGATGGAGAAATATACCATGTTCATGGATTGGTAGAATCAATATAGTGAAAATGAGTATACTACCCAAAGCAATTTATAGATTCAATGCAATCCCCATCAAGCTACCAATGGTATTCTTCACAGAGCTAGAACAAATAATTTCACAATTTGTACTGAAATTAAAAAACCTCGAATAGCCAAAGCTATTTTGAGAAAGAATAAGGGAACTGGAGGAATCAACCTGCCTGACTTCAGGCTCTACTACAAAGCCACAGTCATCAAGACAGTATGGTACTGGCACAAAGACAGAAATATAGATCAATGGAACAAAATAGAAAGCCCAGAGATAAATCCACACACATATGGACACCTTATCTTTGACAAAGGAGGCAAGACTATACAATGGATTGAAGACAATCTCTTTAACAAGTGGTGCTGGGAAAACTGGTCAAACACTTGCAAAAGAATGAAACTAGAACACTTTCTAACACCATACACAAAAATAAACTCAAAATGAATTAAAGATAAATGTAAGACCAGAAACCATAATACTCCTGGAGGAAAATATAGGAAAAACACTCTCTGACATACATCTCAGCAGGATCCTCTATGATTCACCTCCCAGAATACTGGAAATAAAATCAAAAATAAACAAATGGAACCTAATTAAACTTAAAAAGCTTCTGCACAACAAAAGAAACTCTAAGCAAGGTGAAAAGACAGCCTTCAGAATGGGAGAAAATAATAGCAAATGAAGCAACTGACAAACAACTAATATCAAAAATATACAAGCAACTCCTACAGCTCAATTCCAGAAAAATAAATGACCCAATCAAAAAATGTGCCAAAGAACTAAATAGACATTTCTCCAAAGAAGACATAGAGATGGCTAGCAAACATGAAAAGATGCTCAACATCACTCATTATCAGAGAAATGCAAATCAAAACCCCTATGAGGTACTATTTCACGCCAGTCAGAATGGCTGCGATCCAAAAGTCTACAAGCAATAAAAGCTGGAGAGGGTGTGGAGAAAAGGGAACCCTCTTACACTGTTGGTGGGAATGCAAACTAGTACAGCCACTTTGGAGAACAGTATGGAGATTTCTCAAAAAACTGGGAATTGAAATGCCTTATGATCCAGCAATCCCACTGCTGGGCATACACACTGAGAAAACCAGAATTGAAAGAGACACGTGTAGCCCAATGTTCATCGCAGCACTGTTTATAATAGCCAGGACATAGAAGCAACCTAGATGTCCACCAGCAGATGAATGGATAAGAAAACGGTGGTACATATACACAATGGAGTATTACTCAGCCATTAAAAAGAATACATTTGAATCAGTTCTAATAAGGTGGATGAAACTGGAGCCTATTATACAGAATGAAGTAAGCCAGAAAGAAAAACACCAATACAGTATACTAACGCATATATATGGAATTTAGAAAGAGGGTAACAATAACCCTGTATACGAGACAGCAAAAGAGACACTGATGTATAGAACAGTCTTTTGGACTCCGGGAGAGGGAGAGGGTGGGATGATTTGGGAGAATGGCATTGAAATATGTATAATATCATATATGAAACGAGTCGCCAGTCCAGGTTCGATGCCTGATACTGGATGCCTAGGGCTGGTGCATTGGGAAGACCCAGAGTGATGGTATGCGGAGGGAAGAGGGAGGAGGGTTCAGGATGAGGAACACATGTATACCTGTGGCGGATTCATTTTGATGTATGGCAAAACCAATACAATATTGTAAAGTTAAATAAAATAAAATTTAAAAAATAATAATAAAAAAGAAAAAAAAAGAAATATTTACTCCAAACTTCTATAACCTGGGGAAGGAAACAGACATTTAGGTCCCAGAAGCAGAGAGAGTCTCAAAAAAGGAACTAAAAGAGGTTCTATAACATGCCATCTTATAATTAAAATGACAAAAGTTAAAGATAAAGAGATTATTTTAATATAAATAAGCAAACAAAGCAAAATAAAACAAAACTTATAGATACAGAGATACAAAATAAGCCACTGAGATGAAATATGCAGCATAAGGAATATGATCAATCATCTTGTAAAAACTTTATGGAGACAGATGGTCACTAGACTTTCATGGAGATTATTTCATAATTGATGCAAATGCCAAAGCACTATATTGTACACCTGAAACTACCATAATATTGTACATCAGCTATATTTCAAGAAAGTTTTCTTTAAGAACACATATATTACAAAAGAACATTTATATAGAAAACATAATTCCACATCCCTAAATATAAAATTGTGAAAAATAGAAGTATACATATCAGAATATAAAACTTTATTCCATTTTAATACAAAAGATGTAAACATCTTCTCCATATAAAAAGCATTTAAACATCAGAAGAAAAAGGATCAACCTCTGCAGAGTAGAAAAGAAATACAAATGGCTAATAATGAATAGCATCAATCAAAATAGTGAAAAATGAAAGTGAAGTCGCTCAGTCATGTCCGACTCTTAGCGACCCCATGGACTGGAGCCTACCAGGATCCTCCGTCCATGGGATTTTCCAGGCAAAAGTACTAGGGTGGGGTGCCATTGCCTTCCCCGTCAATCAAAATAAAGTAAGTATAAATGTGGTGGAGAAATAATTCCAGAAAGAATGAAGGGATGGAACCAAAGCAGAGAGAATACCCAGCTGTAGGTGTGTCTGGTGATAGAAGCAAAGTCCGATGCTGTAAAGAGCAATATTGCATAGGAACCTGGAATGTCAGGTCCATGAATCAAGGCAAATTGGAAGTGGTCAAACAAGAGATGGCAAGAGTGAATGTTGACATTCTAGGAATTAGCGAACTAAAATGGACTGGAATGGGTTAATTTAACTCAGAGGACCATTATATCTACTACTGTGGGCAGGAATCCCTCAGAAGAAATGGAGTGGCCATCATGGTCAACAAAAGAGTCCGAAATGCAGTACTTGGATGCAATCTCAAAAACGACAGAATGATCTCTGTTCGTTTCCAAACAAACCATTCAATGTCAGAGTAATCCAGGTCTATGCCCCAACCAGTAACACTGAAGAAGCTGAAGTTGAACGGTTCTATGAAGACCTACAAGACCTTTTAGAACTAACACCCAAAAAAGATGTCCTTTTCATTATAGGGGACTGGAATGAAAAAGTAGGAAGTCAAGAAACACCTGGAGTAACAGGCAAATTTGGCCTTGGAATACGGAATGAAGCAGGGCAGAGACTAATAGAGTTTTGCCAAGAAAATGCATTGGTCATAGCAAACACCCTCTTCAAACAACACAAGAGAAGACTCTATACATGGACATCACCAGATGGTCAACACTGAAATCAGATCGATTATATTCTTTGCAGCCAAAGATGGAGAGGCTCTATACAATCAGCAAGAACAAGACCAGGAGCTGACTGTGGCTCGGACCATGAACTCCTTATTGTCAAATTCAGACTTAAATTGAAGAAAGTAGGGAAAACCACTAGACCATTCAGGTATGACCTAAATCAAATCCCTTATGATTATACAGTGGAAGTGAGAAATAGATTTAAGGGCCTAGATCTGATAAATAGAGTGCCTGATGAACTATGGAATGAGGTTTGTGACATTGTACAGGAGACAGGGATCAAGACCATCCCCATGGAAAAGAAATGTAAAAAAGCAAAATGGCTGTCTGGGGAGGCCTTGCAAATAGCTGTGAACAGAAGAGAAGCGAAAAGCAAAGGAGAAAAGGAACGATATAAACATCTGAATGCAGAGTTCCAAAGAATAGCAAGAAGAGATAAGAAAGCCTTCTTCAACGATCAATGCAAAGAAATAGAGGAAAACAACAGAATGGGAAAGACTAAGGATCTATTCAAGAATATCAGAGATATCAAAGGAACATTTCATGCAAAAATGGGCTGGAAAAAGGACAGAAATGGTATGGACCTAACAGAAGCAGAAGATATTAAGAGGTGGCAAGAATACACAGAAGAACTGTACAAAAAAGATCTTCACGACCTAGATAATCACGATGGTGTGATCACTGACCTAGAGCCAGACATCCTGGAATGTGAAGTCAAGTGGGCCTTAGAAAGCATCACTACGAGCAAAGCCAATGGAGGTGATGGAATTCCAGTGGAGCTATTCCAAATCCTGAAAGATGATGCTGTGAAAGTGCTGCAGTCAATATGCCAGCAAATTTGGAAAACTCAGCAGTGGCCGCAAGATTGGAAAAGGTGTTTTCATCCCAATCCCAAAGAAAGGCAATGCCAAAGAGTGCTCAAACTACCACACGATTGCCCTCATCTCACACGCTAGTAAAGTAATGCTCAAAATTCTCCAAGCCAGGCTTCAGCAATATGTGAACCATGAACTTCCTGATGTTCAAGCTGGTTTTAGAAAAGGCAGAGGAACCAGAGATCAAATTGCCAACATCTGCTGGATCATCAAAAAAGCAAGAGAGTTCCAGAAAAACATCTATTTCTGCTTTATTGACTATGCCAAAGCCTTTGACTGTGTAGAACACAGTAAACTGTGGAAAATTCTGAAAGAGTTGGTAGTACCAGACCACCTGATCTGCCTCTTGAGAAATCTGTATGCAGGTCAGGAAGCAACAGTTAGAACTGATCATGGAACAACAGACTGGTTCCAAATAGGAAAAGGAGTACGTCAAGGTGGTATATTGTCACCATGTTTATTTAACTTATATGCAGAGTACATCATGAGAAATGCTGGACTGGAAGAAACACAAGCTGGAATCAAGATTCCTGGGAGAAATATCAATCACTTCAGATATGCAGATGACACCACCCTTATGGCAGAAAGTGAAGAGGAACTCAAAAGCCTCTTGATGAAAGTGAAAGTGGAGAGTGAAAAGGTTGGCTTAAAGCTCAACATTCAGAAAACGAAGATCATGGCATCTGGTCCCATCACTACATGGGAAATAGATGGAGATACAGTGGAAACAGTGTCAGAATTTATTTTTCTGGGCTCCAAAATCACTGCAGATGGTGACTGCAACCATGAAATTAAAGACGCTTACTCCTTGGAAGCAGTTACGACCAACCTAGATAGCATATTCAAAAGCAGAGACATCACTTTGCCAACAAAGGTTCACCTAGTCAAGGCTATGGTCTTTCCTGTGGTCATGTAATCATGTGAGAGCTGGACTGTGAAGAAGGCTGAGCACCAAAGTATTGATGCTTTTGAACTGTGGTGTTGGAGAAAACTCTTGAGAGTTCCTTGGACTGCAAGGAAATCCAACCAGTCCATTTTGAAGGAGATCAGCCCTGGGATTTCTTTGGAAGGAATGATGCTAAAGCTGAAGCTCCAGTATTTTGGCCACCTCATGCGAACAGTTGACTCACTGGAGAAGACTCTGATGCTGGGAGGGATTGGGGGCAGGAGGAGAAGGGGACGACAGAGGATGAGATGGCTGGATGGCATTACCGACTCCATGGATGTGAGTCTGAGTGACCTCCGAGAGCTGGTGATGGACAGGGAGGCCTGGCGTGCTGCAGTTCATGGGGTCGCAAAGAGTCGGACACGACTGAACGACTGATCTGATCTGATATAGAGCTATCAAATTTGCAAAGTTTACCTAAGTCACTTCTTGGCAGTGTGTGTTGAGAGAAAGAAGGACCATCATAGAATTTATAGGAAAGAAATTCAACAGTAAGTTCAAAATTTAAAAGACTCAAACTGTTTGACATATATCAGTTCCATTTTGGAAATTACTATGGTTCTACCACATTATTATTTTTTTAATTGAAGTAGTGGGCTTCTTGGGTGGCTCAGTGATAAAAATCTGTCTGCCAAGTGGGAGATGCAGGTTAAATCCCTAGATTGGGAAGATACCCTGGAAAAGGAAATGGCAACCCACTCCAGTATTCTTGCCTGGAAATCCCGTGGACAGAGGAGGCTGGTGGGCTCCAGTCCACGGGGTTACACAGAGTCAGACACAACTTAATCACTAAGCATAAACAACAAAATAGTGATTTAGAATATTGTGTTAGTTTCAAGTGTATTTAAAAGTGATTCACATATGTGTGTGTGTGAATGTGCGTGTGTGCTAAATCAGTTCAGTCATGTCCAACTGTTTGCGACCCTATGGACTGTAGCCCACCAGGCTCCCCTGTCTATAGGATTCTCCATGCAAGTATACTGGTGTGGGTTGCCATGCCCTCCAGGGAATCTTCCTGACCTAGTACACATACATATATTCTTCAAATACTTTTCAATTATAGGTTATTACACAATACTGAATACAGTTCCCTGTGCTATACAATAGGTCCTTGTTTATATATTTTATATATAGTCATACGTACCCAAATTATTGATTCAATATTCCAGCATTGTTAACTGGAAAAAAAACTACAATCTAAATCTTAATCACTGGAGAATCGTTTAAATAGATGTGTTAGATTCATATAATGAATCACTGAGTAGTCCTTATAAAGAATGAGGTAAAATATTATAAATTAATATGGAAAGGCATCCACACTATCAGTTCAGTTAAGCTGCTCAGTCATATCCAACTCTTTTCTAACACATGGACTGCAGAACACCAGGCCTCCCTGTCCATCACCAACTCACAGAGCTTGTTCAAACTCATGTGCATCAAGTCAGTGATGCCTTTCAACCATCTCATCCTCTGTCATCCCCTTCTCTTCCTGTCTTCAATCTTTGCCAGCATTAGGGTCTTTTCAAATGAGTCAGTTCTTCGTATTAGGTGGCCAAGGTACTGGAGTTTCAGCTTCAGCATCATTCCTTCCAATGAATGTTCAATACTGACCTCCTTTGGGATTGATTGGTTGGATCTTCTTGCAGTCCAAGGGACTGTCAATAGTCATCTGCAACATCACAGTTCAAAAGCATCAACTCTGTGGCCCTCAGCTTTCTTTATAGTCCAACTCTCACATCCATACATGACTACTGGAAAAACCATAGCTTTGACTAGATGGACCTTTATTGCCAAAATAATGTATATGCAGTGATTTTGGAGCTGAAGAAAATAAAGTCTGCCACTCTTCCCATTGTTTTCCCATCTATTTGCCATCTATTTGCCATGAAGTGACGGGACCGGATGCCGTGATCTTAGTTTTCTGAATGTTGAATTTTTTTTTTAAGCCAACTTTTCATTCTCTTTTTTCATTTTCATCAAGAGGCTCTTTAGTTCTTCTTCGCTTTCTGCCATAAGGGTGATATGATCTGCATATCTGAGGTTATTATTTCTCTGGAAATCTTGTTTCCAGCTTGATTCTGGCATTTCAAATGATGGACTCTGCATAAAAGTCAAATAAGCAGGGTGACAATACACAGCCTTGACATACTCCTTTCTCAATTTGGAACCAGTCTGTTGTTCCATGTTCAGTTCTAACTGTTGCTTCTTGACCTGCGTAGAGATTTCTCAGGAAGTAGGTAAGGTGGTCTGGTATGCCCATTTCTTTCAGAATTTTCCACAGTTTGTTGTGATCCACACAGTCAAAGGCTTGGCATAGGCAATAAAGCAGAAGTAGATGTTTTTCTGGAACTCTTCTGCTTTTTCGATGATCCAATGAATGTTGGGAATTTGATCTCTGGTTCCTCTGCCTTTTCTAAAACCAGCTTGAACAAATGGAAGTTCATGATTCACGAACTGTTGAAGCCTGGCTTGGAGAATTTTGAGCATTACTTTGCTAGTGTATGAGTGAGTGCAATTGTGCAGTAGTTTGAACACTCTGGCATTGCCTTCCTTTGGAATTGGAATGAAAACTGAACTTTTCCAGTCCTGTTGTCCCTGCTGAGTTTTCCAATTTTGCTGGCATATTGAGAGCAAAATTTTAACACCACCATCTTTTAGGATTTGAAATAGCTCAACTAGAATCCTATCACCTCCACTAGTTTTGTTCGTAGTGATGCTTTCTAAGGCCCACTTGACTTCACGTTTCAGGATGTCTGGCTCTAGGTTAATGATCACACCATCATGTTTATCTGAGTCATGTCGATGTTTTTTTGTATCATTCTTCTGGGTATTCTTGCCACCTCTTCTTAATATCTTCTGCTTCTGTTAGGTCCATACAATTTCTGTCCTTTAATGTGGCCATCTGTGCATGAAATGTTCCCTTGGTATCTCTAATTTTCTTGAAGAAGTCTCTAGTCTTTCCCATTCTATTGTTTTCCTCTCCTTGCATTGATCACTGAGGTAGGCTTTCTTTTTTTTAAGTTAAATTTATTTATTTTAATTGGAGGCTAATTACTTTACAATATTGTATTGGTTTTGCAAGGAAGGCTTTCTTATCTTTCCTTGCTATTTTTTGGAACTCTGCATTCAAATGGGTATATCTTTCCTTTTCTCCTTTGCTTTTCACATCTCTTCTTTTCACAGCTATTTGTAAGGCCTTCTCAGACAACCATTTTTCCTTTTTATATTTCTTTTTTTGGGGATGGTCTTGACCCCTGCTTCCTGTACAATGTCACGAACCTCTGTCCATAGTTCTTCAGGCACTCTGTCTATCAGATCTAATCCCTTGAATCTATTGGTCAGGTCTACTGTATAATACAAGGGATTTGATTTAGATCATACTGAATGGTCAGGTGGTTTTCCTTACTTTCTTCAATTTAAGTCTGACTGAGGCAACTTAGCAGCCTGATCCTTTTACCATTTTATTAATTGCGTTGGGTATATTTTTTGTGGGTCTTTTCCTTCTCTTGTGTTTCCTGCTTATAAAAGTTCCTTTAGCATTTGTCATAAAGCTACTTTAGTGGCACTTAATCCTCTTAACTTTTGCTTGTCTTTAAAGCTTTTGATTTCTCCATCAAAATTGAATGAGAGACATTGGGTAGAGTATTCTTGGTTGTAGTTTCCACCCTTTCATCACTTTGAATATATCATGTCATTCCCTTCTGACTGTGGAGTTTCTGTTGAGAAATCAGCTGATAACCTGATGAGAGTTCCATTGTATATTATTTATCTTTTTTCCCTTGATGCCTTTAACATTATATCTTTGACATTACTTTTTGTGAATATGATTGCTATGTATCTCAGTGTGTTCCTTCTTGAGTTTATCCTGCCTGGAACTCTGGATTCTTGGAATTAACCATGTGACTATTTCTTTTCACATGTTAGGGAAGTTTTCAGCTATTATGTCTTCAAATATTTTCTCAGCTCCTATATCCTTCACTGAAACCATACTCACAGAAAACTAGTCAATCTAATCACACCAGGACCACAGCCTTGTCTAACTCAATGAAATTAAGCCATGCCCATGGGGCAACCCACGATGGGCGGGTCATGGTGGAGAGATCTGACAGGGTGTGGTCCGCTGGAGAAGGGAATGGCAAACCGCTTCAGTATTCTTGCCTTGAGAATCCCATGAACAGTATGAAAAGGCAAAATGATAGGATACTGAAAGAGAAACTCCCCAGGTCAGTAGGGGCCCAATATGCTACTGGACATCAGTGGAGAAATAACTCCAGAAAGAATGAAGGGATGGAGCCAAAGCAGAAAGAATACCCAGCTGTGGATGTGTCTGGTGATAGAAGCAAAGTCTGATGCTGTAAAGAGCAATATTGCATAGGAACCTGGAATGTCAGGTCCATGAATCAAGGCAAATTGGAAGTGGTCAAACAAGAGATGGCAAGAGTGAATGTTGACATTCTAGGAATTAGCGAACTAAAATGGACTGGAATGGGTGAATTTAACTCAGAGGACCATTATATCTACTACTGCGGGCAGGAATCCCTCAGAAGAAATGGAGTGGTCATCATGGTCAACAAAAGAGTCCAAAATGCAGTACTTGGATGCAATCTCAAAAACGACAGAATGATCTCTGTTCATTTCCAAGGCAAACCATTCAATGTCACAGTAATCCAAGTCTATGCCCCAACCAGTAACGCTGAAGAAGCTGAAGTTGAACGGTTCTATGAAGACCTACAAGACCTTTTAGAACTAACACCCAAAAAAGATGTCTTTTTCATTATAGGGGACTGGAATGCAAAAGTAGGAAGTCAAGAAACACCTGGAGTAACAGGCAAATTTGGCCTTGGAATACGGAATGAAGCAGGGCAGAGACTAATAGAGTTTTGCCAAGAAAATGCATTGGTCATAGCAAACACCCTCTTCCAACAACACAAGAGAAGACTCTATACATGGACATCACCAGATGGTCAACACCGAAATCAGATCGATTATATTCTTTGCAGCCAAAGATGGAGAGGCTCTATACAATCAGCAAGAACAAGACCAGGAGCTGACTGTGGCTCGGACCATGAACTCCCTATTGCCAAATTCAGACTTAAATTGAAGAAAGTAGGGAAAACCACTAGACCATTCAGGTATGACCTAAATCAAATCCCTTATGATTATACAGTGGAAGTGAGAAATAGATTTAAGGGCCTAGATCTGATAGATAGAGTGCCTGATGAACTATGGAAAGAGGTTCGTGACATTGTACAGGAGACAGGGATCAAGACCATCCCCATGGAAAAGAAATGCAAAAAAGCAAAATGGCTGTCTGGGGAGGCCTTGCAAATAGCTGTGAACAGAAGAGAAGCGAAAAGCAAAGGAGAAAAGGAACGATATAAACATCTGAATGCAGAGTTCCAAAGAATAGCAAGAAGAGATAAGAAAGCCTTCTTCAGCGATCAATGCAAAGAAATAGAGGAAAACAACAGAATGGGAAAGACTAAGGATCTATTCAAGAAAATCAGAGATACCAAAGGAACATTTCATGCAAAAATGGGCTCGATAAAGGACAGAAATGGTATGGACCTAACGGAAGCAGAAGATATTAAGAAGAGGTGGCAAGAATATACAGAAGAACTGTACAAAAAAAGAGCTTCACGACCCAGATAATCACGATGGTGTGATCACTCACCTAGAGCCAGACATCCTGGAATGTGAAGTCAAGTGGGCCTTAGAAAGCATCACTAAGAACAAAGCTTGTGGAGGTGATCGAATTCCAGTGGAGCTATTCCAAATCCTGAAAGATGATGCTGTGAAAGTGCTGCACTCAATATGCCAGCCAATTTGGAAAACTCAGCAGTGGCCACAAGATTGGAAAAGGTCAGTTTTCATCCCAATCCCAAAGAAAGGCAATGCAAAAGAGTGCTCAAACTACCGCACGATTGCACTCATCTCACACGCTAGTAAAGTAATGCTCAAAATTCTCCAAGCCAGGCTTCAGCAATATGTGAACCATGAACTTCCTGATGTTCAAGCGGGTTTTAGAAAAGGCAGAGGAACCAGAGATCAAATTGCCAACATCCGCTGCATCGTTGAAAAAGCAAGAGAGTTACAGAAAAACATCTATTTCTGCTTTATTGACTATGCCAAAGCCTTTGACTGTGTAGATCACAATAAACTGTGGAAAATTCTGAGAGAGATGGGAATACCAGACCACCTGATCTGCCCCTTGAGAAATCTGAATGCAGGTCAGGAAGCAACAGTTAGAACTGGTCATGGACCAAAAGACTGGTTCCAAATAGGAAAAGGAGTACGTCAAGGCTCTATATTGTCACCATGTTTATTTAACTTCTATGCAGAGTACATCTTGAGAAATGCTGGACTGGAAGAAACACAAGTTGGAATCAAGATTGCTGGGAGAAATATCAATAACCTCAGATATGCAGATGATACCACCCTTATGGCAGAAAATGAAGAGGAACTCAAAAGCCTCTTGATGAAAGTGAAAGTGGAGAGTGAAAAAGTTGGCTTAAAGCTCAACATTCAGAAAACGAAGATCATGGCATCTGGTCCCATCACTACATGGGAAATAGATGGAGAAACAGTGGAAACAGTGTCAGAATTTATTTTTCTGGGCTCCAAAATCACTGCAGATGATGACTGCAGCCATGAAATTAAGACGCTTACTCCTTGGAAGGAAGGTTATGGGAATGGCACCCCACCCCAGTACTTTTGCCTGGAAAATCCCAGGGATCGAGGAGCCTGGTAGGCTCCAGTCCATGGGGTCGCTAAGAGTCGGACACGACTGAGCGACTTCACTTTCACTTTTCACTTTCCTGCATTGGAGAAGGAAATGGCAACCCACTCCAGTGTTCTTGCCTGGAGAATCCCAGGGGCAGGGGGAGCCTGGTGAGCTTCCGTCTATGGGGTCACACAGAGTCGGACACGACTGAAGCGACTTAGCAGCAACAGCAGCAGATAGCATATTCAAAAGCAGAGACATTACTTTGCCAACAAAGGTTCGCCTAGTGTAGGCTATGGTCTTTCCTGTGGTCATGTATGAATGTGAGAGCTGGACTGTGAAGAAGGCTGAGCACCGAAGAATTGATGCTTTTGAAGTGTGGTGTTGGAGAAGACTCTTGAGAGTCCCTTGGACTGCAAGGAGATCCAACCAGTCCATTCTGAAGGAGCTCAGCCCTGGGATTTCTTTGGAGCGAATGATGCTAAAGCTGAAACTCCAGTATTTTGGCCACCTCATGCTAAGATTTGACTCATTGGAGAAGACTCTGATGCTGGGAGGGATTGGGGGCAGGAGGAGAAGGGGAGGACAGAGGATGAGGTGGCTGGATGACATCACTTACTCGATGGATGTGAGTCTGGGTGACCTCCGGGAGCTGGTGATGGATAGGGAGGCCTGGCGTGCTGCGAATCATGGGGTCGCAAAGAGTCGGACATGACTGAGAGACTGATCTGATCTGATCTCCTTCTCTTGTAATTCTGCTGCTACTGCTGCTGCTGCTAAGTCACTTCAGTCATGTCTGACTCTGTGTGACCCCATAGACGGCAGCCCACGAGGCTCCCCTGTCCCTGGGATTCTCCAGGCAAGAACATTGGAGTGGGTTGCCATTTCCTTCTACAATGCATGAAAATGAAAGGTGAAAGTGAAGTCTCTCAGTCGTGTCAGACTCTTCACTACTCCATGGACTGAGGAGCTTATCAGGCTCTTCCATCCGTGGGATTTTCCAGGCAAGAGTACTGGAGTGGGTTGCCATTGCCTTCTCTGTTGTAATTCTGGGATCCCAACAATACAAATGTTAGTGCATTTAATATTATCCCATAGATCTTCTAGGCTATTTTCATTTCTTTTCATTCTTTTTTTCTATTTTCAGCTTTGTGGCAGTAATTTCCAACATTCTGTCTTCCAGGTCACTTATGCATTCTTTTGCCTCCGTTATTCTGCTATTGATTCTTTCTAGTGAATTGTTCATATCTGTTTGCTTGTTCTTTAGTTCTTCTAGGTATTTGGTAAATATTTCTTGAATCTTCTCCATTCTTTTTCTGAGATCCTACATCATCTTCACTATCATTATTCTGAATTCTTTTTTTCATGGAAGGTTGCCTATTTTCAGCACGTGGTCAATCCTAGGGAATGTTCTGTGTGCATTTAAGAAGACTGTTCAGTCTGCTGCTTTTGGATGGAATGTTCTATAAATATCAGTTAAGTCCAGCTCATCTAAGCACTTCATTTAGTTTTATTATTATTATTTTTTTTTTGGTAATTTACCTTGCTCCTTCATCTGTGTCAGAATCCTCCTCCTTTTCACTTTGATTAATTATCTGTGATTGTGTTTTTCATTATGAAGGCTGTGGGATTGTAGTTCTTCTTCTTCTATCTGCTCTCTGATGGATGTCTACACTTTCTCTCTCTCTCTTTTTTTTAATATCAGTTTTGGAAACCCCAATGGAACAGCATCTCACTCTACAGAAAAAACATCAGGTCTTAGACTTGGCCAGAAGTGTAAAGCAAAATTCTGGACCTGTCCAGTTGGAGCAGTGTATTTCTGGTGGATGAGGATTTGTTCTCATTAAATTTTTTATTTTTTAATTTACCTTTTATACTTTCTGGTAATTTATGCTATAGTATCTACTATTTTCTCTTCAGATCTCCTAGGAATATTAATGTTTTCTTTAAAATATGTGTTTGTGGAGAAAAAAAAATCCTACATTTCCATATAAGCAATGTTAAAACATTGTCATATTGCTAAAATCTTGATGACTTATATGTGGGCATTATATTGAGATAAGAGATATGGTAGCATTCTTAGTGGTCTGAATAAATGTTTTATTCATTCTATTTGCACTAAAATGCCTAGTAATTAGGTTCTGAGCCCCTAACTCTGCCTTCATATTTCAATTTATACAATTTCTAAAGGTATGATTGTTATGCATATAATAAAATGATCTAATGATGCTCTAGTACATTGAAGAAGGAAATGGCAACCCTCTCCAGTGTTCTTGCCTGGAGAATCCCAGGGATGGGGGAGCCTGGTGGGCTGCCATGTATGGGGTCGCACAGAGTTGGACATGACTGACGTGACTTACCAGCAGCAGTACATAGAAAGGGTTAATTAACTTTCATAGGTGAGCAGTACATTCAGGAAATTATGGACATAATTTAATTACTAGTCAGGCAGCAAGATGTTTATAAAAAGCTTTGAACTTTCCTAGTGAACTAGTCAAGTACCAGAGGCCAACCAGGTGTTTTTGTTTAGTGCCCTTTACTGTTTTGCTAGGGAATGAGAGAGAGAGAGAGAGAGGTCCATAACTTCTAGCCAACATGCAAGGCAGCTTTCACTTTCTCAGATAATATGGTTCCTGCAGCTGAAGCTGTGCTTTTTTTGCTGGTGCACTTGAGACTATAAATACCATATTTTTGGAAAACTTTTAAAATGTGTGTTGCTAATGATCTCATTGAGAATATCAGTGCCTTGTTTGTTAAATAATAGCATTCTAGAATCAGTCATTTGTATTTTTGGTATTAGTTCATATACATTTCTAAAACTACTAGTTACACCAATCCTGTGTGAAAAGTTACTATCTGCATTCAGGCTTTCAACCAGAAGTTTTGAAAGGCATTTTTAAAAGCAGAAGTTTAAAAAATCCTCTCTATGAATATTCATCAATTTCTACTTAGTATCAATTTCCTGCTTTGAATTTTAATACTCTTTTTGAAATTTAATATCTTAAATAATTTTGAACTAGAAATTATTTGTATGCACACATCCAGTTCACATGGGGGTATGTGTAATGTTATATGACATTCTTACCGTGAAGATAATAGAACCAGCTTCATGTGTTGGAAATAAAGATGTATCCTAGATTAATTATATTTGTATAAGACAGGAAGCATGTGGCAGGGCTTTTAATAATTTCAAATTCACTACAAAGAACACAATTCTTTCACTATAGGAAAGTGTGTCAGAGACATAGAAAAAATATAAGCACAACACAAATAAAGGAATTGACCTAAGTAAACCAGCTTTTGAGACCACTGATAATTATAACAAAGTTTGCAATTTATTGAACTAACATTGGGGCCTCATGATGTGAAACTTTGGAAATCTTGCTTTGCTACCTGCCCTTAGAAATTTTTATATTAAAAATAGAATTCATAATTCTGTTCTCCTGGGAAAGCCAAGTGCAGAATAAAAGCTAGTTGTGGCATTTATAGACATTTCAAAATCAAACAGCAGAGGATTTGTCATTGTTTCAGAAGCCACATTGATGATTATTTTCCAGTTAACAGTACAAATATTGCACACTTTTTTGGTTCTCTAACTTTCACTTAAGTTAATAGTTTTCTTTACTGGGAACTATATTCAATATCTTATGGTAAGCCATAATGTAAAAGAATATGGAAAACACCATACATATATATACACATATATATGTATATGAATCACTTTGCTGTATTGCAGAAATTAACCCAACACTGTAAATCAACCATACTTCAGGAAATACATTAAAAAATAAATTTTTGAAGTCATCTAGGAAAATGTTTTTTATGATATTGCAGAATTAAGATAAGAAATGTCTGTTAATGGCATATCCCTTGTTTGCATTATGTTTTCCTTTAACCACTGTAACAGAAATAAATATACATATGGAATAACTGTGCATTTTTCTCAATTTCTCTTATAGACATTCCAAGGTGGTGTGTACCAGTGTTGACATGTCCTAGATAAGATTCTTTTGACCTTTGATTTAAAGAAAAATGTGATATTTCAGGTCACAACAGGCAAGACTGATTGCAATGCAGCTCCACATGATCTATATAGCCCTCTCCTGACATCTATATGTGATGGGTCATTTACTTGGATATTATTTCTCACAGTCTTGGTATAATCATCCTTTATTTACTCTCAGTAGTTTCTCTACACCCTCCTTGTCTCAGGGGAAATTAAGGACTAGCCCCTTTCTGACTTTTGTTCCTGAATTTCCCTGCTGCTGGGGAGGATTATCCTGGGATAAGAGGGAGTGGGTTCACTTTAACAGAGCAACAGAGGTCAGGAGGGAGGCCTAAGGTCAGAGACACTGCTTTACCTGACCACTCATGAATTTGACCACTTATGAATTTGACCCTGTGGAGGTCTCAGCCACTGAGAAGGCTTACAAAGTACTGAGCCTAATTTCAAAATAATATTTTTCTTCCTTAATTTTTTCTTGTCATATAATATTCAGATGGCAAAATACACAAGTGCTAAGTGAATTCATCCTAATGCATGTATGCTTGTAACTACCACTGGGATTAAGATAAAGAAATTATATTGATATTTTCCTTTGATCAAAAATAGCTTTTCAAACTATATATGCTCAGCTCCCCATGACACTTGGACTCTTACCTGTTACAGGTGTTAAATATAAAAAGAGACAGAACTTGAAATTAAGGTAAGGGTGTTGGGAGATAGGTCTTTTCTCTCTGCTTTTATTTTATATCTTGCCCACCCTTGGTGTGCCCAGAGGGAAGCAGAGTTCCCACCATCCAACAAGATTATTGGATACAAATAGGATTCAGACAACAGTTTTCTTAAAAAAATTATTTTATATTGAATATAGTTAATTAATGATGTTGTATTAGTTTCAGGGATATAGCAAAGTGATTCATAAACATATACATGTATCTGTTCTTTAAAATTTTTTAAATTTAATTTTATTTTTTAACTTTACAATATTGTATTGGTTTTGCCATATATCGAAATGAATCCACACAGGTTCACATTCTTTTCCCATTTATGTTATTACAGAATATTGAGCAGAGGTCCCTGTGCTATACAGTACATTCTTATTGGTTACCTATTCTACATATAGTAGTGTATACATGTCAGTCTCTAACTTCTAATTTATTTGTCCCCCCATCCATCTTTCCTGATAACCATAAACTTATTTTCTAAGTCTTTGAGTCTGTTTTATAAATAAGTTTATTTTTATCATTTTTAAGATCCATTTGTGTTGCTGAAAATGGTATTATTTCATTCTTTTTCATGACTGAGTAATATTCTATTGTGCATATGTACCACATCTTTGGAGCAGGAAATGACAACCTACTCCAGTATTCTTGCCTGGAGAATTTCATGGACAGAAGAGCCTGGTGGGCTACAGTCCATGGGGTCGCAAACAGTTGGACACGACTGAGTGACTAACATACACACACAGTACATCTTCTGAATTCATTCACTGTTCAGCATCAGATAGCCCTGGATGGTCTTTATCAGAGATAACCATCTGGTAGAGGAAACCAAAGGGGATCCCCTGACATTAAATTGTTGTATAAAATACCAGAATACTGATAAAATTTAGGAAATGGGAAGTGAACTGCAATATAGAATAACATTAAATTTACTGTCAACCCAAGACGATGGAGGCCTTAAGTTAAATTCTGGTTTCTGGTTCCATGATAGAAAATAAAGGAATGACCTTTTCTTCTTTTGAAACCTGAGTTTGTGGAGGCCAGTGTGTATTTGTTAGGTTAGATTGTGATGAAACATATCACCCCCAGCCAAGACCTAAATTTCCAAGACTTAACACAACAGATATGCATTTCTCTTGTTGCCAGAAGGGTCTCAGCCCAGCAGACAGCTGCTTGCCGTGTCTGTCTAAGACAGCACAGCAGGGGAATGGGAAGGGCCCAGAGCTCAGGGGCACTCAGAGATGGTGCTCAGAGGTGACACGTGTCACACCATCTCCTTCAAGTTCAAAAATAAGAAACACAGCCTTATACTTGTTTGGGTGATCAGCACTAAGGACAACACAATATTCATCCCAGCTACAGAACTACAGCTTTTCCATTTCCCTCAAAGAGCTGTTTGAATGTTAATGCAGAAAGAAGAATATTATCTTTCAATTTGAAATATCCTCAGTGAACATGCTAACCTCTTATGCGTGCATTTCAGGGTACTTCCATTTTTCCTGCCTGCCAGCACTGAAGGTAATGCCTGTTTTTGAATTTCCCAAAGATTACTTGCTACCACAGACATTCTATCAGGTTTCAGAAAGGTATGTCAAGGTGATCTGAGTACATATTTTACTTCCTTTATTGTTTCTTGCAAATATAAAGGCAATATTCCTTTAGATGCTGATTTTAAGGAAGTGCTTTATAAGCATTTGGGTGATTTATGCTTTACTTTGTATTCCATTTTTATTAGAAACAGGCCAGTGGCTTCTAATGTTTGAATTGGAATTTGGTTCATTGACAGTAAAATAGCAAACGTTTATCATAAGCTTTCAGTCCATTCTTGTTCTCTTCATTATTTGAATGTGGATCAGGTCCATAAAAATAAAGTAGCTTTCACACTCTAGAATAGACATTCTACTTAATGCTTCCAAGTCAGTAGAGTATAGTAGTGAAGTCATGCATGCATATGGAAGCCAGGCTGTCTGGGTTTAAATTCTAGCCTTGCTACTGTGTGACTCTGGGAAAGCCTAAATTCTGCATAATTCAATTTTCTTATCTGGGGAAGATAATAGTAACCATTGCCGTAAATTGCAGGGTCTGTGAAAGGACTTTAAATGAATGGATACTTGTAAAGTGTTAAGAATGTTTGCCATATAGTAGGTGCTATATGAGCTTTTGCTATTATTGTTATTATTATCATTGCTATTATTATTTTAATCAGGGTGAAACCTATATGACTTTTTGCTAATCAAATGATTTTATTGTATTATATAAATTGTATTATGGCAATGACAGGGTGATTCCAAAATATGTGAATGGAAGTAACGTCACACATTTTCAACTGCTATCTCCTGCAAAAAAAACAAAAAAGGTTGAGTAAAATGTATATAGCTACATAGCTCATAAATGATATTGTGTATGTACCAAGAGAGTTCAGTTCGGCATCAGAGCTCTCAATGCAGTGCACACTGTACCTGACGCCATTATTGGCAAGTGAGGTCCAAACTTGGGGCTGATTAAAAAGTCAGCCTTATGGGGGAAAAAGAAGCCAGTTGAGTTAGGGCTGCAATGGTGATTGAAAATGTAGATATTTTATTCTTTTCAGTGTGAAAAAGTACTACTTTACACCAAGGCTGTCTATCTGATAATGCATGCATGCCTGCTCAGTCGCTTCAGTCATGTCCAGTTCTTTGCAACCCTATGGACTATATTGCCCACTAGGCTCTTCTGTCTGTGGGCTTCTAAAGGCAAGAATACCAGGGTGGATTGCCATTTCCTCCTCCAGGGGATGTTCCTGACTCAAGGACTGAACCTGAGTCTCCTGCATCTCTGGCATTGTAGGCAGGTTCTTTCACTGCTGAGCCACTAGGAAAGCCCCTATCTGATGATAACATATCTAAAACAATCTCTTCATTTGAAGACAAAAGTACAGTCACTGTCCTGTTACACACCAATACATTTCCTAACCAAAGAAACATGTGTAAAAGTGTTTTCTTGATCAAAATATTTCATACTAGCTTGCTTTCAGCTTTGCTTCTGTTTTTCTACTTTGCATGGTTCTCTTTCAGATCAGATCAGATCAGTTGCTCAGTCGTGTCCGACTCCTTGTGACCCCATGAATCGCAGCACGCCAAGCCTCCCTGTCCATCACCAACTCCCGGAGGTCACTCAGACTCACATCCATCGAGTCAGTGATGCCATCCAGCCATCTCATCCTCTGTCGTCCCCTTCTCCTCCTGCCCCCAATCCCTCCCATCATCGGAGTCTTCTCCAATGTGTCAACTCTTTGCATGAGGTGGCCAAAATACTGGAGTTTCAGCTTTAGCATCAATCCTTCCAAAGAAATCCCAGGGCTGATCTTCAGAATGGACTGGTTGGATCTCCTTGCAGTCCAAGGGACTCTCAAGAGTCTTCTCCAACACCACAGTTCAAAAGCATCAATTCTTCACTGCTCAGCCTTCTGCACAGTCCAGCTCTCACATCCATACATGACCACAGGAAAGACCATAGCCTTGACTAGGCGAACCTTTGTTGGCAAAGTAATGTCTCTGCTTTTGAATATGCTATGTAGGTTGGTCATAACTTTCCTTCCAAGGAGTAAGCGTCTTTTAATTTCATGGCTGCAGTCACCATCTGCAGTGATTTTGGAGCCCAGAAAAACAAAGTCTGACACTGTTTCCACTGTTTCCCCATCTATTTCCCATGTAGTGATGGGACCAGATGCCATGATCTTCGTTTTCTGAATGTTGAGCTTTAAGTCAACCTTTTCACTCTCCACTTTCACTTTCATCAAGAGGCTTTTTAGCCCCTCTTCACTTTCTGCCATAAGGGTGGTGTCATCTGCATATCTGAGGTTATTGATATTTCTCCCAGCAATCTTGATTCCAACTTGTGTTTCTTCCAGGCCAGCGTTTCTCATGATGTGCTATGGTTCTCTTTAATAGAGACTAACTAAAACTCCGCATTCCTATTGTATTTTCAGTGATGGCTATTCTAAAATTTGATCCTTCTATTGTAGAGCTGATTTCTGCCCACAGATTCAGGTATCTTCAGAAACATATTCTCGATCCTTGAACATTCTCCAACATGTGTGACATTATGGTATAGTATCTGTAGATGAAGTCACATCTTTTTTGTTTTCCTAAAAAGTTACCTCTGTGAAGCAGTTAAAGATGATAGCTATTAGCTGGTGAACTCTGTATTATCGGAGCTAAAAGTGGATGATGTGGAGAGATTTGAAATTTACTGTCCCAGGTGATGCTAGTGGTAAAGAATCCACCTGCCAATGCAGGTGAGACGTAAGAGACATGGCTACGGTCCCTGGGTCGGGAAGATCCCCTGGAAGAGGGCATGGCAGCCCACTCCACTATTCTTGCCTGGAGAATTTTATGGCCAGAGGAAACTAGCAGGCTGCAGTCCATGGGGTTGTAGAGTCAGACATGACTGAAGTGACTTAGCACTCATGCACGAACCTGTTAAATTCCTTTGCTAAGCAACCCCTAAAGATCCTCTCTTTGCCTGGCTTGACCCCAAATGGATTTAGAAACACATCATTGTAGGGTTTTTTGTTTATTTGTTTTTTGACCATGCCACTCAGCATGTGGAATCTTAGTTCCCTAACCAGGGATAGAACCCTTGTCCCCTAAAGTGGAAGCAAAAAGTCTTAATCATTAGATCACCAGAAAGTCTTACATGGTAGTGTTTTAATTCATATACTACCAAGAGTTTATGACATATATCATAGAGAAAAGTGTATGGATATCTTGGCAAATAATCAGATAAAAGACAGGACCATAGTCCCTGTCCTTAGGGAACAGACATTGGAATGGGAGGAAAATGCAATTAGATGGATGATTATGGTGTGGGAGAAGGTGAGGAAACCTTCCTTTAAGATGTCATATATAAACTGAATTTTGAAACAGAACTAGGAAATATATCCTCGAAAAATGTTTAGAAGAATATTCTTCTAAGAGAAAGAAGAAACAGCAGATGCAAAGTCCTAGAAGCAAGAAAAAGCATGACAAGTCAAGGAACTGAAAATTGTTTATGTTGGTTAGAATGTGATGTGAGAGGTGGGAAAAACGAGGATCATGCTGGAGAAGCAGGTGAAACGGTTAGCTAGACCAGTGGATGTCAGCTCCGGCCTGCTAACCAAATCTGGCCTGAAGTCTAGACTTGTGAGTAAGGCTTTACCAAAACACAACCATGCCTATGTACTGACGATGTTCAGTGGCCTTTCTTACAGCAACGGCCAAATTGAGAAGCTCTAACAGAGACTTTATCTTCCTCAGAGCCTAAAATATTTTCAGTGTGGCCACCCTTTTGCTAAATTTTAGGCCGGATGAAGTAGAACCTTTCTAAACATTTTGAATTTTACATGAAGATAATTTTTTTAAAAGTTCATAAATAAGCATAAATCTAGGAGTTATGCTGCCTTGTGCAAAATGAAGGGGCAGATTGGCAGGGATGGAAGCAGGTCAGCAGCTATGAAGTTGCTAGACATGAAATTCTCTGCAGACCTATACTTGAGGTCAAGGGAATTAGTGAGAATGAAAAGGAAGAGATGGATTTGAGAGGCTGTAAATTCATAATATCATTGCAAGATCACTGATTGGACATGTGGAATAAGAAGAGTGCCTGAAGGTGAACAGATGTTGGATTGACATCCAAAATGTATCTGATGTCACTTATTAAGATTGGAGGCTCAGAGTGGATGATCCAAGGAAGACCTATGATGATGAATTCTGTTCGAAACCTGTAGAGTTTGAGGTGATTATGGAAAAATAATTGGCCAAATTGAGAATGCATTTTCCTATGTTGGTCTAGAGCTGGAGGGGAAGGTCTAGTCTAGAAAGAGAGATTGACATATTAGCAATCTGGTGGTTGAGGGTCATTGAGGAAGAGCTTGCAAAACAGAGGAAGGAAGATGGGTCAGGACTTAGATGAAAGAGCAGATGGAGTTCCAGATGTAGGAGCAGTAACAAGACAGTGTGCTGCTTTGGATTGAAGGTGGGAGCCCATGAAGGAGGAAGCGGAAGAAAGAACATAAAATGGTCGAGGGTTGCAGGCTAGATGTGAGTTCAGTCATATGACTGAGCTGAAAGAAACCTGTCAGACATCCACTAGGAAGTCATTGCTGACTTAGAGCATCAGAGGTAGAAACCCAGTGGGGCTCAGGAGTGAAAGGGAAGCCGGGAAGGACTGGCAACAAGTAAAATGACATCTTAACAAAATGGGTCATGGAGGGGATAGGACACACACATACACCAAGATGTGGTTAAACTTTTGTTTGGGGGCCTGGAAACAAACATATAAAACAAACCTATGCTTAGGAAGAGGAAAAGGGTAGGAGAGATAAATTAGGAGCTTGGAATTAGCAGAGTCAAACTAGCAGGTAACCAACAAGGACCAAAATTATGTATTTCCACCCTGCTTATTTAACAGGGAATTACACTCAATATTTTGTAATAATCTCTAAGGGAAAAGAATCTGAAAAAGACTGAAAGTGAAAATGTTAGTTGCTCAGTCACATCCAACTCTTTGTGATCCCATGGATTGTAGCCCACCCAGGCTCCTCTGTCCATGGGATTCTGCAGGCAAGAGTATGAGTGGGTTGCCATTTCCTTCTCCAGAGGATCTTCCCAATCCAGGGATTAAACCCAAGTCTCCTGCATTGTAGGTGGATCTTTTACCATCTGAGTCACTAGGGAAACCCTGAAAAAGAATAGATATATTATATACATATACATATGTGTATACACATATATATATGAACTTCCAGATATACAAGCTGGGTTTCAAAGAGTCAGAGGAACCAGAGATCAAATTGTCAACATTCATTGAATCATGGAGAAAGCAAGGGAATTCCAGAAAAACATCTACCTCTCCTTAATTGACTAAGAAAAACCCTTGACTGTGTGGATCACAATAAACTGGAAAATTCTTAGAAATGGGAAAACCAGAATACTTTATCTATCTCCTGAGATACATGTATATGGGTCAAGAAGCAACAGTTAGAATTGGACATGGGACAATGGACTGATTCAAAGTTGGGAAAGGAATATGACAAAGTTGTATATTGTCACTCTGCTTGTTTAACTTCTACACAGAGTACATTATGTGAAATGCTGGGATCGATGAAGCTCAAGCTGGTTTCAAGATTGCCAGGAGAAATATCAGTAACCTCAGATATGCAGACTTTACCACTCTAATAGCAGAAAGTGAAGAGAAACTAAACAGCCTCTTGATGAGGGTAAAATTTTCACCCTCTTAATGAGGGTGAAAGGGGAGAATGAAAAAGTTGGCTTGAAGCTCAACATTCAAAAAACTAAAATCATGGCATCTGGTCCCATCACTACATGGCAAATAGAAGGGTAAAAAGTAGAAGCAGTGGCAGATTTTATTTTCTTGGTCTCCAAGATCACTGTGGACAGTGACTGCAGCCATGAAATTTAAAGACACTTGCATTTTGAGAGGAAAGCTATGAAAAATATAGACAGTGTATTAAAATGCAGAGGCATCACTTTTCCAACAAAGGTTTGTATAATGAATGCATTTTTTTTTTTTAGTAGTCCTGTATGGATGCAAGTGTTAGATCATAAAGAAGGCTGAGTGTCAAAAAACTGATGCTTTTGAATTGCAGTGCTAGAGAGTCCCTTGGACAGCAAGGAGATCAAACCAGTCAATCCTAAATGGAGATCAACTGTGATTATCCTTTGAAAGGATAGATGCCGAAGCTGACGTTCCAATATTTTGGCCACTTGGTATGAAGTGCTGACTCATTGGAAAAGACCCCCGATCCTGGGAAAGATTGAAGGCAAAAGAAAAAGGGGGCAGTAGAAATTGAGATGGTTAGATAGCATCACTGACTCAATGGATATGAATTCGAGCAAACTCTGGGAGATAGTGGAAGACAGAGGGGCTTGGTGTGCTACAGTCCATGGGATTGCAAAGAGTTGGACATGACTTAGCAACTGAACAACAACAACAAAACTGAATCACTTTGTTTTAAACCTGAAACTAACACACCATTGTAAATCAACTATACTTCAAATAAACAAGAAGAAAAGATTAATTATATTTTATAGTAAAAAATATATTTGCTTAAAGGGGGAGATCTAGCATTCTTTATATATGAATGAAAGTAGTGGGAAGAGACGGTTGTAAGGGAAATTGCATTGCCTTGAGTGTCAATGAGCCTTTGTTTGAACCTCTGCTCTGTGCATTGCTGGCTGTGTCGACTTTACATTTTGCTAAAACTGTCTGAGTTTCAGTTTGTTCTATGTAAATGCAGGCAATAATTTCTACCTCACAGGCTAACATTTTGAGTTGTGTGAAATAATGTTGATAAAGTACCTAGTAGAATATCTGCCATGTAATGGGGATTTTAGTGAATTATTTCGCTATTTCTATTAATAACTGTGATAATTACATTTATATACTCATTAGTTAATACTAATGTAAGTTACATATTATTAAACCAAATTCTCAGAAACTTCAGGTACAGACAAGTCAGAAACTCACACATAGCACAGAAACATCAGGACATGAAAAGATTTTACTTATTGTGACCTTGGACCATGGAGGTACAGGATGATGCCCTGGAGAAGGGAAGATGGAGTGAATACTTCTGAATGAAGTTTTCTGAAAAGGTGTGACACGTGTACACCCGTGGCAGATTCATGTCGATGTATGGCAAAACCAATACAATATTGTAAAATAATTAGCCTCTAATTAAAATAAATAAATTTAAAATAAAAAAATAAAAATCCCCCCTCTAAAAAAAGGTGTGACATAATCTAAGGCACGCTTCCCACTCTTAATTTTAGTTTTTGTAATAAATATATTTCATAAAAATGTTATTTGGAGAAAAAGGATGTTCTGGATTATCAGCACTGTTTGGTCTAGAATATATGAATCAATTTCTCATGAGTAGCTGTGTACTTAGAAAAATCCTTCTCAAAATCTCATAAGCTTGTGAAAAGGCTCTCAGTGAGAGCACCATCTGCTCCTTGATCCTTACAAGGAAAGAGAAAACTCACTATATGTATTTCCAGACCTATTTACAAATCATTATTGGACCACAGAAATAGCAGAGCCATGAATTCATCATTTGTAGGAAATTCCTTACTTTTTCCCTTGCTTGAATGTAACATATGTTTTTTCTCTGCAGCACAGAGCTTATAAATTCTCATAATTCCTTATTTGGAATTATCCTTCTGAGTCAAGACCAGACCATAAATTCTGTAATGATACAGACTAAACATGAACAACATGCTTCCACCACCCTGACCAGAAGGAAAATGTTCTCTCTTGGTGTGGTCACTTCTGAGAAGATATATATCCTGACACAAAACCAGGCAGAAATGTTATGCTTTTCTTAAGGCTTATTCTTAAACCTCTGGATTGAATTCAACATCAAGCTGATAAATAAAAATATTTTATCTTTTTTTGTTGTCATTTTATCTCTATTGTAAAATCATTTTCATTTGATGGAATCTGTTATGATAAATAGGACATTTTCTTCTGTTTTCCCATCTGCTCCATAAAGAAAACAAATATTCAAGGAAGCGATGCCATAAAAAGAGCCTGTGTGTGGTCTGGGGCCCACTTAATGTAGAATCAAAGGGCTCCATGGGACTTTAAGAGATTGTTCAGCTTATTCCACAACCTCCAGACAAAACTTCACCTAAACTCTTTAGGACAGACCAGTTTATAGTGTCTGAGTCAGGCATCGGAATTGCTACCCTGACCAGCTGCCAGGGAGTATATTCTCAGGTTAAAGTCTCATTTAGATGCATCTCTGAATGATGAAATCCATAAGCTCAGGTTGGGCCTTAGATGGAGAGCCTTTGGATATTAAAAACTTGCTCAGAATAATTTTTAATAATAAAATAAATGATAATTTTAACACTCTCATCTTTGAGCTATTAATCATACTGAATCCAACCAAATTGTTGGATAGTCATTTTAACTGCTAGTAGAAACTTCAAGAACAAAAAGGCATATAAGTTAAGAAGGAAAAGCCCTAGTGTGTGTGTGTGTGTGTGTGTGTATGAGAAGAGAGTCAGAGTAGAGTATCTAGGTATAGGAATAATAGTAAAAAGTTTTTTTTTTTTTTTTTTAACATGATATGTGGAACTTCATATCAAAGAGAAAGATGTTCACATTTCAGTGACAGGACAGCTAATCTTTGCAAGCTGATTAGATGGACACAGATAAATGGATCACAAGGAGATGCAGCTATCCTTAAGAATACACATTTGTGTTTCATTTCCAGTGGTTTGCAAGTAGTAAAAATGGTGGCTCAGATGGTAAAGAATCTGTCTGCATTGCAGGAGACCTGGGTTCAATCCCTGGGTCAGGAAGGTCCCCTGGAGAGACGAATGGCTACCCATTCCATATTCTTGCCTGGAGGAATCCCATGGACAGAGTAGCCTGATGGGTTATGTCCATGGGGTCGCAAAGAGTCAGACATGACTGAGTGACTACCACTTCAAGCTCACTTTGAAGCTTTACTATTAAAAGGTAGAGATGTATTCTTAGCAGAACACAAGTGCCCTGTAGCCTACTTGTTTATAAACTTGTGCTAAGAACCTGGCCAGGTAAGCAAAGGTGACAAGGGTACACCCCAGCCCCTGTGAAGTCTTACTGATTGAGGTGTATTAACAGCCAAATTTCAAAGACTGATGCTTCATCACTTTGTGATCCAATCGCCACATTCAGCTGCAATTTATAGGCTGGGGATGTTAAATCCAGAATGGTTTAGATACTCCCAATTATGCTTCACAAATGAAATTAAAAGTTCAAAGTACCCAGATGCCTGTAAAGTGAGTTGGCATACTTGGGAGAAAGCTGTGGTAATTTGCTTTGAAGTTTGTTTTGTTTGCCAGTGCATCTTAAAGAGTTGAATTTAATGGGAAACTTGCTTAATATTCTACTTTTTTTTTTTTTTAAAGAGAAATACAGTCTGGGTCAGAACAGTTTATAATGGACTATAGACTACATTCTTTCCAAAGAGCTGAATGGGATTCTATTAACTTAATCACCCAAGTATAGTCACACAATATCCCCTCACATACATACCCACAGCTTGATATATTTGAATCCTACAGGGGAGTTGAAGCTTCAGATTTACCTTGATTACCTTGTGTGTAAGATTAGAGATGCACTGTCATCCTCATCATCCACACACACAATTGGTTCCTTAGCCTAAAAGCTTCAGGGAAAGAAAGTCAGAAGCTGCATTTTCATGCGGTTATAAGGGACAAGAATTATAAAATCAAATTCCAGGCAATAAAAAGACTGGCACAGTCAATAACATCTAGTGGACCTCAATGTATCAAAAACTATAGAAGCAAGAGTTTCCCTTCTGTAGTAGAATTAGACTCATATCTGAAAGCAATCTCAGAGTTGGAGCTTAATGACATTTTTGAAAGACAAGGGTCAAATACTTATTGGAAGTGTCTGATTAAAAATGGGTCTATAAATGGTACGGGGAGGGAAGAGGGAGGAGGGTTCAGGATGGGAAACACGTGTATATAGCTGTGGTGGATTCATGTTGATGTATGACAAAACCAATACAATATTGTAAAGTAATTAACCTCCAATTAAAATAAATAAATTTATATTTTAAAAAATGGATCTATAAATGAATGCTAAGATTTTAATTTTTTTGGAAGTGGGGCAGAAAAAACTAACACTAACCTGGCTTTGTTTTTTAACATAAATATTTTAGAGTTGTAATGAGTGCAATTGTGCGGTAGTTTGAGCATTCTTTGGCATTGCCTTTTTTGGGATTGGGATGAAAACTGACCTTTTCTAGTCCTGTGGCCACTGCTGAGTTTTCCAAATTTGCTGGCATATTGAGGGCAGCACTTTCACAGCATCATCTTTTAGGATTTGAAATAGCTCAATTGGAATTCCATCACCACCACTAGCTTTGTTTGTAGTGATGCTTTCTAAGGCCCACTTGACTTCACATTCCAGGATGTCTGGCTCTAGGTCAGTGATCACACCATCATGATTATCTGGGTCGTGAAGCTCTTTTTTGTACAGTTCTTCTGTGTATTCTTGCCACCTCTTCTTAATATCTTCTGCCTCTGTTAGGTCCATACCATTTCTGTCCTTTACTGAGCTCATCTTCGCGTGAAATGTTCCCTTGGTATCTCTAATTTTCTTGAAGAGATCTCTAGTCTTTCCCACTCTGTTGTTTTCCTCTATTTCTTTGCACTGATTGCTGAGGAAGGCTTTCTTATCTCTTCTTGCTATTCTTTGGAACTCTGCATTCAGATGCTTATATCTTTCCTTTTCTCCTTTGCTTTTCACTTCTCTTCTTTTCACAGCTATTTGTAAGGCCTCCCCAGACAGCCATTTTGCTTTTTTGCATTTATTTTCCATGGGGATGATCTTGATCCCTGTCTCCTGTACAATGTCACGAACCTCATTCCATAGTTCATCAGGCACTCTATCAGATCTAGGCCCTATTTCTCACTTCCACTGTATAATCATAAAGGATTTGATTTAGGTCATACCTGAATGGTCTAGTGGTTTTCCCTACTTGGTGGCCCTTAACAAATGATATGTTATTGCTTCCACATAATCTACTTTATGAATTTGCAAACAGGTCAGATATTTCAAAAGAAGAATTTGATTAGCATATCTCTTAAGTATTAACAAAAAGAGCAAAATGTTGTGCTAGTTCCTATCTAAGGAACATTTATAGTCTTAATTTCCACTGGATATTTCAAACTAGTAGAGCTAAAGATAAAAAAATGGATACTCAAAAATCTGTGACCCAAGACAATTGCAAGATTATCTATCATTTATTTTAAAGTACCTCCACATACTGAGAGTCTGACATACACATTTACCTCAATTCACACCTTAGGAGCAGTTTGTTGACATGTTAAATGTTCTAGTTAGAAATTCACATTACAGGTGTTTCATTAGATTTGAACAAGTGCATTGTTAGTTTGATAGCATTTTGAAAAAGCAAAGAAATAAATCCATAAAGTCAAGCAAAACAACAGAAGTTCATGTTCCCCAATAGGCTGCTTCAGATCATTAGCTATCTTTATTTTCCACAAACAGGAAATGGTGTTAAATAGCATGTAAATACCTAGAGTTTACTGTTTGTTGGTGGAAAGCGTGGTGTTTGAGGGAGGTGGAGTGGCAGGGAATACCATGTGAACCCTCCTGGTCTTGCTTAGGTAGGGGTGAGAATACAGTGACCAGGAAGCACACACCTCTCAAAATGACACTCAGGTTTTCAGTTCAGTTGCTCACTCGTGTCCGACTCTTTGCAACCCCATGAATCGCAGCACGCCAGGTCTCCCTATCCAGCACCAACTCCCGGAGCTTACCCAAACTCATGTCCATCAAGTTGGTGACGTCATCCAGCCATCTCATCCTCTGTCATTCCCTTTTCCTCCTGCCCCCAATCCCTCCCAGCATCAGGGTCTTTTCCAATGAGTCAACTCTTTGCATGAGGTGGCCAAAGTATTGGAATTTCAGCTTCAGCATCAGTCCCTCCAATGAAAGCCAGGAATGAACTCCTTTAAGATGGACTGGCTGGATCTCCTTGCAGTCCAAGGGACTCGCAAGAGTCTTTTCCAACACCACAGTTCAAAAGCATCAATACTTTGGCACTCAGCTTTCTTCACAGTCCAACTCTCATATCCATACATGACCACTGGAAAAACCATAGCCTTGAGTAGATGGACCTTTGTTGGCAAAGTAATGTCTCTGCTTTGGAATATGCTATCTAGGTTGGTCACAACTTTCCTTCCATGGAATAAGCATCTTTTAATTTCTTGGCTGCAGTCACCATCTGCAGTGATTTTGGAGCCCCCCCAAAATAAAGTCTGACACTGTTTCCCCATCTATTTCCCATGAAGTGATGGGACCAGATGCCATGATCTTGTTTTTCTGAATGTTGAGTTTTAAACCAACTTTTTCACTCTCCTTTTTCACCTTCAGCAAGAAGCTTTGTAGTTCCTCTTCACTTTCTGCCATAAAGGTGGTATCATCTGCATATCTGAGGTTATTGATATTTCTCCCAGGAATCTTGATACACAAAGATAAACTCAAAATGGATTAAAGAATTAAATGTAAGACCAGAAACTATAAACTCTTACCGATAAACATAGTCTCAATACTTGATGACATAGATAAAAGTAAGATCCTCTATGACCCACCTCCTAGAATAATGGAAATAAAAATAAAAGCAAACAATTGGGACCTAATTAAACTTAAAATCTTTTACACAGGAAAGGAAACTATAAGCAAAGTGAAAAGACAACCCTCAGAATGAGAGAAAATTATAGCAAAACAAACAACTGATAAAGGATTAATTTCCAAAATATACAAGCAGCTCATACAACCCAGTACCAGAAAAACAAACAACCCAATCAAAAAGTGGGAGAAAGATCAAAACAGACATTTCTCCAAAGAAGACATACAAATGGCTAACACACATGAAGAGGTGCTCAACATTGCTTATTATTAGAAAAATGCAAATCAAAGCTACAAGTAGATATCACCTCACACTGGTCAGAATGGCCATCATCAAAAAGTCTACAAACAATAAATGCTGGATACATTGTGGAAAAAAGGGAATGCTCTTACACTGTTGGTGGGAATGTAAATTGAAACAGCCAATATGGGAGACAGTATGGAGATCCCTTAAAAAACTTGGAATTAAAATCACCATATGACCCAGCAATCCCACTCTTAGGCATATATCCTGAGGAAACCAAAATTGACAAAGACACAAGTATCCCATTGTTCACTGCAGCACTATTTACAGTAGCTAGAACATGGAAGCAACCTAGATGTCCATTGATAGATGAATGGATAAAGAAGTTGTGGTACATATATAGAGTGAAATATTACTCAGCCCTAAAAAGGAATGCATTTGAGTCAGTTCTGATGAGGTGGATGAGCTTAGAACCTATTATACAGAGTGAAGCATGTCAGAAAGAGAAAGATAAATATTGTATTCTAATGCATGTATATGAAATCTCAAAAAATGGTACTGAAGAATTTATTTACAGGGCAACAGTGGAGAAACAGACATAGAGAATAGACTTGTGTACATGGGGAGATGGGAGGAGAGGGTGAGATGTATGGAAAGAGTAACATGGAAACTTACATTGCAATATGTAAAATAGATAGCCAACAGGAATTTTCTGTATGACTCAGGAAACTCAAACAGGGGTTCTGCATAAACTAGAGGGGTAGGTTGGGGACGGAGATGGGAGGGAGGTTCAACAAGGAGAGGATATATGTATATTTATGGTTGATTCATGTTGAGGTTTGACAGAAAACAACAAAATTCTGTAAAGCAATTATTCTTCAATAAAAATTAAATACATTTTAAAAAAGGAAAATAAATGGTGTGCTATAAAGGAGACTGGGGTTATTGCCTTTATTTGTTATAGAGAGAAAGTGATGACATGCAAATAGACTTACATTTTTGTTGTAAATCTGAAAACTATGTTCTTTCTCTAATCTTTTCATAGTACATAGGCTTTTTATAGGTATTATTTGCAATATTCTGGAAGATAGTCCCCTAAGTAAATGTCTACTTTACAAGTTGATATTTCTTTAAGAATAATAATTTAAAACTAAAGAATAACCAATATTAATTCAGAATGAAAATGTAATCACAATAAAGTATAAAATTTAAAAACTTAACCAATACCACAAGCACGGTAAATGCCAAAGAATAATCTAATAAATTTATTAACAAACTTCAGGATGAACATGCATTTTTTCCTGAATTTGGTTATTATCAGTAACCCTGGCAAACATACAAAAGTAACTGAAAATAAATGATTCAAGGGAGGAATTCAAGATTTTTAGTTACTTTCACTTTTTTGAATTACATACTTGTACAATCAAATTAGTCTTATACAGAAGGTATTAATATTGATCCATGGCAAAATATGTATTGGAAGCTTGTGAAAGGCATTTATTTTATGATTGTTTTGCTGTTTTTGGTTGAACATGGAACCACCAGACAACGTCAGCAGAAGATGCACCAGAGATATGAGGGCATCTGGGTTTATGAGGGGATGAACGTGGATGAAACATACTTGCCCACACAGACGTAAAGTTGCTGCTTGCAGTATCTTATCAATTTATTCAATGAGATTCTCAACAAAAAGGGGAAAAGTGAAACATTTACAATTGTAAATTTTGTGTCATCAAATCCATTACTGACAGGAGAGAAACTCTGAGGGGTATTGATCAGAATAAAAGCTTCCACTTCAAATTTCAAGCTATGAAAAGAAATTTCTACCACTTGTTTCAGACTCTATGCTTTTTAAGCTTCTTTCTTATCCACTATTCACATATTTCTGGTGCCGGGAAAATACAGGACGTCTTGCAACACGATTCTGGCCCTGCTGTTTTGTGTCAGAGCACTGGGGTCCTCCCTATGGGAGGTGGGCAGTCTGTCTACACTGGCAGCTGGCATGAACCTCTCCCCTGGGACAGAAGAGACTGAGAGCCACTGACACAAGTGCCCCCAAGCTGGGCCTCCCCTTAGGTGAATCCTCACCAAGCCCACTCCAGTGACACTGGACAAGATAGGAGATCAGGTGGGCAGGAGCATGACCAAGGATTATACTTTGAGTGATTTTTTTCTGGACCCTGGACAAAAACGCAGATTAGTCTGTGGCTGAAGCCCCTCTGACAGCTTCATAAGAGATGACTGGGCCCATGAGAAGGTCTGAACTGCGTGTGTGATCAGCTTCAGAGTAAAGAAACACACACTGAAGAAAGGCTGCGGTAGACAAGCACTCAGAAATATGAAAAGGAAAAAAAAAAGGTTGAATGTTAAAGTTATTTTTTCTTTTCTTTTTTTTATGTAAGAAATAAGCACCTGTTTCTAGGTTATACTTTCCAAAGGAAATATTCCCTTCTACTGTGCCAGTTCTGGGTGACTGAATGTTTCCATGTGGGCTGGACTAAAGCACTGTCTCTATGAGCTTGACTCTTAACCAAATTCTGGCCTTCTCAGAAACATCCCATAAAAATGATGCAAGGGATCATGGTTAAATTAAGTTTGGAAATAGAAGTAATTTTTTGGCATTGAGTGATTATTTGGTACCCCTAAAAAAATACCAATAAGTAACTGGGAAAATGGAGAAGGCAATGGCAATCCACTCCAGTACTCTTGCCTGGAAAATCTCATGGATGGAGGAGCCTGGCAGGCTGTAGTCCATGGGGTCGCAAAGAGTCGGACATGATTGAACGACTTCACTTTCACTTTTCATTTTCATGCATTGGAGAAGGAAATGGCAATCCACTCCAGTGTTCATGCCTGGAGAATCCCAGGGACGGCGGAGCCTGATGGGCTGCCATCTATGGGGTCGCACAGAGTCGGACATGACTGAAGTGACTTAGCAGCAGCAGCAACTGGGAAAATAAATGGATCATTTCTGAAAAACAAAAGAAAATGCAAATAAGTAAGAACTCACAGCTTCTTAACATAGATCTGACTTAAGTTCATGACCTTCTAGTCAGTGGAGAAGAAGTGTCGGGGCTCAGGAAGCCACAGAAGTTGTGACATAATTTTCCTGGAAAATAAGAAAAATCCTACTAGAGAGACAGAATCATTGTCTGAAGTGATGGATTTAAACTGAAATGTGACCATTCCGTTCTGTTTAAATATAAATATGAATGTTTGTATTTTCTTCATTTATTTAACTCAGTATTGCTCCATGGAGGACAGAAATTTTCCATATCTTTAATGTCAGTGACTTGAAAGTGAACATTTAACTCAGTTTTGTTAAATACCTTTGTTATGAAAGATCCCAAAAGTTGAGAGAAAATAACCCAAGTGATTAATGCATAAAATTACTGTAACATATTTTCTTTATGATTTGGTTATACAAATTGAATCCAGAAAGAAATCGAGCTATATTTTCCAGTGTAACAATCTGGTAGATGTGGTTGTTAAAAATCATCTTTTTCTGTTTTAAAAACTTGAAAACCTGGTTTTCAAGGAAACAAGGGATCCTGTTTGCTCATGCCCCTTGATCTGCAGTGTGAAGGGTGGGTCCAGCTGCTGAGATTGAATCTCTGGACAAAAATCAATTTAGCACCTTCTCCAAAATCTGAAGTCTGTTAATGAGGATGCTCTTGTTGCCAAAATTAAATAGCCTTTTGTTTCACTTCTGAAATTTCAAGTGAAAATGAATTTAAAGTTCCATTCTTGGCATTAGTATGGTAGAAGTGAGAAGTGTTTGACCTTTCTCTTTGCACTTGGATTGATCGTAGCAGAGAGAAACAGTGCACCAAAGAGGTTTTAAAACTTTAAACTTCAAAGTTTCTAAGATTGTTTTCAAACTGTGTGAGTCAGGCTCCTTTGTCTACTAAGTGATTTCTTTTATCCACTCTTTCTATTTTTGGTGGAAGGAGGAAAAAATCACTCCAACAGGAGAAGAAAAAAAATGTTTCTCTACCCTTCCTGGCTTTTTGGCTGGTCTAATAATCAAGTTAACCTAGGATAGATTAGGAGAACAACATATTTAATTATATATGTACAGAGTTCCATAAGAATTTGAAACCCCAGTCAGGCCACTGAGGTTTACATGTCCACTGAGGTTTACATGTTTCTGAACTAAGAGAAGGGTGCAGGGATCTGGGACCCCATAGAGTAGCCAGAGAGCTCACAGAAAGGTGGAGGAGCAGATGTTTGGTGAACCAGGGTTTGTTGGGTCTGCAGAGTTTGGGACACGGGGAGGAATCTCATCTCCTTGTTAGGCTCACCCCAGTTACCACCCTCACCCTGTATCCTTCCTGGTCATCTGTGCTGACAGCTCTCTTCTTGGACCAGGTTCTCTGTCTAAATTCTTTTAGTCAGTTAAGGGGTACATAAACTTAAAAAAAAAAAAAAAATCTACTGAGTCTTGGTTCTCTTCAGATCAAAATAGGCCAGAAGCCAGAGTGGCACAACCTGGGATCCTTATATTGAATCCCTTCTCTACACAAGAATCAAGAAATCACCATAGGATATTTGACCCTCAGGCAGATGAGAGTCCCACATAATTACCCATTATGTGATTAAAACATTTCACATTGGACATGATAACACTCGAGCAATGACTTGTTTCAAGTGATTTCTCCCTTCAAAACTATGTGGAAAACTCCACAGAATGTGTTGAATAATAAATTACTACATGGTGTTTAACTCATTAAAAAGAGAACCAGTGACTATTTTGTGTGGGGAGTTTATTTATTGACTTACTGGTTCTATCTGCATACATGAAGCACATTTTTGATGTAGATTATGTACAAAAATATTAACAGATTCTATTTTCTAGATGATGGTGAGGAAGTAACAGCAGGGATGCTTGTAGATTATGGAAAGTTGCTGTTCCTGTTTCGCTGGCATTATTTTGTCTTGTGCCACAAGTGCTATATCACTTTTTGTTGCCAGGTGACAGTCCTCGGAGCTCAGTCCTTGGTCTTCCCTGACCTAAGACCTTCCTACTCTGTCCTTATCCTCTCCGGCATATCCTTCTCAGTCTCCTGTGTGAGCTCCTCTTCCTCTAAGTGTGGGTTCTCACAGATATCATGTGTACAGTTCTGTGAGAAACACATTCATCAGTCCCAAAGCAAGGGATGGACTTGGAGACCCGGAGCACGGCAAAAGTGAGACTTTAATGATGATCTTGCAAGATGGGGTCTCTGGTGAGCAGGCATACCCTGTGTCATTACAACAAGCAATTTATCCCCTAGCACACAAGTCCCTCTCCCAGTTCCTCATTGGCTGACTACTATGGAGTGAACAGTCTTCCTGGATGTCACCTAGGTTTATTTCCTCCCTCTTTTTGGGGCTGGCGCCTCCCTGGCATCTTGTTTCCTCCTTTCTTGTGCATCTATTCCAATTCTTATGTTTTGAATTCACGATTAGAATGAATCCACACAAAAATCCTAGGCATTCCATCCTCCCTTTGTTTGCCCACATTTTCCTTACAGTTACTACACCAACAAGCTGTTAGGAAAGTTTGGCTGGTAGTAATCTTTCCAGTTAAAGCCAGACACCCTTGAAAGGGGACCACTTTAATTTTTTATTTCTAACAATTCCATCCATACTCAATCCCATATCTTCTAAGACATAACCTATTGCTGACATTCTGATGAGTCTCTAACCTTTATCTTCAGCTTTCTTTGGGGGCTGTCCCCCACTATCTCAGGATGTCATAAACAGCCAATCTGGAGATGCTTAGTCTTCATCCCACAGGTTCTGTTTCCTCCCAAAGCACCTTCTTTCTCAGTCTTGCAGTTTCTACCTTGATGAAAGGCATCTTTAAACATCTAACTGCTTAATATGTAAACTGAACAGCAGACTTGTTTCTCCTATATCCCTTGATGTAATGACTCAGGCCACTCTGTATTTGAACCCCCTGAACTCTCTCTGCTGCCTTCCTTCCATCTTGCCACTGTTCTAGTTTATACACCATCTTCTCCAACCTGAGATAATGGAACCCCTTCCTCCTAACATCTCTGCTCCAGCTCTGTCCCCCCTCTGCCAGTGTTTTCCTGATGAGACATCAAATTTGATGAGTATTCAGGTCCTGCTTGGTGGATAAGAGTTGGCAGTGAAAAGAGCAGAGGACATCAAGGATGTCCACCAGACAAAAGCACATCCCAGGAACCTACCTTCGAGAAGACAAGAAGATGAAATAGAATGGGATCCTCTAACTGGCATGTATTTGGTGTGAAAATATAGATAGTGCAAGAAAAGGAATTGACTGACATTCTTTTTTCACCCATAATCTTGCTCACCACACAAAGGAGAAAAAGACATTTAAAGTTCTGCTTTATCTGAGAGAAGAATTCTTTTATCAGCCTCTTGCTATTCCTGAGCGGATCTTTTTTTAGCCTTTACCGTTTTTTCCCCAGTGTAGCTACTTTTCTACAACTAATACTCTGATTAGACTATGGTTTTTCCTGTGGTCGTGTATGGATGTGAGAGTTGGACTGTGAAGAAGGCTGAGCACCGCAAAATTGATGCTTTTGAACTGTGGTGAGGGAGAGACTCTTGAGTGTCCCTTGGACTGCAAAGAGATCCAACCAGTCCATTCTGAAGGAGATCAGCCCTGGGATTTCTTTGGAAGGAATGATACTAAAGCTGAAACTCCAGTAGTTTGGCCACCTCATGCGAAGAGTTGACTCACTGGAAAAGACTCTGATGCTGGGAGGGATTGGGGGCAAGAGGAGAAGGGGACGACAGAGGATGAGATGGCTGAATGGCATCACTGACTCAATGGATGTGAGTCTGGGTGAACTCTGGGAGTTGGTGATGGACAGGGAGGCCTGGCATATTGCGATTCATGGGGTCTCAAAGTGTTGGACATGACTGAGTGACTGATCTGATCTGAATACTCTGATACCAAGTAGACTGAGACTGGAACAGAGAATGGATAATCTGCCAAGTCAGCAGTCCACATAATCCAGTATCCATGTATATATGTACATATAAATACACATATGGATGTTTAGCATACAAAATACACTTATTCTATGTAAACTTGTGTGAAAGACAACTTTGATTGACAGAAGGGTCATTAAATGACTAGTGATCATATGCCTATAAATACTACAGCATTTGAGTGCCAAGATGGAGAAATAGCTTTGATTGACTACTAGAATCAGATCAGATCAGTCGCTCAGTCATGTCCGACTATTTGTGACCCCATGAATCGTAGCACACCAGGCCTTCCTGTCCATCACCAACTCCCAGAGTTCATTGAGACTCACGTTCATTGAGTCAGTGATGCCATCCAGCCATCTCATCCTCTGTCCTCCCCTTCTCCTTTTGCCCCCAATCCCTCCCAGCATCAGAGTCTTTTCCAATAAGTCAACACTTTGCATGAGGTGGCCAAAGTATAGGAGTTTCAGCTTTAGCATCATTCCTTCCAAAGAAATCCCAGGGCGGATCTCCTTCAGAATGGACTGGTTGGATCTCTTTGCAGTCCAAGGGACTCTCAAGAGTCTTCTCCAACACCACAATTCAAAAGCATCAATTTTGCAGTGCTCAGCCTTCTTCACAGTCCAACTCTCACATCCATACATGACCACAGGAAAGACCATAGCCTGGCCTAGACAGACCTTTGTTGGCAAAGTAATGTCTCTGCTTTGGAATATGCTATCTAGGTTGGTCATAACTTTCCTTCCAAGGAGTAAGTGTCTTTTAATTTCTTGGCTGCAGTCACCATCTGCAGTGATTTTGGAGTCCAGAAAAATAAAGTCTGACACTGTTTCCACTGTTTCCCCATCTATTTCCCATGCAGTGATGGGACCGGATGCCATGATCTTCGTTTTCTGAATGTTGAGCTTTAAGCCAACTTTTTCACTCTCCACTTTCACTTTTATCAAGAGGCTTTTTAGTTCCTCTTCACTTTCTGCCATGCCATAAGGGTGGTGTCATCTCCATATCTGAGGTTATTGATATTTCTCCCGGCAATCTTGATTCCAGCTTATATTTCTTCCAGTCCAGCATTTCTCATGATGTACTCTGCATAGAAGTTAAATAAACAGGGTGACAATATACAGCCTTGACGTACTCCTTTTCCTATTTGGAACCAGTCTGTTGTTCCATGACCAGTTCTAACTCTTGCTTCCTGACCTGCATACAAATTTCTCAAGAGGCAGATCAGGTTGTCTGGTATTCCCATCTCTTTGAGAATTTTCCACAGTTGATTGTGATCCACACAGTCAAAGGCTTTGGTGTAGCCAATAAAGCAGAAATAGATGTTTTTCTGGAACTCTCTTGCTTTTTCCATGAGCCAGCGGATGTTGGCAATTTGATCTCTGGTTCCTCTGCCTTTTCTAAAACCAGCTTGAACATCAGGAAGTTCACGGTTCACATATTGCTGAAGCCTGACTACTAGAATAGTACTATTAAAATAAACATATCTATTTCAACCTTATTGACTCCCCCATGACATTCATTAGAAATTTTTTAGAGCTAGAAAGGCCAAAAGAGACCTGACGATACATTGTGCTGTGTGCTTAATCACTCAGTAGTGTCTGACTCCTTGAGACCCCATGGCCTGGAGCCCACCAGGCTCCTCTGTTCATGGGGATTCTCCAAGCAAGAGTATTGGAGTGGGTTGCCATGACTTCCTCCAGCAGATCTTCCCAACCCAGGCATCAAATTCAGGTCTCTTGCATTGCAAGTGGATTATTTTTACTGTTTCAGCCACCAGGAAAGCCCAAGAGTACTGAAGTGGGTAGTCTATCCCTTCTCCAGGGAATCTTCCTGACTCAGGAATCGAACTGGGGTCTCCCGCATTGCAGGTAGATTCTTTACCAGCTGAACTACGAGGGAAGCAAAGACATATTGAGCTAAGGTATTTATTTGTCTGTTATATTTGTACAAAGATGATAAACTGATTCTTGTTTTAAAGAAACTCATAGACAATTAGAGAAGATAGACTGAAGGCAAACACAGTGCAAAGCAGCAGTCCTAAGAGCTATCTGCAGTGTACTCAGGGGAGCACATGGGAGAAGCAGCCTCTTCTGCTTTAGGAAGACAGGGCTGCACAGAAGTGCCAAACAGAACACCAGTCACTGGTCTATGAGTAGCGATGCAGGTCACCATGATATATAATCCATCCCATGGGACTGATCTAGTGACAGTTTGTCTCAGAGTCATTTGACAGCTCAGACCTCAGATTTCCTTTTATTCTGAGGTTTCTTTAGATTTGGAACTCAGCACCATCCTTGAGTCTGATCTTGTGTCCGACTCATGACTCAGTGCCTCTCAGATGGCATATACATGCTTGTGTGTTTCAGAGGAGAAGGGATTCAAAGAGCTCACTACATTATAGGACCAAATCCCTGATCACAACCAGGATCAAAAGTGTACTTAAGATCACCATGAGCAGAAACTGACCTTCAGCCATTGTTTAACTGATCTCTGAGTCTTGCTAATGAGAAATTTCAAAAACACAGACAAAATATTATCATGTGCAAGAGGTCTTTTATCTTTGGTTATTTCTTTTGCTGAAATGGTTATGTAATCTTTAGCTGATAGGCTATATTAGATGTTTTATTTTCAGGTTGCCCTAAAAGGGAAGTGAGCTAGAAGTGCACATTATTAAGTGTGATATATAATGAAGGAGTTACCAGAAATTTCAGGACACTAGATACTTGACTCTTAAAAAACTAGAATGTGACCAACTAGTATATCTTCAAAAAATAAGAGTGACATTTTTCTGCCTTTTAATAGTTTGAACTATTGTTGAAGTTTGATAATTTGGGGCTCAAAGTAGTTGTTATTGTCAACACACACACACACACACACAACATGCAAACACAATACACGCAAACAAAATGAACTTTTGCTTTATATAAGCTAAATATATATGCTGTGTTTGTATAAGTGTGTTTCTTTTTGATTCAGCAAGTTGCTTTCAACCAAAATTGGCTGTAGTTTTTCAGTAGAGATATTAATGTATTGTTCAATGGCACCCCACTCCAGTACTCTTGCCTGGAAAATCTCAGGGATGGAGGAGCTTGGTAGGCTGCAGTCCATGGGGTCGCTTAGAGTCAGACATGACTGAGCGGCTTCACTTTCACTTTGCACTTTCATGCATTGGAGAAGGAAATGGCAACCCATTCCAGTGTTCTTGCCGGGAGAATCCCAGAGATGGGGGAGCCTGGTGGGCTGCAGTCTATGGGGTCGCACAGGGTCAGATACAACTGAAGTGACTTAGCAGCAGCAGTAGCAGCAGCAGCAGCAGCAAGTATCCATATTTTAAAATTATTTCAAAAGTGTTGCATATATATTCACCCAAAATTTAGAATTTCATATTTCTAGAAATAAATACTATCTCCTTCTGATTTGTTAAGATATCAAAGCAGGGAAGGAAATGTGGAGGATATAAAATATGGACTTCAATGTGTATTGGAGCAATATTTTCATTGCATAAATTTGTATATGCTATCCTTATTTTCCTTTTAAATCTTAGCTCCTTACTTTTAAAATTGTATTCTTGAAAATTTCTTGTTGGTCCAGTGATAGGATTTTTACTCCCTGGGGCACAGGTTCAGTCACTGGTTGAGGAATTTAGATCTCACAACTGGTACAGTGCTACCAAAAAGAGAAAAAAAAAAAAAAAAGAAAAGAAAAGAAAATAATTACATTATTTTCCACTTGTTTGAGAACAAAAATGACCATTTTTAAATTAAAATGTTGTTTTTAAGGATTCATAATATATCAGTGAATCTTATTGACTAAACATCTGTAACCACTTTGAACCATTGTATCTATGGTGATTTAATATTTTTATGATTCAGAATGATAGGCTTTACAGCATTTTTCTCAAGACTGATTTCATGCTCATGAAGGCTGTGTGGTTGCAAACATTTAGTACTGATTCATTTTGGAATGTAATGTCCAGGGTTTGAGAATTAACTAGTGACACTAGTGGTGTGAAATTGGCAAGTTCTTTAATATTTCAGGGACAAAGTCTCCTCAGAAGATCATGAATACCTCACTAGAGTGAGGTATTTCAGTCTAATGCTTTCTGAAATGACATTGCTTGAAAAATAACTAATCTGTAGCACCATAACAAATGTTAGATCTTATTTCCTGTATTATCATAGAGTCTAGCCTCAACTAAGGGACTACACAACATTTTCCAGGGTGGCCCAATGATACTCTACAAAACATGTTTTAAAGATAGTTTACATGGTTATATCATTTTAAAAAATACTTAGCTGCTGCCACTGCTGAGTCGCTTCAGTCGTGTCCGACTCTGTGTGACCCAATAGACGTCAGCCCACCAGGCTCCCCCGTCCCTGGGATTCTCTACTGGACTGGGTTGCCATTTCCTTCTACAATGCATGAAAGTGAAAAGTGAAAGTGAAGTTGCTCAGTCGTGCCTGCCTCTTAGTTCCACTTCAAGGATATCTTTACTGTACTGTACTGATCTGTACTGTAGCACAAAAAAAACTGCTACTGGAGGTTATGCAGTAAGGAAACTATTAAGTATTCCTTAACACAGACTTTCTAAAATTAAAAGTGCAAGTGAAAGTTGTTCAGTCATGTCTGACTCTTTGTGACCCGGTGGACTATACAGTCCATGGAATTCTCCAGGCCATAATACTAGAGTGGGTAGCCTATCCTTTCTCCAGGGGATCTTCCTGACCCAGGAATTGAACTGGGGTCTCCTGCTTTGCAGGCAGATACTTTTGCAACTGAGCTATGAGGGAAGCCATTTTCTAAACTTAGTTGATTTAAAAGCTTTTTTTTTTTTTTGCATAATATTAATATTCATTTTAACTTATGGGTGACAATATACAGCCTTGACGTACAACTTTTCCTATTTGGAACCAGTCTGTTGTTCCATGTTCAGTTCTAACTGTTGCTTCCCGACCTGCATACAAATTTCTAAAGAGGCAGATCAGGTGGTCTGGTATTTCCATCTCTTTCAGAATTGTCCACAGTTTATTGTGATCCATAGTCAAAGGCTTTGGCATAGTCAATAAAGTATAAATAGATGCTTTTCTGGAACTCTCTTGCTTTTTCCATGATCCAGCCGATGGCAATTTGATCTCTGGTTCCTCTGCCTTTTCTAAAACCAGCTTGAACATCTGGAAGTTCAAGGTTCATGTGTTGCTGAAGCCTGGCTTCGAGAATTTTGAGCATTACTTTACTAGCGTGTGAGATGAGTGCAACTGTGCAGTAGTTTGAGCATTCTTTGGCATTGCCTTTCTTTGGGAATGGAATGAAAACTGATCGTTTCCAGTCCTGTGGCCATTGCTGAGTTTTCCAAATTTGCTGGCACATTGAGTGCAGCACTTTCATAGCATCATCTTTCAGGACTTGAAATAGCTCAACTGGAATTCCATCACCTCCACTAGCTTTGTTCTTAGTGATGCTTTCTAAGGCCCACTTGACTTCACATTTCAGGATATCTGGCTCTATGTCAGTGATCACATCATTGTGATTATCTGGGTCATGAAGATCTTTTTTGTACAGTTCTTCTGTGTATTCTTGCCATCTCTTCTTAATATCTTCTGCTTCTGTTAGGTCCATACCATTTCTGTCCTTTATTGAGCCCATCTTTGCATGAAATTTTCCCTTGGTATCTCTAATTTTCTTGAAGAGATCTCTTGTCTTTCCCACTCTGTTGTTTTCCTCTATTTCTTTGCATTGATTGCTGAAGAAACCTTTCTTATCTCTTCTTGCTATTCTTTGGAACTCTGCGTTCAGATGCTTATATCTTTCCTTTTCTCCTTTGCTTTTCATTTCTCTTCTTTTCACAGCTATTTGCAAGGCCTCCCCAGAGAGCCATTTTGTTTTTTTGCATTTCTTTTCCATGGGGATGATCTTGATCCCTGTCTCCTGTACAATGTCACGAACCTCATTCCATAGTTCATCAGGCACTCTATCTATCAGATCTAGGCCCTTAAATCTATTTCTCACTTTCATTGTAAAATAATAAGGGATTTGATTTAGGTCATACCTGAATGGTCTTGTGGTTTTCCCTATTTTCTTCAATTTAAGTCTGAATTTGGCAATAAGGAGTTCATGATCTGAGCCACAGTCAGCTCCTGGCCTTGTTTTTGCTGACTGTATAGAGCTTCTCCATCTTTGACTGCAAAGAATATAATCAATCTGATTTCGGTGTTGACCATCTGGTGATGTCCATGTATAGTCTTCTCATGAGAAACGCTAGACTGGAAGAAGCACAAGTTGGAATCAAGATTCCTGGGAGAAATATCAATAACCTCAGATATGCAGATGACACCACCCTTATGGCAGAAAGTGAAGAGGAACTAAAAAGCCTCTTAATGAAAGTGAAAGTGGAGAGTGACAAAGTTGGCTTAAAGGCCAACATTCAGAAAACGAAGATCATGGCATCCGGTCCCATCACTTTATGCGAAATAGATGGGGAAACAGTGGAAGCAGTGTCAGACTTTATTTTGGAGGGGGGCTCCAAAATCACTGTAGATGGTGATTGCAGCCATGAAATTAAAAGACGCTTACTCCTTGGAAGGAGAGTTATGACCAACCTAGATAGCATATTCAAAAGCAGAGACATTACTTTGCCAACAAAGGTTCGTCTAGTCAAGGGTATGGTTTTTCCAGTGGTCATGTATGGATGTGAGAGTTGGACTGTGAAGAAGGCTGAGTGCCGAAGAATTGATGCTTTTGAATTGTGGTGTTGGAGAAGACTCTTGAGAGTCCCTTGGACTGCAAGGAGATCCAACCAGTCCATTCTGAAGGAGATCAGCCCTGGGATTTCTTTGGAAGGAATGATGCTAAAGCTGAAACTCCAGTAGTTTGGCCACCTCATGTGAAGAGTTGACTCATTGGAAAAGACTCTGATGCTGGGAGGGATTGGGGGCAGGAGGAGAAGGGGACGACAGAGGAAGAGATGGCTGGATGGCATCACTGACTCGATGGATGTGAGTCTGAGTGACCTCCAGGAGTTGGTGATGGACAGGGAAGCCTGGCGTGCTGCAATTCATGGGGTCGCAAAGAGCTGGACTTGACTGAGTGACTGAACTGAACTGAACTGAACTAACTTATGGGGCAAATAAACAGAGGGATAACAATTACTTGAAGTTAACTATCACAAGGCTGTGGTCCATGTGATCAGATTGGCCAGCTTTCTGTGATCGTTATTTCAGTCTGTCTGCCCTCTGATGCCCTCTCTGAGAACTTACCATCTTACTGGAGTTTCCTCTTACCTTGGACTTAGGATATCTCTTCACGGCTGCTCCAGCAAAGCACAGCTGCTGATCCTTACCTTAGACGTGGGATATCTCCTCCACATTGGTATCTCCAATGAGACATATAGTCAGCCGAAAGAAGAGCAGGAGCTGACTGTAGCATAGATCATGAACTCCTTATTGCCAGCTTCAGACTTAACTTGAAGAAAGTGGGGAAAACGACTAGATCATTCAGGCATGACCTAAATCAGATCCTTTATGATTATACAGTAGAAGTGAGAAATAGATTTAAGGGATTAGATCTGATAGATAGAGTGCCTGATGAACTATGGAGAGAGGTTCATGACATTGTACAGGAGACAGGGATCAAGACCAACCCCAAGGGAAAAAAAAATGAAAAAAGCCAAATGGCTGTCTGAGGAGGCTTTACAAATAGCTGTGAAAAGAGGAGAAACAAAGGAGAAAAGGAAAGATATACCCATGTGAATGCAGAGTTCCAAAGAATAGCAAGGAGAGATAAGAAAGCTTTCCTCAGTAATCAGTGCAAAGAAATAGAGGAAAACAATAGAATTGTAAAGACTAGAGACATCTTCAAGAAAATTAGAGATACCAAGGGAACATTATATGCAAAGATGGGCACAATAAAGGACAGAAATGGTATAGAACTAACAGAAGCAGAAGGTATTAAGAAGAGGTGGCAAGAATACACAGAAGAATGATACAAAAAAGATCTTCATGACTCAGATAATTTCGATGGTGTGATCATTCACCTAGAGCCAGACACCCTGGAATGTGAAGTCAAGTGGGTCTTAGGAAGCATCACTACTAACAAAGCTAGTGGAGTTGATGGAATTCCAGTTGAGCTATTTCAAATCTTAAAAGATGATTCTGTGAAAGTGTTGCACTCAATATGCCAGCAAATTTAGAAACCTCAGTAGTGGTCACAGGACTGGAAGAGGTCAGTTTTTATTCCAATCCCAAAGAAAGGCAATGCCAAAGAATCTTTAAGCTACCACACAATTGCACTCATCTCACATGCTAGTAAAGCAATGCTCAAAATTCTCCAGCCAGACTTCAACTGTGAACTTCCAGATGTTCAGGTTGGTTTTGGAACAGGCAGAGGAACCAGAGATCAAATTGCCAACATCTGCTGGATCATGGAAAAAGCAGAAGAATTCCAGAAAAACATCTATTTCTGCTTTATTGACTATGCCAAAGTCTTTGACTGTGTATCACAATAAACTGTGGAAAATTCTGAAAGCAATGGGAATACCAGACCACCTGACCTGCTTCTTGAGAAATCTGTATGCAGGTCAGGAAGGAACATGGAATGGACATGGAACAACAGGAAAAGGAGTACGTCAAGGCTGTATATTGTCACCCTGCTTATTTAACTTCTATGCAGAGTACATCATGAGAAACACTGGGCTGGATGAAGCACAAGCTGGAATCAAGATTGCTGGGAGAAGGATCAATAACTTCAGATATGCAGATGACACCACCGTTATGGCAGAAAGTGAAGAAGAACTAAAGAATCTCATGATGAAAATGAAAGAGGAGAGTGAAAAAGTTGGCTCAAAGCTCAACATTAAGAAAACTAAGATCATGGCATCTAGTCCCATCACTTTATGGCAAATAGATGGGGAAATAGTGGAAACAGTGGCTGACTTTATTTTTGGGGGCTTCAAAATCACTGTAGATGGTGACTGCAGCCATGAAAAGGAGTAAGTAAAAGACACTTACTCCTTGGAAGGAAAGTTATGACCAAGCTGCTGCTGCCGCCAAGTCGCTTCAACTCTTGCGTCCCCACAGACAGCAGCCCACCAGGCTCTGCTGTCCCTGGGATTCTCCAGGCAAGAACACTGGAATGGGTTGCCATTTCCTTCTCCAGTGTATGAAAGCAAAAAGTGAAAGTGAAGTCGCACAGTAAGTGTCCGACTCTTCTTGACCCCACGGACTACAGCCTACCAGGCTCCTCTGTCCATGGGATTTCCCAGGCAAGAGTACTGGAGGGGGTTGCCATTGCCTTCTCTGATGACCAAGCTAGATAGCATATTAGAAAGCAGAGACATTACTTTGTCAACAAAGGTTGGTCTAGTCAAGGTTATAGTTTTTCCAGTAGTCAGGTATGGATGTGAGAGTTGGACCATAAAGAAAGCCGAGCACAGAAGAATTAATGATTTTGAACTATGGTGTTGGAGAAGAGTCTTGAGGGTCCCTTGGACTGCAAGGAGATCCAACCAGTCCATCCTAAAGGAGGTCAACCCTGGGTGTTCATTGGAAGGACTGATGTTGAAGCTGAAACTCCAATACTTTGGCCACCTGATGCAAAGAGCTGACTCATTTGAAAAGACCCTAATGCTGGGAAAGATTGAGGGCAGGAGGAGAAGGGGATGACAGAGGATGAGATGGTTGGATGGCATCACCAACTCAATGGACATGACTTTGGGTAAACTCCAGGAGTTGGTGATGGACAGGGAGGCTTGGCATGCTGCAGTTCATGGGGTTGCAAAGAGTTGGACACTGAGCAACTGAACTTAACTGAACTATCACAAATAAAACTAAAATGATAGTTTACATTAATTATATCTGGATTTGTCCAGATTTTTGATTTTTAAATTTAGGTACATTTGACAAAATATATGCAAAATGTAGAGAATTTACTGAGAAACCCATCGATGGCTGGAAACAGTGGGTATTTCTGTATTGCAGAAACAGACAGAGTGAGGGGCAACCATCCCCACCCCCACTACCAAGTAAGATAAACTTCATAAGATGCATTCTGAAGGACATTAAAGAAACAATGAACCAAGTTGGTTGGAAAGAGAATTCCAGTTAAAGTCACTGAAATATGATGGTACAATGGAGGTGAGCAAGTCCTATGTGGGGATGACAGCAAGGCAAATTAACTTGACAGATGTGGGATCTCAGGCTGGCCGTAATGGGAGAAAACTGGATGAGACTGAATGAAAATATAATCTTAGGGGTGAGACCAGTTCAGGAAGCCGACGTTTTTCATGGAACTTAAATATCAAAACATCTACATGCATTTAATCAATGAGACACCAGGGTTCACAATCCATCATAAGCTATCCTTTACTTTAAATACTAATTATTCCTGTCTAGACGTTCAGTGAGTTATGTTTATGGTTTTAGAAAAGACTGATAAATATTTTGAGTCTGATTCTGTGCATGAGACAGAAAGTCTTTGTGTGGTTTCCCAGCCAGCTAAGTGAGAGTGACATGAAAAACACGCAGAGGTGTTTTTAACAAGAGTTACCCCTGTATGCTCACCTTCCCGTAAACACTGAGTTTCCTTTTATGAATCCACCTGCTCTCCTGAAGCCCTATTTCTAGAAATACTGCCAACACTTCTGCTTTTTTAATATGACAGCAGAATACTAATGAGTGAGCTCCAGTAGCTTCATTTAATAAAATGCATCAGATACCAAGGTAAACTTTTAGAAATATAATTAGAGATCCAAATACTCATTTTACAGCATATTTCAAATCAATAGATAATAAAAGTCTTCATGATACAATATGCTTTATTATATTTTTTTAGCCTCAAATAATTTAGAGCTTTAGAGCAATTTAGACAGGGCTGTGGTAAGCTTTAAAGAGTTTGTCAACAGAGTGATAAAAATAAATAGTAAAACAAAGGGGTATATTGTATCATACACCCCAAAATAAGATGTTTCAATATATTAAAATATAGTCACCATGACTATCCATAAACCTAAAAATATTTTTGTCAAAAAACTTCTCTGTAAGGCAGAATATTATAGAATCTATATTTGGCTTTTGAGTTCTGTTCCCATAAGTTCTGGCAATAATTATATTTCCATGATATAATACATAGTTTCTATTAATAGTTCTTTCAAATTCCAGTACATCTCTGTCAATTACTCTAAATTAATTAGGTGGAACCTCTTTACAAAACCAGTTGTACAAGGAATTTCACATGAATTTAAAGAACTATTATAAAAAGTAAAAATAGATGTGAAGGTCCATGTTGTGTTTGGTTATATTCTTCCAGAAAGCCAAGCTGAATTCCTTTGTGAGCAGCAATTAGATAGAATGGTCCTAAAGTTATTCTTGGCAAGCTGTATAGACATGACAAGTCCAGACTTGTGACATGAGCTTCTTTAATGGGCTTTTGATAATCTTAAGAAAGTAAAACAGTTTTTTGACTGTTTTGATAATCATGGTGTCACAGCCTGGTTCCATGTTCTGCAGTAACCAATCTGTTCCCTATATTTTGTCCTCAGTGTGATTGGGGGCAGGCTGCTGGCTGTGTCCTCGCCACTCGTCAGGCACAAATGTATTTTGTAACTGAACCCTTTGTTCCATAAAGGATTTGCATCGGCTTGCAAACCTCAAAGTCAATAGCAAGTTAGTCAAGATGAAGGAGTATGGGGGTGCACACACCAATGCCAATGTGGTGAACGCACACACACACATACGCACCCAGAGTCGCCTGTGGTTTCCAGAGAAAGACACAACTCTGATTCTCAGTTGCTTAGTAACAAGAGAGATATGAAAGGAAGTAAGGCAGTTATTCAGAATCTGGGGTCTTATCTTAAGCCTGCCTAGGAGGACATGTAAGAATAGCAGACAATGTCCTAGGCAGCATCCCAAACTGATGGGAATGTTGAATTTAATGTGGTTTTTATAGCATTTCTCAGTGAGGCCATTGATTAGTAATAAAGGCAAGTCAACAACATTGTAAATACATGCTTTCCTTTGCTTTGAATCACCATCCTAGGGCATAGAAAGGAATTTCCTGAAAATCCCCCCCACCCTTTTTTTTTCTTGGAGTCTCCCTTGGAATCCAGATAATATTTTATGCAATTAGTTATGGCTTTGACACTTGGTGAATCAGCATTAAAAAAAATCATATTTTAAGACACAGTTAGCATGAAAAAGCATTGACAATAGATTCCCTGAGGGTAGTGAAAACCATGTGCAACTAAAACAATATTTATTTTGACTGACCCATTTTAAAGTATTTTGATAACTATTTTTTTTCTTTCAGCAAATTTTATGTCAATTTTGATAATTTTTATCTGCACTTCAAAATTTGTGAAGGAGCTAAAAGATGTGAAAGTTTCCTGCCAAATGATGGTGCTCTGCTTATTCTCAGCTGTATTTTATAGAGAACCTTTTCTGATGCTCAAACTACAATGTTTAGCATATTTTCCACATTAAAGATGTCTCCATCTGTGAAATGGAAGAAAATTTCGCTTTTGAGGTATTTCTCCTTAATCATCTAAAAGGTTCTAAAAGATGATTAATTAGGTAGCCCAAAAATCTATAATCTTTAGCAGATAAAAGTTGTAGGAACCAGTCTTCCTGCCTCTGTTAACTCTACTTACAAATAAATCTAGCTTTTCTTGGTGTTCAAATAATTACTTTCAAAGGAATGGCTTGACTTAAATCATTTCTATCTACATAATAATTGCTAAGGAAAAATCTTTCCGAATATCTCTATATAGCATTTCTTTGAAATATGAATCAAATCAATTGCTAAAAAGAATGAATTATGTAAATTTTCTTGCCACCATATGCCACCATTTCAAACCTTGTAGAGTGTGCAAATGGGCTGTCTGTCTGTTCTTGGGGTTCAGAGACACAGAAAGAAATACCACTCAGAAAACAGTATCTTTGAGACGCTGCAGTCCCTGCCCTGCCTGTATGCCTTGCTGAAGGAGTGGGTCTGCAGGCATGTGGGGTTCTGGGACCCTGACATTTCCTTTGTAGTTGGACCAGTGTTAAGCATCTGACCCATGCATAGCCAGTTAATAGATCGACTAGGGACTGCTTACCTATAACTTGTGACCCAAAAAGAAGTGCAATTGAACAGTCTTATCTAGTGACTAGGTAATTATTTAAACTGAGAAACACCCAGAATTTTGTCCATGTGAAGAGATATTTGAAACAGAACAGTTATGAAGAGGAGAGAGAAGGACCATAGGAAGTCAAAATGAAGCATACACAAATTATGAGGGAGTATAATACAAATGAACAGGTCAAGGTGTGCAGAGAAACAGGTGATGTGAGGAACAAAGAAAGATTACTAGCTTATATAGACTAGATGAATGACTTTGTCCTTATGAATGCTTTGATTCTTTATGAGCCAATACTTCCAGTTGCTTATGCAGATACATTCCTATGATAAATCCTTTGCTTGATTTTACTAGAGAAGGTCTTTTTGTTTTGGAACCCAAAGAGCCAGGCCACAAATATGCAGGTGTGAGGGAATATGGGTCAAAGGTTATACAAATGATGGCATTTCAGATGACTACAAAAAGGGAAGGAATGGCACAAATATCAATGGGAAGCATGTCTGGGGAACCCCAACAGTGAGAAAGACAGAGGATGTGATGAAGGTTGTACCTGGAGTGAAGTCCTAAGGTGATATCAGTTCCAGACACTGGAAAGATAGTCCCAGGATTTCAACATCTTGGATGAGATGTGACAGAAGCAAGGTTGGGCCTAGGTATTCAAATAGATTGTAGGAAAGACATTAATAATAACAACAACAAAAAAAGCCTATGGGTAAGATCTGGGCACATGGAAGAGAATTAGACTTGAAAATCCACAGCTGGGGACAAGATGCATGCCACCATCGAAATGAGTTTCTAACAGGAAAAGTGGCTTTGAAGCCCTGTTATTAGTACTAACGGGCTGAAGGATTTTAAATATTGAACTGATGAGAGGTGAGAGGTGAGCACTCTGATCACAGAGGCTGATTGGATTTGACCCCAGCACAGTGGCCTGAAATGACTACTCTCCAACAAGACTCTGGGCCCTCAAAGCCCCCAGGCTCCAGAGCAGACCCCATAAAAGAATTCCTTCAGCTCACAAGCCTCTGCTCCAGGGCTCCTCCCAGGAATAAATACATTCCCCAATCTCTTTTTCTATCTCTCTCTCAGTGTTTTGCTTTCAGTCTTGGTTTCCATACATAGGTCCTTATTTTTTTTTAATTTACTTAAAAAATATTGGCATGTAGTTGATTTACCATGTTGTGTTAGTTTCTGCTGTATAACAAAGTGAATCAGATTCAGTCAAACATAGATCAAATTCCCAACACCCATTAGATCATTGAAAAAGCAAAAGAGTTCCAGAAAAACATCTACTTCTGCTTTATTGACTATGGCAAAGCCTTTGACTGTGTGGATCACAACAAACTGTGGAAAATTCTTCAAGAGATGGAAATACCCTATCACCTGACCTGCCTCCTGAGAAATCTGTATGCAGATCAAGAAGCAACAGTTAGAACTGGATATGGAACAGCAGACTGGTTCCAAATCCAGAAAGGAGTACGTCAAGGCTGTATACTGTCACCCTAGTTATTTAACTTATATGCAGAGTACATCATGAGAAATGCTGTGCTGGAAGAAGCACAAGCTGGAATCAAGATTGCTGGGAGAAATATCAGTAACCTCATATATGCAGATGACACCACCCTTATGGCAGAAAGCGAAGAAGAACTAAAGAGTCTCTTGATGACAGTGAAAGAGGGTAATGAAAAAGCTGGCTTAAAACTTAGCATTCAGAAAACTAATATCATGGCATCCAGTCCCATTACTTCATGGCAAATACATGGGGAAACAGTGACAGACTTTATTTTGGGGGCTCCAAAATTACTGCAGATGGTGAATGCAGCCATGAAATTAAAAGACACTTGCTCCTTGAAAGAAAAGCTATGACCAACGTAGACAGCATATTAAAAAGTAGAGATATTGCTTTGCCAACAAAGGTCCATCTAGTCAAAGTTATGGTTTTTCCAGTAGTCATGTATGGATGTGAAAGCTGGACTAAAAGGACAGCTGAGCTCTAGATAATTGATGCTTTTCAACTGTGGTGTTAGAGAAGACTTTTGAGAGTCCCTCGGACTGGGAGGAGATCAAACTTGTCAATCTCAAAGGAAATCAGTCCTGAATATTCATTGAAAGGTCTGATACTGACCATTGAAAGGTCCAATACTTTGGCCACCTGATGAGAAGAACTGACTCATTGGAAAAGACCCTGATGCTGGGAAAGATTGAAGGCAGGAAGAGAAGGAGACAACAGAGGATAAATGGTTGGATGACATCACTGACTTAATGGACATGAGTTTGAGCAAGCTCCGGGAGTTGGTAATGGACAGGGAAGCCTGGCTTGCTGCTGTCCATGGGGTTGCAAAGAGTTGACAGGACTGAGTGACTGAACTGAACTGAAATCTTGTTAAGATTCTCTTCCCATGTAGGCTATTACAAAGTACTGAATACAGTTCCCTGGGCTATATAGCCGGGGAAGGCAATGGCACCCCACCCCAGTACTTTTGCCTGGAAAATCCCATGGACGGAGGAGCCTGGTAGGCTCCAGTCCGTGGGGTCGCTAAGAGTCGGACACGACTGAGCGACTTCACTTTGACTTTTCACTTTCATGCATTGGAGAAGGAAATGGCAACCAACTCCAGTGTTCTTGCCTGGAGAATCCCAGGGACAGGGGAGCCTGGTGAACTTCCGTCTATGGGGTCACACAGAGTCGGACACGACTGAAGCGACTTAGCAGGGCTATATAGCAGGTCCTTATTAGTTATCTATTGTATATATATATAGTAGTGGCCCTGACTTTTGAACAATCTTGGTTTTCTTTCTTAAACAGCTATTCCCAGAGACAGCTCATATCTCTCTCACTTGTGATTCAGGCTCCATTCTCCTTGCTCCCACCCCTTGAAAATCTGCTCATCCAAACCAGCTCCATTCCCAGGCTTGTCCATTTCTTGATAACCGAGTGTCCAGAGTCTCTGCCCTGTGATGGGAGGTGAAGAAGTGTGGATTTGGGCGCTTGCAGGATCTCATTGCTAAAAGCACAAAAACACAGCTTTGGCCGGACAGGAAGTTCACAGGGGCTACTTGGTCATGGGGACAATGCTACTGTAATGGTCTTGAATCTTCCAGTCACAGATATGGTTTCTTGGAAAACCAATGGCCCACCTAGTGGGGGAGGGTGGTGTGTTAGGGAAGAAATGCTCAGGCATCGTAGAAGGGTCTATCTAACTAGTATTCATTTATCAAATGGTAGATGTTTATGATTAAAAATTCAAAGCCCGTAAGACTTAAAAATAAAGGCAGCAATGGATAGATGGGCCATCTTTTCCCCTCTGTCTCAGTAAAGACAACAACCACCAGTACAACAATGATTGTCTCCTGATTGATTATTATTTCTTTCACAATGTTTGCAACAATTAAGTAAAGGAATATTACACATTATTATCTTTTTCACAGATGCTGAATGGATGTCAGTGTCCACTAACAAAGCTCAGATTTCATAGCCCATGCAATTGCTATTCATATTGTATTACATAAACACACATACACAGGAGCTTATACAAATCAAATTTAATGTGAATGTAGTTTCCCCATCAAACATTACATCAATTGTAATAAAAGTATTTCATTCTAAAAATAATAAATATAAAACTCAATTAAAAAACAAAAACCCCTCTCTATTTCCATATTTCTGGAAAAAAGAAATAAGAAAAACCTTACACTGATTTTAGAGTCTATAATTTCTCTGCGAACTTCTCAATGCATATGCTTGCTAAGGGTTCATGACAAATAGAATTTTAGAAATTATAAGCTATTTAGATGTTACATACATAATATGGTCAGTTATTGACATACTGTTGATGGCTACTGACTTTCCATTATTGGTCTTCATTAAAATATTATAAGCATGAAGGAAAAATTATGTTGCATGGATAAACCCTAATGAGAAATTTTGTTTCATTTCATAATTTTATGGTGATGTTACAATTTTAGTTCTTCATATGCAGACCTCTAAATTGCCTGGTGCCTGATACCATCACCCATCATTGTGTAGATGCCTGTCTTAATTACAGCAATTTGTACTGCCTAACAAAAAATACTGAGCATAAACTTTCTGAAGAGATATCAAATTACAATACTATAGGTGATAATATTTACTTTGCAACTGGCCAAATTTTAAAATGTGTGTTTCACTTAGGGAATCTGCTTAAATATGGACCTACTTGTCTATATTTGTATACATATTATATTCCTATTTTGCTTTACAAGAGCATTTTGGGGTGAATTTTATAAACATGACCTTTGTCTTTACCCAAATAAACATTCTGCGTGTTCATTTATTGTTGAGACAGCAAGAAAGACAACCAGAAACTTTTGTAAATATTTGTGCCCAGCTTGGATAATAGGCATAAAAGCTCTATTTTTAAATTGAATATTTAGTGTCAATATAATTGGATTCATTTTAGGGTAATTTAGACTAATGTGACATGAATAATTTCTAATTAAACTTCACAAGGAATGTTCTTATAATATCCTCTAATTTATAACTAATTTTCAGAAGGCTCTTATGGTATTACCCAATTTACAACAAAAAAACTGCTTCAGCAATACTTTGAAATAAGATTCTGAGGTAGTCACATTTATTAGCTATTATTACTTGCTATGCAGTAATGATTTCTATTGCTTTTAAAATTCCACAAAATCAAGAAATGCTTCTCTTGTTAAAGGAAATAGTTATAAATCTTTTTTATTTTATAAATGCATAATAATATATTTCTGAATATGGAATTATGGTGTCATAACTCTGTAGGAAAATGTCTTACCATATATACTCTCATATGGGGACAATCCAATCAAAATCTTTCTAAATTGATTATTTTCTCTTTTTCATCAGTTCCTATAGCAGTATACATGAAAGCCATTGAAAAGATACAAATTGCAGAAGAGGGTCAGTATAACTCAATTTTGAGCCTTCAGTTTTCACATTTTTCAGATATCACACCCAAAATATGGTGCAAAAAAGTTGAATACATCAGCAAATAATCACTAAGCCACTGAGAAAAGTTGGCACATTCAATGTTTTCTGTGTGCAATAAATGCAGTAAGTGCTTTGCATGAGTGCTAAGTTGCTTCGCTCTTGTCTGACTCTTTGTGACCCTATGGACTGTAGCTCACCAGCTCCCTCTGTCCATGGGATTCTCCAGGCAAGAATATTGGAGTGGGTTGCCATGCCCTCCTCCAGGGGATCTTCTTATCCCAGGGATTGAACCCACATCTCTTACTTCTCCTGCACTGGCAGGCAGGTTCTTTATCACTAGCGCCACCTGGGAAGCCCCAGTAAGTGCTTTAGCAATACATAATTGTGACATGGAATATATTCTTCTTCACCCAAGCTGGAGAACTTCTGATGCAGGTACTTACCCTGATCAGAATATAGTTTGAGTTGGAAGAGCGTGAAAAGAATTGAGGACAGAGAGCAGATGGTGGACAGGTTTGCTTGGAAGGATCATGGAAAGAGAGGATGGCTGGAGCTTGGCCAGTTCTTGCATGACCAGCTGAAGAACAGATATGTAAATACAACACAGAATCTCCTTCACAGGCAGTGCTGAAGAGGGCAGACTTTTGGCCTGATTCTCTTCTATGGGGTCCAGATCAGGTGAGTTATTTAATAGACCTTGAAGTTTAATGAATTGGTGATTTCACACTATTGGTCACTTCCTTAAAGAAATGATTCTATTCCCGAACACATTATGTCAAAAAATTCAAGAGAAAAACAGTTAGAGGCATGAGCCTCATAGTGTCAGAAGCCTTGATTTTTTTTGCTCCTTGATATAGACAATAACTGGCTTCCCAGGTATCACTAATGGTAAAGAGACCATCTTTGAATGCCACAGATGTAAGGAAGTGGATGTCATCCCTGGGTCGGGAAGGTCCCCTAGAGGAGGGCATGGCAACCCACTTCAGTAATCTTGCTTGGAGAATCCCAAGGACAGAGGGGCCTGGCTACAGTCCATGGGGTTGCAAAGAGTCAGACATGACTGAAGAGACTTAGCATGCATGCATAGACAAATAATAAAATAAAAAATCATATTATAAGATGCCTTAAGACAAAGTCATTGTTCCTACATCATCTAAAAATGTGATTCTAACAGTAGGCTTGCATATACTTCTGTATTATTAGTTCATGTAGTTGTTCACATTTTCCTTTCACACCCTCTAGAAATTTGAAGTGTTTCTTTTTGATGGTGTATATAATCATCAGTGAAACCAACGAGTCAAAATCATCAGTGGATCAAAATTAACTTTGATTATCAGTTTCCTGAAATATATAGTGGGGAAAAAAAAACCCTATAATGTAAGCATTATAGGAAAATGGAAGCATTCTTTTATTTTTTATTTATTTATTTACTTTTAGGCAAAAAGGGAATTTATTGGCTTATATAACTCAAAACTCCATGAGTAAGAGCCTTCAGATGTGACTCAATATAGGAGGTTAAGTGATGTTATAAGCATGTGTATATATACATATCTATGTGCCTCTCAACTTGAATAAGTAATTTTTTTTTAAATTTTATTTTTATTTTATTTAACTTTACAATATTGTATTGGTTTTGCCATGTATCAAAATGAATCTGCCACAGGTATACATGTGTTCCCCATCCTGAGCCCTCCTCCCTCCTCCCTCACCATACCATCCCTCTGGGTCGTCCCAGTGCACCAACCTCAGGCATCTGGTATCAGGCATCGAACCTGGACTGGTGACTCATTTCACATATGATATTATACATATTTCAATGCTATTCTCCCAAATCATCCCACCCTCTCCCTCTCCCAGAGTCCAAAAGACTGTTCTATACATCAGTGTCTCTTTTGCTGTCTTGTATACAGGGTTATTGTTACCATCTTTCTAAATTCCATACATATGCGTTAGTATAGTGTATTTGTGTTTTTCTTTCTGGCTTACTTCACTCTGTATAATAGGCTATAGTTTAATCCACCTCATTAGAACTGATTCAAATGTATTCTTTTTAATGGCTGAGTAATACTCCATTGTGTATATGTACCACTGCTTTCTTATCCATTCATGTGCTGATGGACATCTAGGTTGCTTCCAAGTCCTGGCTACTATAAACAGTGCTTTGATGAACATTGGGGTACACGTGTCTCTTTCAATTCTGGTTTGCTCAGTGTGTATGCCCAGCAGTGGGATTGCTGGATCATAAGGCAGTTCTATTCCCAGTTTTTTGAGGAATCTCCATACTGTTCTCCATAGTGGCTGCACTAGTTTGCATTCCCACCAACAGTGTAAGAGGGTTCCCTTTTCTCCACACCCTCTCCAGCATTTATTGCTTGTAGACTTTTGGATCGCAGCCATTCTGACTGACGTGAAATGGTACCTCATAGTGGTTTTGATTTGCATTTCTCTGATAATGAGTGATGTTGAGCATCTTTTCATGTGTTTGTTAGCCATCTGTATGTCTTCATTGGAGAAATGTCTATTTAGTTCTTTGGCCCATTTTTTGATTCTTTTAAAGGAATAAAAACTATTTATTACTAAATATTTGACTTACATATTAGGTATCACAAAAGACATGCAAAGGTGAGTCATGGGTGTTAAAATAACTAACAAGGTGTCATAGCTGAAGTGAATAAAGCAATAGAGGTGGGTTTTGTGGCATCCTAGGTCTGGCAATGAAATCTGCTTAACTGATGTTTGGATTCTGCATGGCTTTTGTGCTACTATTTGTCATTCCTATTAGGGCTTGAAATGATATAGTCTCAATGGAGAGATTGTTAATAACCACAATTTGTGCTGAAATCTGGCTGTTCCGTTAGCTTATAATGAGGAAGGTCCAGATCTTGAATGTTTCAGTACTATTCAAGTGGATTATTTTACAGGTGGTGGAAGACCTCCAAGTGTTTTAAGGTCAATTTTATCTTAGCTTTGCCTTCTTTTTCGAACCCACAAGGAGCTATTTATAAAATTGCTGAAAAAGCAAAGGGACCCTTATTTCTTCATCACGAGAAGTACTCACCCTTAGAAAGGCATTTAAACCCACAACTTTACAAAGTGCACTTTGCTAATAAGCCTAAAAAATACCACAGGCTTTATGAAAACATAGATCAATGCCAACTGCTTTATTGCATGACATTACCAATAGCAGGCACCTGCAGTGAAGTTTTCTGTTTTTAGAACACTTTTTCTTCACATATTTGTATCTTTGGATGAGGCATTTTATACCAAGTAATCTCCTGTAGTTATTGCTTCATATCTGAACTCATAATTCATTTTAACCACATACTTATAATTGGCTATATGGGAAAACTCTCTAACTCAATAAAGAAAATATAAGCAACTTTTATTTTGAGAAATTAAAGTAACATTTTTTCTTGACTTTTTAAATTCTCTCAAAATAGACCAGTGGATTACTTTGCATTTTTCATCATTAATGCATCTCATGTGACCAACCAGAGAATATTTTGAGTATATATATTTCTCCTGACTATGATAACTATGTATTTTTTAAATAAAAATGATTAAGATGAGAGAATTACCAAATACTCATATTTTAATTCTCTCCTTACATGAAATTAAATGCTTATCTATTTCTTATAACTCTTGTGACCCTTTCTCTTTAACATCCAAATCTCATTAATGTTAAGGAAAAATATATTTAGTGATGCTCACAGAAGGTATTGAAAGAAAATTATAACCTGATGTGTATTTGTTTGTGTTGTTGTTGTTCAGTTGCCAAGTCATGTCCAACTCTTTGCAACCCTGTGGACTGCAGCACACCAGGTTTCCCCATCCCCGTCCTTTACCATCACTTGGAGTTTGCCCAAGTTCATGTCCATTGAATCATTGATGCTATCCAACCATCTCATCCTCGGTGCACACAGTTATATATATACATGTGTTTTAGAGAATCAATCCATTGCTTCACAACAGTCAATCAGTTCAGTTCAGTCGCTCAGTTGTGTCTGACTCTTTGTGACTTCATGAACTGCAGCATGCCAGGCTTCCCTGTCCGTCACCAACTGCCGGAGTCTACCCAAACTCATGTCCATTGAGTCGGTGATGCCATCCAGCCATCTCATGCTCTGTCGTCCCCTTCTCCTCCTGCCCTCAATCTTTCCCAGCATCAGGGTCTTTTCAAATGAGTCAGCTCTTTGCACTAGGTGGCCAAAGTATTGGAGTTTCAGCTTCAACATTGGTCCTTGCAATGAACACCCAGTACTAATCTTTAGGATGCACTGGTTGGATCTCCTTGCAGTCCAAGGGACACTCAAGAGTCTTCTCCAACGCCACAGTTCAAAAGCAACAATTCTCCAGTGCTCAGCTTTCTTTATAGTCCAACTCTTACATCCATACTTGACTACTGGAAAAACCATAGCCTTGACTAGACGGACCTTTGTGGACAAAGTAATATTTCTGCTTTTTAATATGCTGTCTAGGTTGGTCATAAGTTTCCTTTCAAGGAGTAAGCATCTTTTAATTTCATGGCTGCAATCACCATCTGCAGTGATATTGGAGTACGTCAAGGCTGTATATTGTCACCCTGATTATTTAACTTATATGCAGAGTACATCATGAGAAACGCTGGACTGGAAGAAACACAAGTTGGAATCAAGATTGCTGGGAGAAATATCAATAACCTCAGATATGCAGATGATACCACCCTTATGGCAGAAAGTGAAGAAGAACTAAAAAAACTCTTGATGAAAGTGAAAGTGGAGACTGAAAAGGTTGGCTTGAAGCTCAATATTCAGAAAACTAAGATCATGGCATCTGGTCCCATCACTTCATGGGAAATAGATGGGGAAACAGTGGAAACAGTGTCAGACTATATTTTTCTGGGCTCCAAAATCACTGCAGATGGTGACTGCAGCCATGAAATTAAAAGGAACTTACTCCTTGGAAGGAAAGTTATGACCAACCTAGAACACATATTCCAAAACAGAAACATTACTTTGCCAACAAAGTTTCACCTAGTCAAGGCTATGGTCTTTCCTGTGGTCATGTATGGATGTGAGAGCTGGACTGTGAAGAAGGCTGAGTGCCAAAGAATTGATGCTTTTGAACTGTGGTGTTGGAGAAGACTCTTGAGAGTCCCTTGGACTGCAAGAAGATCCAACTGGTCCATTCTGAAGGAGATCAGCCCTGGGATTTCTTTGGAAGGAATGATGCTAAAGCTGAAACTCCAGTACTTTGTCCACCTCATGCGAAGAGTTGACTCATTGGAAAAGACTCTGATGCTGGGAGGGATTGAAGGCAAGAGGAGAAGGGGATGACAGAGGATGAGATGGCTGGATGGCATCACTGACTCAATGGATGTGAGTCTGAGTGACCTCCGGGAGTGGGTGATGGACAGGGAGGCCTGGTGTGCTGTGATTCATGGGGTCGCAAAAAGTTGGACACGACTGAGCGACTGATCTGATCTGACAAATTGCTCAAACTTAGCCACTTATTACAACACATATATATTATCTTACAATTTCTGTGGTGAGGGATTCAAGCACTGCTTAGTGAGATTCTCTCATTAAGGTCTCACAAATCTGCAATCAAAGTCAGATATGTGCATTCTTACATGGAAGGTCCAATACAGAAGGGTCTATGTCCAAGCTTACTCTGGTTGCTGGTACGGAAAACTCAGCTTTTTACTGGCTATTCAGCTAGAGGCTTTCCTGCACCCTTGAAGGCATCCTCACCCCCTAGAGGACCCGTGCAGGTTTCTGTCCACATGAACCTCATAACAATACCAAAGTTTTATTTAACTTGATAATTAACAATTGAACTTTTGTTTTTTTAATTTATTTTTAAATTAATGTTATTGGAGTATAGTTGCTGTACAATATTGTGTTCATTTCTCTTGTACAGGAAAGTGAATCAGCCAAATGTATACATATATCTCCTCTTTTGGGGACTTCCTTCCCATTCAGGTCACCACAGTGCATCAAGGATAGTCTGTAGCCAGGCAAAGTCTTGTACAATGTAACACAACTGCTGCAGTGAAAACTCAGCATCTTTGCCATGTTTCATTGGCTACATAAGTCACGGGTCTTGACAACACTCAAGGGGAAGGCATTACACAAGTTCTTGAAACCAGAAAGAAACTTGGAGATGTCCATCATAATGACTAAAATTTTCTGTCATCTTTCTATTACCTCCAGTGGGTCCACAGGAAACTCATGGATGCTTTTGTATTTTCTAATAAATGTATGTCAGAAGTTTTATTTAACTTGATAATTAACAATTGAACTTTCTGTTTTAATTAATATTGTTGGAGTATAGTTGCTTTACAATATTGTGTTCATTTCTCTTGTACAGGATAGTGAATCAGCCATATGTATACATATATCCCCTCTTTTATGGACTTCCTTCCCATTCAGGTCACCACAGTGCATTAAGTAGAGTTCCCTGAGCTATACAGTAGGTTCTCATTTAGTTGTCTCTTTTATACATGGTATCAATATGTGTGTCAATCTTCCAGTTCATCCCAACAGTTGAATTTTTAAGCTATTACAACCAATTCAAAGAAAACTGAAAACACACACATATGGCAATCCAGAATGCTGAAACTGATTTATAAAAAGAAGCAAGAAAGGTCAGTATTTCCAGGAAAGTAATCACCTGCATTTCATCAGACACAATTCATTTGCATTTTTACAGACAAGAGTTTGCCATATATTTTCTGCAACTTACAAGAGTTATAAAATAGTTCCATGAAGGCTGTAGTCTCCAAGAGTAAAGTAATCCAGAAATATGCACTAGATAAGATGCACAGTAATCTTTTCTTCTTGTCTATTTCAAAATCTTCCACATTTTTACTGAAACAGCAAAGTTGTCCTCAGGATTTTTCATTGTCATAGAAGTGAAAAAGCTATAATCAACCCAGAGCAAAAACAGGAGAGGATTGGATAAAAAAATTATTATTTATTGTATATCAAAATAGCGAAGAGCTAGAAAAGTGATGTTGAAGAAACAGTAGCTAATTATATGAAAAGAGTTTTAAGACACTTGAAGTGGGCAGAAGATACATTCAGCATTTGTTTACTGTGCACTACTCTAGATCTATTAGATGACATGGGTGTATTGTTCATGGAGCTCATCAACTAATGATAACTACAATACTAAGAGTAGTTATCTCTGGAAGTAGAAATAGGCACTTCAATTTGCTTGTTTTTTGCTGACGTTTATTTTTCAAACAAATACTTTATGATGAGAAGGTTTTCCTTGTAGACCAAAAAGCACACAAATCATACGGGGGAAAAAAAAAATCACTGAGCATGTACTCCATGCCAGCTCCATAGAAAGATAAATTACATAAGGTTTTGTCCTGCAGGAAACAGCAGTCAGTGGAGGAGATGCAGTGTCAACTCATAATTAGAGTGAACCACACAGCATAAGAGGAAAAGTATGGACTGGGCCAGAGAGTTCAGAGATGGTCGAGTGACTGCTGCTGATAAATAGCGGTGGAGTCAGGGGTGCAACATGGGGTTTAGGAGGAACTCAGAAAATGGGGATGCCACAGCAGGGTTGTGAGCCATAAATTAGAGTTATCTATGGGAATAAAAGAGGGGGAGGACAGCACAAAGAATCAACACGCCAATCTACAGTCTAGGGAGAGGCAGTTTTGTTCATCTGTTTGTTTTTCTATATAAGATAAAAAGTTCTAGTCTTTATACATGAAAAGTGTGTATCATTTTGTTGAAGGGGATCAGAATAGATAACCCAAAGTGTGCCCTTTGGTGTATGGACTCTTTTGAGCAGAAGGAAACCAAGACCTAGCAGATGCAAGAAAAACATTTGCCTCTTCCTAAACTTCCCAGAAGAATTTAGATAGGGTCCTGGCCCAGAAAAAGAGCTGTTGACACAGATCTTTTTTCAAGGAAAAACTCACCTGTATGGCAGGGCAGATACCTGATTACTGTTTGCTCTTCTCATCTCCCTGCAAATTGTCCTCCTGCCCTTTGAAGCCCTGGAGCCCCTATCCCATTTCCCAGGATGCCTTGGAAGGCTTAATCACCTGACTACCTCTGAGTCTCATAATTTTATGGGACTCCTATATGCACAATTTAAATTTTTCTCCTGTTAATCTGTCTTATGTCAACTTAGTTATTAGACCAGCCAAAAAACATGGAAAGTTGACAAAAAGTTTTTCTGCCCCAACAACATACATATGATTACTTAAAAATACCAAATAAACTAGAAGTTTGTAATTAACATATACCAACTAGTATATATAAAATAGATAAACAACAAAGACCTATTATATAGCACTGCTGCTGCTGCTGCTAAGTGGCTTCAGTCATGTCCGACTCTGTGTGACCCCATGGATGGCAGCCCACCAGGCTCCGCCGTCCCTGGGATTCTCCAGGCAAGAACACTGCAGTGGTTGCCATTTCCTTCTCCAATGCATGAAAGTGAAAAAGGAAAGTGAAGTCACTCAGTCGTGTCCAACTCTTTGGGACCCCATGGACTGCAGCCTACCAGGCTCCTCCATCCATGGGATTTTCTAGGCAAGAGTACTGGAGTGGGTTACCATTGCCTTTTCAAAACAAATGGTTAGAAAAATTTAAAACCTAACAAACTTTAAAAAACATTTGGTTTCTGTGCTTCCCTGGCACTTTGAAAATGTCTTTGTATCTGAATTGGTTTGATTAAATTAAATTGCATGTTTACCTGCCCGTCTTTTCCAATAAATGCTGAACCATTTAAGGATAGAATCCTTGTCTGCTTTTTCCAAGATCACATGTAGTGCTAACCATGTAGTGAGAGATTCTTAAACATATGTTCATTGGAATAAGAACAACAAAAGAAGGCAGGACATTGCAGTGTTTCTTGCAACATATGATTTGTCTGTAAGCTCATGGATTCTTGACACACCAGACTGGACTGCTGCAGCTCCCTTGATAGCCTTGCTCTTCTTTGTCATCTTGGGTGATTCTAGTCATCTTAGACCTTACGATTTGCTGAATATGTTGTAAGTACCTGTGATTCTATGGTTTATGCAGTGATACATACTTGGTTTCTGTTCCATTTCTGGTGCAGATTTTCTAAAACTTTTGGAATTTCTTATGTGATGAGAGCCATAAAAGTGCTGTTTGTTATGTTATAATGAGACTAAGGAGAAGGTGGTGTGAATTGAGAGAGTAGTATTGGCATATATACACTACCATGTTTAAAATAGATAGTGAGTGGGAAACTTGTGTAACACAGAGAGCTCAGCCAAGCACTCTGTGAGAACCTAGAGGGATGAGATGGGAGGAAGGGAGACGCAAGAAGAAGGGGTTATACATATATACTTATGGTTGATTCGTGTTGTTGTATGGCAGAAACCAACAAAACATTGTAAAGCAATTATCCTCCAATTAAAAAAAAAAAACTGCATAGAGATTCAGGAAGCTGAATAAATGGCTTTGTTGCATAAAAACAAAAATAAGGAAACTTTTGGAGAGCAAGCAGATAGCCAAAGTTTGAAGGCTGGTTGCAGGGAGTCCAGCCCTGCAATTGGAGGATTGTAACCTTCAGCCTCATCTCTGACTTCCTGATCTTAGGGAGGGGCTGGAAGTTGAACCATCATTAATGGTCAATGATTTAATCAATCATGACTGTGTAATGAAGGCCCCCTAAATACTCAAAATGACAGAGTTCAGAGAGCTCTGAGTGGGTGAACACATGGAAATTTGGGGAGAGAGGTGGGCTCAGGGTGAGGATGCTCCATACCCCTCTCCACACCCAGCTCTGAACATCTCTTCTACCTGGATGTTCCTGAGTTACAACCTCTGACAAAAAATTGATCATCTAGTAAGTAAAATATTTCTCAGAGTTCTGTGAACTGCTTGAGTAAATTATTTGAAATAAAAATGGGGATCACTGTGACCTTTGCCCTATAGGTCAGAGACACAGGTGAAAACCTGGACTTGCTTTTGAAGATGGGTGGTGCTGTCTTCTGGGACTGAGCAAACTGTGGGGTCTGATGCCGTCTCCAGGTAGACAGTGTCAGAACTGAGTTGATTTGTAGGACAACCAGCTGTTATTGGAGAATTGGTGGTGGGAGGTGACACTCATCCCCCTCACACCGAATTTGGGTGCAAGATCTTTTAAAGTTCATATCTAGTGTACAAGGGACTTAGTCATGGCTTATAAGAAGTTTTAGATTTTCATATAATTCAACATTCCCTTTGCATACTCCTAATGCCGCCTTCCACCAGTGTTCCACTCTGTCTGCTCTGGGGACACAGCGGAAGTGGGCACCCTCATTCCTGTGGCTTCGAATCCGTCCCTCCATCTTCGACTGGTGCTCTTGGAACCATAGTAGGCAGCCCCTGGGGAGGGTCCTAAGGACACCTGCCTTCTGGTATTTAGCCTCTTGGGGTACTCTCCTTATTCAGTGGGAGCTAGTCTTTCAAATTTCTAGTGACTAGAATATGAAGAAGTAATGAACTGTCACCCTGAAATCGAGCTACAAATATATGAAGACTTTTGTCTTTTTTGTTTCCTTCTCTTGCTCCCTCTGAGACAAGTCATCTCTGTGTTGGAAGATGGGAGATTACCCTGTTTGTAAGCTGCTTTCTGGAATGTTCCACATGAAAAGAAGCTGATCTCTCCATCTGGCCCTCTGGAGATCTTCCTTCACCTTGGAAGTGCACTTAGAAACAATAATTTCTCCAGGGGACCTTTGAGTTGACCATGCCTCTGGTTGGCACTTTAATTGGAACCCAGGAGAAAGCCTGAGTGAGAGGCAGATAATTGCACCAGCTGGGTCTCCTGGCTGACAGAAACTGAACTCTTGGCTATGTATTAAGTAATGCTCAAAATTCTCCAAGCCAGGCTTCAGCAATATGTGAACTGTGAACTTCCTGATGTTCAAGCTGGTTTTAGAAAAGGCAGAGGAACCAGAGATCAAATTGCCAACATCCGCTGGATCATCGAAAAGCAAGAGAGTTCCAGAAAAACATCTATTTCTGCTTTATTGACTACGCCAAAGCATTTGACTGTGTAGATCACAATCAACTGTGGAAAATTCTGAAAGAGATGGGAATACCAGACCACCTGATCTGCCTCTTGAGAAATCTGTATGCAGGTCAGGAAGCAAAAGTTAGAACTGGACATGGAACAACAGACTGGTTCCAAATAGGAAAAGGAGTACGTCAAGGCTGTATATTGTCACCCTGATTATTTAACTTATATGCAGAGTACATCATGAGAAATGCTGGACTGGAAGAAACACAAGTTGGAATCAAGATTGCTGGGAGAAATATCAATAAACTCAGATATGCAGATGACACCACCCTTATGGCAGAAAGTGAAGAGGAACTCAAAAGCCTCTTGATGAAAGTGAAAGTGGAGAGTGAAAAAGTTGGCTTAAAGCTCAACATTCAGAAAACAAAGATCATGGCATCTGGTCCCATCACTTCATGGGCAATAGATGGGGAAACAGTGGAAACAGTGTCAGACTTTCTTTTTCTGGGCTCCAAAATCACTGCAGATGGTGACTGCAGCCATGAAATTAAAAGACGCTTACTCCTTGGAAGGAAAGTTATGACCAACCTAGATAGCATATTCAAAAGCAGAGACATTGCCAACAAAGGTTCGCCTAGTCAAGGCTATGGTCTTTCCTGTGGTCATGTATGGATGTGAGAGCTGGACTGTGAAGAAGGCTGAGTGCTGAAGAATTGATGCTTTTGAACTGTGGTGTTGGAGAAGACTCTTGAGAGTCCCTTGGACTGCAAGGAGATCCAACTGGTCCATTCTGAAGGAGATCAGCCCTGGGATTTCTTTGGAAGGAATGATGCTGAAGCTGAAACTCCAGTATTTTGGCCACCTCATGCGAAGAGTTGACTCATTGGAGAAGACTCTGATGCTGGGAGGGATTGGGGGCAGGAGGAGAAGGGGACGACAGAGGATGAGATGGCTGGATGGCATCACTGACTCGATGGATATGAGTCTGATGACCTCCGGGAGCTGGTGATGGACAGGGAGGCCTGGCGTGCTGAAGTTCATGGGGTCGCAAAGAGTCGGACATGACTGAGCAACTGATCTGATCTGATCTGATCTGAATCCACTTTGATAATTTATTATCAGCAGCAATCAAATGTACCATGCTATATGAATAATAACCCCTGTGGTTCCCCCAAATTGCAGTGTCTTAAATGAGTGTTTGTTTTCTATGTACATTATAATCTAATGCTGAAAGATACCCTACCCTACCTTGGATCCAGGCTTGGATCCCAAAGCAGCTGAGTCATTGGTGTGGCCTGGAGAAGACCTTGATGGAATACTGATCAGTGGGTGGCATTTTTTAATTGCAATAAGTCCTCTACATATGAACCTTCAAGTTGTGAACTTTCAAGGATGTGAATGTGGGTTTACATGTCCAATAACGTAAGTTAGTTCACATGTCTGGTGTACATTTTCACATGTGTGTATCCTCTACAAGTGGTTGTGCTATTGTGTGCCTTACTGTACAGTACTGTATAGAGTACAGTAGTACAGTATGAATATTCCAAGCTCAGGATGTGAGTGAAGTCATACTTTGCTCTCCATCTCCTATTGCTGACAATCCTGTTCCTTCAGCTCTACCATCTCCCACCTCCTCTCCCTCCTCTAGTCAATAACTCTTCTTGCCTGTTCACTCATAGTACTGTGCTCCTGTGCTTTTCAAGATTCTGTACTGTTCGATTAAAATGTTTTATTTTTTGTGTTCTTTGTTTTTATCTATTATTGGTGTGAAAAGTATTATAAACCTATTACACTACAGTACTATATAGCTGATTGTGTTAGTTGGGTACCTAGGCTAACTTTGTTGAACTTAACAAAAAAAAATGAACTTACAAATGCACTCTTGGACAGAACTCATTCGTTTGTAGGGGACTTATGGTACGAAGCCTGAAGATGGTTTCTACCATTTCTCTCTACATCTTTATTGGCAAAAACCAAGACCTGTGCCTCTGCTTACTGGCAAGTGAATTAGAGAAAAGTGGGGACACACAAAGATGGTGGTGGGGGGCAAGGTACTGGTGGTGATCTTCCAGGAGCCGGGAGTAGTTTCTGGTGATACTCTGCTACTTTCTTTACAGTTCACAGATATCTGGTGCTGACTTTCAGCTTCAAGGTTTAGTTGAATTAGATGATAGGAAATTCCCCATTTCATACAAATAATAAATGCAAGGATTGTACATTGAGCCCCAGGCTTTTATCCATGGAGAACTTGACTTGAAATCAGGCATTTAGGACCTCTTCCTCATTTGGGGCACACATGGATGGAAACTCTTACCTTTCCTGGCAGCCCCAGCCTCTCTGCCCACCTCACTCCACCGTCAATTGCCCGCCCCACTTGCTTTTCTGCATCCTCTGTATCATGTGATTCCTTTTCTCCTTGCTAATTTAACATCCTCAAATTTCAGCAAGATTATATGAGTAAGCAACCTCTAGCTCTTACACTCCAGGGTGGCAGGTTTTTCTTTTAATCAAGCTAATAGGCCCACTGTTGCTGCCTTGTGATATCTGCAGGTACTTGCATTTCTGTAACCCTTCTGCTGACATTTCTCTCCCTTTTTAGGTTCTCAGAGCCCTGAGGTTAGGGACCATATCTGTGTTGCTCATGAGAATATCTTTTGTGCCTGAGGTGCATTCTGGGTGCATGATGGATGTGTTTATTGACTGCATAAATAAATGAATGATGCCAGACAGATCTCAGCTAACCCTGTTTGTAAACTGGGTAGATTTCCAAGGCTCCTCAAGCATCCAGCAACCTCTGTTGTGTCGCAGGGGCTGTGAGACAACATTGACACCTGGGTGGCTGAGGGGATTTCTTTGGAGAGACTCATATTCTCTCAAACAGAGGGCTTTTCCTCCTTGATGAGTAAGGCTCACAGGATGGTCCCTCCCACCAGGATGGGCTGAGGACACCAGAGAATGAAATGGGTAGGGGCTCTGGGCTGATGTTCCCTGCAGGTCATTAAGTAGATCATGGAGTTACACTGAGGTTCAGAGGGGGTGGATAACTCCTTCTTTCCCCCCAAAGGAAACTTTGTTCTATTACACAATGGAATGAAGAAAGGGAAAAACAACTGGATAATGTTTTTAAATCACACCTGTTTACTTTCTTCTCCTGCTTTATTCACCCCCACCTCCTCCTACCCATGGAGTTCTTTGAGGGTGTCTGTGTTTGTATATGTGTGTGTGTCTCTTGACTCCTTGAATTTTTTCCAAGTTTAGTATTAAGTTGAAAATAAAGTAGGGCTGGGTTAAAATCAATATGAAAATAAAAGCAAAGCCAAAATCAAAAAAGCACATTTCATTTCATCATTATCATTTTCTCTTCTCTTTCTTCCTTTCCCATCCCACACCCTGTACTCCACTCCACTTACTTGCATATAATCTTTCAGGGAACAAATGGCGGGAAAATTGGGAAAGGGCTGGCCCCTGGGATTTTACCCAGGAAGGAGAAAGTTCAAGGGAGGTATGGGGGCTGCTAGCTTTAGCCTCCCTCCTCTTTTCTGGTGCTGTTTATATATATACATTCACTGGATGGTCACTGAGAAGTTATAATTTACAGGAGATATTACCCTCCCTCATTTTCCAGGTGAAGAATCAGGGTTTAGGGAAGTGAAGCGTTTGTTAAGCTGGAATTTGAGTTCAGGTCTGTCTGACACCAAACCCCACTTTATTGCCACCTCACTTACCTGCAAACAAAGCTACATGAGTGTACAGAATAAAAAACCACAATAGGCGAATCTTTCCTCAGCTGATGGTGTAGATAGAAGAGCAAAACTAAAAATAAAGTGTTTGCATCTCGTTAAATTGCAGCAAATTCTCTATTTTAAAAAAATGTTGAAGGATTTCACTAGGCACAATATGTGCTTAGTGCTTAGGGAAAGAATAGAAAGACATTAAAAGAAGGTCAACTAAAAATGCACAGTCACTGCATGGCTGCAGCAATGCATGGGGAGTTGTGCTCTGCCAGAGTGTCAGTGGCCATCTGGGCTTCGGAGATTCCAAATGAATTTCTGTATTTACTCGTGCTCGTGGCAGAACATGTCAGAATACTCCTTGGTCATTTGAAAATCCATGTTGACTCAAGGTTTGCTGGAGCTGCTGGTGAGTCCATAGTAACCAAGAGGCTTTTCTAGCTGTGTTCTTTCTTGGCTTCATTCATCTGTTTGCCCTTCACTTTAGAAGTCCACCACAGTGTCGGGTTTGTATAATCTCAGTTCTTTCCTTCTTCCCAGAGGCCCAAAGGGAGATAGGGTGTGGAGAACTGGGGACTTGTCAGCCAAACTAAGTGAGAAAATTGAAGCAAGTGTGTGAAAAGTACATGTGAATATCTGTTAACGCTCAGAATGAAAAGTAAATGATTTCAAATTTCTGTTTCATTTGGAACAAGAGGACCTGAAGAGATGGCAATCTTTTTCCCTCTCATGCATAAGTCATGAAACCGCATATTTGCAAGGGTGAAGGTGTCACTGAACTACTTGTTTAAAAATAAATATTGCTTTTCACAGAAAGGCTGGATTCACTCTCCAGGGAGCTGTAGTCATGGTAATGACACTTCAGAAGTAAAATCAACATTACTTTCTTTGATGAAGCTACTTACTGTGTGAGTTGCATAAACACATACATTTTGCCTGTTTGAGTATTAAACCATTAAATTAATGTTCTTGGGCATAATTGTCCACAGCTCTTGAATTTCTTCTTTTAAAAGTATATGTTCATCCATCTCTCTTGATGGTAAAGTCTGTTATTATATTATTAGTAGGTCAACTATCAAATCCAAGACACTTCTGTTTTCTCTGACAAAAACGTTATAATCCATGGCAGGAATGTAGACTTTTTATTCTTTATATTTGCAGGTTGGTGGTAATGCTTTCCTCAGCATATTACTTGCATAGTTAGAAGCTCACTTTGGAAAAGGCAATGGCACCCCACTCCAGTACTCTTGCCTGGAAAATCCCATGGACAGAGGAGCCTAGAAGGCTGCAGTCCATGGGGTCACTGAGTGTAGGACACGACTGAGTGACTTCATTTTCACTTTTCACTTTCATGCATTGGAGAAGGAAATGGCAACCCACTCCAGTGTTCTTGCCTGGAGAATCCCAGGAATGGGGGAGCCTGGTGGGCTGCCGTCTATGGGGTCGCACAAAGTTGGACACGACTGAAATGACTTAGCAGTAGCAGCAGCAGTTCACTTTAGATTTTTTGTTCACACAAGGCTCTTTCTCAGTGTTTTAAATTGTTTTTTCCCTATTTCCATAAGTTTATTGTAGAAAGCTTAGAGAATATTACATAAATGAAGGAGAGTACAAACATTCCTAGTTCACAACTTATAGTGAATAGTTATTAATATTTGCAACGTATTTTATACACTTCCTAGGGCTCACAAAACACATGTATCTGTATGGTCTATTTTTCATATTTCACACCTCTTGATTATTTCCCTTGTTGATGATAATCTGTAAAAAACCATTCAAAATAACTGAATACTATGTCACATCCTAGATGTTATTTAATGTATATAATCATTAACTTTATACTTAGATATTTGAGTTAGATATGTAATAATACAAATTATTATTTCTAATTGTATAACATTTTAAAATGTTTTTAAAGAAAGATGAGAATAATTTGTTAGTTAGAAAATTTGCACAAGTCTCAATCTTCCAGAAAACACAATGGAAAATATCAGCAATGAGTCTTCCATACTTACTTCTGGAGTTTATTTTATCAATCATATCATTAATAAAATATAACTAAGTTTTTATTTAATGATGAAAACTGCCAGTGACTGGGGCATCAAATAATATCTTTAAAGATGTTATAAATGTAAATAAGATGATGTCTGGATGCTTTATGGGTCATAGATTTCCCATACTCCAGCAGCAGAATTCATAACACTAATACCTTTGGATTTCTTTGTTTAACTCTTGTTTTATTTTATTAATAACACTTCTTGGGAATTGAGACCAGAGCACTTTAATTCATTTTTATAGGTTTTCTGTTTTGTGCTTTTGGGTTCGAGGAAGGAAACTCTTGGCATTTTCTGAAAACATGGCCAAGTCTCTCCCCAAATATAAAGGCAAGTGGTGAGCATATGCTGGATCCTCCCTGTTCATTCCCATTTGTCCCCCATTATTTTATTCTCTGAGAGCCCTAAGCAGTATGGAATAGCTGCTCTGGTGCAGCAGAAGCTAAATCCATAGTCTACAAATGGGAAATCTGACTACAAAACCCTTTCTGTTTTCAACACCTGCAGTTTTCATCCACAATAACAGATAAGAAACTATTCCTGGTAAAATAAGCCTTACTATCAATATCCTTAAGACTTAAAGAGCCTGATTGCTATTGCTTGGAATATACTAATGACTTAAGAACTTGGGATGTACTGATCACTACTGATAACATTATTTTTTGAAGTTTTCTCAGTATCTGTCAATGCTGAAGAAAGAGAAGAAGAAGGAGGAGGGGGAAGAAAAGGAAGGGGAAGAGGAGAAGCAGAAGGAAGATAATAAAAACAAGGAAAATTCCTTCTTTTTCCATTCTCTCGCATGTTTGTTACAGAGATAGGGAAGAGAAGACAGAAAATGCAGGGATAAAACATAATTATGGTACCAAAATAGGAAGCTGAAAGTCTCATGTCCAAGTTGGGTACACCTTTGACTCCCACTGGGGAATTTTCAAAAGAGAATGCAAACTAGTACAGCCACTTTGGAGAACAGTATGGAGATTCCTCAAAAAACTGGGAATAGAACTGCCTTATGATCCAGCAATCCCACTGCTGGGCATACACACTGAGAAAACCAGAATTGAAAGAGACACGTGTACCCCAATGTTCATAGCAGCACTGTTTACAATAGCCAAGACTTGGAAGCAACCTAGATGCCCATCCACAGATGAATGGATAAGCAAGCTGTGGTACATATACACAATGGAGTATTACTCAGCCATTAAAAAGAATACATTTGAATCAGTTCTAAGGAGGTGGATGGAACTGGAGCCTATTATACAGAGTGAAGTAAGCCAGAAAGAAAAACACAAATACAGTATACTAACGCATATATATGGAATTTAGAAAGATGGTAACAATGACCCTGTTTATGAGACAGCAAAACAGTCACTGATGTATAGAACAGACTTTGGGTCTCTGCGAACAGGAGAGGGTGGGATGAGTTGGGAGAATAGCATTGAAATATGTATAGTCTCATGTCTGAGACGAGTCGCCAGTCCAGGTACGATGCCTGATAGCGGATGCCTGGGGCTGGTGCACTGAACGACCCGGGGGGATGGTATGGGGAGGGAGGAGGGAGGAGGGTTCAGGATGGGGAACACATGTATACTTGTGGAAGATCCATCTCGATGTATGGCAAAAGCAATACAATATTGTAAAGTTAAGCAAAATAAAATTTAATAATAAAAAAAAAGAGTCTTCTGTACATTTGGTGGTTACTCATTGGTTGATTGGTACTGACTGTTTTTTGATGAGCCTGGAGACAGACAGCTTTGGGTGGGCAGGATCCCAGGGGAAGTCAAAGAGCAAGTGGTTCAGAGAGAGGAGAGCTCTGAGGAGAGGAGACAGGTGAGGAGGAGACAGGTGGTTAGGAGAATTAGGTCCAACAGGATCAAGCTGAACTGGAGAGAAAGCAAGAAGGTAGACCAGAGCCAGGGGCACAGCATTGTTGGTAAATATTGGACTGACAATTGCACAAAAATTTTGCTTGTGAACTTGTCTTAAACTCTTCTCTTCGGCTTCTGCCTTGCTCACCATTAGAGCTCAATGAAACATAACCAATGAGGAAAGTTGTGAACAAATCACCCCATTTAATTAATTCCCTGCTGACTTGGTTGATGATCTCTTTCCCACCACGTGTCCTCCACAACAAGGTTGGGCAAAATTCACAGTAATGAATTTAACATAGCATCTGTTTAACTTGCCAGCTAGTTGCTGTATTTTTTTCCTCTTAATAGTCATCTTTTTTTCTTTCTAATGAAGATTAACAAGGCATTACTAATTTATAGAATGGCTTTACCCATGCTTTCAAATGTTAATTTGCATGGATTAAAATAAGACTGGGATAATCATTTTTTACTTTGATTATTCTCTTCCTTAATAGTTTTTTTTTTAACATCAAAACATACTGTTTATGTTATTGGATTTCTGAAAATGAGCATATTTGAAATATGTCTTGAGATTTCTAGCCTCAGTCAAGTGTTTGGAAGTATTTCCTATCCTTAACGCGTTTTATCTTCAGGTAAAAATCTCAGAAACATACCTTATAGGGGAAGAACACATAATTTACACAAACAGAACATTTCCTCATCATATACAAAATGTATTTTACTGTCACATGGCTGTCTGATTCGTAGAGGTCAAAGGTTGCACAAAATTCAAATGTTGTATTAATTTTGATAAGCCCTTATAAAATCATCTTTGCCTCCTATTTTATTTCAGTCACATTTATTATTTATCATCCTTTTTTTCATTTATTATATTGTTATCCGTATTATTGGGTAATGCAGCAATTGCTGTAAGGACATGTAGACATTTATCTTTTTTTTTAATTTAAATTTATTTATTTTAATTAGAGGCTAATTACATTACATTATTGTATTGGTTTTGCCATACATCAACATGAATCCGCCATGGGTATACACGTATTCCTAATCCTGAACCCCTCTTCCCACAATGGGGTATTACTCAGACATTTATCTTTTTATCCAAAACACATGCTAATGTAAGAAGTAATTATAGTTTTAAAGTGATGTGCAATTTTTATCTAAGCAATCTTAATATGGCTTTACCCATGCTTTTAAATGAAGTTAAAGTTATTGAAGTATGGTTGACTTACAATATTTAAGGTTCACAGTAAGATGATTTAGTTATATATATATATTATTTTTCAAATTGTTTTCCATTATAGGTTATTACAAGATATTGACTATAGTTATTATAAGATATTGACTATCATTCCCTGTGTTATACAGTAAACCTTTGTTGCATGCTGTGTATCTATTTTTTTATTCTTAATTTTTGATATGTTTTATTATGTTATACACACACACGTATATATATATATATAGTTGTTGCTTAGTTGCTCAGTCATGTCCAACTCTTTGTGACCCCATGAACTCCAGCACACTAGGCTTCTCTTGTCCATTACTGTCTTCCTGAGTTTCCTCAAACTCATGTCCATTGAGTCAGTGATGCCATCCAACCGTCTCATGCTCTGTTGCCCTCTTTTCCTCTTGCTCTCAGTTTTTTTCCCAGCTCTCTCTCTATGTATATTATGTAGCCACTGGACCATCAGGGAAGCTCCTATATAGAGATTTTTTTAAATTTAAATTTATTTATTTTAATTGGAGGCTAATTACTTTACAATATTGTATTGGTTCTGCCACACATCAGCATGAATCCGCCACGGGCACACACATGTTCCCCATCCTGAACCTCCCTCCCACTATCCTCCCCGTTCCATCCCTCTGGTTCATCTCAGTGCACCAGCCCTAGGATCCTGTATCGAACCTAGAATGGTGATTTGTCTCTTATATGATATTATACATGTTTCCATGACATTCCCCCAAATCATCCCAGCCTCTCCCTCTCCCACAGAGTTCAAAAAAACTGTTCTACTATACATCTGTGTCTCTTTTGCTGTCTCTCGCATACAGGGTTGTTACCATCTTTCTAAATTCCATTTATATGCGTTAGTATACTATATTGGTGTTTTTCTTTCTGGCTTACTTCACTCTGTATAATAGGCTCCAGTTTCATCCATCTCAATAGAACTGATTCAAATGTACTCTTTTTAATAGCTGAGTATCTATTTTATTTTTTAATTTAATTTAATTTTATTTGATTTTACAATATTGTGTGATGGTTTGGCTATATATCAAAAGGAATCTGCCACAGGTATACATGTGTTCCCCATCCTGAACCCTCCTCCCTCCTCCCTCCCCATACCATCCCTCTGGGTCGTCCCAGTGCACCAGCCCCAAGCATTCAGTATCGTGCATCGAACCTGGACTGGCAATTCATTTCTTATATGATATTATACGTATTTCAATGTCATTCTCCCAAATCATCCCACCCTCTCCCTCTCCCAGAGTCCAAAAGACTGTCCTATACATCTGTGTCTCTTTTGCTGTCTTGTATACAGGGTTATTGTTACCAACTTTCTAAATTCCATACATATGTGTTAGTTTACTGTATTCGTGTTTTTCTTTCTGGCTTACTTCACACTGTATAATACGCTCCAGTTCCACCTCATTAGAACTGATTCAAATGTATTCTTTTTAAAGGCTGAGTAATACTCCATTGTGTATATGTGCCACAGCTTTCTTATCCATTCATCTGCTGATGGACATCTAGGTTGCTTCCATGTCCTGGCTATTATAAACAGTGTCGCGATGAACATTGCAGTACATGTGTCTCTTTCATTTCTGGTTTCCTTGGTGTGTATGCCCAGCAGTGGGATTGCTGGATCATAAGGCAGTTTTATTTCCAGTTTTTTAAGGAATCTCCATACTGTTCTCCATAGTGGCTGTACTAGTTTGCATTCCCACCAACAGTGTAAGAGGGTTCCCTTTTCTCCACACCCTCTCCAGCATTTATTGCTTGTGGACTTTTGGATTGCAGCCATTCTGACTGGTGTGAAATGGTACCTCATAGTGGTTTTGATTTGCATTTCTCTGATAATGAGTGATGTTGAGCATCTTTTCATGTGTTTGTTAGCCATCTGTATGTCTTCTTTGGAGAAATGTCTATTTAGTTCTTTGGCCCATTTTTTGATAGGGTCGTTTATTTTTCTGGAATTGAGCTGTAGGAGTTGCTTGTATATTTTTGAGATTAGTTGTTTGTCAGTTGCTTCATTTGCTATTATTTTCTCCCATTTCGAAGGCTGTCTTTTCACCTTGCTTATAGTTTCCTTTGTTGTGCAGAAGCTTTTTAAGTTTAATTAGGTCCCATTTGTTTATTTTTGCTTTTATTTCCAATATTCTGGGCGATGGGTCATAGAGGATCCTGCTGTGATTTGTGTCAGAGAGTGTTTTGCCTAGGTTCTCCTCTAGGAGTTTTATAGTTTCTGGTCTTAGGTTTAGATCTTTAATCCATTTTGGGTTTATTTTTGTGTATGGTGTTAGAAAGTGCTCTAGTTTCATTCTTTTACAAGTGTTTGACCAGTTTTCCCAGCACCACTTGTTAGAGAGATTGTCTTTAATCCATTGTGTATTCTTGCCTCCTTTGTCAAAGATAAGATGTCCATATGTGTGTGGATTTATCTCTGGGCTTTCTATTTTGTTCCATTGATCTATATTTCTGTCTTTGTGCCAGTACCATACTGTCTTGATGACTGTGGCTTTGTAGTAGAGCCTGAAGTCAGGCAGGTTGATTCCTCCAGTTCCATTCTTCTTTCTCAAGATAGCTTTGGCTATTCGAGGTTTTTTGTATTTCCATACAAATTGTGAAATTATTTGTTTTAGCTCTGTGAAGAATACTGTTGGTAGCTTGATGGGGATTGCATTGAATCTATAAATTGCTTTGGGTAGTATACTCATTTTCACTATATTGATTCTGCCAATCTATGAACATGGTATATTTCTCCATCTATTAGTGTCCTCTTTGATTTCTTTCACCAATGTTTTATAGTTTTCTATATATAGGTCTTTAGTTTCTTTAGGTAGACATATCCCTAAGTATTTTATTCTTTTCATTGCAATGGTGAATGGAATTGTTTCCTTAATTTCTCTTTCTATTTTCTCATTATTAGTATACAGGAATGCAAGGGATTTCTGTGTGTTGATTTTATATCACGCAACTTTACTATATTCATTGATAAGTTCTAGTAATTTTCTGGTGGAGTCTAGAAGGCAATGGCACCTCACTCCAGTACTCTTGCCTGGAAAATCCCATGGATGGAGGAGCCTGGTGGCCTGCAGTCCATGGGGTCGCTAAAAGTCGGACACAACTGAGCGACTTCACTTTCACTTTTTCTCTTTCATGCATTGGAGAAGGAAACGGCAACCCACTCCAGTTTTCTTGCCTGGAGAATCCCAGGGGCAGGAGAGCTTGGTGGGCTGACGTCTATGGGGTCACCCAGAGTCGGACACGACTGAAGTGACTTAGCAGCAGTAGCAGCAGCATATAGAGGATCATGTCATCTGCAAACAGTGAGAGTTTTACTTCTTCTTTTCCAATTTGAATTCCTTTTATTTCTTTCTCTGCTCTGATTGCTGTGGCCAAAACTTCCAAAACTATGTTAAATAGTAATGGTAAAAGTGGGCACCCTTGTCTTGTTACTGACTTTAGAGGAAATGCTTTCAATTTTTCACCATTGAGGATAATGTTTGCTGTGGATTTGTCATATATAGCTTTTATTATGTTGAGGTATGTTCCTTCTAGTTCTGCTTTCTGGAGAGTTTTTATCATTAAAGGATGTTTGTCAAAGGCTTTCTTTGCATCTTTTGAGATAATCATATGGTTTTTATTTTTCAATTTGTTAATGTGGTGTATTATGTTGATTGATTTATGGATATTGAAGAATCCTTGCATTCCTGGGATAAAGCCCACTTGGTCATGGTGTATGATCTTTTTAATGTGTTGTTGGATTCTGATTGCTAGAATTTTGATAAGGATTTTTGCATCTATGTTCATCAGTGATATTGGCCTGTAGTTTTCTTTTTTGGGGGTATCTTTGTCAGGTTTTGGTATTAGGGTGATGGTGGCCTCATAGAGTGAGTTTGGAAATTTACCTTCCTCTGCAATTTTCTGGAAGAGTTTGAGTAAGATAGGTATTAACTCTTCTCTAAATTTTTGGTAGAATTCAGCTGTGAAGCCGTCTGGGCCTGGGCTTTTGTTTGCTGGAAGATTTCTGATTACAGTTTCAATTTCCGTGCTTGTGATGGGTCTGTTAAGATTTTCTATTTCTTCCTGATCCAGTTTTGGAAAGTTGTACTTTTCTAAGAATTTTTCCATTCCTTCCACGTTGTCCATTTTATTGGCATATAATTGCTGATAGTAGTCTCTTATGATCCTTTGTATTTCTGTGTTGTCTATTGTGATCTCTCCATTTTTATTTCTAATTTTATGGATTTGATTTTTCTCCATTTGTTTCTTGATGAGTCTGGCTAATGGTTTGTCAATTTTATTTATCCTTTCAAAGAACCAGCTTTTAGCTTTGTTGATTTTGCTATGGTCTCTTTTGTTTCTTTTGCATTTATTTCTGCCCTAATTTTAAAGATTTCTTTCCTTCTACTAACCCTGGGGTTCTTCATTTCTTCCTTTTCTAGTTGCTTTAGGTGTAGAGTTAGATTATTTATTGACTTTTTTCTTGTTTCTTGAGGTATGCCTGTATTGCTATGAGCTTTCCCCTTAGCACTGCTTTTACAGTATCCCACAGGTTTTGGGTTGTTATGTTTTCATTTTCATTCGTTTCTATGCAAATTTTGATTTCTTCTGTGATTTGTTGGTTACTCAGCAGCGTGTTGTTCAGCCTCCATATGTTGGAATTTTTAATAGTTTTTCTCCTGTAATTGAGATCTAATCTTACTTCATTGTGGTCAGAAAAGATGCTTGGAATGATTTCAATTTTTCTGAATTTACCAAGGCTAGATTTATGGCCCAGGATGTGATCTATCCTGGAGTAGGTTCTGTGTGCACTTGAGAAAAAGGTGAAATTCATTGTTTTGGGATGAAATGTCCTTTAGATATCAATTAGGTCTAACTGGTCTATTGTATCGTTTAAAGTTTGTGTTTCCTTGTTAATTTTCTGTTTAGTTGATCTATCCATTGGTGTGAGTGGAGTATTAAATTCTCCCACTATTATTGTGTTATTGTTAATTTCTCCTTACATACTTGCTAGTATTTGTCTTACATATTGTAGTGCTCCTATGTTGCGTGCATATATATTTGTAATTGTTATATCTTCTCTGAGTTAAATTCACCCATTCCAGTCCATTTTAGTTCGCTAATTCCTAGAATGTCAACATTCACTCTTGCCATCTCTTGTTTGACCACTTCCAATTTGCCTTGATTCATGGACCTGACATTCCAGGTTCCTATGCAATATTGCTCTTTACAGCATCGGACCTTGCTTCTATCACCAGACACATCCACAGCTGGGTATTCTTTTTGCTTTGGCTCCATCCCTTCATTCTTTCTGGAGTTATTTCTCCACTGATCTCCAGTAGCATATTGGGCCCCTACTGACCTGGGGAGTTTCTCTTTCAGTATCCTATCATTCTGCCTTTTCATACTGTTCATGGGGTTCTCAAGGCAAGAATACTGAAGTGGTTTGCCATTCCCTTCTCCAGCGGACCACATTCTGTCAGATATCTCCACCATGACTCGCCCATCCCGGGTTGCCTCACGGGCATGGCTTAATTTCATTGAGTTAGACAAGGCTGTGGTCCTGGTGTGATTAGATTGACTAGTTTTCTGTGAGTATGGTTTCAGTGTATTTGCCCTCTGATGCCCTCTTGCAAGACCTACCGTCTTACTTGGGTTTCTCTTACCTTGGGTGTGGGGAATCTCTTCCCGGCTGCTCCAGCAAAGCACAGCCATCACACCTTACCTTGGAGGAGGGGTCTCTCCTCACCTCCGCCTTTCCTGACCTTGGAGGAGGGGTATCTCCTCACCGCTGCCCTTCCTGACCTCGGTCGTGGGGTAGCTCCTGTTGGCCGTGCTTAGTGCGCCGGTCCTCACCGCTGTTCCTCCTCAGTCGTGGGGTAGCTCCTCTCCGCTGCGCTCTTAGTGCGCCACGCAGCCAGGGAGGCGCTCTTAGTGCACCAGTCGAGAGGAGCTACCCCACGACCGAGGTCAGGAAGGGCGCTGGTGAGGAGATACCCCTCCTCCAAGGTCAAGAAGGGTGGCGGTGAGGAGAGACCCCTCGCCCAAGGTAAGGTGCAATGGCTGTGCTTTGCTGGAGCAGCCGGGAAGAGATCCCCCACGCCCAAGGTAAGAGAAACCCAAGTAAGACGATAGGTCTTGCAAGAGGGCATCAGAGGGCAAATACACTGAAACCATACTCACAAAAAACTAGTCAATCTAATCACACCAGCACCACAGCCTTGTCTAACTCAATGAAATTAAGCCATGCCCGTGGGGCAACCCAAGATGGGCGGGTCATGGTAGAGAGATCTGACAGAATGTGGTCCGCTAGAGAAGGGAATGGCAAACCACTTCAGTATTCTTGCCTTGAGAACCCCATGAACAGTGTGAAAAGGCAGAATGATAGGATACTGAAAGAGAAACTCCCCAGGTCAGTAGGGGCCCAATATGCTACTGGAGATCAGTGGAGAAATAACTCCAGAAAGAATGAAAGGATGGAGCCAAAGCAAAAAGAATACCCAGCTGTGGATGTGTCTGGTGATAGAAGCAAGGTCCAATGCTGTAAAGAGCAATATTGCATAGGAACCTGGAATGTCAGGTCCATGAATCAAGGCAAATTGGAAGTGGTCAAACAAGAGATGGCAAGAGTGAATGTCGACGTTCTAGGAATCAGCGAACTGAAATGGACTGGAATGGGTGAATTTAACTCTGCTGCTTCTGCTGCTAAGTCGATTCAGTCGTGTCCGACTCTGTGTGACTTCAGAGACGGCAGCCCACCAGGCTCCCCGGTCCCTGGGATTCTCCAGGCAAGAACACTTGAGTGGGTTGCCATTTCCTTATCCAATGCACGAAAGTGAGAAGTGAAAGTGAAGTCACTGAGTCGTGTTCAACCCACAGCGACCCCATGGACTGCAGCCCACCAGGCTCCTCCATCCATGGGATTTTCCAGGCAGGAGTACTGAAATGGGGTGCCAGTGCCTTCTCCAGAATTTAAGTCAGATGACCATTATATCTACTACTGCGGGCAGGAATCCCTCAGAAGAAATGGAGTGGTCATCATGGTCAACAAAAGAGTCCGAAATGCAGTACTTGAAAGCAATCTCAAAAATGCCAGAATGATCTCTGTTCATTTCCAAACAACCCATTCAATGTCACAGTAATCCAACTCTATGCCCCAACCAGTAACGCTGAAGAAGCTAAAGGTGAATGGTTCTGATTGCTGGGAGCAATATCAATAACCTCAGATATGCAGATGACACCACTCTTATGGCAGAAAGTGAAGAGGGGCTAAAAAGCCTCTTGATGAAAGTGAAAGCGGAGAGTGAAAAGGTTGGCTTAAAGCTCAACATTCAGAAAACGAAGATCATGGCATCTGGTCCCATCACTACATGGGAAATAGATGGAGAAACAGTGGAAACAGTGTCAGAATTTATTTTTCTGGGCTCCAAAATCACTGCAGATGGTGACTGCAGCCATGAAATTAAAAGACGCTTACTCCTTGTAAGGAGAGTTATGACCAACCTAGATAGCATATTCCAAAGCAGAGACATTACTTTGCCAACAAAGGTTCGCCTAGTCAAGGCTATGGTCTTTCCTGTGGTCATGTATGGATGTGAGAGCTGGACTGTGAAGAAGGCTGAGCGCCGAAGAATTGATGCTTTTGAACTGTGGTGTTGGAGAAGACTCTTGCGAGTCCCTTGGACTGCAAGAAGATCCAACCAGTCCATTCTGAAGGAGATCAATCCTGGAATTTTTTTGGAAGGAATGATGCTAAAGCTGAAACTCCAGTACTTTGGCCACCTCATGCGAAGAGTTGACTCATTGGAGAAGACTCTGATGCTGGGAGGGATTGAGGGCAGGAGGAGAAGGGGATGACAGAGGATGAGATGGCTGGATGGCATCACTGACTTGATGGGTGTAAGTCTGAGTGACCTCCGGGAGCTGGTGATGGACTGGCGTGCTGCGGTTCATGGGGTCGCAAAGAGTCAGACACGACTGAGCGACTGATCTGATCTGATCTGATCTGATGAAGACCTACAAGACCATTTATAACGAACACACAAAAAAGATGTCCTTTTCATTATAAGGAACTGGAATGCAAAAGTAGGAAGTCAAGAAACACCTGGAGTAACAGGCAAATTTGGCCTTGGAATACGGAATGAAGCAGGGCAAAGACTAAGAGAGTTTTGCCAAGAAAATGCACTGGTCATAGCAAATACCCTCTTCTAACAACACAAGAGAAGACTCTATACATGGACATCACCAGATGATCAACACCGAAATCAGATTGATTATATTCTTTGCAGCCAAAGATGGAGAAGCTCTATACAGTTAACAAAAACAAGACCAGGAGCTGACTGTGGCTCAGACCATGAACTCCTCATTGCCAAATTCACTTAAATTGAAGAAACTTGGGAAAACCACTAGACCATTCAGGTATGACCTAAATCAAATCACTTATGATTATACAGTGGAAGTGAGAAATAGATTTAAAGGCCTAGATCTGATAGATAGAGTGCCTGATGAACTATGGAATGAGGTTCGTGACATTGTACAGGAGACAGGGATCAAGACCATCCCCATGGAAAAGAAATGCAAAAAAGCAAAATGTCTGTCTGGGAAGGCCTTGCAAATAGCTGTGAAAAGAAGAGAAGCGAAAAGCAAAGGAGAAAAGGAAAGATATAAACATCTAAATGCAGAGTTCCAAAGAATAGCAAGAAGAGATAAGAGAGCCTTCTTCAGCGATCAATGCAAAGAAATAGAGGAAAACAACAGAAGCGAAAGACTAGGGATCTATTCATGAAAATCAGAGATACTAAAGGAACATTTCATACAAAAATGGGCTCGATAAAGGACAGAAATGGTATGGACCTAACAGAAGCAGAAGATATTAAGATGAGGTGGCAAGAATACACAGAAGAACTGTACAAAAAAGAGCTTCACGACCCAGATAATCATGATGGTGTGATCACTGACCTAGAGCCAGACATCCTGGAATGTGAAGTCAAGTGGGCCTTAGAAAGCATCACTACGAACAAAGCTAGTGGAGGTGATGGAATTCCAGTGGAGCTATTCCAAATCCTGAAAGATGATGCTGTGAAAGTGCTGCACTCAATATGCCAGCAAATTTGGAAAACTCAGCAGTGGCCACAGGACTGGAAAAGGTCAGTTTTCATTCCAATCCCAAAGAAAGGCAATGCCAAAGAATGCTCAAACTACCGCACAATTGCACTCATCTCACACGCTAATAAAGTAGTGCTCAAAATTCTCCAAGCCAGGTTTCAGCAATATGTGAACCATGAACTTCCTGATGTTCAAGCTGGTGTTAGAAAAGGCAGAGGAACCAGAGATCAAATCGCCAACATCCGCTGGATCATCGAAAAAGCAAGAGAGTTACAGAAAAGTATCTATTTCTGCTTTATTGACTATGCCAAAACCTTTGACTGTGTAGATCACAATAAACTGTGGAAAATTCTGAAAGCAATGGGAATACCAGACCACCTATCTGCCTCTTGAGAAATCTGTATGCAGGTCAGGAAGCAACAGTTAGAACTGGTCATGGAACAACAGACTGGTTCCAAATAGGAAAAGGAGTACGTCAAGGCTGCATATTGTCACCATGTTTATTTAACTTATATGCAGAGTACATCATGAGAAATGCTGGACTGGAAGAAACACAAGTTGGAATCAAGATTGCTGGGAGAAATATCAATAACCTCAGATATGCAGATGACGCCACCCTATGGCAGAAAGTGAAGAGGAACTCAAAAGCCTCTTGATGAAAGTGAAAGTGGAGAGTGAAAAGGTTGGCTTATAGCTCAACATTCAGAAAACGAAGATCATGGCATCTGGTCCCATCACTTCATGGCCAATAGATGGGGAAACTGTGGAAACAGTGTCAGACTTTCTTTTTCTGGGCTCCAAAATCACTGCAGATGGTGACTGCAGCCATGAAATTAAAAGATGCTTACTCCTTGGAAGGAAAGTTATGACCAACCTAGATAGCATATTCAAAAGCAGAGACATCACTTTGCCAACGAAGGTTCGCCTAGTCAAGGCTATGGTCTTTCCTGTGGTCATGTATGGATGTGAGAGCTGGACTGTGAAGAAGGCTGAGTGCCGAAGAATTGATGCTTTTGAACTGTGGTGTTGGAGAATACTTTTGAGAGTCCCTTGGACTGCAAGGAGATCCAACCGGTCCATTCTGAAGGAGATCAGCCCTGGGATTTCTTTGGAAGGAATGATGCTAAAGCTGAAACTCCAGTATTTTGGCCACCTCATGTGAAGAGTTGAGTCATTGGAGAAGACTCTGATGCTGGGAGGGATTGGGGGCAAGAGGAGAAGGGGAGGACAGAGGATGAGATGGCTGGATGGCATCACTGACTCGATGGATGTGACTCTGTGTGACCTCCGGGAGTTGGTGATGGACAGGGAGGCCTGGCGTGCTGCGGTTCATGGGGTCGCAAAGAGTCGGACACGACTGAGCGACTGATCTGATCTGATCTGATCTATCTTTTTCTTGGATTGATCCTTTGATCATTATGTAGTCACCTTCTTTGTCTCTTTTTACAGCCTTTGTTTTAAAGTCTATTTTATCTGATATGAGTATTGATACTCCTGCTTTCTTTGGTCCCTATTTGCATGGAAAATCTTTTTCCAGCTCTTCACTTTCAGTCTGTATGTGTCCCCTGTTTTGATGTGGGTCTCTTGTAGACAAAATTTGTAGAGGTCTTATTTTTATATCCATTCAGCCAGTCTTTGTCTTTTGGTTGGGGCATTCAACCCATTTACGTTTAAGGAAATTATTGATAAGTATGATCCCATTGCCATTTACTTTATTGTTTTGAGTTTGAAAATATACTCCCTTTTTGTGTTTCCTGTCTAGAGAATATCCTTTAGTATTTGTTGGAGAACTGGTTTGGTGATGCTGAATTCTCTCAGCTTTTGCTTGTCTATAAAGCTTTTGATTTCTCCTTCATATTTGAATGAGATCCTTGCTGGGTAGAATAATCTGGGCTGTAGGTTATTTTCTTTCATCACTTTAAGTATGTCTTGCCATTCCCTCCTGGCTTGGAGAGTTTCTATTGAAAGATCAGCTGTTATCCTTATGGGAATTCCCTTGTGTGTTATTTGTTGTTTTTCCCTTGCTGCTTTTAATATTTGTTCTTTGTGTTTGATTTTTGTTAATTTGATTAATATGTGTCTTGGGGTGTTTTGCCTTGGGTTTATCCTGTTTGGGACTCTCTGGGTTTCTTGGACTTGAGTGATTATTTTCTTCCCCATTTTAGGGAAGTTTTCAACTATTATCTCCTCTAGTATTTTCTCATTGTCTTTCTTTTTGTGTTCTTCTTCTGGGACTCCTATGAGTTGAATGTTGTAGCTTTTAATATTGTCCTGGAGGTCTTTGAGATTGTCCTCATTTCTCTTAATTCATTTTTCTTTTTTCTCCCCTGATTCATTTATTTCTACCATTCTATGTTCTAATTCACTAATCCTATCTTCTGCCTCTGTTATTCTACTATTTGTTGCTTCCAGAGTGTTTTTGATCTCATTTATTGCATTATTCATTATATATTGACTCTTTTTTATTTCTTCTAGGTCCTTGTTAAACCTTTCTTGCATCTTCTCAATCCTTGTCTCCAGGCTATTTATCTGTGATTCCATTTTGATTTCAAGATTTTGGATTAATTTCACTATCATTATTCAGAATTCTTTATCAGGTAGATTCACTATCTCTTCCTCTTTTGTTTGGTTTGGTGGGCATTTATCCTTTTCCTTTACCTCCTGGGTATTCCTCTGTCTCTTCATCTTGTTTAAATTGCTGAGTTTGGGGTGGCCTTTCTGTATTCTGGCAATTTGTGGAGTTCTCTTTATTGTGGCATTTCCTCACTGTATGTGGGTTTGTACAGATGGCTTGTCAAGGTTTCTTGTTTAGGGAAGCTTGTGTTGATGTTCTGGTGAATGGAGCTGGATTTCTTCTCTCTGGAGTGCAATGAAGTGTCCAGTAATGAATTATGAGCTGTCTATGGTTTGGGGGTGACTTTGGGCAGCCTGTATATTGGAGCTCAGGGCTGTGTTCCTGTGTTGCTGGAGAATTTGCTTGGTATGTCTTGTCCTAGAACTTGTTGGTCCTTGTGTGGTGCTTGGTTTCAGTGTAGGCATGGAGGCTTTTGATGAGCTCCTGTCAATTAATGTTCCCTGGAGTCAGGGTTTGGACTTAAGCCTCCTGCTTCCAGTTATTGATCTTATTTTTACAGTAGTCTCAAAACTTCTCCTTCTATACAGCACCACTGATAAAACATCTAGGTTAAAGATGAAAAGTTTCTCCACAATGAGGGTCACCCAGAGAGGGTCACAGCATTACATGGAGAAGAGAAGAGGGAGGAGGGAGTTAGAGGTGACCTGAATGAGATGTGATGGAATCAATAGAGGAGAGAGCGGGCTAACTAGTAATCACTTCCTTATGTGCACTCCACAACTGGACCGCTCAGAGATGTTCACGGAGTTATACAGAGAAGAGAAGAGGGAGGAAGGAGACAGAGGTGGTCAGGAGTATAAAAGGAGGGAATGAAAAGGCGAGAGACAGATCCAGCCAGTAATCAGTTCCCTAAGTGTTCTCCACCGTCTGGAACACACAGAAATTCACAGAGTTGGCTAGAGTAGAGAGCGGTTAGGGAAGAGACACAGGCGACTTGCTGGAGAAAAAGGAGAGTCTGGAGGCGGAGAGAGCAGTCAAGCCAGTAATCTAGGTCCCTAGTAAAAAATGGGTACTGAAGATTGGGTTCTTAAAGGTTCAAAATTGGTAACAAATACCTAAAAGCAAAAATTAAAAATCTAGAGTAGAGTTTGGAGTTTCAAAAATACAATGTTAAAGAAAAGAAGAAGGGAAAGAATGAGAAAAAAAGAAAAAAAAAAGAGTCACAAAAATTATAAAGAAGATATAGGTACAAAATTGATAACAAATACCAAAAAGCAAAAGTTAAAAATGTAGAGTAGAGTTTAGAATTTCAAAAATACAATGTTAAAGAAAAGAAGAAGAAAAAGAAAGATAGAAAAAAGAAAAGAAAAACAAAACAAACAAAGTCAAAAAATTATAAAGAAAATATAGGTACAAATTGATAACAAATACCAGAAAGCATAAATTAAAAATCTAGAGTAGAGTTTGGAATTTCAGGAATACAACGTTAAAGAAAAGAAGAAGAGAAAGAAAGAGAGAGGGGAAAAAAAGTTCCAAAAGTTATTTAAAAAAATAGGTACAAAATTGATAACAAATACCAAAAATCTAAAATTAAAAATTTAGAGCAGAGTTTGGAATTTCAAAAATACTATGTTAAAGAAAAGAAAAAAAAATCACAAAAGTTATAAATATATATATATATGAAGTTTGCTTTTTTTTTTAAAAAAAGGATCATTTATTTATTTATTTATTTATTGCAAAGTAAGTTATAAAAGTGAAAATTAAAAGAGTAATAGAGGACTTAAAATTTTTTTTTAATTAAAAAAAAGAAAGAATGATCGTAAAATAGTAAAAAAAAAATATATAGGACTTTCTCTGATATTGTTGTGGGTATTGTGTGTTCAGTTCATTTTCGGCTAGTTCCTTGTTTTGGCTTATATTTCTCAAGATCTATAGGCCCCTTCCTGTGTAGTTGGTACTAACGACGGGGTTTTAGTTTGTTGCCTGTTGCTTCCAAGGTGGTTCCCTTTGTTATAGCTTCTTCTGTTTCCTGGTCTCTTCAGTGTCTGATTTCTGCCCTGATACAGAGGGGGTGGTGGTGGACACCTTTTTTTTTTTTTTTTTTTTTTTTTTTTTTAAGGCTTACTTGTTCAGTCGTGCTGTGGGGAGGGAGGGACATTGCAAATAAATAACACTGGTGTGTGGTCGCAGTGCCTCAGCCACACTGGGCCTGCCCCCACTCTCAGCACATGTTGCCTCCCTGCCCACATTGCTCAGGCTCTAGGTTGCTCTGCCAGGAATCATCTGTGGCCAGCCCTGTGCTGCTTGCACCTCCCAGGTCTAAGCCACTCAGATTCACGCACTCGGGTGGTCCTCAGAGGCCCAGACTTGGTAGGGCTTGTGTTTTGTGCCCTTCCCAGGTCCGAGCAGCACAGGTGATGAGGTGTTTAGTGAGCACAGCTGCTGTGACTTATCACCTCCCGGCCACTCGCTTTTCTTGGTGTACAACCGGCGCACCTTCTCAGGTGGATGCTGACTGTCCAGAGCCCCAAGAAGTTTTAATTAGCAAAGATGCTTGCTTACAGTTTTGTAGATAATGTCTCTCTGGGGCTGCGATTGCCCGCTTCTGGCTCTGGCTGCCTGTCACCAGAGGGGGACGGTCTGCAGCCGGCTATCTCTGTACAGTCCTTTGTTCTATGCATGGGCCTGGTGGTGTCTTGGGTTAGGGCTGGCTTTTCGTGTGGTAGATATCCCACAGTCTGGTTTGCTAGCCCAAATTATTTCGCTCAGGTAGCGCTCGGGATATTCAGGCCAGATCCTTACTCTAAATCGATGCAGCCCCCACCACGCCTTCCTGCCCAGCCCCCGCTTGCTAATGGCAGATGCAGGCATCTGCGCTGCTTCTCCGCTGGGGGAGTTACTGCAGGGCTCCTAATCTGTGGGTTTTAATTGTTTATTTATTTTTCCTCCCTGTTATGTTGCCCTCTGTGCTTCCTAGGCTCGGCACAGACTCAGCAGTGAGAATGTTTCCTGGTGTTTGGAAACTTCTCTCTTTTTAAGAGAACCTTCCCCAGACTGAACTCCATCCCTCCCACTTTTGTCTCTTTTTTTGTCTTTTACATTTTTTCCTACCTCCTTTCGAAGATAATGGATTGCTTTTCTGGGTGCCTGATGTCCTCTGCCGGCATTCAGAAGTTGTTTTGTGTAATTTACTTGGCGTTTAAATGTTCTTTTGATGAATTTGTGGAGGAGAAAGTGTTCTCCCCATCCTATTCCTCCACCATCTTAGCTCCTCCCCCGAGTATCTATTTTTTAATTAGAAATATAACATTCTATTCATACTAAGTCAAGCAAGTAGAATCAAAATGTCATAATTTTTTCATTAAGCAAAGATTTATGAATTTTCTAAAATATATATGCTACACATATTATTTATATATATGTATATGAAAGCTTTACTATTACACTTGATAAGGTTTTGAGAAAGAACATAAAAAAATAGATAGAGAAATTGGAAAACATAAGCTAAATGAAATGGGAGCAATGCACATGAAATAGAAAATGCAAAATAAAGTAGGTACAATAAATAAATGGGATCTAATCAAAATTAAAAACTTCTGCACAACAAAGGAAACTATAAGCAAGATGAAAAGACAGCCTTCAGAATGGGAGAAAATAATAGCAAATGAAGCAACTGACAAACAACTAATCTCAAAAATATACAAGCAACTCCTACAGCTCAATGCCAGAAAAATAAATGACCCAATCAAAAAATGGGCCAAAGAACTAAATAGACATTTCTCCAAAGAAGACATACAGATGGCTAACAAACACATGAAAAGATGCTCAACATCACTCATTATCAGAGAAATGCAAATCAAAACCACTATGAGGTACCATTTCACGCCAGTCAGAATGGCTGTGATCCAAAAGTCTACAAACAATAAGTGCTGGAGAGGGTGTGGAGAAATGGGAGCCCTCTTACACTGTTGGTGGGAAGGCAAACTAGTACAGCCACTATGGAGAACAGTATCGAGATTCCTTAAAAAATTGGAAATAGAACTGCCATATGACCTAGCAAACCCACTGCTGGGTATACACACTGAGGAAACCAGAATTGAAAGAGACACATGTACCCCAATGTTCATCACGACACTGTTTATAATAGCCAGGACATGGAAGCATCCTAGATGTCCATCAGCAAACGAGTGGATAAGAAAGCTGTGGCACATATACACAATGGAGTACTGCTCAGCCATTAAAAAGAATATATTTGAATCAGTTCTAATGAGGTGGATGAAACTGGAGCCTATTATACAGAGTGAAGTAAGCCAGAAAGAAAAACACCAGTACAGTATCAGATCAGATCATATCAGATCAGTCGCTCAGTCGTGTCCGACTCTTTGAGACCCCATGAACTGCAGCACGCCAGGCCTCCCTTTCCATCACCAGCTCTCGGAGGTCACTCAGACTCACTTCCATCGAGTCAGTGATGCCATCCAGCCATCTCATCCTCTGTCGTCCCCTTCTCCTCCTGCCCCCAATCCCTCCCATCATCAGAGTCTTCTCCAATGAGTCAACTCTTCGCATGAGGTGGCCAAAATATTGGAGTTTCAGCTTTAGCATCATTCCTTCCAAAGAAATCCCAGGGCTGATCTCCCCCAGAATGGACCGGTTGGATCTCCTTGCAGTCCAAGGGACTCTCAAGAGTCTTCTCCAACACCACAGTTCAAAAGCATCAATTCTTCGGCGCTCAACCTTCTTCATAGTCCAGCTCTCACATCCATACATGACCACAGGAAAGACCATAGCCTTGACTAGGCGAACCTTTGTTGGCAAAGTGATGTCTCTGCTTTTGAATATGCTATCTAGGTTGGTCATAACTTTCCTTCCAAGGAATAAGCGTCTTTTAATTTCATGGCTGCAGTCACCAATACAGTATACTAATGCATATATATGCAATTTAGAAAAATAGTAACGACAAACCTGTATGTAAGACAGCAAAAGAGACACAGATGTATAGAACAGTCTTTTGGACTCTGTGGGAGAGGGCAAGGGTGGGATGATTTGGGAGAATGGAATTAAAATATGTATAACATCATACAAGAAATGAATTGCCAGTCCAGGTTCGATGCAGGGTACAGGAAGTTTGGGGATAGTACACTGGGATGATCCAGAGGGATGGTACGGGGAGGGAGGTGGGAGGGGGGTTCAGGGTGGGGAACACGTGTACATCCGTGGCAGATGCATGGTGATGTATGGAAAAACCAATACAATATTGTAGAGTTTAAAAAAAAAAAAAGTAGGTAAAAGTAAAAGATCATCATATAGTCCAGCTGTTCTTAAGCATGACTGCTCATTAGAAACATAACTGGATCTCTGAGGAAAAAAGCAATACCATTTGTATTTTTCAAAAAATTCAGTGTAATTCTGATATGTATCTGTATTTTTTAAAAAATGATTATACCTCTTCTACTAAATCCTAGTTTTGGTGATATAGAGTTTTATAATTATTTTTCTGTTGACCAATCATGATAAAATGGTATTAAGTGAGTAACAGTTATGTAATCACAACAGTAAAATATGTTTATCGGTCTTCACAAACAATAGCCAGACAAAAAATACAAGATACTTATGGTTGCAAAACATAAGAGGATTGTGGTTAATTTAACAATATAAAATATTTTCATACAATTTGGGTGTAAAGTAGAGTGATATGGTAAGTGGAAATGTATACATGCACATGTTTTCATCTGCCCATCCAAGCTATGTCTTTTGGCTGGTACATTTAATACATTTACATTAAAGGTAATTATCCATGTATATGATCCTGTTACCATTTTTAAAAATTGTTTTGTATTTATTTTTTGTAGGTCCTTTCCTTCTCTTGTGTGTCCTGCCTAGAGAAGTTCCTTTAGTATTTACAACAAATGCTAAGCTGGTTTGGTGGTGCTGAATTCTCTTAACTTTTGCTTAGATTTCTCCATCAAATCTGAAAGAGAGTCTTGCTGGGTAGAGTAGTCTTGGTTGTAGGTTCTATGTACAAATATATTATGCCATTGCCTTCTGGCTTGTAGACTTTCTGCTAGGAAATCAGCTGATAGCCTGATGGGAGTTCCCCTGTATGTTCTTTGTCATTTTTGCCTTGTTGCTTTTAATATTTTATCTCTGCCTTGATTTTTGTCAACTTGGTTACTATGTGTCCTGAAGTGTTCCTTCTTGGGTTTATCCTGCCTGGGACTCTGTGTTTCCTGTACTTGATTGACTAGTTCCTTTCCCATGTTTGGCAAGTTTTCAGCTATTATGTCTTCAAATATTTTCTCAGGTCCTTTCTCTCTCTATTCTCCTTCTGGGACCCCTATAATGCAAATGTTAGTGGATTTAATGTTGTCCCAGAGGTCTCTTAGGCTGTCTCACTTCTTTTCATTCTTTCTTCTATGTTCTGCTCTGCAGCAGTGACTTCCAACATTATATCCTCCAGGTCTTTTGTTCTAATGCCTGAGTTATTTCTCTATTGATTACTTCTAGGGTATTATTCTGGAGAAGGCAATGGCACCCCACTCCAGTACTCTTGCCTGGAAAATCCCATGGGTGGAGGAGCCTGGTAGGCTGCAGTCCATGGGGTCGCTAAGAGTCAGACATGACTGAGAGACTTCACTTTCACTTTTCACTTTCATGTATTGGAGAAGGAAATGGCAACCCACTCCAGTGTTCTTGCCTGGAGAATCCCAGGGACAGGGGAGCCTGGTGGGCTGCCATCTATAGGGTCACACAGAGTCGGACACGACTGAAGTGACTTAGCAGTAGCAGCAGTAGGGTATTATTCACCTCTGTTGCTTGTTCTTTAGTTCTTGTATGTCTTTGGTAAACATTCTTCCATTTTCTCCTTTGTTTTTCTGGAATATCTTCACTATCATAATTCTGAATTCTTGGAAGTTTACCCGTCTCTACTTTATTTAGTTGTTTTTCTGGGGTTTTATCTTGTCCCTTCATTTAGGACATAACTTCCTGCTTTTTCATCATGAATAACTTTCTGTAATATGGGTTTTGTTTTAGCCACTGTGCGACTGTGCTTCTTCTTGCTTCTTCTGTCTGACGTCTTCTGATGGAGGCAGCTAAGAGGCTTGTGTAAGCTTCCCAATGGGAGGGATTGGCAGTGGGAAAACTGGATCTTGCTCTGTGGGGCAGGGCCTTGCTCACTAAAGTTTTAATCCAATTATCTGCTGATGGTTGGAGTTGCACTCCCTCCCTGGTAATTGTTAGGTCTGAGGAGACCCAGCCTGGGATCTGTAGGCTCTATGGTATGGTTAATGGTGAACTCCAAGAGGGTTTATGCCAAGAGGGTTTATGCCAATCTTCCTGGCCTGATGCTACCAGTGCCCCTACCCCTGCGGTGCGCACCTGCCCACCCATACCTCCACAGGAAATCCTCCACTACTAGCAGGTAGTTTTGGTTCTGTCTCCTGTGGGGTCACTGATCCTTTTCTCTGGGTCTTAGTGCACTCAAGATTTTGTTTGTGCCCTCTAAGACTGGAGTCTCTGTTTCCCTTAGTCCTATGGAAATCCTAAATCAAATCCCCCTGGCCTTCAAGGCCAGATTCCCTGGGGATTCTCAACCTCTTTGTCAGATCCCTGGGCTGGAGAGCCTGACATGGGGTTCAGAACCTTCACAACAGTGGGAAAACTTTTTTGGTATTATTGTTTTCCAGTTTGTGGGTCACCCACTCGGCAGCTATGGGATTTGATTTTATCATTATTGTGCCCCTTCTACTTTCTCACTGTGGCTTCTTCTTTGTCTTTGGACATGGGGTATCTTTTTTGGTGGGTTCCAGCATCTTCCTGTTGATGGGTGTTCAACAGCTGGTTGCAATTTTGATGTTCTTGCAGGAGGAGATGAGCACACATCTTCTACTCTGCCATCTTCTTCAGTTCAGTTCAGTCGCTCAGTGTCCGACTCTTTGTGACCCCATGAGCTACAGCATGCCAGGCCTCCCTGTCCATCACCAACTCCCGGAGTTCACCCAAACCCATGTCCATTGAGTTGGTGATGCCATCCAACCATCTTATCCTCTGTCATTCCCTTCTCCTCCTGCCCTCAATCTTTCCCAGCATTAGGGTCTTTTCAAATGAGTCAGCTCTTCTAAGCAGTCTTAAATAATAAACTTAAAATACATTTTGGGGGTCTTATCAGATGTCTTCTCACTCATACTCCAATCGGTCTTATGTGACTCTTTCTGTCCTCAACAGACAATTCCATGTTCTTTTTCTTCTTACTGTTACACTAGGTAGTCATGGATTTTCATGAACAGATGCAAGATACAGGACTGAATATATGAACTGGTCTACCTGTATGACTATGGTGTTTTACAAATTGTGTATTAGCAATTAAGCTAATAAAAGTAGATTTTCCTCATGCAGATAAGTTCATGAATGACTTCGAACATGAAAGTTTTTACATTATTGAACCAACCTCTTTAAGCAAACTAGCTAACCACTAGTGGGCTACACAACAACAGCAAAGAGAAACAAAAATCAAACCTCGAACTGGAAGGATTTATGAAATCAAGCAATCTAATCCTTTCTTTGAATGGTAGAAATTCATGAATAAGAGAAATTCAAGAATAAGAGAAATTCAAGTTGCTTTCTGAAGATCACCTGGGTGGTTCAAATTAGAACTAGACATTTTGTAAACATAGACACAGCCCCTGAAAAAATTCATAAATAAATAAAATTTAAAAATTTATATTTTAAAGCTGAATTCTATTTGCAATATCAAACATTATTGAACATCTGGTTTTTGAGGGTATTTTTTTTGCCAGTTTCTTACATTTTTATTAATTTCTCTATATTTACTTCAACCCATCCCTGGCCTTCTGAATGTTAATGAGAACTTATACTTTCCTTTGTCATTAATGATCTGTCTGGGATTTTGTGAACAAAAGCAAAAATTAGCTCTATTTATTATAATGAATTTGAAAAATATCATACTACTAATTGGTAAATACAATCAACATGAATCATTTCTGGCATATATGCCATACATGTACCTAAAGAACTTTTGCTAGAATGCTAGGTAAATATAGAATCATACATTCCATGAGGAATCATTTTTTCTTCTGTGTAAAGGACTTGCTTTACCATTTCCTGTTGTGTAAGTTTGCTTGTGATTAATCCTTACAGCATTTTAAGGTCTGAAAATGTCTTTATTTGCCTTTTTCTGAGAGGTATTTATGTTGTATATGGAATTTTATGTTGACAAAAATAGAAGGTTAAATATGTCCTTGACTCAAAGATGTCTGTGACCTAGTCTTGACTTGGATGTAAAAAAACTGTCTGGTTGTGATCCAGTTCAGTTTAGTTCAGTTCAGTCGCTCAGTCTGTCCAACTCTTTGAGACACCATGAACCTCAACACGCCAGGCCTCCCCGTCCATCACAAACTCCCAGAGTCCACCCAAACGCATGTCCATTGAGTCGGTGATGCCATCCAACCATCTCATCCTCTGTCGTCCCTTCTCCTCCTGCCTTCAATCTTTCCCAACATCAGGGTCTTTTCATATGAGTCAGCTCTTCGAATCAGGTGGCCAAAGTATTGGAATTTCAGCTTCAACATCAGTCCTTCCAATGAACACCCAGGACTGATCTCCTTTAGGATGGACTGGTTGGATCTCCTTGCAGTCCAAGAGAATCTCAAGAGTCTTCTCCAACACCACAGTTCAAAAGCATCAATTCTTTGGCACTTAGCTTTCTCTATAGTCCAACTCTCCATACATGACCACTGGAAAAACCATAACCTTGACTAGACAGACCTTTGCTGACAAAGTGATGTTTCTGATTTTTAATATGCTGTCTAGGTTAGCCATAACTTTCCTTCCAAGGAGTAAGTGTCTTTTAATTTTATGGCTGCAATCACCATCTGCAGTGATTTTGGAGCCCAGAAAAATAAAGTCAGTTACTGTTTCCACTGTTTCCCCATCTATTTGCCAAGAAGTGATGGGACCAGATGCCATGATCTTAGTTTTCTGAATGTTGAGCTTTAAGCCAACGTTTTCACTCTCCTCTTTCACTGTCATCAAGAGGCCCTTTAGTTATTCATCACTTTCTGCTCTAAGGGTGGTGTCATCTGCATATCTGAGGTTATTGATATTTCTCTCAGCAATCTTGATTCCAGCTTGTGCTTCCTCCAGCCCAGTGTTTCTCATGATGTACTCTGCATATAAGTTAAATAAGCAGGGTGACAATATACAGCCTTGATGTACTCCTTTTCCTATTTGGAACGAGTCTGTTGGTCCATGTCCAGTTCTAACTTCCTGACCTGCATACAGGTTTCTCAAGAGACAGGTCAAAGGATTTTTAGATGGGGATATTTTTCTTGGATTCTGTAGATGGGCCTGATGCAATCAAAGTGTTCAGATGGAAGAGAAAATATGTAAGGACAGAAATTATAATATCAGGGAGGAGGGAAGATTCTAAACTGAAGATTTGGCAGCTGAAGGGAGAGACCATGAGTTCTGGGCAGGCAGGTGACATAGAAGTAGAAGGGAAGGAATGAATTCTCTCTAGACCTCCTGGAAGGGATACATTTTAGCCCAGTGAAACTGAGTTCAGGCTTCTTATCTCCAGAAATGTAAGATAAAACTTTCCTGTTGTTTTTAGTCACTGCGTGGAGATTTGTTATTGTAGCAATGGAAGTTCTGCAATGTTATATTTATTTTACTATTTTAAATAAGTTGTTTCATTATCTTCTCACTTGCACTGAAGAATCTACAGTCACCCTTATCTTTTTTCCTTCCATGGAATGTGTCTTTTTTTCCCTGTGTGCTTTGAAGCTATTATTTCCATCACTATTTCTGAGCAACTAGACTAGGATAAGCCGCAATGGCACCCCACTCCAGAATTCTTGCCTGGAAAATCCCATGGACAGAGGAGCCTGGTGGCCTACAGTCCATGGGGTCGCTAAGAGTCCGACACGACTGAGCGACTTCCTTTTCACTTTTCACTTTAATGCATTGCAGAAGGAAATGGCAACCCACTCCAGTGTTCTTGCCTGGAGAATCCCAGGGACGGCGGAGCCTGTTGGGCTGCCGTCTATGGGGTCACACAGAGTCGCACACTACTGAAGTGACTTAGCAGCAGCAGCAGTTTTCCTTATGTATTTGTGCTTTGAATTTGTTGAGGTTCTCAGATATCTAGGGTTTCAGTTTAAATGTTTTCCCTTAACTTTCAATTTTTTTCTTGTTTCCAGTCCTGCTTTTCTCATTCTTTGGTTGGTTTAATCCAATGTATTTCTTCTTCTTTTTTTTTAATCCAATGTATTTTGCACCACTTGATTTGTCCAATAGGACATTGATGTTCTTGTTTGTTGGATTCTTCTTTTTCTCTGTGTTTCACTGTGGAAAGTTTCGACTTCACATTTTCATGGTTACTGAGCTTTTCCTCTGCAATATGAAATTTGTTGGGAATTCCATCTTATTTTTATTGTTATTTTAAAAACTTTCTTAATCAATATTTTATTTTAAAACATTTTTAGGTTTACAAAAGAAGATTGTATGGAGCATTTTCATATATTCCCACACCTATTTTTCCCCTGTTGCTAATATGATATTAATACATTTGTTATAATTGTGAACAAGTATTGACACAGTGCTTAGAAAATCCATCTAGTCTCTCTGCAACTTTTAATCTTCAATTTAGATTTAGATCCTATATTGCCTTCTGTTTATGTAACCACTGGTTCTCCCACCCATAATTTTATACTACTTCCTCTCAGACAGTGTTGCGATTTGCAGGAACCCACTGTACTAGTATGTTTCTCTTATAATATCTGTATACTTAGTCCCTTCAGTAGATAGAGTTCTGTGGGAAGTTCTAGGGAAACTAAAATGAAAAAAAAAGAAAAAGAGAAAAAAGAACTATGATGAATCCACTAGCAAGAGATTCAAAGTGCTTTCTGAATAGTACTAAGATTCAGTGGCCTAATATTTTGGTCCTCTGAGAGAGGTAGTTAATAGAAACAAACTAGTTTTTATCACAGCAAAGTCTTTCCAGTGGCTTTTGAAATCCTTGGCTAAAGTTAACTATGAAGTAAGTGCTATCTTCTCAACTTTCAATCATGTATGGAAAACACCATGTTTTAGGTCTAAAGTGATCTGGAAGATTTTTTAAGAATTTTGTTTTATAGATTACCCTTGCTGTCAAGTAAACTAATCCATAATGATATTGTTAATTAGAAACATTTGGATGAGTTTGATTACTTAAAACATGTAGTTATATGGTCTTAAATTCTTGGAGAATTTAAATAATGAATTGTTTTTATAAGATGTCAATGTGGTTTAAACATTTGAAAGAGAAGAAAATAGTTCTTCTTCCCATTGATAATTATTCTTAACAAAAGAATATTTCTGAATATCACACTCAGACTTAATGTTGATTTAATGAGGTGTTCATATTGCCTTGCAAAGAAAAAAAAATGGATTTTAAAGTTTCTCTTCTCAGAGGCACACCATGATACATAAAATAGATAAACAATAAGAACATTTTGTATAGCTCAGGGAACTAACTATACATATTTAATATCTTACAATAAACTGTAATAAAAAAGTATTCAGAAAATTATCTTCTCTACATAACATATGATTCCATTTACATAAATTCTGAGAACAGCCAAAACAACCTAACGTGATAGAAATTAGGATTTTACTAAATGGGAAAGGTAGATAGATTTAAAAGGGGAAAGCAGAAAATCTGCAGGAGTGATGGAATGATTTAGTAGCCCTAAAGTAACCAAGGACTTTACTTAAATCATTTTATTGTATTTACTTCTTTTTCAATATTTTCTGTTCTGCATTGGTGCTGGCCTCGGAGCAAAATGCTGATTATAGGGTTTTTACTGATAGACTGCTCTTGGCTGAACCTTTCAAATCTGTTGATCTTTCTTCATTTTATGAACATTATTCACATAAGCCTGTGGACATTTGTACAATGTGATATAAATACTGGTTTAGTGTTGTATACTATAAATATAAAAATACAAATAGGTATCTCCTTTCATTTCCAGATCATTAACAATAATCAATTAGAAAACCCTCTTTCTGTGATGCTTGCTTTCAGTAATTATCATTTGATGTCATTACTTTGCCAACAAAGGTCAGTCTAGTCAAGCCTATGGTTTTTCCAGTAGTCATGTATGGATGTGAGAGTTGGACTATAAAGAAAACTGAGTGCAGGATTGATGCTTTTGAACTGTGGTGTTGGAGAAGACTCTTGAGAGTCCCTTGCACTACAAGGAGATTCAACCAGTCCATCCTAAAGAAAATCAGTCCTGGGTCTTCACTGGAAGGACTGATGTTGAAGCTGAAACTCCAAAATTTTGACCACCTGATGCGAAGAGCTGACTCATTTGAAAAGACTCTGATGTTGGGAAAGATTGAGGGCAGGAAGAGAAGGGGATGACAGAGGATGAGATGGTTAAATGGCATCATCAACTCAATGGACACAAGTTTTGGTAAACTCCGGGAGTTGGTGATGGACAGGGAGAACTGGCATGCTGTGGTTCATGGGGTTGCTGAACTGAACTGAACTTTCAGAAGAAAACTATTTGAACTAGCTCCCTATATTCTAAGAGTGCTTTTGAAGATTGAAATATGAAACTAAATGCATTAAAGCTGTATGTTTACTGTTGCAAATTCATGTAATTAAGTCAATAAAGTTAAAACAAAGTTAAAGCAAGTGATAATGAGTTTGCTCATGGTAATAAAAACTAATCATGTTGGAGAAGGAATGAGTAGAAGCTGAAATGATTCAACTGCTTTAATTAAGGCTGTAGTGAGAAATGCAATTATAGGCAAAAACCCGAATGTCCCAATTCTTCCTTCCTTTTCCACTTTTGAAGTTGCTTCAGCAAATGAATTGCCCTCTTCAGTGTTCCATGTTTATTTTACAAACTCTCATGATTAATGCTTAAAATGCAAGTGAAGAGACATGGTAACAAACAAATTATTTAAAACGTCAATGTCTGATTACCCTAGAGTGTGCTTCATGTTGAATTAAATAATCTATTGCTATTTAACTGAGGAGAATACTAATTATGCACATGGAATTTCCAATATGTAGTATTCTGGTACTTGAGTTCTAAATTAAATTCAGTGTAATTTTTTTGGGGGGGGAGGGAACTCCTCTTTGTTCTGACCATAACCTAAAAAACCTAATGTAATCACATGACCCTGTGCCGTACTTAAAGCTACCAAATGTTTTATATTAAGGAAGATGTATTCATTATTAGAAGAAATGCTAAGTGATCACTTGGTTTTGGACATTGTTTCATTATTTTTTAAAAGGTACTGTTGTCACTGCTGAACAATATAGACCCTAGTCCTGAAGATACTCCCAAATGGATCATGAACCAGATAGGAGGAAACAGGGGTTAGATGGAAGGTGAAGAGTCATCAAATTGTAGGCTCCCAGAAGGATAAAGGTTAAAAGTCTTTTCAAAGTCATCTAGTCCAACCACCACACACAGAGGTAGCTTTGCCACTAATATTGGAAGGACTGGTTTCCCTTTTATTAAAAACTGGCCAGATTTAACCTTTCTGAGAGCAGGACCTAATCTCTTCAGGTTTATTGGTTTAGAAACTTAATTCTCTGAAGTAAGACCTAAGTCATCTTTGCCTAACACTGGTGTAGAATGAAAATGGATGAAAGATGCTTCTCACTTAATGACTAAGTTTTGGAGTTAATGGCATAAGATAAATAGACGTTTGATTGTAATACGATTGCGCATATTGGAACTTAGTTAAAATTTTAGCCGGAGATAATTTTCTCTTGTTTATACTTCTTAGCTTTTTTGTTAGCTTGTTTGCTTTTCCTTAAGAGTGTTTTGCAAGAAAGTTTTGTAAGGAGCATGAAGTTTGATCTCTTTCTTTTGAGGCCAAATAAATATGGACATTTGTTCTGAATCCTGCCTGGGGGCAATGAACTCAGAGAGTAGCTTAGAAGGTGAGTGATGAGCTTCTCTTTCTTCCTGGGAGCACTCATTTATCCAGCCTTGTGTCACAGCACCAGCACTGACCTTGGCACAGTGTGAAGGATAAATCCTTGTGTTCATGGAATACCATGCTATCATTGCCAGTAAACCATTACTGGAGTGTCCAGATGTGTTCCAAAAAACAATCCATGCTTTTCAAATACTTACTTAGCAAGTACATATATATTACTTTCTTCTAAACTCTTGAGATTCAACTTGAAGGCAAGTAGTAGGGAATATAGAAAACATATAGTCTAGATATTGATTTAACATCCTTTAACCAATTGCTTAATCACTGTGAGATGGAATGCACTTTAGTTCCATTTAGTTTTGTGATTATTAAATTTTAAAAGCTTACCTCAGAAAAGCTTTAAAACACACAAAAAAATGTAAAAGAGATAAAAGTGGGACATAGTCAATAACCTAGAAATACCTACTATTTACACAGTTGACCTCTTATACATACACACAATTACATCAATACGTGTATGGAGATAGCATCTGACACTTAGGAAACAGACAGGACTATTAGCTATCCTTAGTAAATTGTAATTATTATGGTTATTCTATAATGTAATTATAAATTATTAGATCCTTTGGACTCCACGACTGTGTAATAATTTAGGAAAACATTCTTTTATTTTTGGACAGTTATATTTTATATTATGTATTGTTAAAAACATTTTTATACATGTATCTGTCTACATTTCAGAATATCATTCTCAATACACAGAATTGAAAATATCTGTTCAAGACACAGAAGTATTTTAAAAGTTTATAACACAAAATTTCCCTATAGATATAAAATGCACTTACTTTTATCCCAGAAAATACTGGACATTATCTGGTGGGGAAAGGTCTGTGATATTTTGATAGGTAAAAATAGTATACTTTTTTAGTATATTACTTCGACTTGTGTTTTAACCAATTGTTTTTCCTTTTTTTTTTTTTTTACCATGTCAGTTTTTGATCACATTTGCTGTTTGTTTTTTTCCTCTTTCAATTTTCTGTCTGGGACATTGTCATTTTAAAAGTTCTTAGGTTTTAAGGATTGCCTTTGTATACAAAACATTTTCTCTCAATTTTTTAACTTGCCTTTAAATGCAAAAACCAGAAATTTCTAAGTTTTCTGTATCAAATACTCTTTACATATTTTTTAAGAACACACATACATGTATACCCATGGTGGATTCATGTTGATATGTGGCAGAACCAATACAATATTGTAAAGTAATTATCCTCCAATTAAAATAAATAAATTTAAATTAAAAAAAGAACACACATACACACATTGAAAACACCTATCCAAAATGTTGAAAAGTAGCTTTAATATCTTGTTCCCAAGAACACCTCTAATTAGATTATTACTGGGTGATTTTAATTCATTACATCTTTATACATGTTTTATTTTTCTTTAGATTGTTTCTGAGATGAACTGGATTATCAAATAACCATTTAAAAGCATCATAGATCTTGGTAATTATTTAGTAAAGAGTACAAATAATCATGATGCACAAGAGAAGCAAGAAGATAGAAGTGCTGTTTCCCAACCTTTCTTTATTCCCTATTATAGCTGTCTCTGGCACAGACTAACATGTGAAAGCTCTAAGCAATGTATGCTTGTTAAAAACAGAGTAGATACAATTTAAAAAAAAATTATATTTCATACTCTGATAGTTCTGTAGTCTATGTGACATTTTCCTAGGAGCTAGGCATAAGCATTCATAGATTCAGGGTTCATTATTTTATACAAACCTAAACAGACCAGGCATACCCACTAAAGCAATCCACAGAGTAGGACTCTCAGAATATGCTATTAGTGTGTTTGCAGAATGTCTGTTATTTGAACATTCTCAAGGAATTTTGACCACATGATCTTCCTTTTCTCTTTCTAGCCATGTGGGTGGATGGTTCTTATCCAAGTTGATCCTTGAGATGACAGCAAACCTGTCTGGCACCTCAATAACAGCTTTATGAGATACCTTGCATCAGAGGAGGCCAACCGACCTGTGACCAGATTCTGATCTACAGAAACTGCAAAATTATAAGCTTTAATGATTTTGTGAAACTAATTAGAAAAAGCTTAAATTACCCTCAAAGAGAAGTTTAAATCTGGACTTTGATGACATGGCTAATTATAGCTCAAATAAAATTTAAAAAAAAATCTATAGATTCAATGCAATCCCTATCAAGCTACCAACAGTATTTTTCATAGATCTAGAACAAATAATTTTACAATTTGTACGGAAATACAAAAAAACTCAAAAAGCCAAAGCAATCTTGAGAAAAAAGAACGGAACTGGAGGAATCAACCTGCCTGACTTCAGGCTCTACTACAAAGACACAGTTATCAAGACAGTATGGTACTGGCACAAAAACAGAAATATAGATCAATGGAACAAAATAGAAAGCCCAGAGATAATCACCTATGGACACCTTATCTTTGACAAAGGAGACAAGAATATACAATGGAGAAAACACAATCTCCTTAACAAGTGGTGCTGGGAAAACTGGTAAAAGAATGAAACTAGAACACTTTCTAACACCATACACAAAAATAAACTCAAAATGGATTAAAGATCTAAACCTAAGACCAGAAACTATAAAACTCTTAGAGGAGAACATAGGCAAAACACTCTCCAACATACAGCAGGATCCTCTATGACCAACCTCCAAGAATATTGGAAATAAAAGCAAAAATAAACAAATGGGACCTAATTAAAATTAAAAAGCTTCTGCACAACGAAGGAAACTACAAGCAAGGTGAAAAGACAGCCTTCAGAATGGGAGAAAATAATAGCAAATGAAGCAACTAGCAAAGAACTAATTTCAAAAATATACAAGCAACTCCCACAGCTCAATTCCAGAAAAATAAACGACCCAATCAAAAAATGGACCAACGAACTAAATAGACATTTCTCCAAAGAAGACATACAGATGGCTAACAAACACATGAAAAGATGCTCAACATCACTCTTTATCAGAGGAATGCAAATCAAAGCCACAGTGAGGTACCATTTCACGCCAGTCAGAATGGCTGTGATCCAAAAGTCTACAAGCAATAAATGCTGGAGAGGGTGTGGAGAAAAGGGAACCCTCTTACACTGTTGGTGGGAAGGCAAACTAGTACAGCTACTATGGAGAACAGTGTGGAGATTCCTTAAAAAACTGGAAATAGAACTCCCTTATCTCCCAGAAATCCCACTGCTGGGCATACACACTGAGGAAACCAGAATGGAAAGAGACATGTATACCCCAATGTTCATCGCGGCACTGTTTATAATAACCAGGACATGGAAGCAGCCTAGATGTCCATCAGCAGATGAATGGATAAGAAAGCAGTGGTACATATACACAATGGAGTATTACTCAACTATTAACAAGAATACATTTGAATCAGTTCTAATGAGGTGGATGAAACTGGAGCCTATTATACAGAGTGAAGTAAGCCAGAAAGAAAAACACCAATACAGTATACTAACGCATATAAATGGAATTTAGAGAGATGTAACGATAACCCTGTACGCTAGACAGCAAAAGAGACACAGATGTATAGAACAGTCTTCTGGACTCTGTGGGAGAGGGAGAGGGTAGGGTGATTGGGGGAATGTCATGGAAACATGTATAATATCATATAAGAAATGAATCACCAGTCCAGGTTCAATACAGGAAGCTTGGGGCTGGTGCACTGGGATGAGCCAGAGAGATGGTACAGGGATGGAGGTGGGAGAGGGGTTCAGGATGTGGAACACGTGTACACCCATGGCGGATTCATGTTGATGTGTGGCAGAAGCAATACAATATTTTAAAGTAATTAGCCTCCAATTAAAATAAATAAATTTAAATTTTAAAAAATGAACAATATGTTATTGGAGAGAATTCTTAATACAGAACAGCAGAAAGTTTAGCAACTCTATCACCTGTAGGAACTGGCAATGTAGAAAAAGTGTCTAAGGCAACATATAATAGCTAGGAAAATTTCCAACCATCTTACCTAATGCTGCCTCAGTTCTCCTGCCTCCTCTTTCTTTCCTACTAAAATGCAAAATGCGAGCAAAATAAAAAGGAGAGCAAGACATTGAGAGAAGGAGCCAGAATTTAATGGTTTTGAAAGTTCTTAGCCTCTCCAACTGACAAATGATGCTAAACTCAAGAAACATCTTTGAGAAAAATAAGTTCCATGGCATTGCTAAAATGGCATGGTCTGCAGATGTATGAGTGTTACTATCACATCTTGGGTCAACCTTCAGAAAGATCAATGGTAGTGCCTCAGAGGAGTAGTCAGTCACACAAAAGAGTTTTTAAGTGAAGCCTAAGAGCTTATGTCTGAGAGGTTTATGGTTATGTTTTTGTTTGGTGGAGTGACTCTAATGACATTCACAGGAGGTTCATAGAATGGCAACGTTCATAGAATGGCAAACCAGAGTGAAAAGAGACTGTTGGATTTCGCTCTGGCTAAACAACTCCACTCAGGGAAGGCAATGGCACCCCACCCCAGTACTTTTGCCTGGAAAATCCCATGGACCAGAGGATCCTGGTAGGCTCCAGTCCATGGGGTCGCTAAGAGTCGGACACGACTGAGCGACTTCACTTTCACTTTTCATTTTCATGCATTGGAGAAGGAAATGGCAACCCACTCCAGTGTTCTTGCCTGGAGAATCCCAGGGACGGGGGAGCCTGGTGAGCTTCTGTCTATGGGGTCGCACAGAGTTGGACACGACTGAAGTGACTTAGCAGCAGCATGAGACATCTACTCAGTTGAAAACAAATGTCACATTTCATGAAAAAATAATGATAGGGCAAGACTAAGAGCCCAGAGGAAGATGCAGAGAACCAAGTAAAATTATTCCCTGACTCTAGGAACCAAACAAGGAAACTTCCAACAGTTATCAAGCTGGATTTCAGAATTGCTATGGACCAGAAATTCATATTTGGTTTCAATTTTCACCTCTTCCTATACCACTAGGGTATACTGAGTAAATGAAGATCATGGCATCTGGTCCCATCACTTCATGGGAAATAGATGGGGAAACAGTGGAAACAGTGTCAGACTTTATTTTTCTGGGCTCCAAAATCACTACAGATGGTGACTGCAGCCATGAAATTAAAAGACGCTTACTCCTTGGAAGGAAAGTTATGACCAACTTAGATAGCATATTCAAAAGCAGAGACATTACTTTGCCAACAAAGGTTCATCTAGTCAAGGCTATGGTTTTGCCTGTGGTCATGTATGGATGTGAGAATTGGACTATGAAGAAGACTGAGCACCAAAGAATTGATGCTTTTGAACTGTGGTGTTGGAGAAGACTCTTGAGAGTCCCTTGGACTGCGAGGAGATCCAACCGGTCCATTCTGAAGGAGATCAGCCCTGGGATTTCTTTGGAAGGAATGATGCTGAAGCTAAAACTCCAGTACTTTGGCCACCTCATGCGAAGAGTTGACTCATTGGAAAAGACTCTGATGTTGGGAGGGATTGGGGGCAGGAGGAGAAGGGGACGACAGAGGATGAGATGGCTGGATGGCATCACTGACTCGATGGTCGTGAGTCGGGTGAACTCCGGGAGTTGGTGATGGACAGAGAGGCCTGGCGTGCTGCAATTCATGGGGTCGCAAAGAGTCGGACACGACTGAGAGACTGATCTGATCTCATCTGATCTGATATTGATTACATGGAAAGGGATGAGGGGTAGACATGTTGTATATTTAGTTTCACAAGACTACAGAACAAGAAGAACTGTGTGAAGCAAGTATACATAAGAACCTAAGAGGTTTTGTTCACATCTACTATATCATTTGATCCTCAGTAAAATGTTATTAAGAAGCCCTTAAGGACAGTGAGAAAGCAACAGATTTCTATGTTTAAACACTGTTATTTGAGGCTTTAATGTAAAAGTTTATGATTAAGCTACTTAGTTTGCTATCATACTTGGGTAAGAGTTATATTTCTCATAAAATAGAAAAGTAGGTAACATCAGACAATTTACTGGATTTAAATAGTTTGAAGATTATTAAATTATATTGATATTTTATCATGTTTTGAAAGTATATTAGCACTAATAATGTTGGAAGCTAACAGTATCTGTTTAAGTCTCTAAGTGTCTAACTATCTAGAGTACCTGGAGTAACAGGTAAATTTGGCCTTGGAGTACAGAATGAAGCAAGGTAAAGGCGAACAGAGTTTTGCCGAGAGTGCATTGGTCATAGCAAATATCTACTTCCATCAACAGAAGAGAAGACTCTACACATGGACATCACCAGATGTCAACATTGAAATCAGTTTGATTATATTCTTTGCAACCAAAGGTGGAGAAGCTCTAAACAGTCAGCAGAAACAAGACCGGGAGCAGACTGTGGCTCAGATCAAGAACTCCGTTTTGTCAAATTCAGACTTAAATTGAAGAAGGTAAGGAAAACCACTATACCATTTAGGTATGACCTAAATCAAATCCCTTACAATTATGCACTGTAAGTGAGAAATAGATTTAAGGGATTAGATGTGATAGATATAGTGCCTGAAGGACTATGGACAGAGGTCCGTGACATTGTATAGGAGACAGGGATGAAGACCATCCCCAAGAAAAAAAAAAATGCAAAAAGCAAAATGGCTGTCTGAGGAGACCTTACAAATAGTTGAGAAAAGAAGAGAAGTGAAAAGCAAAGGAGAAAAGGAAAGATATAAGCACCTGAATGCAGAGTTCCAAAGAATTAGCAAGGAGAGATAAGAAAGCCTTCCTCAGTAATCAGTGCAAAGAAATAGAGGAAAACAATAGAATGAGAAAGACTAGAGATCACTTAAATAAAATTACAGATATCAAGGGGAAATTTCATGCAAAGATGGGCTGAATAAAGGAAATAAATGGTATGGACCTAACAGAAGCAGAAGATATTAAGAAGTGGCAGGAATACACAGAAGAACTCTACAAAAAAGATCTGCGTGACCCAGATAATCACAATGGTGTGATCACTCACCTAGAGCCAGACATCCTGGAATGTGAAGCCAAGTGGGTCTTAGGAAGCATCACTATGAACAAAGCTAGTGGAGGTGATGGAATTCCAGCTAAGCTATTTCAAATCATAGAAGATGATGGTGTTAAAGTGCTGCACTCAATATGTCAGCAAATTTGGAAAACTCAGCAGTGGCCACAGGACTGCAAAATGTCAGTTTTCATTCCAATCCCCAAAAAAAGACAATGCCAAAGAATGCTTAAACTACTGCATAATTGCACTCATCTCACACGCTAACAAAGTAGTGCTGAATATTCTCCAAGTGAGGCTTCAAAGTATGTGAACCATGAACTTCCAGATATTCAAGCTGGTTTTAGAAAAGGCAGAGGAACCAGAGATCAAATTGCCAATACCTGATGGATCATCAAAAAAACAAGAGAGTTCCAGAAAAATATCTATTTCTGTTTTATTGACTATGCCAAAGCCTTTAACTTTATGTATCACAAAAAGTGTGGAAAATTCTTAAAGAGATGAGAATACCAGACCATCTGACTTGCCTTTTGAGAAATTTGTATGCAGGTCAGGAAGTAACAATTATAACTGGACATGGAACAGCAGACTGGTTCCAAATAGGGAAAGGAGTATGTCAAGATTGCATATTGTCATCTTGCATATTTAACTTATATGCAGAGTACATCATGAGAAACACTGGGCTGGATGATGCACAAGCTGGAATCAAGATTGCCAGGAGAAATATCAATAACCTCAGATATGCAAATGACACCACCCTTATGGCAGAAAATGAAGAAGAACTAAAAAGCCTCTTGATGAAAGTGAAAGAGGATAATGAAAAAGTTGACTTAGAATTCAACATTCAGAAAACTAAGATCATGGCATTCAGTCCCATCACTTAATGGCAAAAAGATGGGTAAACAGTGATAGACATTATTTTGGGGGCTCCAAGATCACTGCAGATGGTGACTGCAGCCATGAAATGAAAAGACACTTGCTCCTTGGGAGAAAGGCTATGACTAACCTAGACAGCATATTAAAAAGCAGAGACATAGTTTTACCAACAAAGGTTCATGTCATTAAGGCTATGGTTTTCCAGTGGTCATGTATGGATGTGAGAGTTGGACTATAAAGAAAGGTGAGTGCCAAAAAATTGATCCTTTTGAACTGTGGCATTGAAGAAGACTCTTGAGAGTCCCTTGGGCTGCAAGTAGATCCAACCAGTCCATCCTAACGATAATCAGTGCTGAATATTCTTTGGAAGGACTGATGCTGAAGCTGAAACTCCAATACTTTGGCCACTTGATGCAGAGAATTGACTCATTTGAAAAGACCCTGATGCTGGGAAAGATTGAAGGCAGGGGTAAAAGGACAACAGAGGATCAGATGGTTGGATGGCATCATTGACTCAATGGACATGAGCTTGAATAAACTCCAGGAGTTGGTGATGAACCGGGAGGCCTGGCATGCTGCAGTCCAAGGGGTCGCAAAGAGGCGGACACGACTGAGCAACTGAACTGAACTGAACTGAACTGAAGTGTCTAACTGTACCCTGGCCGCATTGTCCCTAGGCATACTACTAGCAAGCAAAGAAACATGAATATGTTCCTGAAACACATGTATATAATGCACATAGCAGCACTATTCACAATAGCTCCAAACTAGAATCACATGTCCACCACTGGTTGAATAAATAAATAAATTGCAGTGTATTTTAACAATGGAACATTTGAGAACATAATTCACAAAGTACAATTATACACAGCAGCATGTTGAGTAAAAGAAGCCAGATGCAAAAACTGTGTACCATATGATTCTTATTACAAGGAATTTAAACACAGTCAAGAGAAAGGTACTAATGTCTGATGTTAGTTGTGTTAGTTGCTCAGTGATGTCCAACTCTTTGTGACCCCATGGATTATACAGTTTATGGAATTCTGCAAGCCAGAATACTGGAGTAGGTAGCTTTTCTCATCTCCAGGGAATCTTCCCAACCCAGGGATTGGACCCAGGTCTCCCACATTGTAGATGGATTCTTTACCAGCTGAGCCACAAGGGAGGCCCAAGAGTACTGGAGTGGGTCACCTATCCCTTCTTCAGTGGATCTTCCTGATCCGGGAATTGGACTTTGGTCTCCTGCATTGCTGGCGAATTCTTTACCAACTAAGCTATGAGGGAAGCCCATATCTGATGTCAGGATAATAGTAATCCTGGGGGCTTAGGGTTAGTGATTTTGTTATCTGTAATAAGGGAGATTTTGAGGTTTTTGTGCTGTGAGTACTGAATGCATGGCTGTGATCACCATATGAAACTGTAAACTTGTAGGTATGTCCGCTTTGCCAACTGAAACTTACAGTTTGTGCATTTTTATAAATGTAAGTTCCAATTCAGCAAATTTATGTAAAAAAAGACAAAGCTATTTTGATAATAATATGTTATAAGTAGTAACCCAGGAGAAAAGAGGTAAGAATTTCATTGGAAAAATATTTTCTTTAAAGTTTATATTTAGTATAAACTAGGAGAAAGAATAGGTTTTGTTTTAAAATTATTTCTCATAGGTCAAATAAAACAATATAATTCATAAATTACAATGCTAAGATTCCTTTCAGATTAGCAAATCTACTACATTTTCTCAGGAAGCTACAGTATATCATGCGTGAAACAAGATGCTCATAGACTGTGTTATTCACACATTTTCAGGTTACAACTCCTTAACAAGAAGAGGCTTTATTGCCTCCTAGGTTTGAGTAGGACTGTTCCTTGGATTAGCTCCCATAGGCGAAAGGAATGCTCAATGAATCAAAATCTCTCTTTTCTCCCTTTCTCCATCTCTCTTCACGTCCTGGGCTCATTTGCTCTTTTTTACAGTCAGCTTCCTGTGTGTAGTGGAGGGGAAAGCTCCTCAGAGTCAGATTCTCATCCTTACAAGATATAGAATCTTTCTCAGTGCCTCACTTTCTTTTCTTCATCTATAAAGTGGGGATGTTAGCAGGGAGCTCATAAGGTGGTTGTGAAACTGGATGGTCTATGCAAGTGTTCTTAAGGGTGCCTGGCTCAGTGACCCTTTGTGACCACCCAGCCTAGACCTCACTCTTCATGCTGGACTCAAACTTGAGCTCATTATCTGGTGCCTCATAAGCATCTCAAATTGACCATCTCCCAAACTGAACCCCTGGTGCTTCTTCCTAACCTGCTTTTCCATCTGTGTACTCAATGTTTCTAGTTCCTCAGGCCAACAACATCCTTGACTACTTTCTTTCTCTCGTATTCTACTTCCAGTTTATAATACAGTCATTTCAGCAAGTGCTGTCTGATAGAACTGTCTATATTGATGAAAAGGATCTGTATCTGTCCAACATGGCACCCAGTCCCCTGGGGCTAACTGAATTTTTAGTTTATTTCATCTTTAGTAACTGAAATTCAAGTTTAAATGACCATGTGGCCATATCAAATGGCACAATTACACTGTCAAAGTATATCTAGAATATCACCACTTCTGACAAATCCCATGGCTGCAATCCTAGTCCAAGGCATCCTCACCTCTTGTCTTCCTCTGTGGTTAGCCTCTTTGGTGTCCTGCTCCTGCAGCCAAGCAGTGCTGCTGGAATCCCTGTCACATTAGAGCAGGGGCTCTCATGGAAGAGCAAACGTGGGTCCCCACTTTCCTCCTTGGAGCCTTGCCGAGTTTTCTCACTGCTTTGCCCCTCATTCATTCTGTTTCAGGACCCTGACCTCTGCCTCAGTGGAACATTCTCAGCAAGCATCTTTGCTCTTGGGTTTACTTCTTCCCTAAATGCTCTACCACTAGATTTCCCCAGGGTTTGCTATTTAACATTTGTTTCTTCCTTCACACCCTCACTAAGGCCATCTGTGTACAGTTTCTAAATTTTCAATCCTCCCCAACATTTCTCATCACTTTCCACTAATGTACTTTTTCTTCTTAGCTTTGTAATCTTATTGCTAGGATTCTAGATGTGCTTCTTACTCATTGCATTTATTGTGTGTCTCCTTCATTAAAACAATGGCTCTATGAAGAAATCATTCTAAGTGTTTTGTTCACTACTGTACTCTGGACACTTGGGACTGTGTCAGCCATGGCAGGTTTTCCATGAGCTTTATATCCAATGGGTAGATAGCTATACTGTACACTCTGCAATACTTAAACGGACTCTCTTCAGCCTTGTGAGTATTTCCTGATTATCAACATATGCACATGACTTTCATTGACTAAAGTTTTTAGGAAAAATATTTGAATTCTGACTAAATATATAGGTATATTTTCCTAGTCTGAAAAAATTCATGATCACAGTATTTTAAAAACAAACCTTCGCTTATACTTAAAGTTTTTCAGAGAGGCTCCTTTGCAGACTCTTTTCACAGTAAAATCAGTTTACTTATTTTTAGATATAAAGTGTGTAGAATGAAATGAATAAATGTTTTTATTTATACATTTTAAATTTATTTATAAATAAATATATTTCTTTCTATATTTTAATTTGTATTTATTTGTAAATATTTTAATAAATGCTTTTTAAAATATAAATTTATTTATTTTAATTGGAAGTTAATTACTTTATAATATTGGGTTGGTTTTGCGATACATCAACATGAATCCTCCACAGGTACATACGTGTTCCCCATCCTGAACTCCCCTCCCTCCTCCCTCCCCATACCATCCCTCTGGGTCGTCTCAGTGCACCAGCCCCAAGCATCCAGTATCATGCATCGAACCTGGACTGGTGATTTGGGAGAATGGCATTAATAAATGTTTTTATTAAAAATATTTATTTGTTTAAAATAAATATTTCATTTGTTTATAAGTGTTTTATTAATTTGCAAAATTTTTTCCTTAATAGACTGTGTTCTATACTATAATGGAAAAAAATTTCAAATTTAATGAAATAATGCTAAGTTAACTTTCCCTTGAAAAATCGTGTCATGACGTTTCTCTCCAATAGAGATATTCTTATTTTTTCAGCCTAAGAATTCCTCCCTATATTTTAATTGCTAGTTAACATTCCTTCAAAGTAAATTATGTTTGTTATGAAAAACATAAGCTCAAAATACTGTATTTTTTCTTAATTCATTAAGATCATTTGTAAATTAAAAATATAATAAAATATTTTCTTTGTAAATATATTTTGTAAATAAAAATATAAAATAGTATTGTTGTGTTGTGCTTAGTCTCTCAGTAGTGTCCAACTCTACTGCTGTCAATACTTGCTTGGGTGTAAAATTGACACTGAAAATTCTAAAATGGCTGTAAGATAATAAAAGGGATAAAATCCACAGTTCTCTAACTGGCACTCTGGGCACTAACTGCCATAGGGAGCTCTTAGAGGCACCGTGGAATATTTTAAATTTCCAAAAGAAACACAGAAGCACTCATTTGTGGGGTACCATCTGAACTACGACATGAATGTAGTTCACAGTTTCAATGTTACATCATGATACATTTCTCTCAATGATATTATATCTTTATGCAGCTTTTTTTTTCTGTAATAGATACCAAATACTATTAGATGATCAGAGTGAAGCATGAAATGAAGGTGGTGATAAATTTCAAGGATTGAGATGTTGGGTTGTACCCTACTGGGCACACAAGCTATTTTGTTGGGAAATTTGAGAACCTGTGGAATCAGGTTATTTGTTTTCTGTTGTTATTTTTTTAATTTCTTGAAATTAATGTTTATTCATAGATTCCAGTTTTATTGAGATATAATTGACATACATCACTGAATAAATTTAAGGTGTATAGCTTAGTGATTTAAAGTTACAACTTTTGTGAATTGATTATTGCTGCATAAAAGCTTAGTTGGCATCTATTATTTCATATAGATACCTTAAAAAGAAAAAAAAAAAGAAGAAAATTTCCTTGTGATGAGAATTCTTAGATCTCTCTCTTAACAACTTTCTTATATTCTGTACATCCGTGTTAACTCTCGTCTCCATGTACATTACCTCCCTAGAATTTATTTATCCTTAATTGAAAATTTATGCCTTTGACCACCTTCTTCCAGTTTTAATTTTTATAATTCCACTGAACATTTATGTGAAAATGGCATGATAAATCTCTTAATGTTATAAAAAATGATTTATGAAAGTGAATTTGTGGTCCTGTTCTCGACCACTTTCTATTTGTTTATCATCAGTAGAATTTGGAAACACGATTCAGTTTGGATGTGTAACAAAAGATGATCAAAATAGCAAGTTTCAGTTTCAGAAAAACTTCAAAACACAGTTTTGAAACTCTTTGGGTTTGACAAAACCCAATTGAATTCTGCCAAGGCACTCTTTTCCCTAATTTTTCAAGCTCTTGTGTACTTCTGAAGAAATTTAATCCTTATGTTACTGATTAATTTACACTTAACTCATCAAAATGTTTGGTAAATGCTTCAGCACTTGATATTCAAAGAACTTTATGAGAAGCTACATCTGGAAATTCTAAAGTTTTATAAATTATTCTTGAATTTCTTTGCTTTAAGCCAGAAATTACATTTTTTCAAAGCATGTAGAATTTGAATCTCAAATTTAACTTTATTTTGGTAGAGTTCAGGAACTGTGTGGGAGAAAACTAAACAAAAAGGAATGTTCCTCTTGTAAGCTATTTCAATATGCTGGACTTAGATTGTCCCTAATAGAATATTATCTCTATAATTAAAACATGAGTAATAGTCAAATTTTTATATGTGCTGTCATTTAGTGGAAATATTGCACCTTTAAGAATTCAGTACTGGATTTTAATCATTTTATAAACTCTCTTAGTGGATAAATTTAACATAATAAGCCATACTGGCTAATTTGTTATATTTCATTGGTAAAAACTTCAAAACAAACATAATAGTCCCTATCACAGTATCTTAAGTGAAATAAATGTTTGTGCCCTCAAGAATGTGTCCTGCAGCAAGTAATAGTTAAGATGTTAGAAAACAAAAACTTTAAAAATGCATTAGATCATGTCTGAAAAAGACAAAGGTTTGTTAATCACACTGTGCTATTTGGCCTAACTTTTAAAATGATCTCAACATAAGAAATTAATGCAATAAAATTAAACTCTAATCAAATACTAAACATGAATAATCATTTCTTTCAGCAATCAACTCACTAAAACAATGTATATTTCCCCTAGATACACAAAGACAATATGATATTATCAAGACATTTATTAAGTTAAGCCACTCACAGTTGCCATTTGTTGGTTAAAAGCTGGTCAAACATGGGCAATTTCATACAGCAGAACCTGTATCTGATCAAATAATAATTGATATGGAAGGTATTATTTCTAGAAGTATTTCTTTATCAGGAAGATCTAGTTTACATATTTTAAAGAGCTATTTGTATCAATATCAGGTTTTTAAATTCAAATATTTTCTTTTTTTGGGGGGGGTTTATTTTATTATTTTTTTTTAATATTTTATTTTATTTTTTGCTTAACTTTACAATATTGTATTGCTTTTACTATACATCGAGATGGATCCGCCACCAGTATACACGTGTTCCCCATCCTGAACCCTCCTCCCTCCCCCCTTCCCACACCCTCCCTCCAGGTCATCCCAGTGCTCTAATCCCAGGCTTCTGTTATAGGGCATCATACCTGGATATTTTCTTAATTTGGAAACACACTTCAAACTTTTGTAGTTCTTCAAGCCTATCAACTAGGGCAGCCACGTTGGGTTGTCTTAACTCTTACATCTCAGGATTAAAATATAACCACTATAGTTGTCACTGGGGCTACCTGTCTGCTCTACACCTGTTGTCTTCACTCCAGGCCCCGAGCTGATGGATGCTGTTAGTCATGGAGGCCAAGGGACAGGGTGAACGAAGGACAAAGGGCTCAGAAAACTTCCACTGGAAAGTCTGACAGTCCATTTCTGCTCACAAATTTGCCAAAGCAAATTTCATGACCAACGGCTATTAGTGGGACAGGAAAAAGGTAATCCTGCCGGGTGCTCGAAAGTGAGAACAGAATATTGGTAAATAGTCCTCATGGCTGCAAGACTGACAGTGACACTTGCATGTTTCACATAAAGTAAAAGCCACCGTTGATCACTGAAGAAGTAAATAGCAAGAGAAGATAAGAAAGCCTTCCTCAGTGATCAATGAAAAGAAATAGAGGAGACGATGGTGTTATCACTGACCTAGAGCCAGACATCCTGGAATGTGAAGTCAAGTGGGCCTTAGAAAGCATCACTACGAACAAAGCTAGTGGAGGTGATGGAATTTGGGTTGAGTTATTCCAAATCCTGAAAGATGATGCTGTGAAAGTGCTGCACTCAATATGCCAGCAAACTTGGAAAACTCAGCAGTGGCCACAAGATTGGAAAAGATCAGTTTTCATCCCAATCCCAAAGAAAGGCAATGCCAAAGAATGCTCAAACTACCGCACAATTGCACTCATCTCACATGCTAGTAAAGTAATGCTCAAAATTCTCCAAGCCAGGTTTCAGCAATATGTGAACCGTGAACTTCCTGATGTTCAAGCTGGTTTTAGAAAAGGCAGAGGAACCAGAGATAAAATTGCCAACATCTGCTGGATCATCGAAAAAGCAAGAGAGCTCCAGAAGAACATCTATTTCTGCTTTATTGACTATGCCAAAGCCTTTGACTGTGTAGATCACAATAAACTGTGGAACATTCTGAAAGAGATGGGAATACCAGACCACCTGATCTGCCCCTTGAGAAATGTGTATGCAGGTCAGGAATCAACAGTTAGAACTGGACATGGACCAAAAGACTGGTTCCCAATAGGAAAAGGAGTACATCAAGGCTGTATATTGTCACCCTGTTTATTTAACTTATATGCAGAGTACATCATGAGAAACACTGGACTGGAAGAAGCACAACCTGGAATCAAGATTGCTGGGAGAAATATCAATAACCTCAGATATGCAGATGACACCACCCTTATGGCAGAAAGTGAAGAGGAACTAAAAAGCCTCTTGATGAAAGTGAAAGTGGAGAGTGACAAAGTTGGCTTAAAGCTCAACATTCAGAAAACGAAGATCATGGCATCTGGTCCCATCACTACATGGGAAATAGATGGGGAAACAGTGGAAACAGTGTCAGACTTTATTTTTCTGGGCTCCAAAATCACTGCAGATGGTGACTGCAGCCATGAAATTAAAAGACGCTTACTCCTTGGAAGGAAAGTTATGACCAACCTAGACAGCATTTTCAAAAGCAGAGACATTACTTTGCCAACAAAGGTTCGCCTAGTCAAGGCTATGGTCTTTCCTGTGGTTATGTATGGATGTGAGAGCTGATCTGTGAAGATGGCTGAGTGCCGAAGAATTGATTCTTTTGAACTGTGGTGTTGGAGAAGACTCTTGAGAGTGCCTTGGATTGCAAGGAGATCCAACCAGTCCATTCTGAAGGAAATCAGCCCTGGGATTTTTTGGAAGGAATGATGCTAAAGCTGAAACTCCAGTATTTTGGCCAGCTCATGGGAAGAGTTGACTCATTGGAGAAGACTCTGATGCTGGGAGGGATTGGGGGCAGGAGGAGAAGGGGAGGACAGAGGATGAGATGGCTGGATGGCATCACTGACTCGATGGATGTGAGTCTGTGTGACCTCCGGGAGTTGGTCATGGACAGGGAGGCCTGGCGTGCTGCGGTTCATGGGGTCGCTAAGAGTCGAACACGACTGAGCGACTGATCTGATCTGATAGAATGGGAAAGACTAGATATCTCTTCAAGAAAATTAGAGATACCAAGGAAACATTTCATGTGCACATGCCACAACAAAGGACAGAATTGTTATGGACCTAACAAAAGCAGAAGATATTAAGAAGAGATTGCAAGAACAAACAGAAGAACTGTACAAAAATATCTTAATGACCCAGATAATCATAATGGTGTGATCACTCACCTAGAGCCAGACATCCTGGAGAGTGAAGCCAAGTGGGCCTTAGAAAACATCACTATGAACAAAGCTAGTGGAGGTGATAGAATTTCAGCTCAGTACAGTTCAGTTCAGTTCAGTCGCTCAGTTGTGTCCGACTCTTTGCGACCCCATGAATCGCAACATGCCAGGCCTCCCTGTCCATCACCAACTCCCGGAGTTCACTCAGACTCATGTCCATTGAGTCAGTGATGCCATCCAGTCATCTCATCCTCTGTCGTCCCCTTCTACTCCTGCCCAAAATCCCTCCTATCATTAGAGTCTTTTCCAATGAGTCAGCCCTTCTCATGAGGTGGACAAAGTACTGGAGTTTCAGCATTAACATCATTGCTTCCAAAGAAATCCCAAGGCTGATCTCCTTCAAAATGGACTGATTGGACCTCCTTGCAGTCCAAGGGACTCTCAAGAGTCTTCTCCAACACCACAGTTCAAAAGCATCCATTCTTTGGTGTTCAGCTTTCTTCACAGTCCAACTCTCACATCCATACATGACCACAGGAAAAACCATAGCCTTGACTAGACGGACCTTTGTTGGCAAAGTAATGTCTCTGCTTTTGAATATGCTATCTAGTTTGGTCAAAACTTTTCTTCCAAGGAGTAAGCATCTTTTAATTTCATGGCTACAATCACCATCCGCAGTGATTTTGGAGCCCCCCAAAATAAAGTCAGCCGCGGTTTCCACTGTTTCCCTATCTATTTCACATGAAGTGATGGGACCGGATGCCATGATCTTCGTTTTCTGAATGTTGAGCTTTAAGCCAACCTTTTCACTCTCCACTTTCACTTTCATCAAGAGGCTTTTTAGTTCCTCTTCACTTTCTGCCATAAGGGTGGTGTCATCTGCATATCTGAGGTGATTGATATATCTCTCAGCAATCTTGATTCCAGCTTGTGCATCATCCAGCCCAGCACTTCTCATGATGTACTCTGTATATAAGTTAAATAAGCAGGGTGACAATATACAGACTTGACATACTCCTTTTCCTATTTGGAACGTGTCTGTTGTTCCATGTCCAGTTGTAACTGTTGCTTCCTGACCTGCATACAGATTTCTCAAGAGGCAGGTCAGGTGGTCTAGTATTCCCATCTCTTTCAGAATTGTCCACAGTTTATTGTGATCTACACAGTCAAAGGCTTTGGCATAGTCAATAAAGCAGAAATAGATTTTTTTTTCTGGAACTCTTTTGCTTTTTCGATGATCCAGCAGGTGTTGGCAATTTGATCTCTTGTTCCTCTGCCTTTTCTAAAACCAGCTTGAACCTCTGGAAGTTCATGGTTCACGTATTGCTGAAGCCTGGCCTGGAGAATTTTGAGCATTACTTTACTAACGTGTGAAATGAGTGCAATTGTGCAGTAGTCTAAGCATCATTTGGCATTGCCTTTCTTTGCGAATGGAATGAAAACTGACCTTTTCTGGTCTTGTGGCCACTGTTGAGTTGCTAAATTTGCTGGAATATTGTGTAGCACTTTCACAGGGTCATCCTTCAGGATTTGGAATAGCTCCACTGGAATTCCATCACCTCCACTAGCTTTGTTTGTACTGATCCTTTCTAAGGCCCACTTGACTTCACATTCCAGGATGTCTGGCTCTAGGTCAGTGATCACACCATCATGATTATCCAGGTCATGAAGATCTTTTTTGTACAGTTCTGTGTAATCTTGCCACTTCTTAATATCTTCTGCTTCTGTTGGGTCCACACCATTTCTGTCCTTTATTGAGCCCATCTTTGCAAGAAATGTTCCCTTGATATCTCTAATTTTCTTGAAGAGATCTCTTGTCTTTCCTATTCTGTTGTTTTCATCTATTTCTTTGCCTTGATTGCTGAAGAAGGCTTTCTTATCTCTCCTTGCTATTCTTTGGAACTCTGCATTCAGATGCCTTTATCTTTCCTTTTCTCCTTTGCTTTTCGCTTCTCTTCTCTTCACAGCTATTTGTAAGGCCTCCCCAGACAGCCATTTTGCTTTTTTGCATTTCTTTTCCATGGGGATGGTCTTGGTTCCTGTCTCCTGTACAATGTTACGAACCTCATTCCATAGTTCATCAGGCACTCGTATCAGATCCAGTCCCTTAAATCTATTTCTCACTTCCACTGTATAATCATAAGGAATTTGATTTAGGTCATACCTGAATGGTCTAGTGGTTTTCCCTACTTTCTTCAATTTAAGTGAATTTGGCAATAAGGAATTCATGGTCTGAGCCACAGTCAGCTCCTGGTCTTGTTTTTGCTGACTGTATAGAGCTTCTCCATCTTTGGCTGCAAAGAATATAATCAATCTGATTTCTGTGTTGACCATCTAGTGATGTCCATGTGTAGAGTCTTCTTTTGTGTTGTTGGAAGAGGGAATTCCAGCTAAGCTATTTCAAATCCTAAGATGATGGTGTTACAGTGCTGCACTCAATATGCCAGCAAATTTGGAAAACTCAGCAGTAGCCAAAAGACTACAAAGTGTCAGTTTTCTTTCCAATCCCAAAGAAAGGCCAGAAAATGTTCAAACTACAGCATCATTGCACTCGTCTCACATGCTAGCAAAGTAATGCTCAAAATTCTCCAAGCCAGGCTTCCACAGTACATGAACCGAGAAGTTCCAGATGTTCAAAATGGATTTAGAAAAGGCAGAGGAACCAGAGATCAAATTGCCCACATCCTTTGGATCATTGAAAAAGCAAGACAGTTCCAGAGAAACGTCTATTTCTGCTTTATTGACTATGCCAAAGCCTTTGACTGTGTAGATCACAACAAACTGTGGAAAATTTTTCAAGAAACAGAAATACCCAGCCACCTTATCTGTCTCTTGAGAAATCTGTATGCAGGTCAAGAAGCAACAGTTAGAACCAGACATGTAACAACAGACTTGTTCCAAATCAGGAAACGAGTACATCAAGGTAGTATACTGTCACCCTGCTAATTTAACTTATATGCAGAGTACATCATGCTGTGCTGGATGAAGCTTAAGCTGGAATCAAGATTGCGGGGAGAAATTTCAATTACCACAGATATTCAGATGACACCACCCTTATGGCAGAAAGCAAAGAGGAACTTAATAGCTTCTTGATGAAGGTGAAAGAGAGAGTAAAAACCTGACTTAATACTGAACATTCAAGAAATGAAGATCCTGGTACCCAGTCCTATCACCTCATGGCAAATATATGGGGAAACAATGGAAACAGTGACGGACTTTATTTTCTTGGGCTCCAAAATCACCGCAGATGGCTACTGCAGCGATGAAATTTAAAGATGCTTGCTCCTTGAAAGGAAAGCTGTGACCAACCTAGACAGCATATTAAAAAACTCTACCAACATTACTCTACTGACAAATGTCCATATAGTCAAAGTTATGGTTTTTCCAGTAGTCATGTATGGATGTGAGGTTTGGACCATAAAGAAAGCTGAGCACCAGAGAATTGATGCTTTTGAACTGTGGTGTTGGAGAAGACTCTTGAGAGTCCCTTGGACAGTAATGAGATCAAACCAGTTAATCCTAAAGGAAATCTGTCCTAAATAATCACTGGATGGACTGCTGATAAAGCTGAAACTCCAATACTTTGGCCACCTGATTCTAAGAACTGACTCATTGGAAAAGACCCTGATGCAGGGAAAGATTGAAGGTAGAAGGAGAAGGGGACAACAGATGAGATGGTCGGATGGCATCACCAGTGACTCAATGGACATGAATTTGAGCAAGCTCGGGGGTTGGTGATGGACTGGGAAGCCTGGCATATTCCAGTCCATGGGGTCACAAAGCGTCAGACACAACTGAATGATTTTACTGAAGAGCTACTCTAAGACAGAGTTCTTCACTAATGCCTGGTTATTCCAATTACAACATAAGAATTTGTAACTATTCATGACAAATTAATGCTGAGGTTATAAAAATTCATGACACATACAATGTGGCAAAGACAGTAAAAAACATCTTGTAGGGTGAGGAGGGAATATTTTACCACTGTCTTACTTGAATGAACATTCTAAGCTTAGCTTGGGTTCTACTTACTGCAGTGAGTCTGTATCACATCTGTGGGTAGGACCTCAGCCAATGCAAGATGATGCTCCATGGATCCTGACAAGCTGCTAGCCTGGTGCCCTGTGTTTCCCCAGTCAGTTGGGATTCAATCATGATGGAGGGGCAACAGAATAAACCAATTATTTGGTTTCTGGCTTTGAGAGTTGTGTTGTGTGATTACATCGTTATGCTGTCAGACACATTGTCCTTTTCTTTTACTTTCTTCTTGTCTTTTATTTTGCAGCTATATGACTTCAGCAGACTGCACAGCCAGGGTCAGGAACAATAGACACCACCATGAGATTTATATTTCTGTTTCATAAGGAAGAAAACTGTACACGAGATGTTGAAACAATCTGCATGCTTGGAGGGTCATATTCCTTACATAATTTTGTGCAGAAGGCAAAAAAATCAAGGAAAATTATGAATAATAAAAAAAGATAATTTGTACAAATTGGACTGTGCATTTAGTGGTTGAACATTAAATTTCTTGAAGTTAACCAGTTAACTAACTTGAATAATTTTTCCAGTAACTATTAATGACACATTTAAGAATCTTATGTGCATCAATATTATGATACTCTAGTTTTATAATTATTTTCAAATTAATTTTAGTGTCTTCATTCACAGTGTTAGGTCAGACACAGTGGTATTTTCGCTAACTGCTCCCAGTGTACTTATAAAAGAACAAAAGGACTAAATTGATGTTAAATCTAAGGCACCACGGATCATTTTCTCTAGTGTAGAGCTTCTCTTTGTTTGATTTAAAATACATCTGATATTGTTATAAGCTGGAAAGTTGACTCATTAGACCACCTTGACACCCTGACAAGGTGAGTCAGAAAGGAATGGGTTAGGGTTTGAGTTGGGGTTAGCACAACTCTAGTGAAACTGAATGTGAACAGACTAGTTTTATTAATTCTGATCTGAACATATTCATTTCTCTTTTTAAATGTGATTACTCTACATTTAAGGAAGGCAACATCATAGCAACATCACACAAAAATTAAGTAATTCAAATATAAAGTATTAAAATATTATAATAAATTTGTCATAAAAGCAAATATGTCAAATGCAAACTATAAAATAGCTAATGTGTTTTTTCATAGAAGCATTTCTTTCTTTAATTAGCCATAATCGATTACTGGCTGGAGCTTTGATGGTTTATCCTATGGTTTCACTTTTTGCAAAAGAAATTTTGATCATTTTTAAACAAATTTCTGTGATTGAGTCTCTGTCTACTGCAAAAGCTCAGAAATATTTTTATATTCCCCATTTCTGTTCAACTTTTTTCGTTGGCATCTATCTTTGTATCATCCTGTTCTCTAGACAGTAGGTCCTTGCCTGTGAACCATGGCTGAGATAATCCACTATTAACTTTTCTAGATCTTCATATAATATATGCTTACATCCACAGAGTTTTATTGAGCTCACTCTAGGCTTTGTGGCTTCCTGGGCATGACTGTCTGGGCTACAATTGTACTTCAAAGACCTAAGTCAATCCTTTTCTCATCTGCTACCTCCAAGATTCAATTTCCACACTCCTACTGAGCAAAAGAGCAAATCAATGATTCACCTTAAAAACAAAATAGATTTTCCCTTCAATATGTATTTACTGTGTTTGGTGTGTTAGTTTCTACATCTACCTGTTAATGTAATTCCAACTACTCCTCAGAAACCCTCCCCCAGGTTATCTCCCTCATATTTTGTAAAATACAAAATTGAAAGTTGAATTTTGTAAGTTATTTGAAAAGAAATGTTCAATCTAATTTTAAAAATTATTTTTCTATAAGGTTTTTTATCAATGAAAAAAGACTTCATATTTCTCTGGATTCATGATTTATTTCTTACATAAGTATACTTTAACATTAAGAAAAATGGTTACATTTATTATTAGGAAGGATTTAAAAGTTAGATTTCATGCACTTGGTTTCATTTCTGCCTTTCAACATAGAATACTCTGATTTAAAGAAAATTTTTAGCATGATTTAATATTAATATTATCTTTTAATTCCTTATGTTCAATGGCTTAATAAATGTCTTAAGGAACCTTTTCCACAAAATGTCATGAGCCATTTTTCTTGCATCTGTGTCTGTGAATACCTAGGAATTTTATGTAATTTTCTTAAGAAATTCCAATCCTGTGTTCTCTGACCACACCACGGTCAGTGACACTTCACAACAGAGATAAGTCTACTATTTTCATGAGCTTCAGTTGCAGGAAACGTACAGCTAATAATGGAAGAAACTCTTTTTAGGAACAGATTTTATTGGAACTGAGATAAGCATTGTGTTCCTCAAAGAAATTTTATTTAAAGCTATTTGAAAATGAGTTAAAGGAATAAATATTTAGAAAATGTTATGGTTCAGACTTTTTAATGAATGCAAATACTTCTTTTTTTTCTCCCCAGTTCTACAGGATGACTATTCTTTGGTTTAATTCAATATCCTAAATAACTATTTGCTGAGTTTAGAACAATGTCACAAAAGGTATTTGTCAGGACTATTTTCAGATTGTATTTGAAATTTCTCCATTTTTATGTTAAACCTCATTCCAATACTCGGGCATGACAACAACATTGGATCTAATTATCTAAACAGAAACAAAGAAGGTTTTGTCCATAGTTTCAAAGAATGTTGATGCAAAACCACTCCTTTGGCACTGAGTGATGGGTTCTATGTTCTAGATAAGGGATTGTAAGCATCAACAGCATCCTTTGGTAGTAATCACAGGGAACTGTATCAGTACCGCAGATGTTCAGACATTCCTGAAGGGAGGATAATTGATAGTCCCAATGTGCTCGAGTCATTCATGACAAGGCAAATAAGATAGCTTTAAGAGTTTTTACATTTTTTCCCTTTGAAGTGGATGATGTTCAATTCATTTAACAGTAGGAGGAATTATAGTAAGAATCAAAAATGAAAGGGGAGGGATTGTGGCAACCCGCATGATAGGACTGAGAGTTTTCCCAATAATTTGGTGTCTAGCTAACGAGTAATATTTGAATGAATAACCATCTTTAACATGGTTGAAATTTAGCTTGCTTGATTTTTCTGTTAATAGTGATCTTAAAGTTACTAACAAGAAGCAGTGTCAGTAAGATAATGGTGTTTAGATGCTGAGTTAGAAGACCTGGACTTGTATAGTAATCCGAATGCTCCAACTACTTCCCATATATTGATGGAACTTTAACAAATTAATTGTAATTTCATACCTGTTTCTTTAAATGAGTAAGAATCAATACACTGCTTGATTATTTTATCAGAGAGAGGCTGTGGGATGAAGTGAAATAATGTATGTGAGATTTCTGTGCTAATAATAAAGTGATAGAAGTTCTGCTAGCTTCAAACAAGCCTTCTATTTTGTGGTTATCTTGAAATTTGCATGCCTGCTGGTTTAACTTAAAATAGCTTAGTTTAAATATCTTTGGGTTAGCTTTAAATATATTTTGAGTATTCTCTTCCTTGTGTAATGATATAATCAGCATTTGAAAATAGTTCAAACCTAGAAGGCAGGTTTATCACAAGACATTGATTCCCATATTTACATATTTTTAATATATTGACTTTATATCAATTTTCTTACACTTTAGGTTTGTTTTTTTTTTTTAAGTAACAGATTTCTAACATTTTAGAATATATTTATGTTTTCTTAGACACCATATTCGTGTTGCACCTCTGATTCCACCACCATTGGTCAGAGGCAGTTGCTGTTACATCTCTGGACTATCTGAGCCCAGTCTGTGCTTCTCCTCTCATACTGCACTGTTCATCCTAATTATGAGCTGACACTGCATCTCTTCCACTGACTGCTGTCTCCTGCAGAGCAGAAAACCTCAGTGTGATTTATCTTTCTATGAAGCTGGCATGGAGTAAGTGATCAAGGCACCAAGCAAAAATTCACACATTGCTGTAAATCAACTATACTCCCCAACATTTTTAAAAAAAATTATTGTAAATTCTTTAAAAAGTACACATTGTTGGCATATACAGAGCTAATGCATTCAACACTGAGTATTGTATTTCCATCCAAAACATAGATTTGGTGATGTGACAGAATCGTGTACCCTGCAAAATCCATGTGTGAATAATAATCCAATGTGACAAAATTTGAAGACAGGACGTATGTGGGGCTCCAGTCTGATAGAATTAGTGTTGCAGTATGAAGAGACACCAGAGAATTCCTTAGAGCCCATTCTCTCTTTCTTTCTGTTCTTCACTTGAGGACAGAGCTAAAAGGAGATAGCCCGAGAACTGAGGACAGAACTCTCATCAGGGACCACATTGACCAGCACCCTGATCCTAAACCTTCCAGCCTCTAGAATTGTGAGACATAGGTGTCTAATGTTTTCTTAAACAAATAATCCTTGTTATTTCATTTATGGTGGCCTAAGTAGATTAAGTCATTGGGACTAAAGCATGTAATAGAATGTTAAGGACAAAGGAATTTGTAAGAATTAAAAATTTAGATTTGTTCTTACTATCTGTACTGCACAGTAATGAACCTTAATAAGTATTATTCTCACTGAAATGATATCAACTATCCTTAGCAATTCTTCAACAATTTTGAAGATACCTGGGTGAATATGTTTAGAAAGTCTCAAAATTTCAGGCAAACACTAACCTTATCAAGGAACATTTTTCTCAACTTGCAGCCTTTAAACTTGATTCTAGTTATTTACATTCAGAAAAACAATTGCCACTAAATTCTAAGTCCAAATAATTGGAGTAGGACTTGCCACCACCTTGCTATTTTTGTTAGGCAATTTTATCAATCTACTCTATGTAAAGTTGGTCATGACTCAGGCCAGCAAATGTTCAACAGGAACTTTCATGAGGGTATAGGTGGGAAAGGACTCTTAGAAACCAGTGAAATATGCAAGCATTTATTCAATTATAGATAGATTCTATTTATTGAGACCTTGCAGTGGTATGTTTGCCAAGGAAACAGAACAACATTGCTGACAAATGTCACCAGGTTAAGAGTCCATTAATGAGCTTCTCTTGAAGCTGGCTTCTTTCAACTTGATCAGCTGTGTCTCTTCCAATGATTTAAACATTTGAGTTTCCTGAAACCTTAAAATCAAAACCAGGAGGTAGAGTATAAATCACCAAAACTCAAGTTATTCTAAATTACATATTTATGGTTAAGAAAGACATGATTATACCTTCTGCCCTAGGGAAGAGGAGAGCTCCTTTCATTTTTCTCTTATGCTCTGTTTTTGTCTTTGGCTTCTGTCCAGTTGGGCAGTGACATGTATGAATTATCTTGTGTGGACAAAGAATTCTTGCAGTCAGGAAACAGAAATGAGATGATGTCATAGACTAGAACCGTGTTTTAGAAAAAGAGAGAAGGAGTGTTTTCATTTTGTTTCACCATAGTTTGATCTAAGTATCTCACCTATGATACGTGTGGTCCCAGGTAGCAATGCATCCCGCTTACCCATGAGGTCTATTATCTGGCACTGAGGTACGTACTTAGCAGGTATTATTTTCTAATTCTTCACAAATTGTAGTAGGTTGATAGTAGCGTACTCCAGTTTTAAAGATAAGGAAATGAGATTTAGAATCATTTAAGTACCTTTTTCTCAGTAACAAGGCTTATTCCTGGTGTTGCCAGAATCACATTCAAATCTGTCTGATTAAAATGCCTCATGAACTTGCTTCTTCCTTTGGACTCTGTACAGAAACTGATCTCTTAACTAATATCAGCCATTTCAGGAAGCATTCTGTAACCAGATTTGCAGGTCTCTGAGACTGGCAAAAGGCACACATGGAAAAATGCACTTTAAGTAAAATTAACAAAAAGCAAACAAATGTACCTTCTCATTCACATTGATTTTCATCTCAGTGATTTCTAGCACTTTTTTTCTCTAGTTTCTTGCAGTGTGATTAGATGATTTAGATGGGGAAGTAGACTTTTCAAGGTCTAGATCTGGGGGAACTGACCCATCTCTAAGTCTCTAGTATGATGCATTAAGTTTGGTTGAGCAGAACAGTTTCAAGAGAGTTGTCAGGAGTGTCTGAGGTGAAGTCTTTGGTTCCCCAGTAGATGGCAGCAAAAGCAAAACACAGGCAGGCATCATGGCAGAATCTGCCCAGTTGGACAGAATCATCGGAGAGGATTTTTGGCAGAAAGCAGATACAACAACAAGAGGATGTGAGGTTGAGGATGCCTGTCTCTAGCAGACTTGACAGTTCTCAGAAGGAACAACATCAAGAGCATCACAGAGATCATGCTGACCCGACTGGGGCAGCAGAAGGTGGTCAGATTGAAGGACACCCAGTTACAAAAGCTCTGCATAGGGAGGCAGCACCTGCAGCTGAAAACTACAAGACTTTCAAAGGATAAAAGGCAAGAATCCAGTAAACACATCTCACCACAGTAGAGACCCGATGGTAGCTGGATACCAAAGTAATTTTACATCGTCACATGAAATCCATAAATCTCTTTTTTCCTTTAATTTTCCTTTTGGTTGATGTCCACTTTCCCCATCACTTTAATCAAGTACATTCTTTCTTTTTTCTAGAGAATCTTAATCGATGCTTCTTTAAAATTAATTTTTATTAGATTGTAGTTGATTTACAACATTGTGTTAGTTTCTAATGTACAGCAAAGTGAATCAGCTATATGTGTACATATATCCCATCTTTTTTTTTATTTACTTCCCATTTAGATCAGCACATAACATTTAGTAGAGTTCCTTGTTCTATACAGTAGGTTCTCATTTCATTATCTGTTTTATATATAGTAGTATATATATGTTAATTCCAATTTCCCAATCCATCTCACTCCTTTTTACCCCACTTGGTAACCATATGTTTGTTCTTTATGTCTGTTTCTGTTTCTGCCCTGCAAATAAAATCATCTATACCAATTTTCTGGATTCCACATATATGCATTAATATGCAATATTTGTTTTTATCTTTCTGACTTACTTTACTCTGTATTAACTGGTTCTTGGTCCATCCACATCTCTACAAATGACCCAGTTTATTCCTCTTAATGGCTGAGCAATATTCCATTGTATATATGTGCCACATCTTCTTTATTCATTCCTCTGTTGATGGCCATGTAGAGTATTTCCATGTCCTGGATATTGTGAATAGTGCTAATCAAGTACATTCTTACATATTGACCATAACACATGGATAAAACTTCTAACCTTCCGTTGGGTTCCCTCCTTCTTGTTTGGAGGACACTGCTCCCCCCACTCCTGGTTCCTGGTTCCTCTCCTCTATGTCTTGATTCTGAGTCCCTGCTTTATTGCTCTTCTCCTTCTGTCCTGGTTTCCTCTGCATTCTTGCCCTCACACTGCACCATAGCCCTGCCTATGAGACAGAAGGCAAGGTGGGCATACCCAGGAGATCCTATCAAAGGTGCCGGTTGGTAGGAGAAGAGAGGAACACAATCCACTCTTCTATGTTTCAATGTTTCAAATGAAAAGAAAATATTGTTTTCTGATTCCATAGTGATGGATTCAGAACTGTGAATTCTGTGTCTACTACTGAAACATGTCTACTACTCAGTGGTGACCTTTTCTATGACAATATTCTCTCAAGAGCATCAGGAGATGAAGTATTAACCTTCACTGTATTCTCAAACAGAAGTGAAAAGTACCTATGTGTTGAGGAAGTTCCTAACAAGATAAAACTCTATCTCAATGTGCTTTGCTATTCCAGGTATAGGGTAGAAGGAATTCAAAAACAAGAAAGATTTCCTTCCCATTCAGGTCACCACAGAGCATTAAGTAGAGGTCCTTGTGCTACAGAGTAGGTTCTCATTAGTTATCTATTTTATGCATAGTTTCAGTAGTATATATCTATCCAATAGGGAAGGAATGTGTGTATATGTATGGTGGATTCATTTTGCTGCACAGCAGAAACTAACACAACATTGTAAAGCAACTATACTCCAATAATGGAGAAAGCAACGGCACCCAACTCCAGTACTCTTGCCTGGAAAATCCCATGGATGGAGGAGCCTGGTAGGCTATAGTCCATGGGGTTGCAGAGTCAGACACGACTGAGCGACTTCACTTCACTCACCTCACTCACTTCATGCTTTATCACTGGAGAAGGAAATGGCAATCCACTCCAGTATTCTTGCTTGGAGAATCCCATGGACAGAGAAGCCTGGCGGGCCATGGTCCATGGGGTTGCAGAGAGTCAGACATGACTGAAGTGACTGAGCACACACACATACTTCAATAAAATTAATTTGAAAAAAATAAAAACAACGAAGATACAGAATGATAAGCATTTCATTCTCCATTGATTTTGTATTTTTTTAAATTTTTGTTTTAAAGATTCTGCTAATCACTTCAGAAAGTAACACAGGATTGAGAAATTTAACAGCCCTGATCCAATACAGGAAGGTACATGTAAAGGTATCATAGCATAAAACAATCAACTTTATATTCATGATGTATAAATTTATAATCATGACAGTAAATTTTATCACTGTCAGTGATATTGCTGGAATCCAGACCCCTGAATTCCATATTTGCCTTGGGACATTTTTTGAAGGAGTTCCATATGTTAAAATACTATTCTTGGACTAGATACTGCATTTCACATGTAGTAACCTTGACTTTGAGCTTCCCAGGTGGCACTAGTGGTAAAGAACATGCTTGCCAATGCAGGAGACATAGGAGAAGTGAATTCAATCCCTTGGTGGTGAAGATCCCCTAGATGAGTAGATGACAACCCACTTCAGTATTCTTGCCTGGAAAGTCCCATGGACAGAGGAACCTGGAAGGCTACAGTCCATGGGGTCACAAAGAGTCAGACATGATTGAGCAAATGAGCATGCACACATGCAACCTTGATGTTTCCAAACAGATTCTGAATATTTAGCTATACGTATATGAAGACACCTAAAGACAACAACCCATTTTGAAAAATTAAAATGCATTGGCTTTCTTCCATCAAATTCACACTTGAATTTCTTTGTGAATATTTGCTCTACTGAAAAAATAGAGAACACAATGCTGAATTCTAGAATGTAGTATTTACAAATTTTTCTCTTTCATTTGTGTGTATACAACCTGGTTGAGTTGATTGATTTCAAGTCTAAATAAATACAGCCAAGTTTCTCATGCACCACAACAGGAATCCGCACACTTTTTCTCTAAAGGGCCAAATAGTAACTATTTTAGATTTTTAACTTATGGCTTCTGCCCCAACTACTTAACTCTGGCATTCTAGCAGGAAAGCAGCCACAGATAATATGTGAAAGTGTGCATGAACCATGTTCCAATAAATCTTTATTTATAAAAGTAAGTAACAGGGCGGATGGATTTGGTCCACAAAGCTGTAGTTTCTGATCTCTTCCTTAGAATCTCTCTATATTACTGTTTTGACTTTAAATTATCCTTCAACTTTCAGAAAGTCCTTATATAACTTGTATGAATGTGCAGAATAGTTGTATGTATTTGTACTTCTGCCAGAGTTGGGTAGGTACCTGTGATCCTCTGATGCACTCTTTTCTCCCAGTTTCACAGATAATACATTTGGCCCAATAGCATGGTTATAAGAATGAAAAAATCATCTACTAAAACCTCTTCCTCCTTCTCAATTTTCTGTATAAAACAGTCTCACAGACAACCAACACCATCTATGGAATGGTGGGGTGTTAGATGAGACAGGATCTTGGTGATGGTTTAGTGTAAGTTTCTGTGATGCAGGTGAGGCTATAAAGATCAAGAAGTGAAGTGATTGCCTAGATCAAGCTGGGAGTGAAAACCAGCAAACGCAATTTCAGAGTTGAAGTCCAGCCTTCCAACTCTGATATAGTACTCTCCTCACAAAGCCCCAAGGCATCCCAATGTCCATCATAATCACCTGATAGACAGGAGTATGGGAGGAGGAAACATAGCGGGTAGAGCTGAACATCCTGGTTATAATCCAGATACCATGTTCTGAAATGACCCCAAATAAACTTGAATTCCCACAACTCTGTCAACATCAGTAACTACTTATAACTATAAGGCATTAAATATGGCATAGTGTAAGGGGCCCATTTTATCCATTTTAGCAATGAAAGTTGCACAGTCTCTTTTTTAAATTTTATTTTTTACTTTACAATATTGTATTGGTTTTGCCATACATCAACATGAATCTACCACAGGTATACACGTGTTCCCCATCCTGAACCCCCTCCCTCCCCATACCACCCCTCTGGGTTGTCTCAGTGCACCAGCCCCAAGCATCCAGTATCATGCATCAAACCTGGACTGGCGATTCATTTCATATATGATATTATACATGTTTCAATGCCATTCTCCCAGCTCTGATAACAGACTCTGCAGAGGGTGAATAAATTCAATTCTGCAAATCTCTGTTCATGTTTTAGAATTAACAACCCAGCTCTGATCTGTATGCTGGAAAAGTACCCTGGCTGTGAAAAACGGGGTCATTTATTTTAGCAAAGTGAAGGTCAATCTAGTTTTGGGGTGTGTGTGTGTCTGTGTGTGTGTGTGTGTGCGCGCGCGTGTGCGCTTGTGTGTGTGCGCGTGTGTGGGTATTTTCCCCTGTGAACTTGAGTAGATGAGCAGAGTGGTTCTGGAATGTGGTCTCCAGGAGGGTACCAGAAGCTGGATGTGAGGTTGCTAGGCAATCTTCCCTATTGTTTTAAACAAACTGCACAGGGCTGGCAGCAGCTGTCAGAGTTCCTGGCTCTTTGGACTAACAGAGCTGAAAAACACAAAGAACAAAGGTCTTCCACAATAAATGGCCATAAATAACGGGAACTTTCTATGCCAGTAAATGCAGGCACTTGGACTTAAAGCAATTAATAAGGTTAACAAACACAAGAGGTCATTTGAATTCTATTTGTTGTCAAATACTTCTTTCCCCTAGACACTCTAATTTAAATAGTAAGCCAATCTGAAAATTGGGTGGTAGGCTGTGATTTTAATCAAGTATCCCTTTAAAATAACCATCTTCTTGCTTGTTTATTTTGACTTTATTCATGAAGAATTTCAGCTCAGGGCAACAGTATAAACTTGCTCTGAATGTGTTTTAAAAATCTTAACTAGAAACAAATTTTCCAATTTATATTAAAAGACAATTCACTCAGCATACTCTCAGCACAGAACTCTTTCTTTTTACTCCTAGGCCATCCCCAGTCCTCACCTCTTCCATCTTCATCTCCTCCACCTGGAGGTAGTTACACAGGGCTACACGTGTAATGAAACCAGATGGAGGCACACACACACATGAGCTCATGTGTAGCTGTGGATGTCTGCATAATCTCTGTGGGTAGAACCTCATCAGTACCTGAGCTGTGACATTGCACTATGGTCATGTGATTGTCCTCAGAAGAGGCTGTGATGCATGAAATTTGTCTCAATGTAGTTGAATATCCTTTTGTGAATCTAGAATTATTTCAAAATAAAACATTCATAAGAAACATGCAGGTCCTTAATTTTTAATCTTTCAAAATCAGAGGGTTTTTTTTTTTGTTTAAACAATGAATTTTAGTCCTGTTAATTCCTGTCAATGGTGAGATGATGCTTTCCTTCAACTGATCTGTGATTTTGCATTCATTTCAAAATAATCTGAAAGCCGTAACTCAGACATTTTCTGGAAATTAGGTTTTTCTGACATATTGGATTTAAAGTTTAGTTAGATAATTATTTTTTAATCCATTTACGGATTCTAAATCATTGTGAAGTTTAAAACCAGGAGTCATTTTAAATGGAATCAAGGCTTAAGAGTTTGTACAGTAAGAAAAAAGTGTTTCAAAACAGCATTCTTTGTTTTCTCACTTGAGATACATTTTGAAATAAATTCAGATTTAAGAGAAATTGCAAAAACAGTGCTTTAAGGCTCCATGTACCCTTCACACAGTCCTCCTTAGGATTACGTGTTGAAAAACTACTGTCAAAATCAAAACCAGTCGTTGGCATTTGTACCAGGTGTGTGTATAGTTCTAAGCCACTCTAACACACATGTAGAAATTCTTTTAACCACTGTTCAGTTAAGATTCAGAACTATTCCATCACTGCAAAGGTCTACTTGTGTCAACATATTACCAATTCAAATTAAGCATAGAAATTTTACCTACTTTTAAGTTCTCTAATCATCACTATTCATAGTATAGTTATCTTAAATATCCACATCAGACAAGACTTTACTTTTACTCTGTCAAACATAATTTAAAACACTCAAGAAAAGAAGGAAAATGTTTTGTATTTTCATTGACTCTTTCCATTATTCTTTTTTCCTTCTGATGTTTCAAGATCCTTTCTTTAATGGTTTTCTTTCTGTTACAAAAGTTCCCTTGGCTATTTGTTTAGGATTAGATCTACTAGCAACAAATTCTCTTAGGCTTTCTTAATCTGAGAATGTCTAAACTTCCCCTCATTCCTGAAGGATATTTTTGCTGGATATAAAATTCAGGGCTGATCATTCTTTTCATTCAGCATTTAAAACCATGGTGTCACTTCTTTCTTGGTTTCTCTTGATGGCTTTCTGATGAAAAATACACTGTTGTTTGAATTGTATTCTCTCTATATGTAAGGTATGGATTCTCTCTCACTGTTGTGAAGGTCATTTCTCTTTCTTTACTTTTCAAACACTTTATCATAATGTGTCTTGATGTGACAGCACTATTATGTAGAAAAAAAAAATATATATATATATATATGTTTGCTTTTCAAATATCATCCATGGAATTCAAATATATACCAAGTAGTGTATAGCAAGTAGAAGTCATTAAAAATTCTAAATTCAAAGAGCATACAGTAAGTTACATAACTCAGATTGTATCCATTTCTTCTATTCCCAACTCCAGGTGTCCAGGATTTGCACACAGTTCTTAACTATTTTGTTCCCATTTATTTTTAGGCTTTTAAAAATTTAAGATGAAAATTTAAGTACTAAACTATCACTTCCTTGTTATTAGTAATATCTATGGAAAAAGCAAGAGAATTCCAGTAAAATATCTACTTATGCTTCATTCACTACACTAAAGCCTTTGACTGTGTGGATCAAAACAAACTGTGGAAAATTCTTAAAGAGATGGGAATACCAAACTACCTGACCTACCTCCTGCAAAACCTATATGCATGTCAAGAAACAACAGTTAGAATCAGATATGGCATAACAGACTGGTTCCAAATTAGGAAAGGAGTACATCAAGACTGTATATTGTCACCCTGCTTATTTAACTTCTATGCAGAGTACATCATGAGAAAAGTTGGGCTGGATGAAGCACAAGCTGGAATCAAGATTTCTTGGAGAAATATCAATAACCTCAGATATGCAGATGACACCACCCTTACGGCAGAAGGTGAGGAAGAACTAAAGTGTCTCATGATGAAAGTGAAAGAGGAGGGTTCAAAAAAATGGCTTAAAACTCAACATTCAAAAAACTAATATCATGGCATCTGGTCCTATCACTTCATGGCAAATAGATGGGGAAACAGTGGAAACAATGAAAAATTTTATTTTGGAGGACTCCAAAATCACTGCAGATGATAACTTCAGGCTTGAAAGTAAAAGAAGTTTGCTCCTTGGAAGAAAAACCATGACAGCGTATTAAAATGCAGAGACATTACAATGCCAACAAAGGTCTATTTAGTCAAAGCTATGGTTTTTCCAGTAGTCATGTATGGACGTGAGAGCTGGACAATAAAGAAATCTGAGGGCTGAAGAATTGATGCTTTTGAACTGTGGTGTTGGAGAAGATTCTGAAGAGTCCCTTGGACTGCAAGGAGATCAAACCAGTCAATCCTAAAGGAAACCTATCCTGAATATTCATTGGAAGGACTGATGTTGAAGCTGAAACTCCAATACTTTGGCCACCTGATGAGAAGAGCTGACTCCCTGAAAAAGGCTCTGATGCTGGGAAAGGTTGATGGCATGAGGAGAAGGGGACAACAGAGGAGGAAATGGATGGATGGCATCACTGACTCAGTGGACATGATTTTGAGCAATTTCTGGAGATAGTGAAGAATGGGGAAGCCTGGCGTGCTGCAGTCCATGGGGTTGCAAAGAGTTGTACACATCTGATTGACTGAACAGCAACCACATACATAAGTTTTCTTATATATTTGTTGAAAAGTCATTTACTTTTCTTACTTCACAGCAATCAGCCTGTCATGTCAGAACTTAGGTTTTCATTTTATCCTCAGCACTTTTCTACCTTTACAGAAGAGCAGAAAAATATCCTGCAATATAATATTTATAGGCAGGAGTAATTTTTTCAAGCCCTATATCCTCCATCCCAGAAACTAAATAGAACACATAAGATTCTGAATATGAGACTTTTCCCTGACACATAAAGAATTGTCATGTAAATCAGAACAGGAAAACTTGGTTTTAAAGTTCCTTTGAATTGCTCATACTTGAATGGTTGAAGGGCAATCTGAAAGAAATAAGTAAACTATATTGTTTGAATAGAAAATGCAAGTTATATGTAGGAAGCAAAGAAAGAAAAAGAAAGAAAATTCTCCTTGCAGAAAAGTCTCACTATAAACTTAGAAGATGATTAAAGCTTCTATCCCGTTTTATAAAGTCCATGATTAAGTAAATAAATAGCCAGTCCACACTGGTAATTAGTTTGTAAGCAATATCATAATTATAGCAGTATTATGAGTATTTCCATTGATGATAACATGGTGTACATTCTGAAGTTTGTCACATAAAAATAACAACTTCAGTACAAGTAAATGTAATTCTACATTTGTCATCAGATTTTTGCATTGTGTTTGATTGTTCCAGATACTTTTCTAGGAATACCAGGGTGTCTGTAACTCTCATAAGAAATCATTTATATGGGAAAAATAAAACTATGAAGAGCTTTCTGAAGTTTTGTGGTCTAGGAAATTTCCAGCAGTTCCTAAAAGGTTAATAAAAAGTAGCTATGGTCCCATCACTTCATGGGAAATAGATGGGGAAACAGTGGAAACAGTGTCAGACTTTATCTTTTTGGGCTCCAAAATCACTGCAGATGGTGACTGCAGCCATGAAATTAAAAGATGCTTACTCCTTGGAAGAAAAGTTATGACCAACCTAGATAGCATATTGAAAAGCAGAGATATTACTTTGCCAACAAAGCTCCATCTAGTCAAGGCTATGGTTTTTCCTGTGGTCATGTATGGATTTGAGAGTTGGACTGTGAAGAAAGCTGAGTGCCAAAGAATTGATGCTTTTGAACTGTGAGATTGTAGAAGACTCTTGAGAGTCCCTTGGACTGCAAGGGGGTCCAACCAGTCCATCCTATAGGAGATTGGTCCTGGGTGTTCATTGGAAGGAGATTCTAAAGCTGAAACTCCAATACTTTGGCCACCTCAGTTGAAGAGTTGACTCACTGGAAAAGACCCTGATGCTGGGAGGGATTGTGGGCAGGAGAAGAAGGGGACGACAGAGGATGAGATGGCTGGATGGCATCACTGACTCGATGGACGTGAGTCTGAGTGAACTCCGGGAGTTGGTGATGGACAGGGAGGCCTGGTGTGCTGCTATTCATGGGGTCACAAGGAGTCGGACACGACTGAGCGACTGAACTGAACTGATTATTATATGATGTTATTGTGTTTTCTTTCTAAGCATGCAAAATTGAAATTTGAGTATTTTCCTACTTTTAACAATGATCAATTGTTTTTTAAGATAGTGACATTTTCTCCCCAATAGAATGTAATTCCCTCCTTCTCCTTCTTTCTCTTTATATCCTCATCTTTATCTGCACCCTGAGAACCTCATATGGGACATTTTCATGCTATCCTTTGTCTACATCCCTCTAACATGAATTCCCTGCTTTTGCCATTTCAAATGACCTGGAGCACGTTGAGTTCATTCATCACTTTAGAGCTTTGTTCTCACCGTTTTTTCTGTTAGAAATGTGTCCATCCAGTGTCCTCTCTACCTATTCAAATATCCAAACCTAAATATTTAGTTGAAATCTTGCCCATTCAACAAAGACTTTTTGTCTATTTCATTTGACAACATAATTCAGTATCCTCTTGTAAAGGCCAACAAAAATCTCTTATGCCCCATTACAAGGGGTAATTGTCTTTACCTGGGATCTCATTTGATTTTAAGTTACTGATGCTGCCAATTACGTCAGTTGTGTTTACTTGTTCATCAGAAACTCTCAGCTTCAAAATAGGTCCATTCTAGCAGCTATAGAATACTTCAAAATATGATAATTTCTCCTCTAAATTGATATATGAATTGACTGACTTTGCTACCCCTATTTTCCCTTTTTACTATCTTATATATTTATAACTAAATTTTTGCATTCTAAAAACATGACAAAATTTTATTTCACAAAAAATTAATCCTCCAAAGGAAACCCTTGTAAAATCATTGAGAAATAAAAAAATAGGAAAAAAACAAAACAAATATAATTAACTGTAAATCATTATCCAAAATAACCACTTCAAATATTTAGATCTATTCACTTTATTGTTTTCTATTAATTTTGTTTTTATGATTTTAACAGGTTTGGCTAAAATATAATTTTATATTTAAAATTAGTCTTATATGAGTATTTTCAAGTCATTAGACATTATTTGGAAACATAGTGTTTAGTGGCTTTGTAATAGTGTATCACATGAATGTATCATTATTTGATTGAAGGGTTTTCATACAGTTGGTCATTCATACTGTGATCAGTGTTAAAGATTTTACCAAGAAGTGCTTAGTCACTCAGTTGTGTCTGACTCTTTGCAACCTGATGGACTGTAGCCTGCCAGGCTCCTCTGTCCATGGGTATTCTCTAGGCAAGTATACTGGAGTGGACTGTCATGCCCTCCTCCAGGGGATCTTTCCAAGCCAGGGATTGAACCCAGGTCTCCCATATTGCAGACAGATTCTTTACCATCTGAACCACAAGGAAAGAGTTTTGTTATAAATATCTTCATTGTTAATTGTTGAAGATCATATTATCAATGTAAATATGGAACCAAAAATCTCAATTCATATGTTGCATATATTTCAAAATTTACTAATTATTCATATTTGTAGTCAAATTTCTCTTCACACAATTTCTCTGTTCATTTGACAATTGTGATCATTGTGATTGTTTTTTTACATTAACCTATGGATTTCTGTACATCACTTCAATAATTCTGGGAGAAGATGTATGAGTAAATAAATAAGTAATAGATGAATGCTGTCTAGGTTGGTCATAGCTTTTCTTCCAAGGAGCAAGTGTCTTTTAATTTCATGGCTGCAGTCACCACCTGAAGTAATTTTGAAGCCCCCAAAATAAAGTCTGTCACCATTTCCATTGTTTTCCCTTCAATGTGCCATGAAGTGATAGGACCAGATGCCATGATCTTAGTTTTTTGAATGTTGAGTTTTCAGCCAACTTTTTCCACTACCCTCTTTCACTTTCATCAAGAGGCTTTTTAGTTCTTCTTTGCTTTTTGTAGCTTCCTTTTAGTAGCTTCTTCGCAAGCTCCAGGAATTGGAGATGGATAGGGAAGCCTGGTGTTCTGCAGTCCATAGAGTTGCAAAGAGTTGTACACGACTGAGCTACTGAACTGAACTGAATAGATGAATGGATATAGTTCCAAGCCAAATTTATCTCTCCTTCTAAAAATCATATTTTAATATCTATTATATTATTTCACAGCTTTTTGTTTTGTTTTTCTTTTTTATCTTCTTTATCAATGATTTTTTTTTCTCTTGAAATAAGTTGAAAATTCCCTTTAAGAAGACACTATAATATTTCTTCTAAATCTCTATGTTTTTATCATATTTGTGGGAATATAATTACAAGTTGTAGTGTATTTGCTGGTTGACAATTACTCTACAGTTCACACACACACACAGAAGAAGACAGCATATTAATAAAGAAGTAGTATTAACTATTGTGGTGGTGAGAATGCAGGTCACCATAAACGTTCTTGTCCAGTCCTGAATGGTAACATCTTGACAGTTGAAAATAGTCTTTCCCCACTTTGTCCTCATTGGGTAGCATTAAATGGTGACAGCACCACATGGGACTCTTTCCCAAATTCTGTCCCTAACATCTCAGCTATCACACTTCAGGACACTGACTCCCTAGAGTTTCTAAATATCATGTCAATGAGATCAATCAGTTGTCAGATCTCAAAACTCTGGGCTATGTGGATATGTATTCTTTACTCAACCAATAGGGATGCTTGGACCACGCCGGGTGACTGAGGGGTCATATGGCAAGAGAGTTTGGAGGAGAATGAGCCATACCAGGCCAATAGCATGGATATGACTCTGGGGTGAAGTGGATTAGCTCAGTAGATAATCACATTGGGCATCCAGATTATGATCTATAAATATTTCTTTCCCACTCATCATAACTAGTACTCCTTGGAAACAATTTCAGAATGCTTTTGTTGTTCTGTCACTAAGTTGTGTCCCACTCTTTGTAACTCCATGGAGTTATGCTAGGTTCCTCTGTCCTCCTGTATCTCCTGGAGTTTGCCCAAACTCATGTCCATTGAGTTGGTGATGCTATATAACTATCTCATCCGCTGGTGTCCCCTTCTCCACTTGCTTTCAATCTTTCCCAGCATTGTAGTCTTTTCCAATGAGTCAACTCTTTGCATCAGCTGGCCAGAGTATCAGAGCTTCAACTTTAGGGTCAGTCCTTCCAATGAATATTCAGGGTTAATTTCCTTTAGGATTGACTGATTTGATCTCCTTGCAGTCCAAGGGACTCTCAAAAGTCTTCTCCAGCACTGGAATTTGACATCAGTGCTTTGACATTCAGGCTTCTTTATAGTCCAGCTCTCACATCCATACTTGACTACTGGAAAAAAACATAGTTTTGACTATACAGATCTTTGTGGGCAAAGTGATGTCTCTGCTTTTTATTTTTTTATTTTTATTTTTTTATTAATATGCTGTCTAAGTTTGTCATAGGTTTTCTTCCAAGGAGCAAGTGTAATTTAATTTCATGGCTGCAGTCACCATCCACAATGATTTTGGAGACCAAGAAAATAACATATGTCACTGCATACACTTTTTCCATTTGAATGAAATGATGGGATCATATGCCATGATCTTCGTTGTTTTTTTTTTTTTTTAATATTGAGTTTCAGGAAGATTTTTCACTTTCCTCTTTCACCCACATCAGAGATGCTTTAGTTTCTCTTCACTTGCTGCCATTAGAGTGGTTAACATTTGCATATCTGATAAGATCAGATCAGTCGCTCAGTCCTGTCTGACTCTTTGTGACCCCATGAATTGCAGCATGCCAGGCCTCCCTGTCCATCACCAACTCCCAGAGTTCACTCAGACTCACATCCATCGAGTCAGTGATGCCATCCAGCCATCTCATCCTCTATCGTCCCCTTCTCCCCTTGCCCCCAATCCCTCCCAGCATCAGAGTCTTCTCCAGTGAGTCAACTCTTCGCATGAAGTGGTCAAGTACTGGAGTTTCAGCTTTAGCATCATTCCTTCCAAAGAAATCCCAGGGCTGATCTCCTTCAGAATGGACTGGTTGGATCTCCTTGCAGTCCAAGGGACTCTCAAGAGTCTTCTCCAATACCACAGTTCAAAAGCATTATTTCTTTGGCGCTCAGCCTTCTTCACAGTCCAACTCTCAAATCCATACATGACCACAGGAAAAACCATAGCCTTGACTAGATGAACCTTTGTTGGCAAAGTAATGTCTCTGCTTTTGAATATGCTATCTAGGTTGGTCATAACCTTCCTTCCAAGGAGTAAGCGTCTTTTAATTTCATGGCTGCAGTCACCATCTGAAGTGATTTTGGAGCCCAGAAAAATAAAGGCTGACACTGTTTCCCCATCTATTTCCCATGAAGTGATGGGACCAGATGCCATGATCTTCCTTTTCTGAATGTTGAGCTTTAAGCCAACTTTTTCACTCTCCACTTTCACTTTCATCAAGAGGCTTTTTAGTGCCTCTTCACTTTCTGCCATAAGGGTGGTGTCATCTGCATATCTGAGGTGATTGATATTTCTCTCAGCAATCTTGATTCCAACTTGTGTTTCTTCCAGTCCAGCGTTTCTCATGATGTACTCTGCCTATAAGTTAAATAAACAGGTTGACAATATACAGCCTTGACGAACTCTTTTTCCTATTTGGAACCAGTCGGTTGTTCCATGTCCAGTTCTAACTGTTGCTTCCTGACCTGCATGCAAATTTCTCAAGAGGCAGGTCAGGTGGTCTGGTATTCCCATCTCTGTCAGAATTTCCCACAGTTGATTGTGATCCACACAGTCAAAGGCTTTGGCATAGTCAATAAAGCAGAAATAGATGTTTTTTTGGAACTCTCTTGCTTTTCCCATGATCCAGCGGATGTTGGCAATTTGATCTCTGGTTCCTCTGCCTTTTCTAAAACCAGTTTGAGCATCAGGAAGTTCACGGTTCACATATTGCTGAAGCCTGGCTTGGAGAGTTTTGAGCATTACTTTACTAGTGTGTGAGATGAGTACAATTGTGCGGTAGTTTGAGCATTCTTTGGCATTGACTTTCTTTGGGATTGGAATGAAAAACTGCTGAGTTTTCCAAATTTGCTGACATATTGAGTGCAGCACTTCACAGCATCATCTCTCAGGATTTGGAATAACTCAACTGGAATTCCATCACCTCCACTAGCTTTGTTTGTAGTGATGCTTTCTAAGGCCTACTTGACTTCACATTCCAGGATGTCTGGTTCTAGGTCAGTGATCACACCCTCATGATTATCTGTGTCATGAAGATCTTTTTTGTACAGTTATTCTGTGTATTCTTGCCATCTCATCTTAGTATCTTCTGCTTCTGTTAGGTCCATACCATTTCTGTCCTTTATTGAGCCCATCTTTGCATGAAATGTTCCTTTGGTATCTCTGATTTTCTTGAAGAGATCTCTAGTCATTCCCATTCTGTTGTTTTCCTCTTTTTCTTTGCATTGATCGCTGAAGAAGGCATTCTTATCTCTTCTTGCTATTCTTTGGAACTCTGTATTCAGATGCCTATATCTTTCCTTTTCTCCTTTGCTTTTCGCTTCTCTTCTCTTCACAGCTATTTGTAAGGCCTCCCCAGACAGCCATTTTGCTTTTTTGCATTTCTTTTCCATGGGGATGGTCTTGATCCCTGTCTCCTGTACAATGTCATCAACCTCATTCCATAGTTCATCAGGCACTCTATCTATCAGATCTAGGCCCTTAAATCTATTTCTCACTTCCACTGTATAATCATAAGGGATTTGATTTAGGTCATACCTGAATGGTCTAGTGGTTTTCCCTACTTTCTTCAATTTAAGTCTGAATTTGGCAATAAGGAGTTAATGGTCTGAGCCACAGTCAGCTCCTGGTCTTGTTTTTGCTGCCTGCATATCTGAGGTTATTGATATTTCTCCCAACAATCTTGATTCCAGCTTGTGCTTCATCAAGCCTGGCATTTCACATGATGTATTATTCTGCATTTAAGTTAAATAAATAGACTAAGATATACAGCCTTGACCTACTCCTTTCCCCATTTGGAGCCAGTCTGTTGTTCCATGTTCGGTTCTAACTATTGCTTTTTGACCTGTATACAGATTTTCCAGGAAGCAGGTAAGGTGGTCTGTATTCTTATCTCTTGGAGAATTTTACACAGTTTGCTGTGATCCACACAAAGGCTTAAGTGTAGTCAATGAAGCAGAAGTAGACTTTTTTTTTTTTTTAATATATATAATTTCCTTGCTTTCTCCATGATCTAGTGAATGTAGGCAATTTGATCTCTGGTTCCTCTGCCTCTTCAAAATTCAGTTTTTATATCTGGAAGTTCTTGATTCATGTACTTTTGAAACCTAGCTTGAAGGCTTTTAAGCATAACATTGCTAGTGTGTGAAATGAGTGCAGTTGTATAGTAGTTTGAATATTCTTTGGCATTGCCCTTCTTTGGTTTTGGATTGAGAACTGACCTTTTCCAGTCATATAGCCACTACTTAGTTTTTCCAAATTTGCTGATATATGGAGTGCAATACTTTAACAGTATCATCTTTTAGGTTAGGGGCAGAAAGTATGTAAGATAGATTTGAACCTGCTTCATGTACCAGGGAACAAAGAACTTTCCAAAGCTATTAGGGTCATGTCTAAAATACACAGGAACCAGCCAAAGAGGATTCCTCTGGCCAAGGAAAGAGGACACTTGGTACATCAACAAGAGTGAGATCTGATGAGAAGATGGAAACACATCAAGACAGTGTGGGTGGGGACTTGCCCGGCAGTTCAGTGGTTAAGACTTTGCTTCCCAGTGCAGGGGGTGTAGGTTTGACCCTTGGTCAGTGACCTAAGATTACACATGCCTTTCAGCCAAAAAAAAAAACAAAAAACCATAAAACAGAAGCAATACTGTAACATATTCAATAAAGGCTTTAAAAATGATACACATACAAAAGACTTAAAAAAACAGGATGCACTTCCTCTGATTTCTTAAATATGGTACCACTTACCCACCTACTTTCCATTTTCTAAAAATAGCTCTCTCTGATCTCATTTCTTCAGCTCTTCTATCCATTATTGACATTTTCTGCATGTTCACTAAACACTTTGAGGGTCTGAAACATCAGTAAAGAGAAACATGCTTGATATCCCATATTTAACCTATGAAGTCTGAGACATATTTTTAAGAAAACATAGACTCACAAACATAACAGACATAATCACTTTAACAGCAGAACAAGCAGCTCTGGCAGACTTAAAAAAAAAAAAACTGTTTAAAGTAAGTAAGGTTTTCTTTGTATGCATGAAGCAGGGCACTCAAAGCTGGTACTCTGGGACAACCCAGAGGGATGGGATGGGGAGGGAGGTTGGAGGGGGGTTCAGGATGGGGGGACACATGTACATCCATGGCTGACTCATGTATATGTAAGGCAAAAGCCACCACAATATTGTAATTAGCCTCCAAATAAAGTAAATAAGTTAATTTAAAAAAGATGACTCTCCGTCTTGTTCCAATTTTATTTTTCTCATGCATTTAATTTCTAATTTGAATAGAAAGCTGACTGCTTCACAGAAAACATCTTCCTGTATGATTTATGTGTATAAAGAGAGTTATGTCATTTCCAGAATTGTCTCTACTTGTTCTCAATGGAAGCTAAGTAGTGGTTTCAGTTAGAATTTCTGGGCTGCTACAATGTGACTGCTTATCCACCCTCCTCCTCAAAAATCCTTTTTTATTGTTTTAGTCCCTCAGTCATGTCCAGCTCTTTTAAGATCCCAGAGACTGTAGGCCACCGAGCTTCTCTGTCCATGGGGTTTCCCAAGCAATAATACTGGAGTGGGTTGCACTTTCCTTCTCTAGGGGATCTTCCCCACCAAGGAACTAAACCTGCATCTCTGGCATTGGCAGGTGGATTATTTATCAGTGAGCCTCTGGAAAGTCCAAAAATCCTTAACTATATATATTTTTAAGGTCATATTCATTTGTATTAGTCATACACACTATAGCTTGACTAGAAGCCATTTGATTCATAAATAGAAACACTCAACAGTGTAGAAGAAGGTCAATGGAGAATAGCAAAGATAACACTGGGTCTGGGTTCAAATAGTGGCTGTATTTCATCTACAATTTGAGTGAAGCATTTAACTAAATGAGTCTATCTCTTCATGTGTAAACTTATGTCATTGGAAAACATCACAGCCTTCTGTTCCTAAATGTTCTGTGAGTCTTTATCACTGAAATAACCTAGCTTACATACTTATTTTATGTCAAAATATTTTTCATTCTTGGAATGAAAAGATTTAAAAAAGGAAAAACCTTTTTTTTTCCAAATTTCCAAAAAAAAGCATTCCTAAATTTCAGTATGTATTTTTTACTCAAAACATCTATTCTAAAATGTTGTTTAATGGTGCCAAATTAGAATATTTTGAAAAAGAAATTCTATTTCTTACAAGGTTTGCTCCATAATTATATATAATTATGATTATATAATAATGATATATATATGATTATATGATATATATGATATGATATATATGATATATATGATATTATATAATATATAATATTATAATAATAGATGATTATATAATAATATAATTCTTATATATAAATCGCCCAACTTTGTGTTTCACAAATGTAACTATGCCCAAGTCCAATGTGGAAATTTTTAGAAATGTTATTTCTTACTCCACACAGAGATGCCAGTTCAGAAGGCTGGGTTAGGTTCATAGTCCCTGTTATTAAACAACCAGGCAATTCTGATGTAGTTCCCATGTATCATCTTTTGAAAATAATGACCAAATACTCTATTTAGAATTTCTTTCCATAATAGTATTATTTGATAACTAAAATTATTTTAAATTTATACAAATGCAAAGGTAGAACACAATCCCTCATGTAATCAAACAAAAATCTCTTACTTTCATTTAATATATGATATATTTTTAAATGGGAAAGACTAGGGATCTCTTCAAGAAAATCAGAGATACCAAAGGAACATTTCATGCAAAGATGGGCTCGATAAAGGACACAAATGGTATGGACCTAACAGAAGCAGAAGATATTAAGAAGAGATGGCAAGAACACACAGAAGAACTGTACAAAAAAGAGCTTCACAACCCAGATAATCATGATGGTGTGATCACTGACCTAGAGCCAGACATCCTGGAATGGGAAGTCAAGTGGGCCTTAGAAAGCATCACTATGAACAAAGCTAGTGGAGGTGATGGAATTCCAGTGGAGCTATTCCAAATCCTGAAAGATGATGCTGTGAAAGTGCTGCACTCAATATGCCAGCAAATTTGGAAAACTCAGCAGTGGCCACAGGATTGGAAAAGTTCAGTTTTCACTCCAATCCCAAAGAAAGGCAATGCCAAAGAATGCTCAAACTACCGCACAATTGCACTCATCTCACACACTAGTAAAGTAATGCTCAAAATTCTCCAAGCCAGGCTTCAGCAATATGTGAACCATGAACTTCCTGATGTTCAAACTGGTTTTAGAAAAGGCAGAGGAGCCAGAGATCAAATTGCCAACATCCGCTGGATCATGGGAAAAGCAAGAGAGTTCCAGGAAAGCATCTATTTCTGCTTTATTGACTATGCCAAAGCCTTTGACTGTGTGGATCACAATCAACTGTGGGAAATTCTGAAAGAGATGGGAATACCAGACCACCTGACCTGCCTCTTGAGAAATTTGTATGCAGGTCAGGAAGCAACAGTTAGAACTGGACATGGAACAACAGTACGTCAAGGCTGTATATTGTCAACTTGTTTATTTAACTTATAGGCAGAGTACATCATGAGAAACGCTGGACTGGAAGAAACACAAGTTGGAATCAAGATTGCTGAGAGAAATATCAATCACCTCAGATATGCAGATGACACCACCCTTATGGCAGAAAGTGAAGAGGCACTAAAAAGCCTCTTGATGAAAGTGAAAGTGGAGAGTGAAAAAGTTGGCTTAAAGCTCAACATTCAGAAAAGGAAGATCATGGCATCTGGTCCCATCACTTCATGGGAAATAGATGGGGAAACAGTGTCAGCCTTTATTTTTCTGGGCTCCAAAATCACTTCAGATGGTGACTGCAGCCATGAAATTAAAAGACGCTTACTCCTTGGAAGGAAGGTTATGACCAACCTAGATAGCATATTCAAAAGCAGAGACATTACTTTGCCAACAAAGGTTCGCCTAGTCAAGGCTATGGTTTTTCCTGTGGTCATGTATGGATATGAGAGCTGGACTGTGAAGAAGGCTGAGCACTGAAGAATTGATGCTTTTGAACTGTGGTGTTGGAGAAGACTCTTGAGAGTCCCTTGGACTGCAAGGAGATCCAACCAGTCCATTCTGAAGGAGATCAGCCCTGGGATTTCTTTGGAAGGAATGATGCTAAAGCTGAAACTCCAGTACTTTGGCCACCTCATGCGAAGAGTTGACTCTTTGGAGAAGACTCCGATGCTGGGAGGGATTGAGGGCAGGAGGAGAAGGGGACGACAGAGGATGAGATGGCTGGATGGCATCACTGACTCGATGGACGTGAGTCTGAGTGAACTCTAGGAGTTGGTGATGGACAGGGAGGCCTGGCGTGCTGTGATTCATGGGGTTGCAAAGAGTCGGATACGACTGAGCGACTGATCTGATCTGATTTGATATTTTTAAAAAGGATATGTCTCAAAATTTGAAACTTTGCTTGTTAGACTTACTGTGTGTTTTTTGCTCACATTACATTGATATAAAGAGAAAACTCACGTTTAAAATATTCATCTATCTATCCACCTCTCATCTATCTATCTCTAATGACCTGATCATTACAGCTTCACTCTAGTTTGCATATTAGCCAGTCCTGGGAAATCTTGTCTCATTCAGAGAGTACAAAATGACACAAGAGAAAGACAAACTAAAATCCTGGTTTAAACAAGTACTCATCTTACACAAGCTTTCTTGGTACCAGCATCAAAAAGAAAGAACATGAAGAAATACAAGAGGCATAGACAATATGTTCGCTTGACTGTAGGATTAACTATTCAGCTTTACTCAAAGAGCAATTTGGTTTTATTCAAAGACAAATTGCATGTAAACTGTACCCAGGGAATTTCACAGCTGAAATAAGTACTCTTATAGCTTCATAAATAGATATATATCTAAACTAAAGGTGTATACTCCTGTTATTAACTAGTCTATTACTTGAATGTAATATATAATGCTAATTTCTCCATTTGGATTTCTCAAAGCCAGATGTTTTCTGTTTTTTTTTTTTTTTTTTTTAGGGAAATTCTAATGCTAAAGTAAAGATGTGTGGTACTGAAAAAAGATATACTGAAATACATGGAAGAAGAAAAAAAATTATTTGATTTTCTAAGCCAAAAGAATGTGCCCCAAACAGGAAGACGCTAGAAATTTTCATAGCTTTTTCATAATTGTTACAAAAACTAATCCTTCTATGAGCCATACATTTCAACAAATTACAAAGATAAATCATCCAAAGTATATTTCATCACAGCAATGGAGTCAAAATAGTTAACAAGAATAACAATGACAAAGACAATAATTACAACTATAAAATCCCTAACCTCTTAAAAATTGAACACATTTAAAAATAATTCACCAGTTAGAGATTAGAAAAAATAAAAATATTGGAACTGCATTATAAAGAAAATAAAACATAACTAAGGTGTGATCAACTCAAACATTATTAAGGGAAATTTATATCCTTAACTCCATATATTAATAAAGAAGTTTAAAAATCAATGAGCTAAGCTTTCAACTCAATAAGTTATAAAAAGACCAGAAAATTAAACTCAAATTAAAGAGAGAAATAGTAAAGAAAACAAATGTATAGCAGACTCACACAGGATAGAAACTAGTTCAGTGATAAAATTAATCAGACAGACTCATATTTAATTAAGAAGAAAGGGAGAAAAAACACAAGTTATCTACAGTAAGAACAAGAAAGGGAAAAAATGGTAATAATCTGGTCAACAGTGAAAAACATAGTAAGTGGGTACAATAAATAAACTATGGCTAATCAGTTTGGCAATTTGAATAAAATAAATACATGTATTTAAAAATATAATTTACCACAACCAACAGAAAAATAAATAGAAAACTCCTTTGTTCAACATTTTCAATATTATACAGATCTGGGTTTCTTTGGTTTTCATATTGACAAAAATACTCAAAAAATCATGAGAAATGCAAAGGCCCAAGATAATCCAAGACAGTCTGATGAAAACTAAAGAAATTAAGGATTTAAATTGACAGTTCTCCTACAAAACTGCAGTGATTGAAACCCTGTGGTTTAAATAGCGGAAATTTCAGAAATAGGGCAGTGCATACACAGTCACCTATTATATGACAAAAGTCACACTGAAGTCAAAGGAGTAAAATATGCCACTTCAGTAGACAATTATTGTTTTATCGCTAAGTCATGTCTGACCCTTTGAGACCACTTGGACTGCATCACACCAGACTTCCCTGTCCTTCAATATCTCCTAGAACTTGCTCAAATTCATGTCCATTGAGTCAATGATGCTATCTAACCATCTCATCCTCTGCCACACCCATCTCCTTTCACCTTCAGCTTTTCCCAGCATCAGGTTCTTTTCCAAAGAGTCAACTCTTTGCGTCAGGTGGCTAAAGTATTGGAGGTTCATCTTCAGCATCAGTCCTTCCAAAGAGTATTCAGAGTTGATTTCCTTCAGGATTGACAGTAGAGGACAGACATTGTCAATAGACATTGTCAGCAGACAGTATCAAGTGAATTAGATATGTGTATGGATAAGAGTAGACAGTTTGTGTGTTCCATCTGTAAGAATCAATTGAAAATATAGTGCAGATTGAAAGGTAAATGGCAAGCAAGCTATTAGGGAACAGAATAAAGGGAAACAATATCATTTTGGTGAGGGCAAACATTTCCCAACAAAATGTAGAAAGCACTAATGATGCTTTTTCATTTTTTAATTTATTTTTGACTATATAAATTGGGCTATATTAATTAGATTATATGAAAATAAACAAATCATGCTTCTAAAAAAGACATTATTAAGAGAGCAAAAAGGCAGATTAACAGATTCAGAAACTATATTTTGCTTTACATGCATCTGACTTGATCACTATCCAAAATATATAAATAATATTTATAGATCTATATTTATATACACAATAATTAAACAGTGCAATAGAAAAATGCATTAAAAATTCAGCTGAGCCTTACTGAAGATGATAACAAATGGCAAAAAATAAATAATAGAAATATCTGTGTTAATGAGCAAGAAAACCCAAATCAAAATCATAATGTTCTAACACAAATCCTAAAATGACTACAGAGAAATAATCTTTCCTTTAGTGACCAAACGTTTTCAAGGATTTCAAGTTAAGCAACAAGAATTCTCTCTGGCTGCTGCTAAGAGTTAATTTGGTGCATTTACATAAGAAACTGTCAACAGTATCTAGTAAAATTACCAGAAATCCAATGTATGATTCAGTATCCATTTCTAGCTATACCTACAGTAAAAATACATCAAAAGTTGGTTGATCTTCTGAGGACCAGAGTTGGAATGCACATCCCACCATCCTTGGATCCAAGGACTGTGTAGGTTTTGTCACACTGGTGACGAGTTATTTTGTCCTCTATAGTCTAGATCCAATTGCTTTTATCCATAGTAATTAGAAAATCAGGTAAAATAGAATTTGATTAAGCTAGTACATACTATTCAGGGTCTTTTATTTATTAAAGCAATTTTATTGAATTATAGTTGATTTATAATGTGTTAGTTTCAGTAGTACAGCAAATGATTCAGTTATACATAGATATATTTATAGCATATAAATATATATATATATATACACTATATATATTACATTCTTTTACATTATAGGTTATTACAATTTATTGAGTAGAGTTCCTTATGCTATATAGTAGTTCCCCATTGATAGTCTATTTTATATAGTAGTGTGTATATGTTAACCTCAAACTCTTAAGTTATTCTCACCCTGTCCTTTGTTAACCACAGATTTGTTTTGTATGTCTATGAATCTGTTTCTGATTTCTAAATAAGTTCATTTGTATCATTGTTTTTTAGATTCCACATTCTACAAACAAGCGATATCATAACAGTATTTGTCTCTATCCGATTTACTTCATTTAGTAATCCAGACAATTTTAAAACAGCATATTTTCTTATAATCTGAAGAACATCAGGTTTGTTATTTCTTTACTAGTGTTAAACCACCTTCCTATTATATCCTGACAAGAATTTTTCAGGTTCAGGACTTTTTAGGCTCTTGTGGTCCCATAATTACAACTTGCAGTAACTCATAAGTGGCAGCAGTATTGACAAAAAAGTACCAGCAAGAGTTTTGAAGCATTGGGATGCTGAGATGCTCATCTGTGTAAACCATTTTTGTTACCCATCATTGTTTTTGAGACTTACCTCCACAAAATGGTCATGTTTAATTTGGTGCCATATTCATAACCTCTAAAATGAAGCTTTAATTGAATTTGGCTAAGTAATACTTTCGTTTTATGAATGACGGCATTGAATGTCAGTTAATCAGCTACTCCAAAGTCATACAAATAGTATGTGACATAGTCATGTTCAGTGTATGTAAATTTACATTTCCAAACAAATCTTACATACAATCTATACACTCCAATTCATTGACTGTATAGCCAGTGGTTCAAAAAATGTTTTTTGTTTGTTTGTTTTCTTGTTAGCCAGGTTCAGATGTTAGCCTAGGAATTCACTAAATGGAGGAACTCACTCTTCTTGTTTAAATTCTCCAAGATTCAGTTTTCTATTTGTAAAATGGAGCTCCTGAAGGATAAGGTTGTATAAACATATAAATAAGTTTCTATAGACAATGTTCTTAGTTTACCTGATATTACTAATTTCGATTGAGTTGAATTCATCTATATTTCACTACAATTTTTCAATTTTTATCTTACATTAGTTTGGAGACATCTAAGACTAAGAATTAGATCAATTAAGAAATAAATTGCCAGGACATGGAGGCAACCTAGATGTCCATCAGCAGATGAATGGATAAGAAAGCTGTGGTACATATACACAATGGAATATTACTCAGTCATTAAAAAGAATACATTTGAATCAGTTCTAATGAGGTGGATGAAACTGGAGCCAATTATACAGAGTGATGTAAGCCAGAAAGAAAAACACCAATACAGTATACTAACGCATATATATGGAATTTAGAAAGATGGTAACGATAACCCTCTATGCGAAACAGCCAAAGAAACACAGATGTATAGAACAGTCTTTTGGACTCTGTGGGAGAGGGAGTGGGGGGATGATTTGGGAGAATGGCATTAAAACATGTATAATATCATATATGAAACGAATCACCAGTCCAGGTTCAATGTAGGATACAGGAAACTTGGGGCTGGTGCACTGGGATGAACCAGAGGGATGGTATGGGGAGGGAGGTGGGAGGGGGGTTCAGGATTGGGAATACGTGTACACCTGTGGCGGGTTCATGTTAATGTATGGCAAAACCAATACAATATTGTAAAGTAAAAATAAATAAATAAATAATAAATTGCAAATAAACATTTTCGTAAAATATACACATACACAGTCCTACGTCTTTTCAAGACACAAACCCTATCTTTTTTTGCTTCAAGGTAAATGAACATAAAACTCACTAAACAGAGGTAGTTTATCATAATTTATTTGTTAAATGAATAGGGCTGTAAAAATGATAGTAAATGATAATTAAGCCAAGTAATATATCAGGAACAAAAGGCATATAATATAAGTTTAAGTGAAAGTTAAACTAGCATCTTATTTTTTGTTGTTTTTTTTTAAATTAATTAATTAATTAATTAATTAACTTTTTAACTTTACAGTATTGTATTGGTTTTGCCATATATCAACATGAATCCGCCACAGGTATACACATGTTCCCCATCCTGAACCCTCCTCCCACCTCCCTCCCCGTACCATCACTCTGGGTCGTCCCAGTGCACCAGCCCCAAGCATCCAGTATCATGCTTCGAACCTGGACTGGTGACTCGTTTCATATATGACATCTTAGAGCTAGACACTAGTGTGCCTTGTTAGGATCACAGGCATTTTCTTTTTTCTTTTCAAATTATAGATGCATTGAGTCAGTGCATCTTTTAAATTAGGAATCACTGTTTTGCTCAATTTGACCATTGCTACTAGACTGAAGATTATTTATAATCTATTTTTCACTGTTAGCATCACATATTAACACAACATTTTCATATTTAGAGTTAATTAAGAATGAGAATCTAACCAAACAGAGTTAAATTTAAGAACTACTGAATAACCCAGAAAATATCCAAATTGTTTGTTCTAAATCAGTAACCAAATTCTGAGAGGGTTTGCTATTGCTACAGTCTTTGAAAAAACAGTCTAGGGTGCCAAGATCAACTGCTAAAAAAAAAGAAAGAAAGAAAATAATAATACCAAATCTCAAAAGCTATTTTTCACAGTTCAACTCTGAAACAGAGGATTGTATAAACAATAATTGTTATAGTCATAACAAAAACTCAAAGTTTTGTGTCAAACCAAGAATACTTCTGAGCCTTTTAAAATTCCAGCTCAAATGGGATCCCTGATTAAAATATTAAAAAGGGAAAAGGGGATGCTTGAGGTGCCAGGATTAAGGATAAGATAATTGGAGGTGAAAATCCCATGTTTGAAATATAATTCAATAAACACATTTATTATGCTATCTTTAAGGTGTTATTCTTGTTTGGCTTTTAGATAGCATAGAATTTAGCTTCGGTTTTGCTAAGTAGCATCTCTGAATTTAGATTATGAAAAGAAGACTTGTTTCCAACCATCCTTAGTAGCTTCCATTTCTACTCAGTGGTGTGGAGGGAAGGTGTGGGTTTCACTAACAGTTCCATGTACTATTTCTAAAACCAAATAATTTACTGATTTTGAGAAAGAGGCTTTAAGAAAAATCCTGTAATTTAGGATGGAACATTCTCAGTTCAGTTCAGTTTGTTGCTCAGTCCTGTCTGACTCTTTGTGACCCCATGAATCGTAGCACACCAGGCCTCCCTGTCCATCACCAACTCCCGGAGGTCACCCAGACTCACATCCATTGAGTCAGTGATGCCATCCAGCCATCTAATCCTCTGTCATCCCCTTCTCCTCTTGCCCCCAGTCCCTCCTATCATCAGAGTCTTTTTCAATGAGTCAACGCTTTGCATGAGGTGGCCAAAGTACTGGAGTTTCAGCTTTAGCATCATTCCTTCCAAAGAAATCCCAGGGCTGGTCTCCTTCAGAATGGACTGCCTGGATCTCCTTGCAGTCCAAGGTACTCTCAAGAGTCTTCTCCAACACCACAGTTCAAAAGCATCAATTCTTCGGCACTCAGCCTTCTTCAAAGTTCAACTCTCACATCCATACATGACCACAGGAAAGACCATAGCCTTGACTACACGGATCTTTGTTGGCAAAGTGATGTCTCTGCTTTTGACTATGTTATCTAGATTGGTCATAACTTTCCTTCTAAGGAGTAAGCATCTTTTAATTTCATGGCTGCAGTCACCATCTGCAGTGATTTTGGAGCCCCCTAAAATAAAATCTGACACTATTTCCACTGTTTCCCCATCTATTTCCCATGTAGTGATGGGACCAGATGCCATGATCTTCGTTTTCTGAATGTTGAGCTTTAAGCCAACTTTTTCACTCTCCACTTTCACTTTCATCAAGAAGCATTTTAGTTCTTCTTCACTTTCTGCTATAAGGGTGGTGTCATCTGCATATCTGAGGTTATTGATATTTCTCCTGGCAATCTTGATTTCAGCTTGTGATTCTTCCAGTCCTGCGTTTCTCATGATGTACTCTGCATAGAAATTAAATAAGCAGGGTGACAATATACAGCGTTGACGTACTCCTTTTCCTATTTGGAACCAGTCTGTTGTTCCATGACCAGTTCTAACTGTTGCTTCCTGATCTGCATACAGATTTCTCAAGAGGTAGGTCAGGTAGTCTGGTATTCCCATCTCTTGATGAATTTCCGAATTTCCCACAGTTTATTGTGATCTACACAGTCAAAGGCTTTGGCATAGTCAATAAAGCATAAATAGATGTTTTTCTGGAACTCTCTTGCTTTTTCGATGATCCAGCAGATGTTGGCAATTTGATCTCTGGTTCCTCTGCCTTTTCTAACACCAGCTTGAACATCTGGAAGTTCAAAGTTCACGTATTGCTGAAGCCTGGCTTGTAGAATTTTGAGCATTACTTTACTAGTGTGTGAGAGGAGTGCAATTGTGCGGTAATCTGAGCATGCTTTGGCATTGCCTTTCTTTGGGATTGGAATGAAAACTGACCTTTTCCAGTCTTGTGGCCACTGCTGAGTTTTCCAAATTTGCTGCCTATTGAGAGCAGCACTTTCACAGCATCATCTTTCAGGAATTGAAATAGGTCCACTGGAATTCCATCACCTCCACTAGCTTAGTTCATAGTGATGCTTTCTAAGGCCCACTTGACTTCACATTCCAGGATATCTGGCTCTAGGTCAGTGATCACACCATCGTGATATTCTGGGTCATGAAGATCTTTTTGTACAGTTCTTCTGTGTATTCTTGCCACTTCTTCTTAATATCTTCTGCTTCTGTTTATCTTCTGCTTCTGTTAGGTCCATACCATTTCTGTCCTTTATTGAGCCCATCTTTGCATGAAGTGTTCCCTTGGTATCTCTAAGTTTCTTGAAGAGATCTCTAGTCTTTCCCATTCTGTTGTTTTCCTCTTTTTCTTAGCATTGATTGCTGAAGGCTTTCTTATCTCTTCTTGCTATTCTTTGAAACTCTCCATTCAGTTGCTTATATCTTTCCTTTTCTCCTTTGCTTTTCGCTTCTCTTCTTTTCACAGCTATTTGTAAGGCCTCCCCAGACAGCCATTTTGCTTTTTTGCATTTCTTTTCCATGGAGATGGTCTTGATTCCTGTCTCCTGTACAATGTCATGAACCTCATTCCATAGTTCATCAGGCACTCTATCTATCAGATCTAGGCCCTTAAATCTATTTCTCACTTCCACTGTATAATCATGATGGATTTGATTTAGGTCATACCTGAATGGTCTAGTGGTTTTCCCTACTTTCTTCAATTTAAGTGAATTTGGCAATAAGGAGTTCATGATCTGAGCCACAGTCAGCTTCTGGTCTTGTTTTTGCTGACTGTATAGAGCTTCTCCATCTTTGGCTGCAAAGAATATAATCAATCTGATTTCGGTGTTGACCATCTGGTGATGTCCATGTGTAGAGTCTTCTCTTGTGTTGTTGGAAGAGGGTGTTTGCTATGACCAATGCATTTTCTTGGCAAAACTCCATTAGTCTTTGCCCTGCTTCATTCTGTATTCCAAGGCCAAATTTGCCTCTTACTCCAGGTGTTTCTTGACTTCCTACTTTTGCATTCCAGTCCCCTATAATGAAAAGGACATCTTTTTTGGGTGTTAGTTCTAAAAGGTCTTGTTGGTCTTCATAGAACCATTCATCTTCAACTTCTTCAGCATTACTGGTTGGGGCATAGACTTGGATTACTGTGACATTGAATGGTTTGCCTTGGAAATGAACAGAGATCATTCTGTCATTTTTGAGATTGCATCCAAGTACTGCATTTTGGACTCTTTTGTTGACCATGATGGCTACTCCACTTCTGAGGGATTCCTGCCAGCAGTAGCATATTTAATGGTCATCTGAGTTAAATTCATCCATTCCAGTCCATTTGAGTTCACTGATTGTTAGAATGTTGACATTCACTTTTGCCATCTCTTGTTTGACCACTTCCAATTTGCCTTGATTCATGGACCTGACATTCCAGGTTCCTATGCAATATTGCTCTTTACAGCATTGGACCTTGCTTCTATCACCAGTCACATCCACAACTGGGTGTTGTTTTTGCTTTGTCTTCATTCTTTCTGGAGTTATTTCTCCACTGATCTCCAGTAGCATATTGGGCACCTACTGACCTGGGGAGTTCCTCTTTCAGTATCCTATCATTTTGTTTTTTCATACTGTTCATGGTGTTCTGAGAATCAAATTCCAAACAAAGTATGCATATCTTTTCAAAAGGGAATTTCCATCAAATGTATGGAATTGTTTTTATTACTGTTATATTAGTATCATTGTGAATATGATTTGATCCTAGTGATAGTGTCCAAGTGTTATGAATAGCTGAACTTCTGGTCTTTTTGCAACTAATGAATGAAGCAATGCTATCAGTAGGCCATAGTTTTCTAAGGGAAGAAGAAATGAAGGTTAGTCAATTACCAAATTGGATTGTGAAGAGGTCATTGATGGGCTTTCAGTTTTCAATAAGGAATAAGGGACAGTATGGTCATTTCAGGGCAAGAAGCTCTGTTTAACATCTTTAGTTTTAGTTTTAAATAGCAATTCATCTAAATATTACCCAGTAATATAACTTGGGTTTCCCTTGTAGCTCAATTGGTAAAGAAGCTGCTTCTAATGCAGGAGACCTGGGTTTGATTCCTGGGTTGGGAGAATTCCCTGGGGGAGGAAATGACAGCCCACTCCAATATTCCTGCCTGGAGAATCCCATGGATAGAGGAGCCTGGCAGGATAAAGTCTAGTCCATAGTATCACAAGAGTTGAACACAACTTAGCAACTAAACCACCTTACCTTAAGGAAAATTAAAAACAATTCAAATGAAAGACTTGAATATTCTTAATGATGGGAATTTGAGTTGCTTGTTTTTCTTATGTGACACAATCCTAATTCATATTTTCATAAATGAAATATACAAGTTGTACATGTTTTCACCACTGTCTGTAATATTTCAGGCTAAATTATAGCTATATGAATATTATACTTTTGTTTATTCATTTCACCAAAACCAAATAAATAGGTATTTTTGAAGTCACTGTTCAGCAGCTCCTTTCTAATTCAGCAGTTAAATCCTGGTGAGTTGAGAGCTAGTTCTAGTATGTGCTGTGCTCAGACAGTTGGGTCTGACTTTGCAACCCCATGGACTGTAGCCAACCAGGCCCCTCTGTTCATGGGATTTCCCAGGCAAGAATACCAGAGTAGGTTATCATTTCCTTCTTCAATGAATCTTCCTGAGTGAGGGATTGAATCCACATCTCTTACAACTCCTCCATTGGCAGGCAAATTCGTTACCACTAGTTTTAGTAGATTTATTATTTAATCACTACATGATTTATTATATAATCACTAGTCCCCATTATTTGATGGTCATGTGCTAGGTGTGGGGAGTATGTGGATTAATAAAATCTGGTCTGTGGCTGAGAGGAAGGCCCAACTCCTAGTGGAGAGATATTAATCATCATTTATGTCTTGTATTGTGTTATATATATGCCTGAGAAACAGTTACCTTAGACTTCAGAGACCAGGAAGGCATTTGAGAAGTAATTTCCATGCTGTTCTGAGCTTTACAGAAGGTGATTCCAGAGGAAGAACATAAAGATATGTTCATATAGTTGATGTGAGGCAGCCGTTTTGATGGGCTGTTATTCTAGCCTTTGCTGTTGTTCAGTCTCCCAGTCATGTCTGACTCTTTGCAACCCCATGGACTGCAACACACCAAGCTTCCCTGTCCCTATCTCCTGGAGTTTGTCCATATTCATCTTTATGTCTTTTAAATTCAGACTCTAAATTTTTATCTATTTTTAAAATTAATTTTTTATTGGAGCATAGTTGATTCACTATGTTGTATTAGTTTCAGGTGTAGAGCAAAGTGACTCAATTATACATAAACAAGTGTCTGTTCCTTTTTAGATTCTTTTCCCATATAAGCCATTACAGAGTATTGAGTAGACTTCCCTGTGGTATACAGTAGATCCTTGCTGTGCTGTGCTTAATTGCTCAGTCACATCTGACTCTTTGCAATCCCATGGACTGTAGCCCATCAGGCACCACTGTCCATGGAATTCTCCAGGCAAGAATATTGGAGTGGGTTGCCATGCTCTTCTTCAGAGGATCTTCCCAACCCAGGGATCGAACCCAGGTCTCTTGTATTGCAGGTGGATTTTTTTTACCATCTGAGCCACCAGTGAAGCCCACGATGGGTCCTTATTTGTTACTTATTTTATACAGAGTAGTTTATCTCTACCCTAACCCCATGTCTATTTTAATTATCAAGGAATTTACGAAAGATGAATATCTGCCCCCATCCAGAGGCACACTGCAACCTTGAGCCTTTCTCATCTCTGATCCTGAAGTCCAGTCTGGGGTTAGGAATGGTGGGTGAGGGGAATCCTTAACAGGTGGAAGTCAGAGCAGAGAGAGAATGGGGGTAGCCAAAGGGGAAATCATGCTACTGCCATCCAATTAGCCTCAAATGACTGGGGCTACACATTTACTACACTTAATCATCTCAGGAAGGGCCGCCCATCTCTCTAGGTAAAGTTTCTCTCAATATTCAAAGTTCGTTTACATCTAGATCTGTTTCTTAAATTCTCAGTTTCTTTCTTTGTTCACAATAATCATAATTTACTTTCAACTAGTAAATGGATTTGACTACATAATAAGTGTATTTGAATTACCATATCTTTCCTAGACATGATTGCTTGTGTTCTTCATGGGCTTCCTAAGCCAGATAATCATATTGAGTACGGATAGATTATCACTGGGGGCTGACTGATGACTGAAAACATTAATAGAATAGAGTAAAATGATTAGATCACAGAGGACAACTCTCACCACAATGGTCCTGGGAAATAGAGTAAGGCAGGTAAACTGTAATTTATAAAACCTCGTACCTTCTCTTTCTTCCTCTATCATCTTTCTCCTTCAGATCAGATCAGATCAGTAGCTCAGTCGTGTCCGACTCTTTGTGACCCCATGAACTGCAGCACGCCAGGCCTCCCTGTCCATCACCAACTCCCAGAGGTCACTCAGACTCACATCCATCGAGTCAGTGATGCCATCCAGCCATCTCATCCTCTCTCGTCCCCTTCTCCTCCTGCCCCCGATCCCTTCCAGCATCAGAGTCTTCTCCAATGAGTCAACTCTTCGCATGTGAGCATTAACTATTCCTAGGTTCCTCCTCTCCAGTAAAAGTCCTCTCATGGAGCACCATATCCTGCCCCAAGCGTATCTCTTTTCTTTCCCCCGATATTAGCTTTAGACATTGCCTGCAAAAATATTTTATTATACTTGCCACATTCATCTGTCTGCACCTTCAGATTTTAATCTAGTCTTACTTCCTCTGTAAACGCTCATCACCATAAAAAGGTATTTATCTTTAAAACGCATTGCATGCAGTGTACACTAAAGCACTTAGTAGCCAAGCCAGAGGTGCTTCACAGCACACTAGACAGCAAGAATAAAGAGAAGGTGAACCCTGAATCTTATGGTTCAATATGTGTTTCATCTGTGTTCTCCAGAGAAAGAGAAAAATAATTTGTTTATTAAGAGAGATTGATTGATTTATTGATTGTAAGAAATTGGCCTATTCAGCTACAGAGGTTGAGAAGTCCCCAGCAGGCTGGAACCAGGCAAGCTGATGGTGTAAATTCTACCCCATGTTTTAGTCTGAAGGCAGGAGAAGACAGATATCTCAGCTAGAAGACACGGAGAGAATAAACCCTCCTTCACCTTGCCTTGTGTTCTATTCAGGGCTTCAGTGAATTAGTAGAGGCCCACTACATAAGGGAGGACAGTCAGCTTTACTCAGTCTACAAATTCAAATGTTTATCACATCCAGAGACATCCTCATATACCCAGAACCATGTGTAACCAAGTGTTTGAACTCCCTGTGTGCCAGGTAAATTGATATATAAAATTAAGCATCATAGTTTGTGTAGAAATGTGTAAATCAAGTCAAGCAATTCAAAGATTCAAAGCCTTAAAAGTAAATGAGGGTACAGATTTGACTGTGGCCCACCTGTCTCCAAAAAGAGGCATTACTTCCACCACATTTTGACAGAGTTAAATGAGAAGATTATCTGAAATAACAGGACAAGACTATATACTTTCAGGGACTTCCTTGGTGATCCAGTGGTTAAGACTCCACGCTCCAATGCCAGGGGCCTAGGTTCGATCCCTGGTTAGAGAACTAGATCCTGCATAACACAGCAAAAAGTCTGCACGGGGCAATGAAGATTCCACATGCTGCAACTAAGACTTGACACAGCCAAAAAAATAAATAAAGAAGCAAAACCAAGGCCAGCAGGAGTGAGGTGCAAAGGCAGCTAAGACCTGAGGGATGATATTCAGGTGAGACTCTTCCTTCCTCCACCGTAATGCTATTAAGTTTCCACCTATGCCCAGATGCTACAGAGGGAGAAGAAAAGGGACACGAGGAAAGGTGAGAGTCCTTAAATTAACTGGAATCAAAATCTTCATATTTCTAAGTAGATCTGCAAGTCAAATCATTCATGAATAATGGATTTCCATAATAGAAAACAAAGACAGATATGTTTCTGCCCATTAGAATTATACAAATGGTTACAGAAAACCCTGTTTCTACTCATTTTAAATGCATAAAGTCATTTTATTTTCTAAACAAGACTTTGAGCTAGGTACTATTTTTATAACCAACTTGGAAATGAGCAAACTGAAAAGAGCCTTGAACAGCTGCAAGTACTGCCCTTTGTGATGGAAGCGGTTCCCGCTTGCTTAACTCTATACTCAATTTTTCTTTTCTTATTTTCTATCTCCACTATTCAAAGGGTGCACCCCTGTTGACAATAACTATTATATGTCTTGCTTGTTCTATTTTTAATGTAACCACTTGGAATCTTTAGACTTTTATGTTTCTATCCTTGACAACACAGCTCCCTTCTGCCCCATAATTTTTTTATTTGTGAGGCTTCATATTATCAGGCAAGATGAGTTAGTAAAAGTTTCCACTCTCCATGTTTCATGTCCAAAGAGTGCATTTATGCTAGTGGACTTTCACAAGGTAGCCATAACAATTAATTCACAGAGTTTTATAAGGTCAATAGAAGGGGAATATGTGATTCATGAGTTCAAGGGCCAGAATAACAAGGTCCCAAAATCAAATGGATTGGTTAAAAGACATATAACATCCTGCACTACAGTTTATTCAACATACTGACTGTATAAAAAATGTGTTTCCTTTACTGGTTGGAGGTCAAACAAGTATAAACTTAATTTAGCCAAATTATGATTTTAGGAATCATAACATCATTTAGGATAAGGGCATAGACATGGGAACATGATGGTACCAGTTCATTAGTTTATCAGCTGTGTAATTTGAGACAGATTCTTTAACTTCTCAAGTCACATTTTTTCACTGATAAAATAAGAATCATAATATGCATGTGCCATAGAATTTATAAAGTATGCTTCTTAGCTCAGGGTAGAAAACAGAATTGCTTATCATCATATTCACTATCATTCTCCACCATTCACCTAAACTCTTCTTAAAAAAAAAAAAAAAATTACTGAGTACAGGTGATCCATGAACCATGCAGGGGTTAAGGGCAAAACTTCTTATGGATAGACCTATGCAGTTCAGACCCAAGTTGTTTCAAGGGTCAATTGTGTTTACATTGTTTCAGACTATTGAGACACATTAATGAACAAACAGGGATGAACAACTGTCTTAGTCTATTCAGGTTGTTACAATGAAATAAGACAAACAAGGTGGCTTGTGAACAATAGAAATATGTCACGATTCTGGAGAGCAGAAGTCTGCGATCAGGGTGGAGCTTGCTTGGGGGGAGCCTGCTTGGAATGGGGTGGGGGGATGCTTCCAGGTTGCAGACACAGTGTCACTGTGTCCTCAGGGAAGGCAGGGACCAGGGAGCTCCCTTGGGTATCTTTTCTAAGGACACATCACTGTTATGGTCTAATCTCCTTTGTGGTTCTACCTATTAATACCAGCACCTGTAAGATTTCAACACCTGCCCTTGAAGGGGACACAAACATTCAGACCACAACAACAGCTCTACTCCTTTGCTATTTACATTTCATGGGGATGCAGACAAACATCACACAACACAATTAAATGTGTAGGTAAATTGCATGATATTTTTATAAGCCACTGAATACCATGGAAATCAACCAAACATAGAGCAGGGTAAACTATATCTTGATAGTTGATTAGAAGGAACTGGGATATGGAAGGGGTTATCATTAAAAACAGAGTGGTACTCTTCATCAGAAAGGTAATCTTAAAACAAATATAGGGCATGAGAGAATTAACCAGAGAGAGCAGCTTCAGACAGAGGAAACCACCAGTCAAAATGCCCCAAAACAGGAGCATGCGTCAGGATTCCAAGGAGACCAGGGTGGCTAGAATGGAGAGCAGTGGTTGAGTCAGGAGTCAGCTGGGGAGACAGATGGTGAGCCTACTGTCAATGCTCTGGTTTTATTCTGAGTCAGATGAGAGGCCACTGCAGAGTATGAACCAGAAGCTATGATGTTCCATCATCTTCCTAAGATGCAGTGAATCAGGACCTAAAGCAGTGTCACCGTATAAGAAATGGATACCCTACAGAACTTCTCATAGTATAAAAATCTGAATTGGCAAATTTTATTTTAATTGGGCTTCTTCTTTTTATTGCATTTTTCAGTAAAAGGAACTTTAATAGCAACATTTCAGAATCAAAACTCCTTCTTACAGAATAAAAAAATATGGATTTAATGGGGGAAAGGCAAAGATAGATTGAATGTAATATTAGAGTTAAATTTGTATGTCACCAGTGGCTCTGTGGTAAAGAATTCACCTGCCAAAGCAGGAGAGGCATGTTTGATCCCTGGGTTGGGAAGATACCCTGGAAGAGGAAATGACAACCCACTTCAGTATTCTTGCCTGGGAAATCCCATGGATAGAGGAGTCTGGAGGGTAAAAATGTTGGATACGACTTAGCAACTGTAAGACAAAAATAATTCAAAAATATAAAAATGAATAGTTTTATCCTTTAAACAACTAGATTAAGGCAGTGATTCAAAACACTGAATATGTAACTAATTTTCATTTGATTTTCCTCTTTCTATTTTTATGTCTTATTAAATAATCTGATTTATAAATATATTGTCATGGTTAACCTGGATTAATGCACCAGTAAGAAGGTCCTGGTTTGCTGCCACACAGATATTTTTCTGGTTTGCATGGACACCATGGCTTGGACAACAGCAAAAATAGGTATGCAGAGTATAATTTGGAAAAAGAAGCAGAATGCAGAGAATCTTCTAGAAGTATAGCACTTTTCCCAGAAGAGTTCTCTTCTATCCCTTAATCTTTTCCTCATAATCTTTTCCTCGATGGCTACTCTAGAATTACATGTGCTCTAAGTTCACACTAGAGTTTAAAGTACAAATAGCCCTCACTTTCAACTTCATGAGGCAAAAGTCTCGCCGTTTCCATTAGCCTTTTGTCTTGGCTCACAGTGATGCTGGGTGTGTTATGGCCTTCGTGGCCCTGCCTTCCATTTAAAATAGAGGCATGTCTTGAGAGCCACTGAAGGCCATGCCTGCAGGATCACAGCCCTGAGACACAGCAAGCACTCGGAGAAAGGCCTCTACTTGCTCAAGTCTCAGAGAACAATTTTCATTTTAGGCTACAGTGGCCTGCTACTGTCATTGAAATTATGGCGCAGATTTTTGTTGTAAAACTGAGTGGACATGATTGCAGAGGAACATCTGAAGAATGAGAGAGGGGAAAGTAAAAACCTAAATGATTCATATAAGAGTACCCTGGAAGTGGTTAGATCTGGTAACCAAACTGGAAATTCCTGATGACTCAAGGCCACTGCTCATCTATTCTTGCAAATTAGGTGGAGAGTTGAAGGCTCGTCTCATGCAGGAAACTGGAGTAGTTAAGTAGTAAAGCACAGCTTTGCAAGAGGAAGAATAAAAAGTGTTATGTTAGGAAACTGACATGGAGCTTTTAGTCTCCAAAAAAAAGGTCATCTGCTTTGAAAATGATTTTGCTATGGATGAAACTGAGACACTTGCCCAGAAAAGAGGTGAAAGAATTGGGTGTTTACAAAGAAAGAAACACTCCCAGATAGGACCAAGATGTGACAGGTTTTAGAAGGATGTCCTCATGATTCTTCAATTATCTATTTGTTGAAATGATACTTAAAGTATCTCAGCTTCCCAGGTGGCACTTGTGGTAAAGAACCCACCTTCCAGTGCAAGAGATGTAAGAGATGTGGTTTCAATCCCTGGGTTGGGAAGATCCCTTTAGAAGAGGGCACTGCAACCCACTCCAATATACTTTTTTGGAGAATCTCATGGACAGAAGAGCCTGGCAGACTATAGTCCATGGGGTCAGAGAGAGTTGAACACAACTGAAGTAACTTAGCACATAGTACATAGTTGTTCCAGGGTAGAACACGTATTACATTAAGGATGTGTGTGGTGTATTAGGTAGCCAACATAATAGAGGAGGGTATTGTAGGTTTTCAGTAGACAACAGCCACAGATGCTTAATTTCTTGCATTTTGTCATTTTGAGAAACACAATCATTCCATCCAAAACACTGACATTGGCACCATTTTTAAAAATGAGGTAACTTAAGGGATGTTTTTGTGAAGAATGCAAAGTTCTACCCCCAGAGTCTGGTCCAAAAGCAATGGAAGATACTTAAAGCATGTTGACCAAACCCAAAGAATCTATGCCCTATAACCTAGTCCATTCCTACATGTTCGTATTTTTCTTTTCATTAATATTTGTCTAAGTGTTGGAAAAGGTCTCAGATATTTCCTCTAAAGAGATCCAAGTTCTCTATTCTGAAATTTGAGCACAAAGACCTTATTCATTTCACACAGGGGTGATGTCAAGCAAAACAATGAAGAGGGGTACTGGGAGGCAGCACTCGGAGGTGAGGAGATAATGGAACTGACTGACAATATCCTAGCACCCCCAGATTGATCCCAAAGGAGTAATTGTCAGAGTATCGTGGTTGAGTATCCTACACTGGTGTTTGCTGTTGTGTACACGGAGAGCTGGTGTTTGTTTGCTGACCATAATGTGTATCAGGTGGGAATTTTTATAAGAACAGGTCTGAACGATGCCCAGATACCTGCAGCTCTTCTCTGGAACAGTGTAATCTGAAGCATATGCCTTCAGTCAGAGAGCTCCTTGAAGCATCCAGTTTCATACAAAATTCTTAGGAAGTGCCTTTGAATTGTGCAATTTGCTGAAGCTTTGCTTTAAAAGTCAGGATGGAATAATGAGTTCACCCATGCCACGCCTCTGTCGTAACTTAAAGCATAATTTTTGACCCTTTGCAAGCAGATTTATTTTTCACTCCTTAAACTACTTATAATTGCCAATCCAAGATGATAATACAGAAAGGAGAAAAGGTGTGAGTAATACACGTTTATATATTCACATGGACATCACCAGATGGCCAATACCAATATCAGATTGATTATATTCTTTGCAGCCAAAGATGGAGAAGCTCTATACAGTCAGCAAAAACAAGACCGGGAGCTGACTGTGGTTCAGACCATGAACTCCTTATACCCAAATTCAGACTTAAATTGAAGAAAGTAGGGAAAACCACTACATCATTCAGGTATGACCTAAATCAAGTCCCTAACAATTATACAGTGGAAGTGAGAAATAGATTTAAGAGACTAGATCTGATAGACAGAGTGCTTGATGAACTATGGAGAGAGGTTCATGACATTGTATAGGAATCAGAAAGCAAGACCATCCCCAAGAAAAAGAAATACAAAAAAGCAAAAGGCTGTCTGAGGAGGCCTTAGAAATAGCTGTGAAAAGAAGAGACGTGAAAAACAAAGGAGAAAAGGAAAGATATACCCATTTGAATGCAGACTTCTAAAGAATAGCAAGGAGAGATAAGCCTTCGTCAGTGATCACTGCAAGGAAATAGAGGAAAATTGAAACATGTATAATATCATATAAGAAACAAATCACCAGTCCAGGTTCGATGCAGAATATAGGATGCTTGGGGCTGGTGCACTGGGATGACCCAGAGGGATGGTACGGGGAGGGAGGAGGGAGGGGGCTACAGGATCAGGAACACGTGTACACCTGTGGCGGATTCATGTTGATGAATGGCAAAACCAATACAATATTAAAAAAAAAAACAGAATGGAAGGACTAGAGATCTCTTCAAGAAAATTAGAGATACCAAGGGAACATTTCATGCAAAGATGAGCACAATAAACAGCAGAGACAGTATGGACCTAACAGAAGCAGAAAATATTAAGAAAAGGTGGCAAGAATACACAGAAGAATGATACAAAAAAGATCTTCACGACCCAGATAACTGTGATGGTGTGATCACTCACCAAGAGCCAGACATCATGGAATATGAAGTCAAGTGGGCCTTAGGAAGAATCACTACGAACAAAGCTAATTGAGGTGATAGAATCACAGTTGAGCTATTTTGAATCTTAAAAGATGATGCTGTGGAAGTGCTGCACTCAATATGCCAGCAAATTTGGAAAACTCAACAGTGGCTACAGGACTGGAAAATGTCAGTTTTCATTCCAATCCCAAAGAAAGGTAATGCTAAAGAATGTTCAAACTACCACACAAATGCACTCATCTCACATGCTAGTAAAGTAATGCTCAAAATTCTCAAAGCCAGGCTTCGACAACACATAAACTCTGAAATTCCTGATGTTCATGCTGGTTTTAGAAAAGGCAGAGGAACCAGAGATCAAATTGGCAACCTCCTTTGGATCATCAAAAAAGCAAGAGAGTTCCAGAAAAATGTCTATTTCTACTGCCAAAGCCTTTATTTGGATCAGAATAAACTTTGGAAAAGTCTGAAAAAGATGGGAATACCAGACCACCTGACTTGCCTCTTGAGGACTCTGTATGCAGGTCAGGAAGCAAGAGTTAGAACTGGACATGGAACAACAGACTGGTTCCAAATAGGAAAATAAGTAAGTCAAGGCTGTATTTGTCACCATGCTTATTTAACTTTTATGCAGAGTATATCATGAGAAATGCTAGGCTGGATGAATCACAAGCTAGAATCAAGATTGCTGGGGGAAATATCAATAACCTCAGATATGCAGATGACACCACCCTAATGGCAGAAAGTGAAGAACGAAAGAAGAACTTCATCATTGTCTCTTGATCAAAGTGAAATTGGAGAGTGAAAAAGTTGACTTAAAGCTCAACATTCAGAAAACTGAGATCATGGCATCCAGTCCCATCACTTCATGGCAAATAGATGGGGAAACAGTGGAAACAGTGTCAGACTTTATTTTCTGGGGCTCCAAAATCACTGCAGATGGTGACCGCAGCCATGAAATTAAAGGACGCTTACTCCTTGGAAGGAAAGGTATGACCGACCTAGACAGCATATTTAAAAGCAGAGACATTACTTTGCCAACAAAGGTCTGTCTAGTTAAGACTATGGTTTTTCCAATAGTCATATGTGGATGTGAGAGCTGGACTATAAAGAAAGCTGAGCGCTGAAGAATTGATGCTTTTGAACTGTGGTGTTGGAGAAGACTCTTGAGAGTCCCTTGGACTGCAAGGAGATCCAACCAGTCCATCCCTAAAGGAAATCAGTCCTGAATATTCATTGGAAGGACCAATGTTGAAGCTGAAACTCCCATGCTTTGGCCACCTGATGTGAAGAACTGACGCATTTGAAAAGACACTGATACTGGGAAAGATTGAAGGTGGGAGGAGAAGGGGACGACAGGGATGAAATGGTTGGATGGCATCACCAACTCAATGGGCATGAGTTTGAGTAAACTCCAGGAGTTGGTGATGGACAGGGAGGCCTGGCATTCTGTAGTCCACGGGGTTACAAAGAGTTGGACATGACTGAGTGACTGAACTGAACTGAATTGAACTGTTATATTCAAAAAAGATAAGGAGATTGTCCTCTTTTATTTTTTTAATTAAATTTTATTTTGCTTAACTTTACAATATTGTATTGCTTTTGCCATATATAGAGATGGATCCGCCACCAGTGTACCTGTGCTCCCCATCCTGAACCCTCCTCCCTCCTCCCTCCCCATACCATCCCTCTGGGTCATCCCAGTGCACCAGCCCCAGGCATCCATTATCGGGCATCGTACCTGGACTGGCGACTCATTTCAGATATGTCCTCTTTTAAATTAATATTTCTACATCCTATTTGCATGTCATAGGTTTTTAATTTTATGGTCTTTATCCTTGCTATGCTAGTTTTTGGAAAAATTGTATCAGTGCCACAGGAAATACTTAGAAGCATTATATATATATATATATATATATATATATCTCCTCATCAAGTATATTTTCTTTGGGTCTTCTAGAAATTTTTCAAAAATATTTCTGCATTTAAAAAATGTTAAAAAAAATCCTAAAGGAAAAAAAGTGTTTATCTTTTAAAAAATTTAATTAGAGTTTAATTGCCTCAATGTTTTGTTGGTTTCTGCCATACAACAACGTGAATTGCCCTAAGTATGCACATATCCCCTCCCTCTTGAGCCTCCTCCCACCTCTGCATCCTACCCCTCTAAGATTTCACAGGAAGACCCCTTACTGGACCAGCATCCACTTTCACAATTCAGTTTTCTCTGGACTTTATCAAAGACTTTGGAATAAACCCAAAGTAGACACTACCTTCAGATTCTATGAATGACTAGATACGGTCATAAAGCGATTTGCCAGTGTAGTCAGTACTCACAGATATGAGTCCAAGCACTTGGCAGTGATATGCTCCTTGAAATAAGTACCTTCGTTCTTTGAAGGCAAGAATATTTAATGTGAAAATGTTTTCAGATATTAAACAAAAAACCTTACTTGACATCATTGAGAAATGTTTCCCAGATTTATTTATAAACCTCTTCATCAGGGTGTGTGTTAAACTAGATCCCCTTATCCCTCCCCTGCTTCCTCTCACTGAGTTCCACTGGTAAGCACACTGTCCAGGTAATCCTTCTGGTGCACGTGCAAGATGTGCTATGAAAACCCTGCTATAAAATCATTCCAGGTTAGAGCTTAATCTATACCAGTATGTTAACAGAGTAAATTTAATTCAAAGAACTACGTAGGTATGGGGAAAAAAATAAAGAATATGAAGAGGGGTCAGAGATTCCTGCTGCCACCCTAATACATGTAACTCTGTTGATTAGAGACTCTCATTAGACATTCAGAGCCCTAGATGTTTATTGGATATGACCTCACTGCCTATCCGCACTCAAATTCCTGACTCCCTGAAAGAAAGGAGGTACTCAAGATAAGCCACAATATTTGCATAGGTAGGGCACCACAAGGCACTCTTCTCAGGGGACCCTTTTGTAAGTCCAAGTTCCAGTCAAGAGCCAGTCTTGCAGGCAGGATGCTCTAAGGACAGCATCTCAGGTCCACTGTGTTCATGCTTCTCTGCACAGAAAGTGTCAGAGAGGCAACAACCACAGGGAACAATCACCCCTGCTAGAGTTGGGGAAATGGTGGAAAGAGGTCAATTAGCATGGTTAAATCAGGTTTGATCCCTGGGTCAGGAAGATGTCTTGCAGGAAGGCATGACAACCCACTGCAATATCCTTGCCTGGAGAATCCCAAGGACAGAGGAGCCTGACAGTCTACAGTCCATAGGGTAGCAAAGAGTCAGACATGACTGGTGACTTAGCACACACATACATAGCATGATTAAAACTTTACCAGTTTGGAGGAGTGGCCCCTGGAGGGAAACTCTGACCTCTAAATGGGGGAGGGCTCCATGGAGCACCTGTCTTTGAATCAGAGGCTGGGTCCAAACACCTGGACCTGGTGGCAATGGTACCCAATGGGCAGCGGTATCAGGTCAATGATGCTGCTGTCTAGAACAGGCATCTGTGGGCCAGTGGTGCAAGTAGTGGAAAAATTCAACATAGAAAACCTACTGAATTTGGAACAAACTGCCATGTCCAAGACACAGAAGTGAGGCATGCTGGTGGGAAGAAAAACCAACAGTTAAGCAAAGGTCAGTTCCTTTTTGGGGCTTTGCTGTCACTCTCTAGCGCCCTTTCTGGGCAGAGATTGATAGGAGTGCTGGCAAAGAGAAGTGTGTTCTGGACTTTCAGTCCTGGCAGCTTTATAATTTGGAAGGTTGGTTTTGAGCGCAGAACCAATAGCTTAGTAGCCAGTGGAAGAGTTTATTACTTTTCACAAACCATCCTACAAGTACCTGAAAGGTTTATATAAAAAATTTACAACTTATAAATTTCAGGAATATTTGGAGTGCTGGTGCTGGAGTATTTGCAGTGGCAACATCTACAACCACAGTGATCTGTAAAACCTAGCTTACCTGGGAAGAGTGACCGACTCTGCTCTGAAGAGGAATCTACTTTCGTCAGCTGACTCCTAGTCCGCTTTCGTGGGAAGCCAATGGAGCAGGGCAAGCATTGGAATCATGACCCCTATCCCAGAGGGAGGGGTGCTTCTCCCCTCTGCACTCTTCTCCTCTGCTGCTGGGAGGCAGGCATGGTGGTCATGCAGTGGTTGCAGCCAAGCTCCATCAAATTTTGTCTTCAATGTTTTATCTGATATTGTTATATTTTTTAAAATGTTACGGTCTGATTTTACTTCTGTAGAAAAATACAGCCATATCTGTCCCTGTCTTGTTGTCATCCAATTCATCTGACTTCTATTAACTTTCAGTTCAGTTCAGTTCAGTTCAGTCGCTCAGTCGTGTCGGACTCTTTGTGATTCCATGAGTCGCAGCACGCCAGGCCTCCATGTCCATCACCAACTCCCGGAGTTCACTCAGACTCATGTCCATCGAGTCAATGATGCCATGCAGCCATCTCATCCTCTGTCATCCCCTTCTCCTCCTGCCCCCAATCCCTCCCAGCATCAGAGTCTTTTCCAATGAGTCAACCCTTTGCATGAGGTGGCCAAAGTACTGGAGTTTCAGCTTTAGCATCATTCCTTCCAAAGAAATCCCAGGATTGATCTCCTTCAGAATGGACTGGTTGGATCGCAGTCCAAGGGACTTTCAAGAGTCTTCTCCAACACCACAGTTCAAAAGCATCAATTCTTTGGCGCTCAGCCTTCTTCACAGTCCAGCTCTCACATCCATACATGACCACAGGAAAGACCATAGCCTTGACTAGGCGAACCTTTGTTGGCAAAGTAATGTCTCTGCTTTTCAATATGGTACCTAGGTTGGTCATATCTTTCCTTCCAAGGAGTAAGCGTCTTTTAATTTCATGGCTGCAGTCAACATCTGCAGAGATTTTGGAGCCTCCCAAAATAAAGTCAGCCACTGTTTCCCCATCTATTTCCCATGAAGTGATGGGACCAGATGCCATGATCTTCGTTTTCTGAATGTTGAGCTTTAAGCCAACTTTTTCACTCTCCACTTTCACTTTCATCAAGAGGCTTTTTAGTTCCTCTTCACTTTCTGCCATAATGGTGGTGTCATCTGCATATCTGAGGTGACTGATTTTTGTCCCAGCAATCTTGATTCCAGCTTGTGCTTCTTCCAGCCCAGCATTTCTCATGATGTACTCTGCATATAAGTTAAATAAACATGGTGACAATATACAGCCTTGATATACTCCTTTTCCTATTTGGAAGCAGTCTGTTGTTCCACATCCAGCTCTAACTGTTGCTTCCTGACCTGCACAAAGGTTTCTGAAGAGGCAGGTCAGGTGGTCTGGTATTCCCATCTCTTTCAGAATTTTCCACAGTTTATTGTGATCCACACAGTCAAAGGCTTTGGCATAGTCAATAAAGCAGAAATAGATGTGTTTTTGGAACTCTCTTGCTTTATTGCAATTGTGCGGTAGTTTGAGCATTCTTTGGCATTGCCTTTCTTTGGGATTTACCCTGGTTCAGCTCAGTTCAGTCTCTCAGTTGTGTCTGACTCTTTGCGACTCCATGAACTGCAGTACACCAGGCCTCACTGTCCATCACCAACTCCCGGAGTCCACCCAAACCCATGTCCATTGATTACTTCCACTTTTTATTTGAAAAGAAAAACTGTGGGCTACATTCTTTCCAAATGGCAGGGTGTAAAAAGACGTGAAAATAATAACTATCACCTATTGATTCCTTAGCATGAGCTGGACACCATTCCAAGCTATATACATTATCACTTATGTCTCCAAAAATCCTACAGGGAAGGTATTGTTTTCCATTTTATTGTATGAGAACTAATTCATATCCATAGACTGTAGCATCTATGTTTTTATAGCAAGCCAAATATTTAATCTTTTTGTTTCCTTCCTTAAACTTCAATCTGGAAACGGAGCCTTGTTTTCTCTGAATGAGTCCTGAGAAAGGACTGAGGATGGTTAATCTGTGCTTGCATTTGTCTATAAGTAATTGGCATACCACTTACTTCTCTTAAATGATTTCTAAAAGGAGATATGAGATCCATTGGAAATATTAAAAACCTTAAAATCAAACATATAAATTTTAAATCCAAGCTCCATCTTTACTACCTTAGAGAGCTTAGAAGTTTAACTTATTTTTTCAACTGCAAAACTGAAATAATGCCTAATTCACCAAATTCTGCTTAAATTTGTTATGTAAAGTGCACATTTCACCTAACTTGTCAAACTAATCAATAAATTGCCTTAAAGTTTTAATCATATGCTCAAAATTTTCCATCACTTATAAAATCACTTTTGATTATTTGATGAATAAATAGCAGCTTTTATTCCAACTCAAGTTTGAATTCTAAATTCAAACCGCCTTTTAGATCTTTATTTCTCATTTCCTTTCTGCCTTTGCTTCCAAAGTTTTGGCCATTAAAAATAAAACAAAAATGGAAACAAACCACATCTATCCTGTGTTCTGTGTCCTAACCCAGCTTCTCCAGCCTTTTTACCTTTCACATTTCTCATGAAGTGTTGAGAAGTTTTATCTTTAAAACCAACACTCTAGGTAAAATCTAAAAATAATTCTGTATAATTGAACTCTCACTCACCTAAATTAACTCTACCCTTTTTCTTTAAAGCAGTTCTTTTTTTTTTTTTTCCCACTGTTCCATGTGTTACAAACAATGTGGCTTTACTACTATACTTCAGAAAGCAGTGAAAATGTATATGCTGTGTGGGTCAACCTAGAAATTACTGTACTAAGTGAAGTCAGAAAGAGAAAGGCTAATATCACATGAGATCACTTACACGTGGAATCCAAAAACTGATACAAATGAACTTATCTATGAAAGAGAAACAGACTCACACACACAGAGAACAGATTTGTAATTGCCAAGGGTGGGGAAAGATTGGGAGTTTGGGGTTAGCATAGGTAAACTATTATACATAGGATGGATAAACAATAAGGCCCTACTATATAATATAGGGAACTATACTTAATTCTCTGTCATAAATTCTACTGGAAAAGAAGGTAAAAAAGAATATATATATACATATATACACATATGTAAATATATATATATATAACTGAATCACTTTGCTATAGAGCAGAAACTAATACAATAGTACAAAAAACTATATTTCTATAATATTTTTTAAAATGTATGCTGTGGAAATACAAAAACCTGAGTCATTTCTTAATCAAAAATCTAAAATGGTTTTAATTATTGAAATAAAAATGTTATGGTAATACATATTTAATTAATTCCTTTTCCCTGATCAAGCAATCATCACCTATTATGTACTTGTTCCTTATTTTTGACTGTGGCATTTGTTATGTTTGTCACAGATTTTTCTCTAATTGACACTCTGCTTTCCAAGATCAAGTCCCACAGTTTGTTGAAAAAAATTTACTCACCACATTGTCAATAGTAGTTTTACAAGCAAAGGGAAACTTTAAGCTTACATTCAGGATTTTACGGGAAATCTATTGAGTTGGTTTACACACTAAGCAAGTGTGGTTTTTCCCTGAATTTCTCAAAGATGATGCATATATACTAATAATAAACAGTGAACAGTTCAGAGTCTGCTAATGTGGCTCTATGATTTCACATTGGAGATAGAATTAACAGGCATAAAATCAGTGGTATGCATCAGTACAAAAGAAGGCTAACAAAATAAAGTCAAAATATCATTGACCATACAAAGAAAAGCTTGAAATTACATGTAGGTAAACCACCCCTCCAGAGAAAGCTCCTGGAGGCAGCGATGCAGGTTCAGCATCCCTGGTCTGAGGACGGTGCTCTCCCAGGATGCCAACATCAGGGAAAGAGACAGTATGAAGAGTTTAGTTGGCAGGTTCTTAAACGCCTTGGCTCAAAAATGATGCCCACTACTTTTCTCACACCCCACTGCCTACATGGAGTCAACAGTCTCACATAATGGAAAGAGCACTTAGAAGATTTAGACTTTCCATGTGACCAGAAAAAGAGCAGAATCAGATCTGGGTGAGCGTTAAATACCTGGACCATAATTAAGATGTATTTATTAAATTAACTCATTCAGTAAAAACACACCATCTCCCTAGATATGCCAGATTCTATGTTAGATGGATGTTAAAGTGATCAAACATTGAGATTTTCCTTTCTCACATTTCATAGGGCAATCTCCACCCACCTTTTAACCAAACACTGGCAGATAGGTTTCATACTTGGTGTGAGGGTACAAAATTGCCTCCGTTTGACCTTGAACTACAAAGTCTATGGCCATATTCCACTTGCATGCTATTCCTGGTCTAAGCAAAGTTACAGACTTGCAGGGATTCAGAAGTCTAATGCTCAAGTGTGCAGCAGCTGCAGCATGATTCTTGTTATTCGGGTCCATGTACTTTTATAAAGCAAGTGGGCTGGGTTCCTGCAGATGTCATATTAAATACTAGTCCCCAGTCTAGGTGCACTGTCCTAAATTCCATGATGCATGTGGTGTCAAAAGGAGGAAATATACACAGGTGAAATTTAGATACACATAACTTACCACAGGCTCAAGGTCGACTCCTCCACCTGGTCACATTGTGACTCTGGAATGCCAGTCATGTATGAAGAAGTAGTTCCTGTGAAAGGTAGGTTTCATACCTAAGGTTATTGTTTGTGTGTTTCAAGGAAAAGATGACACCACCAGTTTCTATATTATTAGCTCAAGAGACCTTGGAAACTATTTTTTAAAACAATCTTCTCTATACAAAAACATGGGCTAAAAGAAGTGAAAATGAAAGGGATTTAATAGATTTAAATATGCCCTAAAAGAAGTTAAGAAACTAAAAACTCAGGGAAAACTCAAACATGGCTGATTAATATCAATGTATGGCACAAGCCACTGCAATATTGTAATTAGCCTACAACTAAAATAAATAAATTTAAAAGAAAGAAACAAAACAGAGCCCCAATAGAGATGAGAGAAGCAGCTGGATAACATCCAGGATGCTGGTGGAATCTATTCAAAAGTAGTCTATTAAAAGAGCCACTCCTGAGATGCTCGTAAATACACTTGACCTAATATGGACAGAGGTTGCAGAAAGAGCCCTTACTTTTGAATTTAATCATTTTCCCAGTTGATGAAGCCCTCAGATGCAAGTAGCATTTAGAATTCAATTGATTCCTTAGAATCAATGCTGGAATCCACAAGATAAAACTTTTGACTCTAGCTATGACAGTTTTCTTCAAAATTACCAAACAAGTCAATGACTTGTTTTGAATGACAAGACATCTTGAACAAATATGCAATAAGATATAACAAATCTAGGCTATGAGGCCTCCATCTAAAAACCATTCTACTGACTGAATCTTCCCCAAAATGATTTATCTCTCTGATTACATTCAGTTCAGTCACTCAGTTGTGTCCGACTCTTTGTGACCCCATGAATCACAGCACAACAGGCCTCCCTGTCCATCACCAGCACCCGGAATTTACTCAAACTCATGTCCATCAAGTCGGTGATGCCATCCAGTCATCTCATCCTCTGTTGTCTCCTCCTCCTGCCCCCAATCCCTCCCAGCATCAGAGTCTTTTCCAATCAATCAACTCTTCACATGAGGTGCCCAAAGTATTAGAGTTTCAGCTTCAGTATCAGTCCTTCCAATGAACACTCAGGGCTGATCTCCTTAAGGATGGACTGGTTGGATCTCCTTGCAGTCCAAGGGACTCTCAAGAGTCTTCTCCAACACCACAGTTCAAAAGCATCAATTTGTCAGCTCTCAGCTTTCTTCACAGTCCAATTCTCACATCCATACATGACCACAGGAAAAATCATAGCCTTGACTAGATGGATCTTTGTTGGCAAAGTGATGTCTCTGATTTTCAATATGCTATCTAGCTTGCTCATAACTTTCCTTCCAAGGGGTAAGTGTCTTTTAATTTCATGGCTGCAATCACCATCTGCAGTGATTTGGGAGTCTAAAAAAAAAAAAAAAGTTTGCCACTGTTTCCACTGTTGCCCCATCTATTTCCCATGAAGTGATGGGACCAGATGCCATGATCTTAGTTTTCTGAATGTTGAGCTTTAAGCTGACTTTTTCACTCTCCTCTTTCACTTTCATCAAGAGACTCTTTAGTTCCTCTTCTCTTTCTGCCATAAGGGTGGTGTCATCTGCATATCTGAGGTTATTGATATTTCTCCCAACAATTTGGATTCCAGCTTGTGCTTCCTCCAGCCCAACATTTCTCATGATGTACTCTGCATATAAGTTAAATAAGCAGGGTGACAATATACAGCCTTGACATACTTCTTTTCCTGTTTGGAAATAGTCTGTTGTTCCATGTCCAGTTCTAATTGTTGCCTCCTGACCTGCATAGAGGTTTCTCAAGAGGCAGGTCAGGTGGTCTGGTATTCCCATCTCTTGAAGAATTTTCCACAGTTTATTGTGATCCACACAGTCAAAGACTTTGTCATACTCTTAAGAAATCATGACCATGTAAACAGTTGAATAAAGGAAAACTCAAACCATTCTGGTGTTTGCAAACCAAGGTAGTTTGTGACTTCTGGTAGTGTACCTTAGGTGCTATGATTCCGTTGCTCAAGCATATGTGCACTGCTGTTTTAGGATGATAAAGAAATACTAGAAATGATAGAAATGATCCTTCTGTTTGTGGAACCTATAAACCAGAACAAACACATTAAAAAAAAAAAAACAATTTTAAAAAACCTATCTTATTTTCAGATGTCATCATTAAATTTCATAGACTGATTGGTCTAAACAATAAGAATTTATCTCATACACTTCTGCAGGCTGAAAGTCCAAGATCAAGATGCCTGTAACCTAGGTTCCAATCTGAGGTTTGAATTGCCTTGTGAACTGGCACCATCTTGCTATGTGTTCACAGGACTTCATTTTTGGGGGCATGAAAGGTGAAGGATAAAGCTCTCCAGAGTCTTTTTATAAGAACACAAATCCCATTGTGAGGCTCCCACCTTCATGGCTTCATTTAAACTTAACTACCTTGCAGAATCCTCATCTCCAAACACCATCACCCTGGCACTAAATTTTAGAACACAAAGCAGTTCATGACTGCTGCTGTATAAAAATAGGAGCGCACCTATTTCAGGAAGGCTTCTCAGGTGGCTCAGAGATAAAGAATGCCTGCCAGGTAGGAGACTTGGATTTGATTCCCTGGAGAAGAAAATGACAATCCACTCCAGTAATCTTGCCTGAAAAGTCCCATGGGAAAAGGAACCTGGCGGGCTACAGTCCATGGGGTCACAAAGAACTGGATGCAATTTAGGGACTAAATCACCACTATTGCATTTCAGGAAGATAAAGCATTAGAATAATTAGTTTCCTTGTGGAGTGTCTGAATTTGAGGAATTTATGAGTAAACACAGGAAATAAACAGTAATCAAATACTATCACATGTAATGCTAACATAAGAGATTATAAAAAGTCATTCAAAAAAAATCAGTGACTAAAGGTATAAATAATTGAGTACATCATAAGAAATAAATAAATAGCCATATATCTTTATGAGAGTTAAATATTTGGAATATAATATTGACTGTAATAAGCATATATTTATTATAGACAAATATGTGGTGCACATATAGATAATGCAGAATAGAAAATAGAAGTGTTATATGACTTGTGTAGAAAATGTAAGAGTTGTATTAGATCTTATGTTGCAAAGAATAATAACTCTAGTTAAAAACTCCAATCAGTGTTATAGTCAGTATTCATCCCCCAAAAGACAAAAAGGATAATATCCAGAAATAAAGATTAAAGATATTTGCATAGATAGACATGGGTTATCATTATACAGAACTTTAACTGCTCTACAAATCAGTTAAATATGATTGCTTTTATTTGAAGTAGTTTTGATGGTAACTGTTAATAAAGTGTCTACTACTTTACACACAGGACTTGAATTTAGCTTGGGGGACTCTTAGAATCCAAAGATTCTGCTTGAATGTAAATGACTAGCCCTATTAATAGGTATACAAATAAGTTTCATTCATGTATTTTTCTAATATTTTATTCTCTTCTGTGAATATTAATGCTATTTTATCTTT